>OX235262.1:113407133-114608795 GCA_944472135.2 Trichobilharzia regenti | reverse complement strand
CATATAATGGGGATGCAGATCGGCTATTCGGTGATCGAATGATGTCAAGAGTTGGTGTATCGTCGAAGTACTTTTGCCTACTGTGTTTAGAGCAAGTCGCCGTGCCTTGGATGTCACAGGTTATCCTGTGGTCGTGATGTGATGGTTGTGCGCTATGAACGTCCGAAGGGAAAATATGCTAGTTTAACATTTTAGCCAGCTATCGCCTTTTACTTAGCCAAAGACAAGCTGTAACACATGTAGATAACACCTCCAATAAACAGTCCAGTGGTACAGTCCATCAAAAGGTGTCGAAGGACATCTACAAGTAAATCAAGACGGTTAAGTAGATCCATATCTGTGATAGGCAAGAAGGAAAGTCCACTGAGTGGGTTCAGGTAAACGTGCTTTCGGACAGACACACTTCCTACCGAAAGTCGCGATAGGTTTTCTGTTTGCAGCCTATAGGCTGAAGGTAGACTGCTTGGGGTAATCTGCCACTGTGGTAGGAAGGGCGCTGACTTTGGCATTCGTATAAACCGAGTTCAGGGTTTAATTAACTACACCTCGATTATACAGTGGGTGGCTGGTGCCAATGACCATGGTTGCTGCTAATGCATGTCTGTGTGATAGTTTCCTACGACAAAATACAGGGTTTCAACAACTTTTGGTTTCCTGGATGCAGGTGTTATGATACCAACACCAGCGATACAGCTTTTAGGTGAATATAGTTTTCATTTCAATTGATCGCGTGAGTCTCTACAATTGGGTGATTTTCGCCGGCGATAAGAGGAAATGAGGAGACTGCTTGGACTAAGTAGTCACTTAACAGAATTGCACAGCTCAATCGTCCCAGTGTTGACACTCAAAGAGCGCTTACTGACCGAACATATATCAGTGACTGGCTACTGCAATATTTCAAGGACTCTGTCGGTTAATGCTACTATACCATCGCCGACGACATCTGCATTGTAACAGTTACAGTCCACAATGGCTATGGTAACTTGGATATGGGTAGCCGTCCAGAAAGTCCCTCCCTAAACTGGTCTACAACCTCCTGCATTTCTGCAAGCATATGGTCGGCTGGATGACTGTCTAGATTGACAGTGTAAAGAGTTCGTCAAGGCGCTGCCGATCCAAGAAGTCGATTCTCTTACGGAAGCCTGATTTAAGCGTCTCGAAAGTGTTGCCTATCTCTGGACTGAATATTCGCGCGGTAGTGACTCCATGTTAACAAAAGTAAGTTTTGGTCAACAGAAACCGATTCTCTGTTTTTCCTGGCCCAAATGGCACGAGCTGAACAGTGGTGCTTTTTGGTCGGATACAGATAGGGTTTGGTGTGGTCACTTGCAGCGAAAATGATTTAAATACAATCAGCGTAATAACAGAATAAATATATAGAATGGAACGAACCTACCATATTTGTTTATGTGTTTGCCAAATTACATGAAGTTCACGGTGTGGCTCAACTGTTTACGGGAAACAGGTAGTGTGGTGAGAGCAGGCCGTGAGAAAATATGAGCAAGGCTGATTCAACAACCAATCACAGCAAAGTTAACGTGGCAAAATATGATTCGCAGATAGAGAACTCTATTGTCGAGGAATCCCGAAACAACCAATCAGAAGCCTGCGTTTGTCTGCCTAACTTCTGATAAACAACCAATCAGATAACTGCGCTTGTCTACTTGCATAAGCTATAATAATGTATGTGAAATATGTATAAATACGTGTTGATTTTCATAATAAAACGATCTGTTGCCTGGCCCTTGTCTTCTGTTGTTACACGTTTAAGGAAACATGCCTACCAACTGGAGTTCTTACAGACATAACTTCTACAGTATTTGTTCTTTTTTGACCAGAGGCTAATCATATCACTAAAATGACAGTTCCCAATCGACGGCACATATTTCTGGATCAAATCGTAGCGTGAGGACTATTGCTTAACTAAGTAGCGGTTGTGCAAGAACGAACGTGTGGCGAATGGAATGGATGCTTGACCACAAGCCTTCAGCTATACGGATTGACTTAAACATTGGGGGTCTGTGTCTACTGTTGAGTGATGAACTCTGTACTCTGACGATTTCAAGGAATTTTATACCGTTGCAATTTTTAATAACGGGCAGTATATTTAAATAGAATAAAAAGTTAAGGTTATTCAGGGGAAAAAGTTCATTTATTCATATTGTTAATATGGTTGAGCTACGGACTCGGAGTCTGTGTACGTTAATAACATGAGAAAGAGGGGCGGAAATAGAATTAGGGCTTATCCGGTTAAAACAAAACTTAAGACACTTTAAGTATACTCATTCTGATTGGATGTTTATGCATTTAATATTAAAACGGTTTTGGCATGATCTATTTATTATAAACGTGCGCTTATTTTGATGCTGTGGAGGCTACGGTACAAATATTGGAAGGAAAAATGGGCAAACAACCTACGAAATTCTTGAAGTCTGGCGATGGAAACTAAGACAAAATCTACCCCTGACGTTTCATACATAAAGAAATTCTACTCCTCCTTGTGTTCCTGATTCTCACTTTCTTCTCAAGTTATTTTTCGAACCACTTGTCATACAATGCCTGTATCGCGGTACGTTCAACGTTTGCGTTACATTTTTACGTGATTCGTTACATAAAATTTATCTTGTTGTAGTACTTGCACAAGTACTATACCACTTCCATACTTGTAACCACTAACTCTCATTTCTAATAGTTATGGTTAATCAAAGTAAAAAGCAACGAACCCAATCCCCTGTAAAACTGGTGTCTAATTTAACGTCCTTGATTGCTACGTCAAGCAACACACACCCTACAAACGGCTATAGTGTGTCACATAACTCACTTGTATGCCGTAAGCGTCGAGCTGAAACTGAAGATAAAACTGTAGTGACAGCCAGTATTAGCACTACTCCTAAAAATTCAGTACCGTCTGCTCATACAGAACTCCTCCCTTCACCTTATGTGCTTATCGAAAAACTCCAGCCATCAAGCTCTTTTTCAGTACTACCTTCAGAAATAGAACATCTAAAGTTGTCTATAGGAGAACTTAAGGCTGAGTTAAGGGAAATAAAAAAACAGTAAGTCAATAAATGCTGGAAACATCGAAACCAATACCGAGATATCCAAATTATCAGATCACATCAGCGATATCAGATCGCAGGTCTGTGAACTGACACCTCTAACTATCCTCATGAAAACTGTAAACCTTAACAAGCTTGACACAGAATCGGTAACTAAGGTAGATAACCTCATTAATTTTGTTACCACAGAAGTAACAAAACGACTTGACGCAAAACTGAGTGCTATTGTCTACAACGTTCCGGACAATGAGGCACTAAAAAAGGTACAGCGCATCTTACTTAGTGAAGCGAAAATGCCAAACTCCAAGACTAAGTGCTACAGGCTGAAGAAAAGTCAACATGAAAAGTGTTGTCCTAGCTATAACTCCATTGCTAAAGATAAGGAAAATATGCCCCTAAATCATGCTAACAAAAACAGTGGCAGCTTAAATAAGCCCACACTCCCCACGGTTAATAGTATTAGCACTCACAACGTGCGAAATCGCACCGTGGCACACACTAATATCCAATGTCACAACAATGTCACCCCAAACGGTACAAGTGGTAATAGTCAGAACTCGGCTACCAACAACTCAGGGTCTTCAGAGTATGGCACACAAACAAATTTTGACCGGATATATGGTACAAGTCTGCTGGGAACTAACCCACAATGCAGTACACACGAAACCCACACAAGGACACAACTAGCATCAAACAATAGGTGGAATAATAAGCCATGGTCATCACAAGGATCCAATCATTTTTTATCCCCCGCGTCCCTGTCAGCGTTGAAAAAACAGCTGGTAGGGATGTTAACACTCCTAAACCACTAGTGCTGGCTCCCTCCTTGCATGAAAACAGGAACGGTCTAGTGCACCCGTATCCATTAGCACACTTGACACTTGCACAAATATAGGCCAAATAAAGAACCCTACCCACTTCTGTAACCTAACTAAAAATAAAAATTCCTTAGTCTATAGCAAATCCAGTACTCCAACTCTTAATTCTTCACCGAAAACAGCACACACCAACTCGATAGACATAGGTGAGCATGATGCTGGAACTCCTCTTAACATAGGATCGTCATGTCAAGCAGAACTACTGGGTGCTGAACCATATTCGGGGCTGACTAACGAACTTAAATACTTCAAATGCTACTTCAACTCTCATCTTTACTAATCCTCATAAATGCTAGATCTGTTCTAAATAAATTGCCGATGCTCAGAGCACTCACAGTAATATACAAACCCCTTGTAATTGTCATCACTGAATCTTGGTGTCATTCGAACATCCTGGATGAAGAAATAAGCTTAGATAACTACACACACTTTCGGTGTGACAGGGAAGGTGGTAAGGGAGGGGGTTGTCTCATGTACTTTCTGAATGCACTTACTGTATCACAGCTAGAAAGTAGTACACTTAACATGCCTGAGACTCTATGGGTTAATGTACACTTAAATAACGTAACAGCATTAATTGGATGCACCTACAGAGCACCTGGCACCTTTAGTAATTACGAGACCCAACTTATTAATACTCTGGAGCAATTATCCGACTTACAATACGACCATAAGATCCTATGTGGGGACTTTAACTTACCTGAAATCAACTGGGATATACCCACAGGCCCAACTAAATTTGATAAGTTCTTAGGCACACTGGATATACTTGGCTGGAAACAAACTGTCACTACTCCCACAAGAGGTAATAACGTACTAGACTTAATCTTCTGCCACAATATAAGCCCCCTTTCAACGCTAGTAGGTTCTGAGTTTCCAGGGAGCGACCACAAAACAGTGATGTGTGCACTGCCAATTCCGCTGAGTAGCAATGCATCTCATACCTCCACTTCACAACAAGTAATATATAGGAACTATAGTAAGGCAAACTGGGCCTTAGTTGAATCGATGCTAAGATCCTCCAAATGGGATGAATACTTCACTACTGATGACCTCTCGAGAGCCCTAACCATCTTCTACCATAACACTAACACATGCTTAGATGCTGTCATTCCACTCCAAACACTAAAGGTTTCCCCACACAGAAAGTCATTCATAAAACCAAAGGATCGTATGAAACTGAAGAAACTCTCAACAAGTTACTTCAAACACCACGACTTTGGCACTCTAGGTCTAATACTTAACACCCTTAGCTCCATCTCACAAGCTCGAGATTTCCGTATGAGAAAGGAAGAACGCATCGCAGTAGCCAGTCCTGCTAGAGTGTATGCACTCACAGAAATCTTAAGGAAGCGAATGAATCGCAAAAATCACAGCATTTCTCTCCTCATAGACAAAGGTAGGCTATGCACTAACTCTGCAGACATATGTGAACTATTCAACAAAACGTTTGCAGGTAACTACCTTAAGCCCTCAGTCCAGCTACTCGATATACACCCTACTAATAATATGGCACAAACTCCATCTCCACTCACACCAAACCAAATTAGCACTGTTGAATTCACTTACGCTAATATTAACCAAACTATAAGAACCCTCAAAAGTTCAAAAGGTTTCGGTACCGACGGTATATCATCTTACTTCTATAAATATGGTGGCCCTGACATTCCTCTACTGCTGCTTAAAATATTCACAATGTCCCTAGAAACTCAAACTTACCCTGACATATGGAAGACTACATTCATTATGCCTAAACACAAATCTGGCTCGAAAACTGAAGTCAGTAACTACCGGCCGATCAATATCACACCTATAGCATCTAGAATCATGGAGAGACTAGTCAAAGATAACCTAATCAAACATATGCTTAGCTGCAATATTATAAGTCCGAACCAACATGGATTCCTGAAATCCAGATCATGTTTAACATGTCACCTAGACTTCTTCAATTTTGTAACCAGCAGTCGTGACAGACGGCAACTAGTACTTGTCATCTACTTTGACATTTCTAAGGCATTTGACCGTGTTGACCATTTACTGCTAACAAATAAGCTGAACTCCTTAGGAATACGTGACCCATTATTAGGATGGCTTAAATCATTCCTTAACAATAGGTCCCAAATAGTTAAACTCGGGTCTGCAACCTCCAAACCTAGCCCTATCACTTCTGGTGTAGTACAAGGTAGTGTCATTGGACCCCTCCTATTTACACTATACATCAATGACATATGCGCTTGCTTCACGCACGGGAAACCATTCATCTTTGCAGATGACCTAAAAGTAGCTTATACATTCCAACGTGATGACTTAGGGAACTTCGAGAATGTAGTGCAGAAGGAATTAGATAAAATGGCTGCTTGGTCGTCCTTATGGAATCTCCAATTTAATCTGAACAAATGTGGCTGGATCTGCTTCGGTGCACCCTCAATTGACCTGAAATTAACGCTCCAATCTGCTAACCTAACCAGACTCCGAAGTGTCGTTGACCTAGGCCTGAGGTACTCTAGTGACTTGACATTCTCTGAGCAAGTAGCATCACAGACTAGAAAATCGAGGATGCTCTTAGGATGCATACTCAGGAACTTTCACGACAATGAAGCCAAGCTAATTCTGTACAAAACATGTGTCAGACCACTACTAGAATACTGTCCATTTATTATAAGCAGCACTCGCACACGTGATAAGCTAAGGATGGAAAGTATCCAACGATATTTTACCTCAAAACTGCTTGGCTACGATTGTAAGAAAGACTACATCTCACGGTGCATGATCCTAAAACTTGACCCACTTTGGACAAGGCGACTTATTATAAACCTAATATTCTTCTTTAAGGTCCTTCACAAAATATCATTCTCAGGTAACAGGGACATACAATTCGCACAGGAAGGTTCTTACGATCTGCGTAACCAAACTTCCACAGTGACAACTCATTCTTTTAAGTCAACACTCCGTGAAAACTTCTTCACAGTCATGTATTCTAAAATATGGAATAGCCTGCCCCTAGATGTCAGAACTTGCTCTTCGGTTACAAGCTTCAAACGCTCTCTATACAGACTGTTTCACTCTACTGATTATATTAATAAACTATTTACTCCTAGAACGAATCAATCACTAATCTACTACAGCACCTAAAAACGCACTTCAACACCCTTAGCAATCTAAAAATATAAATAAACTAGCAGCATGGATGCATAAAGACTTAGTACGGAACATACAGGATAGTTTACCCTTAGAAATAGGACGTGTCCTCTATTGTAACCTTCAAACGCTTGCTATATAAACTGTTTTGTCCCAATGATTATCCCTACCAGAACCCATCACTTATTTCTAAAACGCATCAGTCATTAGAACGCTAAAACGCTCAGACTCATTAATACACATCATGACACAAATAAACTCTAAGACTTCGCATAAATACGTGAAAACAACTAAAACGTAAACTTTTACTAATATATATTATACATTTACATAAACATTTATAATGCATAAAATATTAATGTCCTTTTCATGTTCACATACTTTCTCTTTTTGGTACTCTGCTGCTCCTATTCATCTTCTGGTCGAGGTCGAGAAACCCTGCATCTAAACTGAAATGAGGATTAATTCCAAACCATCTATCTCATAACCACTCAAATTCCATGAACGATCCAATTCTACCATTTGAAGACGCTGGCGAACATGCTGTAAATGAGTATTCATGATCTGAAATGAAGAAGCAACTGGTTTTCAAACAGTTTTCAACATTTTTCTGAACTTACGAATACAGTCCGCCATGCAGACACAAATGGCGCAAATGGAGAATTCTGGAATCGACCTCGACACCATTTGATGCAGTAAAACAACTTAATATGACCTTATCTAGTTTTCGCCTCCACGATCAAATTTCTTTCCTGTTATAAAACTACGATAAGACTGCTGAAAAATGGAATAAATATATCACTGATCTCAACATAATACATCAATAAACTTTAAGCCTAGGGTGCTGTTCACAAAAAGTTATGTAAGAGAATTGACTTCAAGCTTTATTTTCCCAGATATCTGTATTACATTTATCTGATGTCTGGGTTTTTTTAATGCGAAGACAATATTTCTATATTTCTTTATTTGTTGCACAAACAGACTTTATAGCAGACTGTTCCGATGGACTCTAATGTCAGAGAGAATAAACACACTGTAAATTCATCACACCAAATTATGTGTAATATATATGATAACTTATCCATGCCTGTACAATTGGTATGTTCCTGCATAAACAGGAAGAAATATATATTATTTGGTGTCGCTGCCTACCGACAAATGGAAAGCCTATGCCCTGCTGTTTTTGATGGAGACATATGGATCTTCGGGCAGGACTTCAAGGCTTCTGCGCAGTTGAGTGGCGTTCAAGATCTGTCAGCGATGGAGCTGCTACTTGGGACGCTGCTGGGAGGTCGGGTGAAAGCAGCGTATGAAAGTGTGAGACGAAATACTGACGAATGTTCGACAGGGTCAGGCAAACAGTTTCCAAAGTGGGAAGGACCACATATGGTCACTTCGAGATGGGATTACGCGGACACAATCGCAATGACGAACAATGAGAGGCGCGTGAACGTCAGCGAGCTCCAGAAATGGATACAGCGAGACAAGCCAACGATGACGCCTGCACCAAGTAGATCAAGCCGACTTCAGTCGCACGTATTTGACGGGGGGACGAGTGTGGTGAGAGCAGGCCGTGAGAAAATATGAGCAAGGCTGATTCAACAACCAATCACAGCAAAGTTAACGTGGCAAAATATGATTCGCAGATAGAGAACTCTATTGTCGAGGAATCCCGAAACAACCAATCAGAAGCCTGTGTTTGTCTGCCTAACTTCTGATAAACAACCAATCAGATAACTGCGCTTGTCTACTTGCATAAGCTATAATAATGTATGTGAAATATGTATAAATACGTGTTGATTTTCATAATAAAACGATCTGTTGCCTGGCCCTTGTCTTCTGTTGTTACACGTTTAAGGGAAACATGCCTACCAACTGGAGTTCTTACAGACATAACTTCTACAGTATTTGTTCTTTTTTGACCAGAGGCTAATCATATCACTAAAATGACAGTTCCCAATCGACGGCACATATTTCTGGATCAAATCGTAGCGTGAGGACTATTGCTTAACTAAGTAGCGGTTGTGCAAGAACGAACGTGTGGCGAATGGAATGGATGCTTGACCACAAGCCTTCAGCTATACGGATTGACTTAAACATTGGGGGTCTGTGTCTACTGTTGAGTGATGAACTCTGTACTCTGACGATTTCAAGGAATTTTATACCGTTGCAATTTTTAATAACGGGCAGTATATTTAAATAGAATAAAAAGTTAAGGTTATTCAGGGGAAAAAGTTCATTTATTCATATTGTTAATATGGTTGAGCTACGGACTCGGAGTCTGTGTACGTTAATAACATGAGAAAGAGGGGCGGAAATAGAATTAGGGCTTATCCGGTTAAAACAAAACTTAAGACACTTTAAGTATACTCATTCTGATTGGATGTTTATGCATTTAATATTAAAACGGTTTTGGCATGATCTATTTATTATAAACGTGCGCTTATTTTGATGCTGTGGAGGCTACGGTACAAATATTGGAAGGAAAAATGGGCAAACAACCTACGAAATTCTTGAAGTCTGGCGATGGAAACTAAGACAAAATCTACCCCTGACGTTTCATACATAAAGAAATTCTACTCCTCCTTGTGTTCCTGATTCTCACTTTCTTCTCAAGTTATTTTTCGAACCACTTGTCATGCAACGCAGGAACGGCAATATGCAATTTGTCGGCTCGAGATTTTTCTGATTTTTGTGGGGGCTTAGATATTTATCTTGAAAAAGATAATAATGAACGCCTAGACAGATCATGCTTTAGCCTTTGAATATGTACCATTCGCTCAGCCTATTGTTGAGATGCGACCACGTGGCCCCTGCATATATTTATGGGGCATCTTATAAATTAACTTGCTTTCCATTGTCGGATCTTTAAATACTACTTCACAATGTCTTATCTCATTCATTTTCTAATAACGTCTTTACTCGGTCCTCATTACCTAACGTTTTATAGCTCTTTATGAATTTGATTCGACTTATTCTATTCCTATTCTATTTAGGGTACGGTTGTGCACCTAATGCACAAAAGGGTATAAAATAAAAACAACCAGCATGAGGATAAATGTATTGAAACCAAAAGTGGAGATCATGATAGTAAGACCTATATAGGTAGCACTACACATTGCAAATGAACGTTGTCAGCCTAGGAATTATATACTTTCCCGTTGTATTTCCTATATAAATGCATTTATTAAAAATACTTGCACTTACTTATTTCATTACACTTTAATGAATCACCTTAGCACTTTCACTTTTCTAAAACAGCTTTCAATCCCTCGTAAAAGTCGTACTTACCTCAATATTGTTTGGTTGTCGTATGCCTACAACCACGGGTTGAAAACGAAACGAAGTCGATTCTCCCACGGAACCTGGAGGACAACTGTATAGTTGAATAACTATGCGGCCTGGTTCAGACAATGAGTGTATTTACATATATATCAAATATTTAGCTGTTGAAACATTATTAACTAGTAGACAATCTAAGATTCGATATTATATCATACTTGATAGTGCCTGTAAAAATGGGATGCATTTTCATATAAACTTATATGTTTATATGAAAATATACATTATTATTATGATTAATGCGGTGAAATTTAGATCGTTCACCCAAGAAAATCCCATTATTATTTGGTGAATCATAATCTCCCACAAAATTAACATGCGGAAATGTGCAGTTTGATGCAGCTACAAATATGAAACATACCCCGAGGCAATTTTCACGATGGATTAGCAGGTTTCAAGGAACTGAAAGTTTACGTAATTTAAATCTTGGAAACAGTGACCGATCACGCACATGGTCCGAGGTTCCGACGCACACCTGATATCTATGGTCGGCCTGCAAAATTTAGGCTACCGATATCCATGCTGAAAATTCCATACTCGTACCTAAAATACAGTATAGAATCAAGCTGTAAACAAAAAATTAAAAAATTGAATGTTGAGGAGCTGAAGACAGAAGGTTGTATTGGGAAGGTCTTTTGTGTATTGTTTATTTGGCGCTTAATACTAACATTATTGATTGTAAGTTGGGCTTCTTCCCACTTTCGAGCTCGCTAGTGGTAACTGTATTAAACTAATGCATTAGATGAAATCCTGAGCGGGCTATGCTAACTTTCATCAAATTGTGTATAACTGAATTGATTTGTTGGTGATATATAGAGAGTGTATTTATCAAATCTTAAAACGACACGTTGATACTGTCTATAAACTGCTTGAATGCATCCATTTGAATGTTTCAATACTGTTTTTTCACCCAGAGTATAGTTTCGCAGGGCTGAATGTCACGTGGGGTCTGCAAAAGTTGTTTTATATTAGTTCAAGTACGGAACAAACACAAAACTCACTACGCAGTGTAAGTGTCTAATAGTACCCTTATTAGGCGTCTAGTGGCAAGAGATCCACACCGAATCAGTACCGATTATTCCACTTGAGTAATTTCCAGTAATTCATGACCTAGGACGGAGAGACTATGTTTCAGTTTTCTTGAGGATAAATGCAAAGAAGCTTTCTGCTTCTTAAAGACTACACGTCAAAAGTCATGGCAAAACTGACTTCGAGGTAGTTGTTTGCTGCTTGGGAGATGTCACATGGTCTAACACAAATAACATTTTATCTGAGCATTAGGGGAGTCGTTTCGAGAAATATTGTGTCTTTTAAAATAGTTTTCTTGGCTTAACGGATGCAAACATAAGTTAATTCAAAGAAAAAACATCTTTTCATTAGTGGGGAAATACTTCATACTCTATAAAGAAATAATACATGTACTACAAAGATTAGACGTGACATGCAGGTTGTTATTTAACGCGTTAAAGAAACAGCTAACACACTAGATTTCAGTATTTTTACTGCACTGACAATGTGTTGGAGGAATTTTCGGGTAACGTGTGTTAAGTGATAAAAACACTATTGACGTAAGCACAGTTAAAATATTGAGGGTATGAATTATGCAGTTATGAGTTTCCCAAACATGATGAAGTTGCAAAAGACTTAGAAACTAAATAACATTTACCCACTTAGCGATTGTTCCTACATTTTTGGCTTTCTTGTTGGTCTCCTACGACTGATATTCCTCTGAGTGTAAGTGTATCGGTGACTGAGTACAAGTTGTACTCATCTATAGTGATATGTTTATTTGCGAAAGTCATGGAAAAGTAAGTAATTGCATGACTGTAAACTGAACAACACAGTACTATCTGATCCACAGGATGGCTTTTTGTGCAGTTAGTCTTGTAAACTAACTTTCTAAAATTCAACTCATTGTATTAAGCAGTCAATTTGTGGATGATGTGTGCCGGGCTTCAGTTCCGCCCCGCCTACTTGACACTGAGCACCTGAGTAGTATCATCAGCCCGGACTCAACATATGTGGCTCACATCCAGACACATGAAAAATCTCTTCTGATTAGCGAATTCCAAAATTCACTGGGATAAATGCACTCACTGAGTGAAACGAAAGCAGCCTATTCATGTTGGACCATTCAGCTTTTCTGAATTATCTACTAAGGCTAATCCTAATTTTGCGTGGAGTTTCAGTTGGATGGATTTCAGGAGCGGGTACCACTGTAGATTAAAAAATAACTCAATAGATTATCTGTCGGTCTAAGTTCATTCTAGTGAGAATATTTCCAGATGATAGTTGATGATCTACAGTTATTTGTTCCTGTTTGTTTTATACTTTTTGCCGTAATTATAAATAATATCAGTTGACCATAAGATTGAAAGGGGAATAAGTAAATAAATAAATGATGTACGTTTCTCTTCTTCAGAAGGACTAACGATATCCATAATCTCTACCCCAAAAATTTGTTTTACTGTTCACACTAGAAAATATAAGATAATGCTAATAGATCAGGTAGCTCCTCTTAGTACTTGCTACAGTCTAGGAAGTACAGCAATTACGCACAGGTGTGAAAAAGAGCTTCAAACTAACTCTGTGCATCGTTAATGGTTACTCCATTTTGTTGGATGGTGTTTAACTAGGTGTGCTAAGCAGCAGTGGTTTGATTTCACGGGGTAGGGCTGCTGACCTCACACTCAACCTTCCCTCTTTACCGGCCAAGCGAGGTGTAGCAGTGCGTCGGCTGGGAATCGAACTCTGGACTGTGGGCATGGTTAGTAATCATCCTGTCGCTAAACCACCGGTATATATATATATATATATATATATATATATATATATATATATATATATACTATGAATGTAGCTTAGAAGTGGTTAGTTGTCGCGGTATTTAAAAACATGAACTACCATTTTGGGAAACACGCCATCAGAGACCACGGATCATTGAAGAAACCTCATTATAATCCTGTAGTAGCTCTTGGTCTGCATCCTGTAGTTTACAGATGTTATACGGATGCAATAACGGCATGTTATTTCACTCGTAGTCCGTTACATCCTGAGAAAGCACTATTAATTTTCAGTCACAGTTCGGCCTATGGATGTAGGTCGTTGGAGAAAAAAAATTAACATTTGTACAAACTGTTTTTAATCCGAATTCGTGAACTGGGTTTCTTGATTGGATAAAGTTTCAGCGGCTTTTTTTAATACTTTCACCAAGAGACCCTATATCTTGCAATATACTGTCATGGGTTTGCATTCAAAGGGTTTCGATGCCGCTTCGAGACCATTGATGTTGTATAGTCTATCAAAAAGAACGAATATTCTAAATAATCTCTCTTTTTCCTTCAGGTCTCACGATCAAGAAAAGAACCACTGAATGTTCACATTAGAAGCGTTTTCTAATGCTACAGGATTAGAACTCAGCGAACTCCCAGTTTGTTATTTCTACTTAACAAAGTGTTAAATTTGACATCATGGATTCATCTGTTCTTATGAGTCCTTATTCATCTTACAGTCAAAAATATATTAGTTAAGCCGGAAAATAAGTTCATCACACAGGTAAGTGTTGCGACAAAATGATCGTCCTTTCCAATGTCACTTTGTGTCAGTGTAACGTGTTATATCCACATCAACTAATGAGAATATGTTAAGTTTGTTGGCAGATATTTGTATTTAAAGAAGCCTACCATAAACCCAGACAGAACTAGACTTACTTAAGATAAATACAGTTTAGTGAATGCAAACATATTTTCATTTACTGATAAGTCTATATGTGTATGCGAAGGAGATTATAATTACGTTGCGTAGAAATCATGACTTGCTTTGATATTTTATAATTTCATTCCTTTCAAATTTATTTTTTCCTTTGATGTACTATACTGTTTGAACAGATCGAAAAATAGGATATTAGGGTATATAAAGCGTATTTGAGTGCTATTTTGTATGCTTTTAACTGCGCCTCTACGCTCAATTATTCTTCAGAAAGTGTATTCAGGTCAATATATGCCAACTGAAGTACATATCTATTATAGCGAAAGCTGACATAAAATATATTTTAAATATATATAATGGATACGGAGCTTGTATTGTGGTCTTCTGTTAATCTTATCACTTATTAAGTGATCACTAATTAATTTTCGTGTGTTCAGGTGTTTGTAGGTATATGACACTTTGATTATTCGTAAACCCTTCAGTCAGGGATTGCGCGGTTGTGTATCTGTGTCTAAAGCTCTTTGCTATTAGGTTAAGGTGGTAATTCTTTGTGTTAGGTTTCCTTTTAGGCGTGCCAAATGCTTATTTCGTGGATTATAGTTTGCTTATGATTATTTTTTGTGGTTCCTCTTCATCTGAGTTTTTTTTCTTGCATTTCTGTGTGTTTCATTCCGTATATCAGTGACCTATTCGCAGTTTAAAATATCACAGTTATGGTAATTAGCAATACACAGAATTACTAACCAAATTCTTGCTACCAATGTCGTATGTATTACACAGTCATCAGTGTTCGACTGTAGCTGTTGATTTGTTTCAAAATCAACGGAAAATATAGAAGTGGACTGCGGTAGACACACCTCTTGCAAGGTGAGGTGTAGTGCTATTCAGAATGATGTCACAAAGCAATGTACAGCAAACCGCAGACATTCTTTTGAGCATACTGTGAAAGTACTTCTGTACATATTTTTCAGTTTCATGCTGAGAAGAAAATAGTTTGAAGCTAGTAATAAACTAATTTGGATCGCAAGATGATAGAACAATGTTATTTGGAGCAAACAAGTAGTTTGGAAGGTATCTTGGCAATAGTGGCACAAGTTGAGTTGAGTGATATTGGAAAAGTTAAAATGTGTCGCTAAATATCCTATATGAAAGGTACAACTAATAAGTAACTGGTTTCTGCAAGATTAAATGAAGAAAAGTAAAAAAACGAAGATATAGGATATAACAGACTATTGTCTCCGAATAATTTCAGCTTCAAACGTTCATGTAGAAAACTAATGTGTAGTAAAGTTGTGCAACTGAAATTTATGTCTAGAAATGAATCTATTTCGTCAGCCCTATTAACGAAACAATAGTGCTTAGTTTGTATTATCTTCACAAAGACTTTTTTCTTCACCTGAAGCTATCATGGTGTAATCTTTCATTTAACAAAAACCACACGTCCCAAGGGTAATCTACAGAAGCATTTTTCTTTGTATACGCACTTTAAAAAATGTGCATACATTATTTTTGACATTATCCTGAATAGTAGTTTTGAGTTCTACTTTATGATACTTGAAACATGATCGTCAAAAGTAGGTCGAAATATCACAGTTTTCTGAAAACAAATGTCTTCTTGACATTTCCTCATATACTAAAGCCACTGAGTAAGTTGTTCTTGGATGAGAGGAATTCTGGATCAAAAAAAGTAAGTCGTATGATAAGTCTGAGCACTAGTCGATTTATCAAACAAACACCTTGATTTAAGACATGTTTTACCCACAACGAATTACCATTTCCTTCGACGAGCATTTTCTCCTGAAGTAGAATTTAATTTTTAAAAAAGCTGGTGGTGATAAAACCGAAAAAATTGTGACGACTAATCGAGCTTAATTTTTGGTCTGATTTGTACAAGAGACAACAATCTGCTTTACTGGATTTCTAAAGTACAACAGTTAGAGACTTAATGGTGGTAAAGAAACATTTACTCTCTGTCACCTAAACGTTAAACACTGACTAGTCTCAACTCAGTCATGTGCATGTGCAGTTACCAATTCAACTGTTTCTGTAGAGTAATAGACAAGCAATCATTTTTATGAAAAGGACTGACTAAAGCGATAAGCAGCTTTATACCAAATCACCTTGTTGAAATGGGACATTATATCATCAGTATTGTCAGTGCCTCTAAAGTTATTGTAATTTATACAACCTTTTCTATGCTATACAAGTTCAACTTTTACATGCAGTAGAGACTATGGAAATTCTTTAAAATGGGCTAAATATATATTTTACAACTCGTCTACATAATATGTATGGAGTGTTACAACTGACCCTTTCTTCTATCAATTGATATTATTGTTGTGTTATTTATTTTATTATTCTTATTGTTATTACTATTTTTGTTTAGTTCACTGGACCATTTCATATCTAAAAGATTCTTTCATCAATTCTTCTGAATTATCGTTATCTTGCAAACTTACAGTTATACAGTAATCCTGTGCTAACGTTGATAAATTGAGTGTATATCATACTAGATGGCTGTATATACTTTGACTATTATCTTGGTTTTTGTAGTCACTGTCGCCCTCTTCCTATCCCTCAAAACTGGTATTCATTTATTAACTTACAGGCCACCACTTAATTGCTTTAATTCTAATGTATTATTTTAAAAAGTTGTATATCAATGTAAAGCCGTTGAGGAGGGAGTAGTAAAAAAAAAGAAACATATTTCTGTCTTTATTTTGTTGTTTTCTAAACGTCTGAATAGGAATTTCAAGTTCACTTGTGAAAATCTAAACGTATATCCCTAAGTGTCACAACTGTGGTTATTAAGGGTGTAACAGGATTTCTATATGAAACTTGTTAAATTACTTGTGGCAGTAACGAGTAATAAGCAAATTTATGTGTGATGACCCCATAAGTGTAATTTTAAAGTCATTTCTATGAGTGAAATTTACGCTTACCCCTTTTATTTCCTGAATATCCAAATCCATTTACTCTCAGTAAAGTTGAATATCCAAATAACAGCAGGTATTAAAGTTCAACGTGCGTCGGTGGCACAGCGGTTAGGACGCTCGCCGATCATGCACATAGTCCGGGGTTCGATTCCCGGCCGCCGACGCACTCCTTTACCTCACTAAGCCAGTAATAAATAAGCTGGTAAAGGGAAAGGTTGGGCATGAGGCTAGCAACCCCATCCCGTAAAAAATAGACACTGCTACAGAAACTTCAAGCCACTAGCTTGAAGCCCTATGTTCCACTGGGAACGTAAAGGAAAAATTATTTATTATTATTATTAAAGTTCAACAGACGCTAACCATAACCGAAGCAATTTACTAAGAGTTCAAAGAAACAAAATGTAGATTCATTATATTAGCAAGTAAAACTAACGGTAGAAGCAAAGAGACTTGGTAATGTAATGTTTATTCAGAATTTGGTATCTCTATACAGAGAAATTATATACACCTTATTTGAAAATCATCATTTGCACAGATCTTCCGTGTTGTGCTACTTTCACCCTTCATATTGTGTTTCCTTGCCTTCCTTTCACGTCTTCCATGTTTCTTGGCAACGCTGAATCATTTGCTTCCTCTGGCGTCAATCCCATTTCGCTGGCATTTGATATTCTTATACCGATGAACGTCTCTTTATATACTACCGATAAATCTTATCAGTAACGCATACCACAAAATCACTAAATGCAGTTCAAATACTAAAAATAATCCAACGAAAAGAAACAAACAATTAAGTGGTGGTTATGAAAAGAAGTCTGAGCTCTTGTACTTGTGCAAATTTAATGAATCTTAAGGTTGATTACTTCAGCTGGGAGAGTTATTAGAAATCAATGATCCCTGGACAGCTGTTTTACCTTAGTTTGAATTTTAATGGAGAGATTTTATCCCAATCTACTAATAGATGGATCCCACTGAAATCTAGTGCCAAGTTACAATTCATAAAACTTACTAAAGTGAGTGTGAAGACTAGTACTCATCAATTGTATTGAAAGTTAGAAGGGCAATATCGAGTCGTTCTAAGTTGGAGATCAAAACATTGTTGGGTTCCTATCGCTTAGCATAGTGGTAGTTTATTCTCCATATAACCGAATGATCCGAAATTTAGTTTTCTATAAGGTTGTTTATGTGAAATACCTCAAACTACAAGGAAAAAGTTGTTTAGCGCCTCTTAACCTTTGAGTGTTTCTTTCAGTTGATGTTGGTTGTCGACAAAATTATTAATGCCAGTAGAAAGTCACAAGTCGTTTAAATTCAGCCCACCAAAAACAGATTTCACATGCACTTAGCTATGAGGCACTTATTGTGTGAGAACTGCAGACATTATCCAGGTGCCGAGTGTGAAGCAGGTGAAACTGGATTCGAACTCGAGATCCATTTGTTGAACGTTGAGTACTTTAGCCAGTGAGTCATGTTCTTATAGACGTTACAACACAATATGTGATTCATACAATCATTATAGGATAAAGTGTAATCTATTGGTATTAAATGGAGGACCAATAAAGACTTCTTACAAATGCGACTCAGTGGATTGTGAGGATAGACAGAGAAAATAAACACGTACAGTATGTTCAGCAATATTTGTTTCTAAATTGTTAATTTTATTATTAGTAGATCTACTTGGAGTCTTTACTGAGGTTGTTCACTGTTGTTGTAGATTTGGACCCTAAATAATCTGGCTGAACTGTGCTATTCACTATTCATCAGATCATGGGTCATAGGTATCATCGCCGTTTTGCCGGTAGAATATCCTATATCAATCAGTGGGTGAAGTATTCTTTGTGTTTGGCGAATTTTATTTTTTTAGTAAGTATAAGTAGGCTTATTATACGAAATTATTTATTTATTTATTGATTATTCATGTGTTTATTGTTTCATTACTGCTTAAACTTGTTTTGTATGTTTAATCAATAATTGGATACTTCTGAGTTATCGTCAACTGACATTCGTGAGCATTTGCAGTATGCTAAAACGGGACAGCTTCGTTAAAATTGATTACAGCAAAAAATGTATCAATCACCATCACCTTTCATTGCAGCTGAATCAGTTAAAAGTGCTTTTATATTGTACCTCCTTAAGAAGCCACTGATTTTGAGGTAGGGCGTTTACAGGACTGACTCGACAGAATAGTATCGTAACAACAGAAGACAAGGGTCAGGCAACAGATCGTTTGTTAAGGAAATCAACAGATATTTTTAGTTTTTCATGTACCTGAATTATAGATTATTGTTAGCGGAAAAACACAGTCTTCTGGTTGGTTGTTTCTCACTGAAAGCTAATCTTTCATCTCTTTGTGGCTGTTTCTTGAATGTCATATCATCTATATGCTAACTGTATCCGCCTACGCAAAGTCTGCTGTGACTGGTTGTTGAACCAATCTTTGTTCATATTTTTCTCACCACCAATATTGAGGACGTAAACATTGACGTAAATTAATGTCTACCAATTTGGCTAGCAGCCAGCTCTCACTCCAATATTACCAATATTAATAAACATGACCATGTATTGAATACTCCATTTTCTTGAGGTAAAAATTAACTTATTGTGTTGAATATTTTGGTTTCTCGTTTCAGACTATTGGAGCAGTATTTCTTGTTGTCGGTGTGATTGCATTTGTCGAGTCTGGAGGTATACCATGGAAATCTAACATCGGTGCATTACAATGGCTTTTCAATTTGACCGTAATATGTATCGGTTTTGGTGTAATAACCTTATTTGTTTCATCAGCTGGTTTTGTGGGCTCCTTACGTGAAAATAGTTGCCTTCTGAAATTTGTAAAGAAGTCTTTATTCTTATGGTTTTTTGTATTTTAGTATTATAGTGTCTTAACAATACTCTTTCTGACAGAAGTTATTTGCTGCGTATTATTCTTTGTGTATCGTGATTCAGCCCTACGTAAACTAGAAGATTTAATAAGAACTACTTTTTTAACTCAGTATCGGGAAATTGGGTTCGAGGATACGACAAATTTTATGGATTTCATTCAAAGAGAGGTAATTCACAACTTATCACATAAATTTATATTTTACCATCTTTGTCAAGTTTTTTTTATTCTAAATTGTTATATTTCATTTATATAAGTTTTGCTTGGTAGTAATGTACTTTTTTTCAAAATTCTGTATTGCTAACTGTGTTACGTTAGTTAGTTTTGCATAGTTTGAAATTCCGCTTTTCAAGTGTAATACATTTTAAGGGGATTTAACTGAACTTTTGTGGTGTGACGATTGTGGATTCTATCCTTTGTGTGTAGGGTAGTGGGTGTTCATTTCTGAAGAATCTTAAGCTAGGACTTCACACCTTTTCAATGCTTTCTGGTTTTCACTGGCTCTCTAACTGATATTAACTGCTGAAAAAACCTGTTTTGTGAAGTGCGATATCTACAAGATATTATTAGTGTTGTCTAAAGTCGTGGAGATGTGGCTAATCAGCTACACCACCTGACCAGAGTTTGTCTTGTGTTCGAATTTCGTTCCATCTATTTCAGTCTGGACGATTGTATGGTATAATCAACCCTTATATACAATAATTGTGGTTCATAGCCGCCTAGTACATGACCCAAGCAACTTAGATATGATTAACTTATTTCCAAGCCATTAAGGACGCATCGTATTGTAATCTGTCACTGCATAAAAGGCTTATTAACCATTATAAAAATTTGAGTGCAAGAATTTCTGCTTTCTACTATTCTGT
Organism: Trichobilharzia regenti; assembly: GCA_944472135.2. Lineage (NCBI taxonomy): Eukaryota > Metazoa > Platyhelminthes > Trematoda > Strigeidida > Schistosomatidae > Trichobilharzia > Trichobilharzia regenti. Next base: position 114,587,990 of record OX235262.1, on the reverse strand, counting down.
ACTTTGAACGGGCACTTATTTTACTAAGATGGTTGAAATTTATTATTCACATGATGTAAAGTACTATGAACTTTTCAGTTTTTGAAGTAGAAATGAATAAATATAGTCTTATAAATAGTTATCTATCTATAACTCTGGGTAATTAAATTACTCAATATGTATGGCATGCTGGAATATTTAGACGTCTAGTTGTTGAACAGAATCATGTAGTTATTTTGAAATCTTTTGAAAAATTACCAATGAAAAATCAAACTGGCCAAGTTAAACTTTCGACACCACTAACCACCAATCAGGAAACGACCTTGAACGGACCAATCACATTAGAGAGGCATATATGATTGGAAACGTATATTTATAGAAAAAGAGGATAAAACGGTTACAAGGGGTATCTTTCTGGAACATGTGAGAGGAACATCTCCCAGTTTAGCATGGGACTGTCAATGGAGAAGTTACACCACATTCTGTACATATATTCACCTAAATGACTATAAATGAGATCCTTTTGGGATCCATCTGTAGCCCTTATCCTGTATTTCAAGCGACCCCAAAACCCTTCAATGGAATTCGTATGAGTCCTCGTAACGAGATCCACGAAATCACTTGAATGGTTCACTCTGTGATGAATATACCCCAGAGATGACAGCGAAATACAACCTTTCCACTCGTCCGTGTGTATAATTGACCCCCGTTTAACAAGTCTCGTCATAATAGGTATTAAAGTGGTTGCTTTTCTGTTAGCTATCCGTTCGACAAATCCCTTTCGGAGGGAGGTGTCGTATAAACCTAATACCTAATACCCAAATGTTGTTTGTTCGCTGGCGACCACGGTTGTATTGATTTTTCACCAGCACAGTTTCATCGACATGCACGATAACGTCTTCTCCACCCAGCAAAGAAGTGATTTTCTCTATTTTCCACGAAGCAATGTCTCTGCAATGCCAGTACCACTGAACTGTTGAGACGAGGTTATTCTCCGTCTCGGCAGCTGCTGCTCTCACTGACTGTTTCAACACCCAGTAGTTGCAGATGTACAAAATCTGGGTTAGGGAGAGATGCGACCTAGCGAAAAAAGTTCCTACGAAATAGTAAGATTATCAGCTTACCCTCTCCAATGTTAGCACGCTTCAAACATATAGCACAACGAAGAACAAATCCATCAGTTGATCTGCTATAGCTTTTCAAAGTCATGATACCACCACACGAACACATTCGCTCCTTCCGGAGCAACCCTAAATCCAAACAATACCGGAAAACACTGTCCTCCTCGAATTGCAACCGTAACCTTGTAAGGGCACGCATTTAAAATGAATCAAGCGCTATACAACATTGGACTACATTCGTGAATCTCATTGGATAATTCGCTGATTGGTAGTTAGTGGTGTCGAAAGTTTAACTTCGCCATCAAACTCATCTAGGTATTATAGCAGTTAAAATTCTGAAGATAATAAAAAGTCTAATAGCATTCACTGTACAGAAATACAATATTCTATCTCAAATCATCATATACAGAAGACTAAATTAGCCTCTATCATTGTGTTATGCATTTCGAAATCACTGGCCAATCGTAGAAGAAGAAGAGCGAATTATTCTCAGGGTTTAAATAGTCGAAAACAAAATTGTACAGTGAAGAAAAAGCTCTCTGGCTATTTATTGTTCTCTAGAAAGTAGAAACTCGTTAAATTCCTCAAGCGTTTGATGGATTTCGTCGTACGAATCTCAGTTTCTCTTGCACCACTGACATTTCATGAAATATGGAAAAATGCCTATGACTTTCGTTAATCGCTTATTTTTTCATACATTTATTCCCCTTAATGAATTTGAACAAAGCAAGAACTACAGTTTTAGCAGAATAATATGGTACCATCATTTATTTATTTCGTTGGCTTCTCAACAGCTGCTTACAGCCTAAATAAATTATGAGGTCTACGTATAGAAACATTTTAGCATACTTGCAAATTTTACATGTTGTCAGTTGACAGAATGTTCCACAATTAGTAAACAGTGCTCAGAAGATTGCGCTAATATAGTTTTCACACAGGCAGTCCAAGTTAAAACAAAATAAATGTATGCAGAAAATGGCAAAGGAGTTACGTAATAAAGATGAGATGTGCTTTAGATGCATAGTGACTAGTAAGTTAGGTAACAATGTACTGAGTTGAGCTCAAATCATAGAAACAAGAGACAAGCAAATTACAGATTATAAAAGGAGCGTGAGGTTAAAGACAAAGATTACGTAATCAGATGAGAGAAGAAAAACATCCAGTTACTAAGGCAAGGAAAGACTAATAACTGATTCTTTCTGAACTTATAAATCTGGTTTCAAGCGTTTGATAGAAATCGCTTCAACAAACTTAAGAAGAATTGAGCTCTTTTGCCTATTGATAATTTTGAACGACTTTTCGACGTCCATCTCATGACCCGTGTCAAAGAGATGCCTGGCGATGGCACTGTTTAAAGCATTTGTTCCCTTTAGAAGTAAGCTTTTTTGTCGAGATTAAATATCTCAAAGTATGCGCCTTATTGTAATGCGTTGTTGCAACCATTGATCTCTACAGATTGAATGATCCATATTCTTAGCATCTTACTATCCCGATGTTTTTCTCTCCCTAGTTTTCCATTGAGAATATTTTCCAGAATTAAAATAAATTTCATGATATCAATGTGTTTTTCATCACAATCAGTTTACAATTACATTTTTTTTTGTGTGTAACATAGCTCAATTGTTGCGGACCGAAGTCGTATTTAGATTGGACAGCTAATCGTTATTTTTCGTGTAGTAATTCGAATGTAAGTCCAGAGGCTTGTGGAGTTCCCTATTCTTGTTGTCGTCAAATGAACAATATAAACGTAAGTACTTCAAATTGCATACCAGAAACTTTGATGAAACATTACTGTCCTATTTTATTTAAAAAAATCAACAAATAATCATCTTCCTATACATTTTAATTCTTGTAGTTCATAGTCAGCGATTTCTCTTTTGATTTCTTGGACTGCTTCCAACACCAGATAGCAGAAGTATATAAAGTGAAATAAATAAATTAGATGTTCATGTTAAAAATGAATTTACATGTTGAATCACCATCAATTCTACTGTAATATCTAGATAACTATCTACTTTCAAGAAATAGTATCTAACGTCTCATTTCCAAATGTTAATTTTCACTTCATGACTGATCAGTGTCAATAATTTGTATGAATATGAAGTGCGAATGGGTGTATTGCACTGACCATTTGATCAAGTAAAGTGGGCTTCTAACTGATGAAATGTTGTTACACAATCATTGTAGCTGGTCATTTGCTTGGTCCAAATCGTGTCAGTTATGACTTAGGTAGGACAACTCAACAAGCTTCACACATCCTGCTCAGCAGTATATTTTCAAGATCTGTGTAAAGGCTAAATGTAATTTCACCACTATTGATTTCGCAACACTATTTTCACACGATGTAATCACCACATTTTAATTTTAATTTAATTTTAATTTTTGATTTACAGCTTGATTCTACACTGTATTTTTGGTACAAGTATGGAATTTTGAGCATGGATATCGGTAGCCCAAATTTCGCAGGCCGACCATAGATATCAGGTGTGCGTCGGCGGGTGCTCGAACCCCGGACCATATGAGTGGTCGGCGAGAGTCCTAACCACTGTGCCACCGACGCACATGATTAATGTGGAGGTAAAGACATGTCGGTCGACGAAGTTATAAACCACCTCCATCTTCAGCGTTGAACATGTCGTCAAGATGTATAATAAAAGCTTCACAATTAAGTCAACCAGTTGGCCATGCTGGACTGTAAAATAAAACAAGATAGTGGGTTAGACACACTCTAAATAAATACACTTAGACTTTAATTCATCCCCTCCAGAATCGGTAAAGATAGGTTTTTATTAAATGTGTATAATCGGGCTAGGAGCTTAGCCACTAAATCAGGTCTAAATAATTAAGTCAAACAAATACCACACACACACACATGCAGTCAGAATATCCGAGATATTGAACGTCGCAGCAAACAACAAGGGGAAGTTGGAGAGAGAATACATATATATATATATATATAAGACAAATTGTGGAGTCGTGTGACTAAAGTGATATGATTATGACGAATAATTTATGCTCGAAACGTCATCCAGTTGTTGAAACTGATCACTATGTGATATTTAAAATAAACTTAAGTAATATGGAATCAAATTCTACCACAGTGCCCAAGTTTTACACTTACATTATTGTGATATGACGGGAGAGTTAAACTTTAAGCACCACTAACTACCAACCAGCGAATGACCTCGGACACAGCAATCTTGTGAAGGAGGCATTTTCGTGTAAGGAATACACATATTTATGAAATAATGCATAAAATCTGTAGAAAAGTGTTACAGAGGATAATCTGCACTCACATATGATATAAATAGGGCGGAGTTCAACAACAGTGTCCGCACTCCTGGGACACTCCAATGACCTTAAACGCATGCTAATCGTTGGCTCCTAGTTTTAGAGTATCAGCAGAGTATAATTCCATTGTGGGTAAAATTTATTTTGATAAAGTCTCATAGTGTAATACAGAAATATTTCCTGAGCAATAAATTGTACTCGAAACGTCCTCAGTTAATATGACAGTATAACACTGTAAGACTATCAAAATAAATGCTACCCACAATGGATTTATACTCTGTCAAAGTCCGCAAGTTCTATTCTTATATCAACAGAGTAATTTAACCACATTCTATGCATGTAATTATTTAGGCCTTCTAAACTTAACAATGACCCTAGTCTTTTCATAACCTACCCGTAGCGTGAAAAAATATCCCTAAACTAACTGTAATCTGATTCAAACCAATCCTAATGTCGCCTTTGTTAAGTTAACCTAACCCTAACTTATTGGCTTCTATTAGTATATTTATTCATGATGACAACATTATTTGCCAGATTCCACTGACTCGCTCAGTGAGCGTTTCAAGATCATTGGTGCACCGCACTCTAAAGGTAGTCACTGGTGCTTAAAGTTTAACTTGGCCTATTACATGACGTTTGTTCGTTTCACTTTTTCAACCTACTTCTGTATAATGTACAGATATGGGCTGTGGTAATGTGTACCACTAAGTACTTACATTGAAAATGCTTACAGTCAGATTTCTTCCCATATTGATTTCAGATCTCATCGTGTTCAGAGTTATAGCCGATATGTGTTTTTTTCTTTTCTCTATATGAACCAATTCCATAATAAGTTCTACTCATTTCTGAGTGTACATAACTGAATATCTTTCTATTCTACAATAAATATATATAGAGAGAGATCAGTTATCATGTTCGGTTAACTCTTTCCCCTTAAAGTATAAGTAAGTGTCGTTCTTGACATGATTTTATTTACTATACCACTCATGATGTCTCTGAGTAGCAAAACAAAGTTAGTCTTAACTATAAATTGTTTAAATTGAATATTCCCATAATTTATTCAGAACAAAATATTTAGAGCGAACAATTGTTTTCAATAAATTCTTCTTCAGGCTCTACAATTATAAATCCATTAATGTAAGCATACAATTTTTAGCTAAGGCGAATTAGAATCATATCAGAAAGTGTATTGTGGAACAAGTATAAGATGGGATGAAACAATAGTCATATAGTTTTTTTTAATATGCATGGTCAATAACAACATGGGACAGAATGAGATGAAATAATTTAATTTAATGATGTGTGTATATATATAAATATAGTTAACAGAAAATACAGGTTTCAAGAGTGAGTGTAATCAGGGTGTGTGAGGCAATATGAAAATAAACCAACGAATGGGGCGGTCTAGACTTAAGTTCAAGGTTGAAAATAACAACAATAAGAATGATTGTAAAATAATAACGATGATATGGTGTAAAATTAAAATTAAATGTACTATTGGTGAATGATTGTCAAATAATAATAATGAATATAATGAAGTGGAATGAACAGGATTTTGTAAATACGATAGTAAGTTAGAAAAGCACTATTTAAACCTAAGGTAATAAAATCATAAGAAAGGTCATGAAATCATAAAAGTCGAAAATGAACGTTTGTCAATGAAACAGAGGAATAGAAGAAGGAAAAGAAAAGAAAATCGCGAAAGGAATTTATAGTGTTAATGGAGGATTTGTTGGCTTTATTGTAGGCCAAGGTAAACATAGAGGTTGAACATACTTCTTCTGTATGCAGAGGGATGGTCTTCTGGTATTAATTGCAACTGCTTCAGCTACTGATAGAAGACGTAGTCGAGCTCCTCTAGATAAATTACTAGGAACGCGGTAAATAACTGAGAACGCTTGGTCAAGTTTTATCGGGTGTCCAGTATCTACCAAGTGGGCTAAGACTGCACTATTTATGCCTTTGGTTACTCCTTTACTCAACCATACAGGTACATGTTCACGTGCGCGCATGGATAAAGCCCTCTGAGTACGGCCAATATAACTAGCTCCACATGAGCAGTTGAATTCGTAGATGCACATTGATGAGGCCATCTTTGGTAATTTATCCTTTACTTGCTGTGTGAGTACTGGTTTAGTTGAGAAGTTTAGTACCAATTTAGCTGCGGGAAATGTTCTATCTATTGCTCTATTGAGTCGACACTTTAGAATGTCAGCTGCAATTTCCCCTTTGTAACTTAACTTAAGATACAAAGGTTTCTTGTCTACGGTATCCACCTTTACCCTGTCTATAGGTATTGACATATACTTTTTTAGGAAGCTCTGTGGATATCCATTTTCTTGCAGTGTGAGTTTTAGTTTATGCATTTCTTCCTTAATGCATTCCTCTGAGCATATTCGTTTTATTCTGTAGCTAAGACACTTAACTAAGTTTCTTTTATGCTGAATCGGTGTGAAACTATGGAAATGGGTGTACTGACCCGTCCAAGTTTTCTTTCTAAATAATTTCCTTTGTAGATATCCGTCTGTCTTCATGGTAAGTAGGACGTCTAGGAAAGGTAAACTGTTATTGTCTTCTTCTTCACATGTAAACTGAATAGTTGGGTGAACACTATTAACGGTATTCAGAAGCTCTTGTTTATTAAGATTTCTATTACAAACGATAAACGTATCATCTACGTATCGACAATAATAGTCAAACCCTTTAATCGTGTCTTTGAGTGGACCATTTTCAAGCTTTGCCAGGAAAATATCCGCTAGCAAAGGGCCCAAAGGTGATCCCATGGCTACCCCATCAACTTGTCTATAAAAACCATTATTGAACATAAACTGAACATTCATAGTGCATTTCAATAATAATTCTTTGACCTTTTCGGGTGGGATTCCTACATCTATTTTCTTTTCTATCAGCTGGTCACATATGTAGTTGACTGTTTCAAGCAGTGGGACATTGGTGAATAATGATGCTACATCCAGTGACATCATTTTCTTTCCCTTTACATTCAAGCTTTTGGTAGTTTCCACAAAGCTGAATACGTCTTTTACACTGAATTTCACTACTTCGCGATGTAGTGGTTCTAGTGCCTTTACCAACCACTTAGCTGTAGAATGATAAGGGGATTGGCACATATCTAAGATGGGACGTAGTGGTACTCCCGGCTTATGGACTTTCGGTAAACCATAAAGTCTTGGTGTGTGCGTACCTGAGGGTTTCAATTCGTCGAGTGTTTCTTTAGGAATCAGATTACTCTCAACTAATGATTTTAGTGTCTTAGCCATTTGGCGTTCGGTTGCCTCCGTTGTGTCTTTACAACTGCTTAGCTTTTGAAATTTCGTATGGTCGTTTAGAATGATATTCATTTTGTCTAAATAATCACTCTTGTTCATGATAACTGTGCCAGATCCTTTATCAGGTCTAGTTATTATCAGATTTTCGTTCTTTTTGAGGTCACGTAATGCCTCTCGGTGTTTCTTTGTAAGTAGACTGTTGGCGGGATGTTTGCTGTTCTTAAACTGGTAGCAGGAATCGATTAGGGTACTTTTAAATCTTTCTAGCTCATACTTGGACGTAGGAGTTAGGTCGCTTGTCTGGGCAAATAGGTTTTCAAATTGGACATCAGTCTCTAAATGATCAACCTGATTACGTCTGTCACAGAATTTTAAACCGAGAGATAAGGCTTCAAGCTGTGTCTTATCTAAGCATACAGAGGAAAAATTGAAAACGTACCGGTTATAGTCAATTGGAAAATGAGTTTCAGTCGTTTCTGTATCTAGTCCTTTGGTTAATAATATCAATTTCTTGCTTTCTCGAGTTTTTAGAACTTCATTAACGTAGTTAATAAATAAATCCTTCAGGTTTTGAGGAAGTTCATCGACGGCGTAAAGTCTTTGAGAAATATTTCTCTCTAGTTCAGATATATAAACTTGAAGTGATTCGATTTGATTAACGGCGAATCGCTTTAGTGACTTCTGATTCGGTCGTGTTTTGCATCGACGAAGGGATTTTGAATATAATTTAGGATACCTGTTGTTCACAATACAATTTCGAATAAATTCCATATGCGTTTTCGCTTCTGTGAGCCTAGCACTATACTTCAGGTACTCATTAAGTGCCTTTAGAGCTACGGGATGCTCACTAGATTTCAGTAAATTAAATATTCCCATAATTTATTCAGAACAAAATATTTAGAGCGAACAATTGTTTTCAATAAATTCTTCTTCAGGCTCTACAATTATAAATAAATTGATTGTTTATGTGGTCATTGGTCCCATATTAGATGTAATCCACTTCTTTATACAGATAAATCTATTAGAACTGTCCATTATTATTATTATTAATGCGATCTAAAGTGTAATTCACCTTTATACTGATACGCTTGTTTTCATTGTATGCTTGCATAACCTTTATCCTTATGTAAGTTGTAAAGTTGACGTGTTCAAAACTAGGTTGTCATCTGAAAACCTTTGATTCAATGTAAAATGTTAAATGGAAATTTACATTATTTTTTTGGCCTAACTAAAAAGCAAATGCAACTTAATAAATTAAGTGTTTGTAACATACTTTCAGGTTAATGTGATCAATACTTCATGTGGTTTTGGTGTGCAAAAGTTAACTAGTACAGCAGCTAGTCGTTTGGTATGGACAACTGGTTGTGTACAAGCCCTTGTCAATGTGGTAGAAGTTAATATAGTTCCTTTTGCTTGTGGAGTTAGTGGTATAGCTGTATTACAAGTAAGTAATGAAGTCATTTTGTTGTATAGTCTCTCAGATAATCTTACTGTTAATAAAAATGCTTGAAGTGCATTATTCATGTAAAATTTGTGCACTTAGATTAACTTTTATTTTAATCGTTAACTTTTGTGTGTACCTGTGTTAATCCATCTAAAGTATGAACAACACCTAGTTGGTTGGATCAATTAGTATTGAAGTCTTTCAGTTCACTATCATTTACAGTGTATCACGGGTTCATGTTAACTTCTTAATGCATTATGTTGGAAGTCTTACTAGCATAAATAGATTAACAGATATTTACCGTGTTAACATATAGAAAAACTGAGTGAAAAATAATGTGGTTATTTATTGACTGAACCAGTTTATCATGTTCAGTTCAACAATTTAGAGGGTTCTAGAATGTTGTGCACTGGAAGTATAAACTTATTCAGGTGTCAGTTGAAATGATGATCATTCATCACTTTCATTTGATAAATTCACCTCTAATAATAATTTAATCATTTCGTCGTTTTACCCTGACCTCAAAAAGTGTGTTAATTAACAAGTTCAACCTACCAGTAATCTATGAACATGCTGAATTTCCTGATCTGGAATTTTTTTTCCTTCACTTTCCCCAGTGGAATATAGGGCTTCAAGCTAGTGGCTTGAAGTTTCTGTAGCAGTGTTTATTTTACAGGATGTGGTTGCTAGCCTCATGTCCAACCTTTCCTCTTTACCAGCTTTTTTATTGCTGGCTTAGTGAGGCAAAGGAGTGCATCGGTGGTCGGGGATCGAAACCCGGACCACCTGCATGGTCGGCGAGCGTCCTAACCGCTATACCACCAACGCACCGGATGTGGAATTAACTGTACAACACTATTCCTGATCTGGAATAGTGTTGTACAATTAAGCGGGGATTAGAATTTTTACAACAATATTTACTTTAACTGATTAAAAATGCCCATTAAATTTTTTTTAAAGAATGGTTACTTGAATAAAGAATATTCTTTCCGATAGCCTCTTCTTCATCACGTTCTACAGTTATGTATACATATTAATGAATGAGATAGTGTTATTAACAGGATTAATCTTGTTTAAATAACGTCGAATCAATAATGATATCAATGGTTTGCAGTTCGGTAGCATTAACATAACAACACACTGAATAAATATCAGAAAAATTAGGAAAAATAATAATAGAAATTCATGAATTTATAATCTCCACTGAAGGCCAGGGTAGTAGTGATGGCTGAAGTTGCTTCTTCTGGACACAGAGCACCGGTTGTGTAAGGCGAATCGCGATAACCTCTACCGTACCTGGATTCCTCAGCGAGAGCGAACAATCAAGTTCCTAAAACAACGGCCAATATAATTCGCTCCACCACAAGAGCAGTTGTATCGTTAAATACAATTAGAAGTGGCTAGTCTAGGTACTTCATCTTTTAATTAAGGAATCACTATTGGCTGTGTAGAAAACATAACTTGTGTTCTTGTGCATCAAAAGTTCTTTGAATAAACTTTCTTAAATTGTTAGTAATTTTCTTTTCAACGAAGACATCAACTAAGTTGTATATTCGTGTATTTGTAACAAATGGATGGGAAAGTTCCAGAATAATTTCCGGTTAACGGTCAAATTAATCATCCCATTGCCTTTCTTATCCAAACTTCCTGTTTATTTATCTTATTTTTAAGCTTCTCTTAACCCCTATTTAAATTACCATATTTTCATATCTGAACTTCCTGTTTATTTTGTCATTTTGTTATTTCTACATATTTAATCTCTGACTGCATAAACAATTATTCGTCACATTAGTTATGATCCCACTAGATTTTCTTATCCCAACATCCTGTCTATTTTTGTTATTTCTACATTTCTAACCTCCAATTGCACAGTATGTCAATCTTCTCAGTAATTATGATGCTACCTTGTTTGACCTTTATCCGTCACCCTGTTTATTATGGTGTTTTAATTCCTAATTGTAATTTTTATTAATTTGACCCTTAACCGGAAATTATTCTGGAAATTTACCATCCATTTGTTATAAATACACAAGTGTACAGCCTAGTTGATGACTTCGTTAAAAAGAAAATTTTTTCATCTAGGTATAACCGAGGCACTAACTATCCAAAAGCTCAAACCTACGCTTTGTATCCAAAAGAAACACGTCCAACCCATGTTAGTAATTATTTCACTAGGTGCGTCGTCACCCTTGAATTACAGTCGTATGCATAAAGGCATCTGTTTCCTTTATTTTTGAAAAGTGTTGTTATAATTAAGTAAGTATTAGAATATTTACAACAACAATATTTACTGTGTTCACTGGTTGATAGGTGTTATTGTTTTCATTGCTCAATCATTTGAGCTGTACATGTTGTACATCTTTTTTTTTCCTTTCCTTTCCCAATGGAACATAGGGCTCCAAGCTAGAGCTTTGAAGTTTCAGTAGCAGTGGTATTTATTTTTACGAGATGGGGTAGCTAGCCTCATGTCCAACCTTTTCCTCTATACCAGTCTTATTACTAGCTTAGCGAGGTAAAGGAGTGCGTCGGTGGCCGGGGATCGAACCCCGGACCACCTACGTGGTCGGCGAGCATTCTACCTCTGTGCCACCAACACACCCTGTTGTTCACTGTGTTTTAGTTTATTTGAACTGATATTTTTATAGAGATCTACTTTTTTATTTTCCTTCTTTATTACAGCTTTTGGCAATTTTACTCGCAAAAACACTCCATACACAGATTAGTGATCAACTCCGTTTGATAAATCAGGTTACAGTTCACATATAGAAATGTTTGTTTGTTTGTTTTTGTTGAGCTATTCACATTTTTTGTATATAGAATTATTTTCATTCATCTCTATTGTCAACATTCACACACTACTGCTGACAAGTTAATTTTCCTTTAACCAGTTCAATTTTTAAATAATATGACAACAATGTGATTTTTGTGTTTTCAGTGGAATAAAAAATATATATATCAGTATTCACTGTGTTGTTTGTTGTTTTAATTCTCACAGTGTCATTGGCGAATTTCACTTTTCCACTTGTTGGAATTGTCATATGTGATTTGTAAAACAAGAATTGAATAAAATTAATTTTGTGCATCTTTTTAACTTTTCTTTTTTTATCAATAGACTGTATATACTGATAAGTGTTTGATTGTCATGATTGTTTGCACAATTCTATGATATTTCAAGTCACTATGTGTGCTTTTCATAATTTAGTATGTTTGTATCAGGTTATATATTATCAACTGAATTTGTATTCAATGTACATTTAAAAACAGGTTAATGAATAAATCGTATTAGGTTACAGAGTAAGTGTGAATATACTTGCTGAGTATCCTATTGATTTTTTTAAAGTTTCATACATGTATTCTCCTTAATGAATTTAAATAAAGCAAGAACAAGAGTTTTTGCAGAATAAAATGCTACCATCATTTATTTCGTTGGCTTCTCATCAGCTGTTTGCAGGCCAAGGTCATTATTACATATATCTACAGAAACAATTTTAACATACTGGCACAGAGTTCATTTTTAAACAAAATCAATCAATATGGGCCTACAATGCTAATAATAATAGACACTATCCCAAACAATAATGATCACACACATTGGAAACTTTCGGCATTACGTATTCAGATGGAGAGGGTGAAAATATCCAGTTACCAGGGCAAAGATAGACTGTTAACTGCTTCTTTCTGGACGTATAAATCAGGTTCCAGGTGCTCGGTGGAGATTGCTCCGGTAAACTTGAGGAGAGTTGAACTCTTTTGCATATTGATAATTTTGAACGATCTTACGATGTCCACCTCATGACTCGTGTCAAGTAGATGCCTGGCAATGGCACTTTTTAAAACATTTTTTCTCTCTAGACTTAGGCTTTTTGGTTACATGGTCAGAAAATCGGAGGCATACCCTTCTTTCTATTCTTCCAATGTAACAGCTCCCACAGATACATGTAAATTTGTATATATTTTGGCTAGAAAACATGTTTTGAAAATCTCTTATAAAAAGTAGGCTACACATCGACTACTTTTTGTGAAATAATAGGTTAGGAATTATCGATAGGATTTCCCAGTCACGCTCTTTATATTGAAAGTAAACTCGGTGTCTGATATGAAATACTGCTATGTTGAAATATCTTTGGGAAGTTGAGCGGTAGAAAAGCGTAAAGTTTTATGTATTGGCATACAAGTTTGTGAGTAGATGTGAGACAGTGATAGAATATATCTATCACAGTTTGTGTATAACAGTTAGTCTAAGAGACGCAGATTTCGAATAAGTATTTTTTTTTGTAAAACCGCTTCGCTTATTGACGTCTACATGATTGTTGCGGTTTCAACAGTCAATCTGCAAAACGAATGATACGATACAAAGGTGGTCCTTGCTAAGTGATATTTGAAACTTTGTTTTAAACACAAAATCTTGTTGTCGAAATTAAGCGAAAATTATTTATCTATAATTCTTTCTGCTAACTGTCCCTGACCATTATATTGTCTGCTCTTTTAACTGGATATTACCCCCCCCCCAATAAATTTCTCTTTCATTGCATGAATTATACCATTCATTTTAAAGCCAAGATGCCATTGTTCCAAAAGAAGTTCAGTGTGCCGAAATTTCCTGCTCGAAAAGCATCTAGTTTGACAAATTTGTCCCATCTCGGTTCAACTACCAGAAGTCAAGAATTCAGTACTGATTTTGGACCAATCAAAACACGCTTGAGTGGACGTGATCTTGTTTTTCGAAATGGTCAATGGATCATCGGTAAGATGATTTAGTTTATTGATCACAAATCTATTTTTAAACTCATTTGGTTTTAGCTATTCAGATCCCAACAGATTTCTAGTCCATTGCTAAATGAAGTCTCTTTTTGTGAAGTTTAAAAAACAATGAAATGGCGGTATAAGTATTCGCTACGTCATCAATTACTTGTAACTAACTATAAAAGGAATAGTAGACTATAATCAAATCAATATTTTTATATGTTAGGTATCTGTCGTAAAAGTAAATATTCTTCAGCTTAAAGGTTAGTTCAGTATAACAATCTAAGGTGCATCACGTAATCTAGTTCTTCAGTAAATTATATTTGACAGAGAAGTCAAACTAGTGTTTCATCTTACTTAATGCACAAACTTTGTGTAAAACGTTTCTGTGCAGATTTTCACTTTCTTAATTGTTTGGACCTACATTATGACAAAATTCTCTTTGGAACTACCCTGTTGACTTGGTTTTTGTCTGTCTCTGTTGTGTTAAGGATTGTCACACCCAATGAGGGTGTTTTTATAATGGAATCATCCAATTCATAGGCTCTTTTACTCTACTGACACTTTCACGTCTATTTGTCAATGAGACATGCTATCTTATCACTTTATATCTGTCATCTCTTCTGACATTTTTATTGATTTTGTGTGTGAACAAGCTGGATATTTTGCGTGTTGTTAGATTGACGGCTTTCTTTCTTTACTGTGTCAGTGGTGGTTCATTTTAGCAGTTCTCAGGTTCTGTTGAATTTTTGTGTTAATTGTATTTAGAAAGTCGGTTAATTTCCCCCTGGGGAATTGCCATATTTGAAGATAATTCTCGTCTCAGTTTGATTATATAATTTTTTATATCCTTTACGTTCCCCAGTGGAACATAGGGCTTCAAGCTAGTGGCTTGAAGTTTCTGTAGCAGTGTTTGTTTTACAGGATGTGGTTGCTAGCCTCATGTCCAACCTTTCCTCTTTACCAGCATTATTTCTTGCTTAGCGAGGTAAAGGAGTGTGTCGGTGGCCGGGGATCGAACCCCGGACCATGTACATGGTCGGCGAGCGTCCTAACCGCTATGCCACCGACGCACTTGATTATATGATATAATTAAGTATAATACCACTGACAATAAACCTTGTTTACTTTGACTGGACACTAGTAACTAGTGTGATGTGTCTAGTCCTTTCTTTGGTGCAAACTGAATTCTATCCGTCAGTCTATTGCCTCCAACCATCTAATATCATGAAATCAATGTGCATCGTGTTGGCGATCTACCTAGATTGGTGGCCATATTGCAAACGTGACTGACAGAATTCAGTCTGCAACAAAGTAAGGACTAGACACATCACACTAGTTACTAGTGTTCAATCAAAGTACCCAATACAGTCCTACAGGAGGTCAATCACGAGTCGAAATAGCTCAGTGGTAACGTCTCTGACTGCGGCACTAGATGGTGCGGGTTCGAATCTCTGAAAGGACATAAGTTTCTTCGTGGTCGCAGATACGCCCTGCTGACTGGTGAGTGCCAGCTAGCACGAAGCTTAGGTCCAAGGCCTCCTGCCGATTGCCTCCAACCATCTAAACTTTGTTCAGTTTGATTTTGAACTTTTGAGATTTATCGTCTATCAATTCCAGTAATTTAACGATTACTATGTTCAAAGGTAGACCCATTTACATAGGAATTTTAACTCATGGATTTATTGAATTTGGTTGAAGTTGGAAGGACGGATAGTCAAGCGGGAAAAAATTGCAGAATCCTTTTATGTATGCTGACAGCATATTTGTTCTATGAACCTATTTGAAACTTCAAAAAGAAAAATTCTGTCGATGATCATACTAAGCTTTTTGAATTCATACTGTAAAGAAGAAAAGATTGATGAGGCTCGAAGTCCACGTTTAATAGGACAAACGCTTTGTAAGTGCATACATTTGATATACCATCTCCAATGCTTTATTTGCATATCATTTGCAAATTGGTCGAATGCCACTACATTCGATAGTTTGTTGGATTGTCCACAGTTTTTCTAACGTTTTCTTTACAGTTCTGTTCTTCGGTTGCTTTTTCCACTGTCCGAAACATATTGTTACTTTTCTGAATTCGTTTGGCAACATCCCACTTATATCTGATTATAAGTAGCACTCACCAGAATAGGCCCTTCGTAAAGTTATTTAGTCACCTTATTGCATTACTTAAATCATACTGGAACAAATTATCGAGGTGTATTTTAACGGTTAACCGTGTCCTATTATTTTACTGGACTGTTCAAATATGTGAAGATTGTTATCTAAATTCTTGTTCATTTTAAACTGTGTCTTTGACTAGCCTGGCAGCATGATGTTCATCGCCGTAGGTAACTTTAGCGTTTGTTCTGTATGAATTGCAGTGATTGGATCTTGAAAATGGTTTTCGTGAATCACCAACAATTCTTCGGCACAGTAGTTAACTAAAATACATATACAGCTGATCCAATCTACTGAGTATGTAACCATCGAACTCACTAATTTCATGTTCATCATGAAAATATGGTATAAGTAGTTAGTTGGTTAAACATAAATTTCATTTTGTTGATTCTATACTGCTGTATTGTTTTTTTTGCTTCCCAGCGGTATTCTGCTTATAATAATAATGATAATATTTTTATTCTGGACAGTATTAATAAAATGCACAGAATTTTCAGAGCAGCTTATTGTATGATATTTTCCCCTCGCATAGTATCTTCAAGTAAAATATTGATTAAAAGTACATCCTGTGACACAACTGTCTCTGAGCTGAAGCACAAACCATTCCATTACGGTATATCTGCTTTGTCTCCTTCAAGAAATCCACAGTATATTCTGAGACCCAAGGACATAACTGAAGAACAGTTATATCATGCATTGGGACATGTTGCCACTCACAATCAGACCATTCCTCAAGTTTAGTAGGAACTTCCGAAACAGAAGCTTGTAAACATTTTAAATTCACACAAGAGTAGACAATGCTGTACTGAAAGCTGGCTCTTAGCCAAAATTGATAGACAGTAATTTACGTCAATGCTTACGTCCCCAATTTTGGTCGTGAGAAAAATATGAACAAAGACTGATTCAATAACCAGTCACAGAAGACTTTGCGTGGGTGGATACAATTTGCAGATAGATAATCTGAACTTCAATAAACGGCCACAAATAGATGAAAGATTAACGTTCAGCGAGAAACCACCAGTCAGAATAATATAACCAAAATAATCTATAATAATGTACATGAAAATCTATTAATATGTGTTGATTTCATAAATAAACGATCTGTTGCCTGGCCCTTGTCTTCTGTTTTAGAATGCCATTATATGCCACTTCTTAATCGATTAAAACAAACCGAACGACAGAAAACGCATGCAATAGAGAGGTGGAAGTTTTTGGTAGCCCAAGTTTTAAACAGGCCGCCAAAAGAAATATCAGATGTTTTATAATTTTTCCTATACCTCCACCAAATATTGTAAATCAATTCACTACATCTTTGTATACGGGGCTTAAAACTGCTGTTTTTTCCGAGATGAAATGTTTCATAAACGTGTACTCAATTTTATAATTTCTCTAAAATTTAGTGCTCAGAATACTCTCATACACTGTTGCTTTGAAAAATATCATTATTTCATCTGTAAACCTGTTAACATGCGGTTTAAAGACATCATATTTTACTAATAGAAAGTATTTTTAGTGTTTTTTTTCGAAATCCTCTGTTGGCTGAATGATATTTATTAAAAGAATTGTTCAGCAGAAGATCTGTTGAATAATATCACTGCATTACTTTATAGTTTCAAGCATTTCTTAATCCAATATTCACTATGTACTAGTCGACTTGTCACTGTTTTTTTTTGCCTTGTCTGAGTTTTTAAGAATAAAAACAATAAAAATTCAATAATAAACAAAAGCCTACAGTTAGTGTCTCTTGATCTCATTCGTAGATCGTCTCATCAGGTAAGTTAGTCTTCCAGCTATGAACATTTATATATTTCGTAAAAAGCACTGAACCTATTCTGAGTACTTAATCTTTTTGCGTAAGTTCAAACAAAATGAGCTACTTCTATCCAATTTTGACGTTGTTAAGATACAATGCAAAAATGGGGTAATAATTACCACTACTTGAATAAAAGCTGTAGTTGTCTAGAAAATCCCGTCCCTTCAACTTGAACCAACTAAAGATAAGTCATTTACAATGTAATCGTTTAAGGGGATAGTGGAGAAACCACAAATCTGTTGTAATGAAATACACTGTATTTGAAAAATCTCCTTGTTGTACATGATGTAATTATTTTCCTTATTTTAGAGGGGGAGAACGCTGGCTTAGAAGAGTCTGTAAATTCCGCTCAAATAGGACGTGAAACTTTCCGCATTAAAAAAGAAAATCACCAGCTTATTGAAGAAAATAACCTGCTGAAATTAAAAATCGATATCCTCTTAGACATGGTACGGTTTCTAAACTTTTTTTCCTTACAATCATATCACTAATTTAATACTTTAATTTTCATGCTCGCATATAATATGATGATTTGAGGTAGATTTTCATATGAAAACTGCTTTTCTTTTTTTTCACAAGCTTGCTGAAACTACTGCTGAAGTACACTTGCAAGAGAACGAAATTGAAAATCTACGTAATACACTACACAAGAAGCCAAATACAATCCAAGTATCTTAGACTTAACTTTCATAAAGTCTTGGAAATTGGCATACACGGATGTGATTAAAAGCTCCTTTTTGTATACTTTATAACGTATGAGATCACGTTTTTGAAGCTTAGTTTTACTAACCTCCTATCAGGATTCTATGTTTGATCATCTGTTCTGTGAGGGGAAACATACATATTCTCACTTTTTAGTTTTTAATAATTTTTATCAAGTATTGTTGCATAAATAATTACAAATAAAGCATATCACACTACAGTGTTTCTTTCTTTTTAATTCAAAATTTAACTTTTGACGTCACTCCCTCTAATTCTCCCTTTCTGTAGTTCTTAACTCCTGTGTGTGTGCCGTGATGACCAAAGTGTTCCGAGAATATCCATGTTTTGGGTTATTTTTCAGCAGTTTTGAGAAACCCTCTTAATAATGTGAATCCTGTGTATTCGTGGAAACATTTTTCAAAGACTAATGCGTTTTGTCTCTGTGTTAAAACGTACAAATAATAAAGCGTTACGAATGCAAATCGTGATTCAGTACATCTCGACGCAACACATAAACGTACCGGTTGTCATTAAAAACAGATGTGCTGAAATGGCCAAGTTGAACTTTAAGCACCAATAACTGCCAATGGAGTGCTACCGCACCAATGACCTTGAAACACTCACTGATGAGTAAGTTAGCGATATCCGGCAATCCTCTGATCATCGATAAAATATGCTCATAGAACTGGTATCTTGTTAAATGGGATATATGTGGCAAGTTTCAGATTAGGTTTAAGAAAGATTAAGTTACCCTTGAAGCCAAGGAAAATTTAGGGTTAGGTCAACCTAACAAAGGTGACAGTAGGTTTGGTTCAAGTTAGACTACAGTTAGTTTAGAGATTTTCGCACGTTCGGGTTATTTCCAGGAAAGATTAGGGTTATTCCTAATTTCAGAAGACCTAAATAATTACATGCATAGAATGTGGTTAAATTACTCTGTTGATACAAGGATAGAACTTATGCACTGTGGTTGAGTATAATTCCATTGTAAGTAAAATTTATTTTGATAAAGTCTCATAGTGTTATACAGTAATATTTACCGATGACGTTTCGAGCACAGTCTGTTGCTCAGTAAGTATTACTGTATTACACTATGAAACTTTATCAAAATAAATTTTACCCACAATGGAATTATGGTTCCTGATACTCCACCCTAAAACTAAGAGCTATTTTATTTTTGATTATAGTTTGATTCCACACCGTATTTTTCATACAAGTATGTAAATTTCAGCATGTGATGTCGGTAGCCCAAATTTTACAGGCCGATCATAGATATCAGGTGTGCGTCGGCAGGGGATCGAACCCCTGACCATATGCATGGTCGGCGAGAGTTCTAACCGCTGTGCCACTGACGCACATGTGAGGGGAAGGTATCCTCTGTAACACTTTTCCACAGTCTTTATGCATTTTTTCATAAATATATGTATTCCATGCACAAAAATGCCTCCTTCACGTGATTAGTGCGTTCCAGGTCATTCACTGCTTGGTAGTTAGTGTTGCTTAAAGTTCAATGTGCACTGCATGGATGTTTGGGAGTTTTTTTTCTAACTCAAATAGTTGTATGCAACATTTTCCATATATTTCTTTCAGCAACCCCTCGGATTCTAACGTGTCCAATATATTATGACGGAGAAAAATGGCGTCAAAAGTGACGCAGACAAACCTAACTACTTAGGTAAGAACGTATAGTTTCGGACTAACAGTGTTAAGTTCTAGCTTCGTTTGCGGGATTTTCTGGCTTGTCCTTAATGGCCGGATTTGCATACAGAATAATATCCTTAAAAAAAGTTCACGCGCTACCAATCACTCAAGTGAGTTGAACTATGAATAAACAAACCTACCTTTATTGATCTATTATATAAAATGTTTTTTTCTAAATCACTCAACGACATAATTTAAATGCTTGATAGATAATATCAACATAGTCAGCCATTTGTAAGATGCAGTTTAATTCACCTCTTTTAAAAGCATAAAATGTGCGTTAATGTACTAAAACTGACAGTTGAAGCTTAGTGATCTTCGGTTATTAATAGAACAAATCAGAGTAACATTTCTAACTATCCCAAAGTTACAGACACCGTTGGATGAGTCACTTGTCAGTTTTAGGTATAGTTGTTACAGAAAAGAATTTGTAGACTTCGAAAATTCCAACAAATGAGGCTTACTGTTGTCACATGACCATGTTTGTCACACGTCGTCTGCGTGATTAAAGCTACTGTTCATCGGGCCTAGCTAACGAATTTGTAAACTGATCAAGAAATCCAGGCACGCTGATTTCTGAAGGTTTTCTTTGGCGAGACTACCGTATACGATAGCTCCAAAATAATTTCATCCACTGTTGTGGTTTCTCCGCTCTTTTGTTACACAATGACATTTTATTCCTCTTCCTCCCAAGGTCACCGAGTCATGCAATGAGATTTAATACATTATTTATATTATTTTAATGTAAAACGTGATAAATTTACTTTAACCGCTGCGTATCAAACTTTCCTATAGGCATTTAGTAACAACAAAGGTATAAACGAGACGGGTGTGCATTTGGCTTTTCGTGCCCTTGGTGTAGCAACAGCCATCACAACATCGTCATTTGGTGCATTATCTCTACTCATATGGCTTATTATGAAGCCAAAAGACAAGGAGGATTTCAATAAGTGTCTGCGTGATTTCTTTCCAGAAAAGTGGAGAATACAACCCTCAACCAATAACAATGAAATCCGAACCTTTGATGAACTTCACTCACTCTTGATAAATGAATCTGTAAACAAAAGATGACCGCTTGTGGAGAAATTAGCATTTGTGAATTATCAACAACTAATTTTTCTAATTATGTTATTTTTTGATTGAGTACACAAAATGTTCGTATTCATTTGTATTCCCCTAAATAGGAAAAAAATGCACTGCCGTATTACATTTATGCAGTAGTAACTAATCAAACAACATGAGCTGGTGCAAAAATGTGACGCTAATGGCTATAAAGTATGTGGAAAATAAAGTGCTAATTTTACTTCATATGAGGACTACCTACTTGCATTGCAGTATGGTCACCAAAACTCAGGGTGCATAAAATTTAAAAGGGATAGGAGATGGTAGCTAGAGGAATCGTTAGGAAAGCATCCGCCACGTATGATCTTTAATGTAAGACCTGGATAGATGCATCACGGTTCCGATGTGAAATCCTATTTCTCATGAACTCTAAGACACTATCCTGAGATTGTTGACGCAAACCCAAAAAATAATTGGGTACCGTCTTCACCGCCCTTTATGAGCTTGTTCACAGGTTCAGAAACAGTGAGTAATCTGAAAGCTGACATAATCATTGCATAAGGCATCAAGGCTTGTGTTACAACAGTAGATCACTCTCTTGTTACAGCGCTCGCTACCGCTTCGTAGAAATATTTAGGCCATTTGGCTACCAGGCTCAAGGCATCCTATCAAGTCAATGGAAATTAAGTACGTGGAGATGGTAGGTACCCGCAGTGATCATTTCAGGATCTGCAAGTTGCCAATCAGCGAAACCGAAAGTTCCGTATCAGAAGTCAGTGACTTATAGGCACATAAGCTGCAACTGAAAGTCCCTTAGGACAAATGATTTTGAAATGCCTCAATATACGGTGTGGAATCAAGCTGTAACCAAAAAAAAAAATTAATCCCAGACATAATACGCCGCGTTAGATAGCGTACTGTAGAATAACTTTATAAACGCTACTCGCAGTATTAAACAGAACAAGCAGCGAATATCGGTGAGGAACGCGAAACCGCTTAAACGTGGAAATAAAATGAGTAGCGTAAAGGCTGTGGAAATTTAAATGGTTTCACCGTAGAATTTCACTCGGATTCAGCGAAACGTTCACCGTTGGGCGGGACTATCTTTTACACTTCGTTGGGTGGATCGTTTGTATACATCCGCCAATACACTCCGCCCCCATTCCTACTACTCTGAGTAGTCGCGGAAGTAACTAGTATCCATTAAAAGTAGTTATTAACATTACTGTAAATATCAACTTTACCAAACGACTGTGCTCTAGAACATTCGCTTCTCATTTCCAGATAACTGACTTTACCAATATTCAGCGAGTTCCGTCTTTTAATATTTCCATCCCATTTACACAAAGTTCTTAAAATGTTACCAGACAAATATTTTGTATACTTCTCCAGTGAATAATTAAAAAAAAGTGAAGCATAAAAGAAATCATTATTATTGAGCTGTACATAAGATAAGAAATGAGTCAAATACAATTAAAAGTTAGTGTTTTTATCTTTGTCAGGCTGCATTGCAGCATATGCACTATAATCGACATGACTAGCGGAACTGAAACCGAGACCAGCACCTCGTTGTGTGTGAGTTATAGTACGAGACATTTCGTATTCATGCTCTAGTCGCCTGAATAGTTCTGCTTGAGCTTCAGCACGCTTTAAAGCTTCAGTTTCATCTCCTTGTGACGTATTTCCATCCACAGTTTCTTCAGTTGTGTCATGAATGCCCATTAATTTCCGGAATTTAGCTGCAGCAGCAGAATCACCTTTCCCAGCAATTAAAGATGTGGTTGCCCACAAAGTCTTGCTGTCCTAAATGAAAAATGAAGGTGCTTGATTATTTAGAAACCTAATCATTATATAATCTTAAACAAAAACTACCGACATTAATTGCAAAAACTTACAGAGCTTGTGTTATCACTGTCTTTTTTCGACCATAACAATTTACGCTTTTTTTGTTGCTCCGCCAGCTTAACGGCATTAACCGTCGTAGGATTATAGTATTTCGGAAGATTAGCAGCCGCTGCCGCAGCTAATGCTTGGGCTTTAGCCTGCTGCTGTTGATGCTTTTGAATTTTATCCAGAATATCTTGTGCTGTCAGCTTTTGAAGAGTAGTATTTGTGGTGACACCTACAGAACAAATTCCGTACGTTCAATAGAGCAGACAAGTGAAAACGGATATCAATGAACTTTTACAAATTACACAAAAGCTGGACCTCATAAAGTCCGTACATTCTTAATGCAATTAAAAAAGACCGGTTTTATATTTTCAGTGCATGTCACACGTTTCATTGAATAATAATCGGTAAATTCTAGAAGCTTTGAAATGAACACCTGATTTACACTACAAGGATTAGAATGTTATTCGCCTACGCTAAAGCGTTTGGAATTGGCTCTGTGGCGATTCATAAGTTCCCATTCACAGTAGAACTGTTGATCAATTCTCACACTGTCTGAGGACGACCTATAACACATGGCACACACCAGTGATCTAAAGTTACTACAATTCCCTGTCAGGTAGATTTATTTAGGATAACGGTGATAAAATATTAATAAATGCATAACTTTTGGGACAATTACTACTCGTAATCACGTCGATGCATCCATACTTTCACATTCGCTTCACATAGTTTTACTTCCCTCTTTTGATATAATATTTCTTAAATCCGAAATTGGTGTTATGTCATTCGTATTACAATATGTATTGATTCTATGAACAAAGACTCGGCAATTAAACTGTCTTTACCTACTCATATTACTTTGCGGTCATTAGATGCGTTCAACTTGCTCAAACTAATTGTGTGACTATGCAACTACATGCATGGCGATGATTGAGTTAATACAGATCACTTACCTAGCGGGTCCTATTATTTCGCATTTAGCTAAATTCTTGTGTTCTAAAAATGCAACTGACTTCGCAATAACTACATGAATTTTGATGAAATTTCGTATGAGTCAGTGGGATCCTAAAGCCGACCGAATCAGTCTGTGAGCAAGCTTGAATGCTCAAACACCATCCTAATTCTAGCCTTACTACAAAAAACCTACGGACTGCTTAAGATGAGGAGTGGTTGTCTTAAGCACTCGACATTCAACAAGCGGGTTTAGAGTTCGAAACCAACCCTCGCCTACTCCAGCCTGTGCAGTGTTACCTCACATGCAATATCCCTCGTAACCCGATGCACGCTATATTGAGTCCAGGAAATCGAGTGGTTAACAAAGAGGCTTCAGACATTCAACCCTCACATAGTAGTGTTGTACAGGCTTTAAATTCCTTGGCCATACTATGATATTTGCGCTACTACTAAAGACTTACCAGTATTTAGAGGTCTGCAGTGTTATTAATAACATCATATTTATAAAATTCAAAAATGCATCGACAAATAGAGTAGAAATTAGCTCAAAAGTTCAACGGTCTTAGCCACCATACTTTTGACTGAAACGAATCATTACGAGACAGCATTCAAATGTATGAACATGTACGAGGGGGTTACATTAATAATTATTAATGAGTACTAAATATGAAGGATAACTGAGAATGAGTCTTCGACCAGGGACCCTTAAGCAGACCAGAAGAAACAAGGCAAGTACATTACACAGGCAATGTCTGACTGTGAAGGGAGTGCCAAGAAAGTACATTGCACTAATCAAGGCACTTTATTCAAACTCACGTAGTCGTGTAAGGGCTTATGGGGAATTGTCATCTGAATTGGTAACAACCAGTGGTGTCCGACAGGGATGTCCACTTTCCCCATTTCTGTTTAACTTCGTCATAGATATGCTAACGGAAGTATCCTTAACTGAACGTAGTGACTTAGGAATCGACTTATTACCAGGGAATAATCTAATGGACTTAGAATATGCAGATGACATAGTCCTGTTAGGGGAGGATGCTGAAAAAATGCAGAGTCTTCTGAACACCTTGAGCAGCAATCTTCGTATGTTTGGCATGCGATTCGCCCCTGCAAAATGTAAGATGCTGCTACAGGACTGGACCACGTCAACCCCTAACTTAGTGATAGGGAGTGAAGTGATAGAACATGTTGACCACTTCACCTACTTGGGAAGTTGTATTAGCACCAACGGACTGATTGGCGATGAAATCTCAGCACGGATCCGAAAAGCTCGAGCTGCTTTCGCTGACTTACACCATCTCTGGCGTAGGCGTGACATCCGGTTATCAACCAAGGGACGTGTGTACTGCTCAGAAGTTCGCTCCGTCCTTCTCTATGGCTCTGAAACATGGCCAATACGCGTTGAAGACATGAAAAGGTTGACTGCTTTCGATCATAGATGTCTGCGATCCCTGTCTCACGTTAGGTGGTTTCACAAGATAAGTAATGTTGACGTTAGGCGTAGAGTGTTGGGCAAAGAGGGAAAATCAATCGACGAGGCTATAAAGTTACATAGACTAAGATGGCTAGGTCACGTGCTGCGCATGCCTAACCACCGCCTCCCCCGACGGGCATTGCTAGCTGATATAGGTTCAGGTTGGAAAAGAGCCAGTGGTGGCCAAACAAAAACGTGGCATCAATCCATGAAATCCTTGACAGTTAAACTGAGTCAGGTAGGGAGATGCAGACTCCCGGGTTGGGGTCCTCGGGACTCTAGGAATCAATGGCTGGAGACAATAGGTGACATGGCTCAAAATCGTTGTCAATGGCGCAGATGTATTCAGTCTCTGTAATCTTTCATATTCCTTCCTACCATTACCCATTCTGTTTCACTCTCATACTTGTCAAACTCTATTGATTCTCTATACTCATCTTCTTGTCTACCTCTGTGTGCTATTTGGAACGTGGCAACTCGAACTGCTGCACTTCGGTGCCAAGTTCTATGTTGAATCCAAACAGACAGACAGACATTACACAAATACATAGCTTTAGGCATTATCGAGATTTTTTGATTTTGCTGTTTCCAATCTAATCCCACTCCAGCTTACAGGAAAAAAGGCTGTGTACTACAGGTCCACACTACATTAATTAAAAAGCTTCGAATTTTATCGGTTAATATTTTCTTCATAAAGGACCTCAATATAACTTGCCATGAGACACCTCTTTACTTGAACAATTGTACGTAACTATGTTGAGCACAGTGATTAGGACTCTCACCGACCACGCACATGGCCTGGGGTTCGATGCCCTGCCGACGCACACCTCATATCTATGGTCGGCGTGCAACTTTGGGCTACCGATATCACATGCTGAAAATGTCATACCTGTACCAAAAATACGGTGTGGAATCAAGCCGAAATAAAAAAATTTAAAAAACTGTTCATAGCTTCAACCCTCAGTGTCCATCTCTTCGGTAATCGTTCCTTTGGAGCTGAAGCAAATTCCTTAATAAGTTGAGTAATCAACACATTGAAAAATCTTATTCTTTTATCGTCAACCTAATTGTGACTGTAGACCATGTTAAGACAGTCTTACTTTAGACTGTTGCGAACTGCACGTCAAGTGTACCCGTGTATAGAAAACTGCACTTTGTCAGCGTTTTCATCTGGAAGACCTGTGCCGTTTGTGTGCTCTCAGTCGAACAGATCTCCCTAGTCGCACGTTAGTTTCCGAAAAGTCTTCATCAAAGCCACATGCAACAGTCTATCCACAACAGAATATGAACAATCACATTGAGGACGTCTGACTTGAAATGTTTCGCCTGGTTTTGTTAGCTGAGATAGCATTAGTATGCACCCACCTATTTGTCAGTCCATAGTACTGAAACTCATAGGCACAAACTGCAGTCAAAAGGAAAAATATTAAGTCAGAGATTCTTAAGTCCTGCTAACTGTTCTTCTGCTGTTCCACATCTCTAAGTGACTAATGTGATTAAAGAATCTCAAAAGTGGGAGTCTAATGATGTTTCGGCAGTTACGTCAACTCACTAACATCCTACAGAGTGAAGCGGAAATATTATTATAAATATACATACCTTGACTAGGAATCGCAGGCGAGTTAGCTACTTCCGCGACTTTCGTGGTCGAGGTGACAGGCGCTGATGAAGTGACGACGTGGTTTTCTGTTCTGGGCCGAGAATTCTAAAAAAGTGAAACATAATCATTGAGTTAACTAGGAAACGCGTACACACTACACTCAACGGATACGATAAGTAGAATGTTTATTTTCATTTACTGAAACCTCATTACTGTATCTTAATATGTGAAGCTTTTATTATGCCCTTCAGAATACATTTTTTCGCAGTGCTTTGTCTTATAAAGTCTATTTAAATGGAATGTGATACTTTATTCTATGAAGTTCCTCATCGACACACCTATAAATCATGAAGCTACAACACCTACTTTTACGAAAAACCAATACACTATGAAGACTCACTGCCATAAAAACTCTAAAAAGCTTCGTCTTATCATAATGTGAGATTACTTCAAGGGAACAGTTCTATGCAGTTATTTTATTACCAATAAAAAAGACTGACTTACAGAATCCTTCGGAATTGTTGTAGAGGCTTGAGTGATTCGTTTACCATTTGGACTATTTCGGTGACGCGACCTGCTGTCGTAACTAGAATCACTCGATGAACTGGAGGTTGACGTTGAACTATGGCGACGGTGCTTGTGGCGATGACGGCTACGACGGTCTCGATAGTGGGAATCGCGATGATGTTTTTTAGACGAATGTTTATGTTTTGAATGATGAGAACGTCTGCGCTTTGAAGAACTTCTATGGTGTCTGCTAGAACTCCTACGGCTGGATCTACATCAAGGTAAAGTGTAAACACCTGGCATATATAAAAGCGCATAGAATTAATTACATATTTAGTAGTGACAAAGTGTGTGGAAGTATTTATTCATATGGAAAATAGTGCCCAACTGAAGGTTGTCATCTGGATAAACAAGAGTATATCAACTACACTTTTGATTGCTGCACTAAATTTATCAAGTCTACAACCTGAAAACATTTGTGGCAATAGGAACGTTTAGCAATTACCAACTCATTTAGTTGAAAATCAAACAAAAGTACGCTTCGCGCTGGACAAATAAGTACAAACGTACCAATGAGATTTGGATTATTAAATTCATTCTAACTGCTTCCCAGACCGTAGTCGTCTGGGTGAAGTTCGGCCAAAACGGTGACAGGGAACGAAAGAAAATCAACATACACTTCCCTATTTAAGAAACATATCGTTAATATTAAAGCTATCTTCTCCTACACATATGTAAATCAGACTTTACATACATGTTTTGATGGAGATTATCGAATTTTTTATGAAGTTATGGAGTAGATTAATCAGCTGATCTGGTAAATACATCGTGTGGAGGCAGTTTTCCTTCTGAGTAGTACATAATTTTTATATGTCGACTTGACGTTAAAGGTAGCCGATTGCTGGTGGCTAATGTTGGAGACTTAAAAAAAATTACATATATAGGTCCCTAAAATCGAATTTCCTACCTTAAGTCAGTGATAATGACAAATATTAGATCCCTAAAAACATCGTTTTGACTTACACATATTTAACACCAATTAAGTTCTATGACACAGAGTCCTACTGGCCAACACATTTCAGTCAAAACCTAGCAAAGAAATGCTTGCGGTAGTTTGAGGCTAGAGTGGGTCATCAAGCCATGTTTGCGTGGACGACGTTTCTCCTATTTCAACTGACTGCTACAAACATCTTCACCCATACATAACTTAGTAAAAGACTTCTCTGAAAGTTTACTTATTTTACTTAGACTACACAGATAATCACCTGTCGGTGGGCTACCTTAAAATGCACTGTACTGTAAATTCCAAGTGGGAATGCTTGGAATACGTTTCTTACCTGACAAATTTTAACCCCCAAACTTCGGATTGGATGGTGTCCATATCTTATCTGAATAAGATACGGTGTGGTCTGATGCGTTAGACAGCCTACTTACCTGAGAAGCACCATCATGGTCAAAATGCTTGATGGTGCCAAGTCACCACTGTAATAATTAAAATTAATGAAATGCAGTATTGCAACACACTGCTGGTCTCATGGTACTAGATCCGAAATAATGTAAGGAATGATGGGAGCCTGTGAATCCTTCACCAGAAAATTGTTCGCTTCCGTTTCGTAAGTTTTCAGAGAAACTGACAAACGTTTGATTTACTGAGGGTTAACGGTTCAAATTTTCTAATCTCTCTACTTTCTGTTACTTTGAGCAGCCTCACATTTTGGTTTGTATAAAAACAAATCGATTTCAAGAACATGTTTTCAAACCTCAATATTGTTTCTATGTATTGTACTTTACATATTAATCGAATATTTGCGCGGTAATCCATCGTGTCAAGGTGTGAGAGCAATACTAGGTGAGTGATGGGGGTTTCCGCATTTATGAAATCAACAGTACCCCTAAAAACTCGCACTATTTCCAAAAAATAGTCTGAGAATTCAAAAAAGTAGACAGTTCGAGAACATACCTAGATGAATGCCTTTTCTTGTGCCGTCTTCTGGAAGAGCTATGTTCCCGGCTAGATGACCGACGTTTGCTTTCAATAGAGTAAGAAGCGGGTAGTTTGGATAACACAGGAGAACTTTTATTTGACTTGAGTTTGGGTGAAAGTTCGCGGTTTACTGAAGCCATATTGTGCATTTCACCCTGAGAAAAAAACAATCTTCGGTACAAGTTTATGTGCATCACGCATCTGAGCCTGCATTCAAAGATCATTAAACACTCACTAGTTATATAACTCACCAATTGATTTACTACCAAATTCAATGATCTTTATGACACCATTAGGCCTCGGCAGGATGGAATTCAGACACCAGTAATCTGAACTGAACATCGGACGTCCGAACGGCATAGGAGCTGTATTACACTGTGAGCAATGAGTTATAAAAGCAAAGAAGTTGTAATGCACTGCTAAATTTAGCGCAAATACTACAAGTATCGAACGTTTCGAAACTTGTCGGCAATCGGTTCGAATGTTGAAAAAGAATCCAAATTAAGGACTAAGGTTCACATCAGTTTGTTCGTTAATCCATAAGAAGCAACCTACTATAGCACGACACCGATAGCTGATTGGCATCTACTTAATGAACAAACGACTATCTACCAATTGTACCCACATATTAGGAAAGTGGAGAGTATTATTTAGAAGCCGTACTCACCTACAGGTTTATTTGTAACGGATATATATGGCATGAGTCGTTAATCCAAGAAATTATTGTCTATCATTATCACTAAGTAACTGCATAGTGAATGTCCAAACTCAAATTTAGGTACTAATAAAAGATAAAAAAGTTTATCAAGTGAATGCCCTTTAGCACCGAAAAGCACCCACCATAGCCCGGATACCACCACTGCCCCTATGATATCCGATAAGCCCTTCAATGTCAGTAGTGAAAAGGCGACAGAAAACTGCAGCACCTAGTCGCCTATTGCTGGCACAAGAAAAAGGCGTGCCAGGGTCAAAAACCCTCAGCTAAAGTCGCCTATGAACCTGTAGATCAAGCCTCACCCACACAGGTGGATGACAGTGAGCACGACACCAATGAATTGCGTTATATAGTCTCCCGCAGAAAGCACGATGGACGGAAAGACACTTGGACTGCCGAGCAAGTAAGTCACCATAAGCAAACCTATCACACAAGTTGCTGTCAAAAAAGGTATCAGGCGTAATTATATACAACTTGCATAGAATCGGTCAAAAGACTGACTACAGTATATATGCCAGTACACCTTATCCAAATCGTATTAAACTTAAAAAGCAACTCCCAAACTTTTAAGGGATCAAGTATACACGTCCGTGCTGATTTATGCCCTACACACCGCATCAAAAAGTGGTCTGTGCCCACAGAACTAACCGAACGGGATCGAAATTGTTAGAAAACCTTTGAGACTGAGGGTTTTCGAGTTGTCAAAGTCCGAAGTTTGATGGTCCCGAAACCTCCTTAGGTAGCCGCAGAAGCACCATACTGAGTTCATAACAATTTGTTACATTAATGTCTGCTGAACAAAAGGACTGAACTGTGTAATATGAAAGAATCCGGAAATAATTAACACACAAACAGGGCCAACATCCGACGTCACTGATAACGAAGTTAACCTGACAAACCTTATAATGCATAGGATGGCCCGACTTAGCCGCAAAGGAGGTGGCGTATTCATCTACCTCAAAAAATGCCTAACTGTCCGTAGCGCTGAAGCTCTCGCATATGAAAGACGTGCAAACTTCCACGCTGCAGAATTAAATGTATAGGTTGAGACATCAACCTTGTTGATACATGCCGCGGTCCTAAGTGCAATGCAGACGATTTCCTAATAGAGAGGCTACGCTACTGGACATCTAAATGCCGGAGTCTAGTCGATGGCAACTTCAACGCACCAACAGTTGACTGGACAAACCTTATGACGCCATCTTCAGACTTCTATGACTACAAACTGCTGGGATATTGCATTCCGCTAGCCCTACTCCAACATGTCATGAAGCCTACGTGCTATAACAGCACTCCTCTTCAATCCCGAACCTAGTGCCTTCCCATAGTAAGGATGCGAAGGAAGCGACCACGTTGTGCTCAATTTCAAGTTCACAGGAACGGCATCATGGGCCAAAACTTCAGCTTGACCAAACGTTTGGAAAGCTGGTATAAATCGTCTCATCAACCAACTCAGTGAGCTGGTACATCAACCCAGAGTCCCAAAAAGAAGACACATGGAACCAGTTAAAAAAACTTCACGCTCATGTAACTGAACCTTTCATCTCCTGATCTGTCACAAAGGGTTGGACACATTGCTCCTTTGGATAAACCGAGAGATTCGTAAGTCACTCAGAAGCAAACCCAAATGCTGGAACTTGAGACTAAGAAGTCATACAACGTCGCTAGGAACGAGGCTACTGCAGAAATCCGCCAATCGAGGATGATGTATATCTGGCTAAAAATGCAAAGGCACAACCTAAGAAAATTTTTTCATACATGAACTTCAGGAATAAGGCATCTAATGCGGTCCCAAATCTGACTATTTGCAATGGCACAGTCGAAGAGGATAAAAAAAGCAGAAGCAATAACAAACTACTTCTCCTAAGTCTCCACACAGGAGTCGTTACTCCCCGTATGTTCAATCATGGCCACGTCAGAAGAGCGCAGGATTAACTCCGTTGACGACGACGAAGACATCGTGTTCAAATGCCTGAATAAACTGGATGCAGGGGGTCAATGGATCTTGGTAATTTTTATCCAAGGCTTCTCAAGGAACTATCAGCCCACAGAGCCGACCCATTGACCACGATCTTCAAGCTGTCTCTCCTAAATGGTGTTACCACGTGACTGGAGAGACGCCATAGCAACCCTCATCCGCATAGGACGATCAAGACAGAGCCCTTCAAACTAGATGCCTACTAGTCAAACCAGCACTTTAATCAATAGGCCGAAAAGAATCATCAAGAAAAGTATCATGGGATACCTGGAAAACAAAAATTTGTTATTCGGAGCACAGTACAGCTTCCTGGATTCGACTCCCAGAAGAAGCGGTGTCGGCAACCTCATATGGACAAGCACAGAAATACACTAAAAAAGGGATCATCTTAGGCCTCAAGCCTTTTATCCTCAGTCAACATATCTGAATGTAGCCTACTAACTTTTATTCTGTACCAATAAGTCCATCCACAATTTTAACTACTTAATGGATATGTGAATACTTTTATGACTATAGATTAAAGAACAACCTAAAGAAATACTTTCAGACAAGGCATATTATAGCTCAGCAGAGTAATAACTTCACAAAATGTACAAAGATCCGTTTCTCAACACTGCAACAAGTGAATTACCTTGGTCATTGACGCTCTTTTGCTGCTTTGTTGTTGATCGTCTATAGTTCCATCATCCGAAGAATGCTTTAATTGTAAAATGAACACATCTCATTGCCAAAACAACACTCACCACTGATGACTCGTAATCGCAAAGCATTGCTACAAGCGCGCCTTTACTTACTCAGATTCATTTAAACAACATCCTCTCCAACACTTATATTTCAAAAGTGTCACTGAAAGTTCTCAATATATTTCTCATAGGTGAACAACAGCCGCAAAATTAATATTCGGGAAATCTTGGGTGTTGTTATGCATATTTCAATTACGTCACAGAAGTACACCAAGAAACTTACGATTTTCTTTATTTCGAATCTGACAAGGCGAATGTTTAAACTGAAATTCTGAGTGAACATATTATTCTGGATGGGACCAAAGCTTCTATTACTCGCAGGAAAAGGGGACAATTACGTGTCCGAAGAGGAATAGCACTGAATAACGCTAAACATACTCATTGGTTAAATTCTGAAAAAGGGAAGCAGATGTTTGTTGAATTATTCAGATCTAAAAAGAGTACAAAAAAAAAGTTGAAATAGTAATACTGATACTTATCAAATCTATAGGATATAAACTCTGTGTGCTTTTACTGAATAATGAGATGGATTATAGGCCAACTCACTAGCTCACTGAGCCTATTGGGGGCAAATTAACAAACCCACTTAATTGGGATACTTTCTTTCGGACGAATTTTCCTGAATAAAATGCTACCATACTCTTTGTCACCACATTTAAAGCGATATGTTCTCTTGCACAAAAGGTCGGTCCTGATTTGGTTCTGGCTTCTCCGAAGCATTTTGGATTGAGTAATTTCCAGATTGTGGCCATCCATCTAATAAGATTATCCTTATTAGGTATTTCTTTTGTTGTTTTGTCACAAAATCCCTTTTTTAAACATATAGGAGTATGCTGGTTTGATTTCCCTTAGTTATGCAGGATGAAATATTTTGCTCACTGTGAGATATAGTTTTCCGTCATTCTTCACTGTCTCAGCGGCATTAGTAGTCCTACATATGTCACGAGCTACCGTTATGCGGATTCAAGGATCCAGCCTAGTGCAGGTTCGTAAAGGGCTGCAGTATGAGGTCACAACGCCGTCGTTTACCCTCAATAACCGTTTTTCTATTTCTGGACAGCGAGTAGTCAAATTACACATCTTCATTTTTGGGCACCATCTACCCCATAAAGCACTCAAATAACTCACAGATAAACCCTTCTAATCATTTGAAGCTGTTCTGTGGGTGATGAAAAGCATCACACTTATGTAACTGAAGTCTTTATATCTTCTCAAGTGCCTTTTGTTTGATGAGCAAATATCATCAACTATTTTAGTACCAGTGATCATTGTTCTTAGTCTGTGTGGACTCTCAGTGCTGCCGGAAGTTACAAATCTTAGGTCGAAACCGTACATTGAATATCCATGACCCCCGTCTTTTCGCCGTTCAGATGCACTGGTAGCTTGAACGGAATAACTTATTTAGCATAATGTACAACACATAGTCAGGATTTGATGTGCAGTTCGACCAGCCGAAGTTACACATTATGTGACACAAATTCTTTTAAATTGATCTGTTAAGTTGTTAACCAACTGCTAGAGCAAACATCCCCACGATTATACTAAACCTCAATTGATAGTGCTTGCCCAAGTTATTCAGCACTGGATTTTCCTCTGTATGAATCCACTTTTGATTTTTTTTCATAGCATAATTCCAATCCATAATGAAAGAATATGCACTCAATCTCACACTTTGAAGGCCAGAGGAAGATGTTATAGCCATCAGCATCCAAAAGTGGAACTTTTAGGCTGACTCCCTTCTTTCGCCCCTTGTCAAGAGGAAGTACGAATTGAGTGTTCAACAAATTGGGGACTGTCTTCGTTCATATGGATCAAAATGCCGCCACAAAGTCGCACTTACAACTTTAATTTCTTAAAAGTGACCACTAATAATGACCACGATGCCATATTTGTCACGCATTCTGTGATGAAAATAGTGTCAGGCGAGAAATAACCTTCCTTCCACTAGCAAATAAAAAATTTTCTTTATCTTTATACCATCAGGCTTTAATTTTATCGTTCCTCTTATATTTACACCCCTCTGGGTTTCTTTTTTTGCCCATTTTTCATAAGTGTAAACACCATTTAAGCTCTGTCATAATTGTTATTTTTTGCTTTCATATCCTAACCATACCTTGTCAGGAGAACAATAGATTCAGTACTCCATAACATGCTATAATTTCCACAATGCATCAACAGTATTGCTTGAAATGGACCAACTGTTATTATTATTATCATTACTCTTATTTTATACTTTGCACATCTTTGGCTTTATCTCTACTGTAGATGTGGACAGGCTCATGTGATCAATTTTACTAATATTTTGAGCAAACTAGATGCAGCATTATGATAAATGCTGAGAATTCGGTGCTGTTTTTTAAGTGCTGATTTTGCAATAAGACAGATTATTATTAATTTCTGCACGCAAGAATGTGAGTCTTATAACATGATGTCATTGTGGAAAAAATTCTTCGACGACGCGTCACAACCACCACCGATGTATGTAGGTTAGTGTTAGGGACAAAATGAGATGCCAGCATCATACAACTTGGAACAGAAGGAGATCAACGGAATTTTTTGAAAAGCTAACAGGCAAACAGAACAATAAATGTATGTGCTGCGTACCACTGAAAGTTCTCTTGCAGTAATCTTGAATTAAGGAGTGACGTCTTAAGTTCGAAATAGACAGTTTATGAGGCGTGATCGGAATGCAGAGGAAGAAGCACAAGAATAGCCTTTACATCACTCAGGGGTTGTGACAGTAGCGTCACTGTATGGCATTCCTCCAGTAAACGATTTCGCCACTAAATACCACTGTGTTCCACTACTGAGCTGACGGTTTTATTAGGACGTGTGAGTTCCGATCAAAGACCAGAAGATACGCATATATGACGATACCTGCCTATCTTTTGTAAAATGACCACCGATGGATTTAGGTAAGAGATGATCTCTGGTTCTACTATGCCTCGTCATCAGACGGTTTTAAATAATACCCGAAATTCTAGTGGTTTCATGTTCTATGAACTAAAGAATAACACAAAACTGAAAAGTAAATGCTTCTGGTGCTTGAAAACACCAAGTTTATCAGGGGTCGTCGATGTTCATGTCTAACTACACTGAACTTAACGCTGTCCATCGAAGACCTTCGGAAACAATGTGCAATAACCAAAGCTAAAAACAGAACACAGGTTGGTGGCCCGAGAATCCTTTATTCTTACGCCAATACGTAACCATTAATAAGGTTATTATAGATAAGGTCTGTCAATCAAGTCTCACAAACCGTTAATGACCAGCTCTTGCTGCGCTGGGCCTCACGCTGTCCCTCGAAGAATTTCAGAAACGCTTGATATTAACCGACCCAAACCCAAAACACCGTTTGGAGACTCAAGAATTCTTTATTCTAACACCAACATAAAACCAGCAATACCGGCATTACAGACTAAGGTCTAAGAACAATCATTAAAACAATATATCTGACAGTTTTTTGATCTTCTTTCTGAACAGCGACTGATGAGACGATGACTGTCGTATTGATGCCTCCGCGAAAATTGGGGAAGTTGGTTTTGAGCAAACAACCAGGAATTCATCGTTCAATCTTCAACTCCATTGACACTTCCCGGAAAAAAGGGGTTCATCATATTTTTCCATCACGACGAATACACCTTGACTTGGACGCCATTGTGAGAACCTGGGTCACTCGGACAGAGCTGAAATGGAAAACAAACAGAACAGTCAACACACCCCAGGCGAACCCACAGCACACTCTCACTCATCAACGACGACCTACGCCTTCCAGCCAAAGGTATCCTCTTGACTTCTTGCAATACAATCACCACTTGCTAGAATAACTCTTGCAGAAAGCAACGTGACCATAACAGCACCTCATGATACTCCTCGCAAATCCTCTTACCTATTCGCCACCAATTACCGCTGCGATCGCTTGTCACTCATTCTGCCTCAGTTCTAGTAACGGTGACGTATGCAAGCCCCAGTCGTCGACACTCGCTCTCCGGCATGTGGGACCACAGTGTAAATAGAAACATCCATTCTCAATTATTGATTCCACAGCTTATTCTTATCTCCGTGTGCATGTCATTCTCAGCAATAGCCTAGCCTCCCCGGCGTATACGACCCATCTGCTGTCTTTAACATCAATCAATTCATTCACGGATGTAGAAGACTCGAAACAACTTCAGAAGTAATCACGACGAAAATTTTAACAAAATTACGCAATAACAACAAGATACGAAAACAACAAGTAAACACAATGAATCCAAAACACCACCAATTGATATGACACACCACACATATATACAAACTGTACACACAAACTCGCAGTTCATGTCTTGATGGAATTCTTTTGAAGAATCGCAGGACTTACACCAGTATGCCTACAACCCTTCACAGGTTGACGATTGTAAGTTGTGGAATGTCCGGACACAAACAAGATTAACCAACAATTACAATAATTGGAACTCACACAATTATTTAACACAAACATATGTACAATCACTACATCAAAGTGGTGGATTCTGCCTCAACGAACTACCCTTGAAGAACTGTAGGACTTACAGCAGTACGCCTACATTCCTTCTCAGGTTGATGATACAGGTGGAAGACGTCCGGATACAAACAAAAATATCAACAGATAGATGAAAGATGATACCAATTCAGTATATACAATATGAACATATGTACAAAATCACACGCCGAGCACATTGCACTGCTCATTGATGCGCTACCCTTTGAAAAATTGTAGGACTTACAGCAGTACGCCTACAACCCTTCTCAGGTTGACGCCCTAGGTTGGAAAATCGTCGCAGAGTTCATTTGCTGACCTTCTTCAATCATCTATATCCTCAACTTTGAATGACAACACGCCCGTTTCTTTGTATCGTAGAATATAGATGACAAACAAACATACGACGTAACTGACCAATCAAGCTTGGGTACAGAGTAATTTACACCGAAGATAATAGCATTCAAATAGTAATTTGAAACTTGAAATGGGTAGAGTCCTCAAAAATGAGCCTATCCAATTTTTACTACTATGTAAGAAATGAACATATCGTACATTACTTTGTTTTTAATCATAATCTCTGTACTTTGAACTTTCCCTTGTGTTTTGAATGTAAATATAGTTCTGCCTTCGACTCTCCGTCTTCTCCACCATCTCAACTGCCATCGATCAATTCTGACCGCCTGCTTTCTATCCCAAATTTTCGCAGAAGCATCGTAGTTTCTTCCTACGTACTTTGGTTGACCTCTGGCAACATGAACATTGGAGAACTAGTATTGGAGCAGTCTTCTCGCAATACCTCTGGAGTCTATTATGTTAATTGTGGATTTTGGACCTTGTAAATACCCAAGTAACAAAACTTTACTATATTCTTCCATTAACTTAACTGATTTGGTATTTTATTTTCTATTTGAATTTGGGATACTAAGCTAACAGAGTCTAAGATCCACCATAAATGGCTTTATTGTGCGAGTCAGTTTAACGGTTACACTCTCATGCAAAGTTGGCTTATCCTCATAAAACTGACCATTGACTTTCGTCCTTTCAGACGGACCTATACTAGCATAGTCACAGCACAAGACACATGACTTCATGGACGTCAAGTTCAATGTGGATGACAACACCAACGGTGACTGACTAATACCAGTCGATGGACTTAGTGGTGCGTCAGAAGCTGTTGTTTTTCAACCTTCAGAAAGTTGTCTAACCGTAGGGCTATCGCCACTGCTATCTTTTGTTATTAGCTCCGCTTTAGCACTAGCATCTTATGATAGATGGGCTGCACGCTAATCATTTACACTGACGGTCTCACGAGTATCCATTCCTTCTGAAACCGCATCTGACTTTAGGGCTACTTCATGTTCAAGCTAAACAGAACCTTTGTTCAACTCAGAAGAAGTAGGCACTCTGTTCATCTCATCACGATCAGCCAAAGACAAAAGTGCACTATCATGATCATCACAAAAATTCACCTTACCGTCGTCTATCTGGTCGACTTCATGATTTTCAAACTCTTTAATAACAGCAGTAGATGACTTGGATTCTTACTCATGAATCCTTAAAGGTTTCATACCTTTACTCTAACTAGTAATACCTTGTAAACTTGTGGAGTAAGAACTTGACGACGTTGATTTCACATTCAGCTTACCGCTAAACTTGGTTAATTCCTCACAGTTCGCCTTTGTATGCACTTCTTGCAAACGTGTAAAACACAACCGTGTTTGTCTCACAACTTGTAACCTATATGTTGGTGAAGTCCCATGAAAGCTGTTACACTCACTAAGTTTATATGGATTACTACACACCATAAAGCTTTCTCGATATCCACCTCTCTGAGACCCTTCCGTCATAAATGACTGCGTTTTTCTCTCAGACTGCTCTATTCTAGGGGTGAGATTCAATATACTGGCTAACTTGCTCATAGATTGATTGACACTATCGTTTACCAGTTTCAGAATATCGTCGAACTTTGGCTCAATACCTTTATCCTCTATACGAGAGCTTATCTTCACCCACTTCCTTTGCAGTCGAGTAGATAGGCTTGAGTTCAGATCGCTCATGCAATTCATCGAAATCAACGTATTCTCGTAAGTCATCAGATTATCCAAAAACTCAGATAATGACGTGGAGTCACCTTGTAATTGACTACCATCACCTTTAACGGCCTCGAATAATTTCTCTACAATCATCAAAGTTCTTCCTAATCTTTGATGCAGCATACTCATAGCCTGAGTATATCCTTCATTTGGGGGCATGAACTTACAGCATTGTGTAGCTCTTGAAGCAACTCGAGTGCAGTACCTCATCAAATACATCAACTTCATTTCATCATTCAATAAAAAACTACTCAACATGATCTCAAACTCTTTGATAAGCTGTGGATAGTCGGTTGGGTTTCCATCAAAGTACCTGGGCTTGAATTTAGGTGACTTTAAACCCTTACTATCTTTTAACGGTGAACCATGAACAACAGACTCATCATGCTGAGCATCATACATATCATTAAAATTAGCAAGCAACTCATTATTACTTACTTTCCTGCCGGCTTTCATGAATCTTGTCCTTCCTTTGACCCAGGCATCACTGAACTTGAGCGAACAATCCGGGAAAGATCCGGTTAACACTTGTCCAAAGAAAACGGGCAGACACGAGGAAAGACGAACAGAAACTATCAGAAACTGTCAATGTCCATCTCTTACCACGCTGGACCTCATGCTGTCCCTCGAAGACTTTCAGAAACACTTTGTATTTACCAGCGCGAAAACCAGAAGACAGATTGGCGACTCCAGAAACCTTTATTCTTACTCTATTACGTAACCATCAATGAGGTTATTATACACAAGGTCTAAAAATAAATGTTATAACAACAAAATCACGGTAATACTGCTGATAGTTTTCTGTCTTACACCGAACAGCGAACGATGAGACGATGACTACTGGCTAGATGACTTCCGCGAAAAATATGGAGGAGTTGGGATTGAACAAACAACCATGAATTGATCGTTCAGTCTTCAACTACACTGACATGTGCCTTAAGTTATCTTGCACCCATTTTGCTCACTTAAGTATTCCTGATGAATTTGTGAGAACCCTAGGGTCAAACGACTTGCTATGACAGATAAAATATCTTACTATATTTCCTGAAGTTTCGAACCTTGTCTTCACTGACTCCGTAATCGTTCGAAAATTTTAGAGGTTCTCCGGGTAGTGACCACAAGCCAGTGCTTGTTACATTTAATACTCCTACTAGCATGAACTAAACGACAAATGACGACAATTCAATACCCAAATGTTGCGGGTGAACTATGTCTCATGGCCTAAAGCCATACCTACGCATTTTTACCTAGGGGCCATACTTTACGTACAACTTGGCTACAGACACAGAAAATTTATTCTATGAGAATTTATCTTCACCACCTAAGCGAAACTGGTGGAATCAGAGTCTACATGGTCCGTCTTCAGCCTCGTGAAGATTCGAAACTTCATACACAAGCATGCTACATTATTCTACAGATTAACTGACTTTTCACCACACATTACGCACATTACTTAGGATTCATACAAACCTAATCAGCCGTTTGCAACCACCAAACAAGGGTGAATATCCTACTCGTAACAGGGTAATACAGAGACGTTAGTTAAACTGGTGAAGCCAGTAATCAATAATAGCCGTGAGGATAGTCTCTTAGGTTGCGTTGTAACCAGGGGGACTCTATCTGAGATCGCCCTATGAATAATCCCTTTTACCACTTCCCAATATTCCTCTACGGGTAAGTTAGCCACGTTTGTGGCCCATCCTCATTCAGGCAAAAACCTTTGCATCTCTGGATGGCCGCATCTGCTATAGCATACCACAGTAGGCGGTCTAACATCAGGTCTGTGCGGCCGGTGCTACATGCAGGGGTCATGACTTGGGCATTTTCGACTAGTAACAGATCGCTAGTTGGGGTACAATCCAGTTATGTTGGCTTTCCACCGGGATCTCGCCTAGTCTCGTCTCCAGCGCTCTCAGCCAATCCTGTATTTCTATCCGCTTGTGGCCAATTTCGGCACAATTTTCCTTGAGCATAGCCCGAACCAAGGTTAAGGGACGGGGCATTGAAGTCTACACCTATGGTAATCTTGTCGTAGCTTGAGTCCTGTATCCCTGTGGTGGTGCTGAGCCGTAGCTGGGTTTGCTTTAGTCCACATGTGGGCAGTCAACAGATGCCATACAGTAACTGCTTGGCAATGTCTACGGTGACGTGACACCGTATACAGTCTGGGGGTTCAGCAAGTGGTTGAGCCGTTGCACATATGCATCTCAGTTGCTTGTAAAAGTATATAACAACTCCCCCCTCCATATTATCTGTCTCGCCTGACGAGAACCACATCACTTATATCAATTTCATTGTCTGCAATATTGGGGTTGGTCAGGATTTAGTCAGGTTTATTATTTTCTGGTGTAGGTTTCACTGGAGGTTCAGCTGTCTTCCCTGTCAGTGCTCTTATATTGCTATGCAGACAACTGACGATGGGCTTCACCATGGAGTGGTTAGCGCTGTGCGGGTTACTTATTGAGGAGTTT
This sequence comes from Trichobilharzia regenti, assembly GCA_944472135.2. NCBI lineage: Eukaryota > Metazoa > Platyhelminthes > Trematoda > Strigeidida > Schistosomatidae > Trichobilharzia > Trichobilharzia regenti. Next base: position 114,545,768 of record OX235262.1, on the reverse strand, counting down.
GCTGAAATGCAGTGACCGATTTCAAATGAAGCTGCCTGTTGTCGTTTTTTCTTTGGGTTCAGTTAACACAATCGAGTGATACTGTTTGCCATCCTCAGTGTTGCATCACCATAGTTTCACTGGGACATGGTGACCCACTGTGACCTCAGTCCGCTGCCTCCATAAGGTCTGAGGTAGTCTTTCACAGCACTGCATGTGCTCCCCCAACTCTACCCTTGATCTCATACTACTGTTGAAGCACTAGAGCCAACTGCTCCTGGGAGCTGAATTTGACAGCTAATTGCCTTGGTGAGTTGATCAATGTGATATGGAAGATGTGAGTTTTCCACAAATCGAGATTACGTCGGAGGCACCGGCGACCATCTGACGTGACAGACATCTACATTTCTGTACATCACGCGTGTGTTTTTCACGAATATTGCCAGCACCCAGCCCCGAAACACGTGTAGGACCAGGGGGCGGAGGGTATTAGTTCAGGTGACTGCCTAGCCATTTGCCTGCCTGCCCACAGCCAATAGGCTCTTACCTGCCGATAGCTAGTAATTATAACATTGGTAATACTATTTCAGCGTGGTGGCTTACCTTGAGGTGCCTAAACATCCCCGACTATTTACACAAATTTGGTGGCTTGATGTCGAGCCCCAATTTACTGCACAAAGTAGATCGCTGCTCCCGACCAGACAACGCCATTTGTTCAAGCAAACTTATTGCACGCCAGTGATTTAAGCGGGATAAGGCAGTATTGTTTACTGACGTCGGAATTAGGTTAAGTAATTCGCTACTTGACATCCTTCGTAAGGTGAGTGATTATAGACCTTATAAGGGTTCCATTAATATGCGTCACGTTTGCCAGTGGATATAGGCAGTTTTATAGCAGATCTGGAGTCCCGTGCGGCTCTTAGTTCGTTTCCAGGGTTTCTGTCAGCCGATATGACCTAAGGTGTCTTCAATTTATGTGGATTGGTACCCATATTCGGTCGCACTAGAGTTTCAGTTTTTGACCACTTTTGGTGATGTGATATTTTCGTTTTTGCCTGGAATACTTCATAATCCTGTATTAGAGCACATTTATCAGAACTATGGGCATAGTTTATTTCGCATAAATTCATATAATTTTTTAGGTAGTCCTTTGTTGCAATGGTAGCGAACCCATCGCTTCCGAAAATTGCATCCAAATAGTGGGTCGCTCTTGGAAACAACATCACTACAGTCATCGCAGTCGTCCCCTTTTCCAAAAAACACCTCCGAGATATTTTGAAGTCTCGAGATTTTCTTGTAGCTTTGACGTTTGATACACTGGTCTCTTATGTATACAGGTGTGGAATCGCGTCCTCTCGGTTCTTTCTGTGCAATTTCATTGCTTGAATGTGGCAACATAGCATACTATCGAAGCACTGGTATGTACACCGGTTTTAAGAACGGGTATGCGAGATACCACTAATACCACCGGATTATTTCCTCATGTGGCTGAAGCCGCAGTCATTACACAATATAATAATATATTATCATTTTGTACATGAGAGACGCCAGTTTACGGGGATCATCATTATGATAAATTACATATACGATTAGCAATCATACTTGATAATAATGTTTTAATAAAATACATATTTTTTCCTACCTGTGTAGGACACACCAAATATACAGGCATGGATAAGCATTATTTAAATTTCATAAATTTGGTTTATGGTTAAATTACACGGTTGCTGACGTTTTTGTCTTCGGTTTGTGGGAACAATATGATCACTAGTCATTCAATGGAGCACATCAAGAAATATAGGAATATTGATTCTGCATTAACAAAATAACCAAGCATGTTCTGGATGGATTAAAAATACTTGGGAAAAAATAAAGCTTGAAATAATTCCCCAATATAACTTAGGTGTGTACAAATCAGAATCTCATTTTTGATTTATATCCAAATTGAGTAATGAGAAAGCTATTTTTACAGATACGGTCAGTTATGCTATAAGTTACAATCGTGACATTATATTACAAATTAATACTTTTCCATTGGTATAAGAGTATATTCCACAACTGTAGTCCAGGTTGCGTCGTTGGGGAAGGTAATACGTAATTCACGAAGATATGGGACCAATATTGTTTGCAGATCATTTGTCATTGTAAATGGTCGGACATCCACACTATTCATTCTCATTCAGAAAGTCAAATGGAAGCTGAAATGGTGAGAGAAAAAAAGAAGATAAACAACAGCAACGCAAAAGAAAGCAAGAGGAGTCCTTAAGGAGTGATTAATAAATATGTACATATATATTCTGTTTTGTAACTATGGTTATTTTTGTGCAATAACTAACTAGTCCCGTTATGCTAATTTTTATATTGTGTCTCTAGGTATTTTATATTATATTATATTTTATATTATGTCTCTAGGTACTATCCTGTGTAGAAATGTTTATCATCTAGTTCCAATAATATTAAAATTTATAATTGTATTTTGTTGTAACTACACGTTTAATGAACTTAAAATATCTATGTAGGGTGAAAAAGAGGGTGTAAGAGTCGGACATATAAGTGCATTGTCATCTTTGAGCATCCTGATGACTGAGGAGATGAACACTGGAAGTGTGTTTGCATCGCGCACATTAGCTGGTAGTCTATTCCAAATGACTGAAAACTTATTTAAGAAGTTGTACCGCACGTAAGTCTGATAGTGCTCTACAACAACTAGCTTGTGATGATTTCTAAGACTGTAACTGATGACAGTGGTAGGTTTAGTTATTGGCTCGGAGGAATGCAAGAAAAGATTAGTTAGCTTATATTAAAAGATAAGGTTTAGATTAGGACGTCTTTTTCAGAGTGGTTCTAATCTTAGTCTGTCGCATCGCTGAAGTCAGTAACTATAGGCCAATCAATATCACACCTATAGCATCTAGAATCATGGAGAGACTAGTCAAAGATAACTTAATCAAACATATGCTTAGCTGCAATATTATAAGTCCGAACCAACATGGATTCCTGAAATCCAGATCATGTTTAACATGTCACCTAGACTTCTTCAATTTTGTAACCAGCAGTCGTGACAGACGGCAACTAGTACTTGTCATCTACTTTGACATTTCTAAGGCATTTGACCGTGTTGACCATTTACTGCTAACAAATAAGCTGAACTCCTTAGGAATACGTGACCCATTATTAGGATGGCTTAAATCATTCCTTAACAATAGGTCCCAAATAGTTAAACTCGGGTCTGCAACCTCCAAACCTAGCCCTATCACTTCTGGTGTAGTACAAGGTAGTGTCATTGGACCCCTCCTATTTACACTATACATCAATGACATATGCGCTTGCTTCACGCACGGGAAACCATTCATCTTTGCAGATGACCTAAAAGTAGCTTATACATTCCAACGTGATGACTTAGGGAACTTCGAGAATGTAGTACAGAAGGAATTAGATAAAATGGCTGCTTGGTCGTCCCTATGGAATCTCCAATTTAATCTGAACAAATGTGGCTGGATCTGCTTCGGTGCACCCTCAATTGACCTGAAATTAACGCTCCAATCTGCTAACCTAACAAGACTCCGAAGTGTCGTTGACCTAGGCCTGAGGTACTCTAGTGACTTGACATTCTCAGAGCAAGTAGCATCACAGACTAGAAAATCGAGGATGCTCTTAGGATGCATACTCAGGAACTTTCACGACAATGAAGCCAAGCTAATTCTGTACAAAACATGTGTCAGACCACTACTAGAATACTGTCCATTTATTATAAGCAGCACTCGCACACGTGACAAGCTAAGGATGGAAAGTATCCAACGATATTTTACCTCAAAACTGCTTGGCTACGATTGTAAGAAAGACTACATCTCACGGTGCATGATCCTAAAACTTGACCCACTTTGGACAAGGCGACTTATTATAAACCTAATATTCTTCTTTAAGGTCCTTCACAAAATATCATTCTCAGGTAACAGGGACATACAATTCGCACAGGAAGGTTCTTACGATCTGCGTAACCAAACTTCCACAGTGACAACTCATTCTTTTAAGTCAACACTCCGTGAAAACTTCTTCACAGTCATGTATTCTAAAATATGGAATAGCCTCCCCTAGATGTCAGAACTTGCTCTTCGGTTACAAGCTTCAAACGCTCTCTATACAGACTGTTTCACTCTACTGATTATATTAATAAACTATTTACTCCTAGAACGAATCAAGCACTAATCTACTACAGCACCTAAAAGACGCACTTCAACACCCTTAGCAATCTTTAAACTATAAATAAACTAGCAGCATGGATGCATAAAGACATAGTACGGAACATACAGGATTAGTTTACCCTTAGAAATAGGACCTATCCCTCATTGTAACCTTCAAACGCTTGCTATATAAACTGTTTTGTCCAAATGACTATCCCTACCAGAACCCATTACTCACTTCTAAAACGCATCAGTCATTAGAACACTAAAACGCTCAGACTCATTAATACACATTATGACATTAAATAAACTCTAAGACTTCGCATAAATACGTGAAAACAAATACAATATAGAAAAATGTTTACTTAAGTATAATTTACAATTAAGATAAACATTTATAAATGCATAATATATAAATGTCCTTTTCATGTTCACATACTTTCTCTTTCTGGTATTTTGCTGCTCCTATTCATCTTCTGGTCGAGGTCGAACAACCCTGCATCTAAACTGAAATGAGGATTAATTCCAAACCGTCTATCTCATAACCACTCAAATTCCATGAACGATCCAATTCTACCATTTGAAGACGCTGGCGAACATGCTGTAAATGAGTATTCATGATCTGAAATGAAGAAGCAACTGGTTTTCAAACAGTTTTCAACATTTTACTCAACTTACGAATACAGTCCGCCATGCAGACACAAATGGAGCAAATGGAGAATTCTGGAATCGACCTCGGCACCACTTGATGCAGTAAAACAACCCAACATGACCTTATCTAGTTTTCGTATCCACGATCAAATTTCTTTCCTGTTATAAAACTACGACAAGACTACTGAAAAAATGGAATAAATATATCACTGATCTCAACATAATACATCAATAATCTTTAAGCCAAGGGTGCTGTTCACAACAAAGTTATATTGGAGAATTGACTTCAAGCTTTATTTTTCCCAGATATTTGTATTACATTCATCTGATGTCTGGGTTTTTTGTTAATGCGAAGACAATATTTCTATATCTCTTTATGTGCTACACAAACAAACTTTATAGCAGACTGTTCCGACTGACTTTGAAGTCAGAAAGAACAACCAAACTGTAAATCCATTATACATCAAATTTTGTGTAATTTATAAAATAATTTATCCATGCCTGTACAATTGGTATGTTCCTGCATGAACAGGAAGAAATATATATTATAACAGCGTGGGCCCGAGCGTAGCAAGAGCTGGGCATTAACGGTTTATGAGCCGTGGCTGACAGTTTCTAATGGTAGAAACAGATCTGGCGGATTCAGACAGTTGGTGAAAGTTTGGAAAGTTGCCGTTCATTTTTCCTGGTGCCGGTCAAGTCCTCTTTGAACAAGCAATATCTGGAACATTTTAGGAATTGGGTCAAGTTCAACAATGCCTGGGTCAAAGAAAAGACAGAGTGTCTTGGATGCAAACAGGAAAGTAAGTCATGGTGACTTGTCTGTTAATTGTAACGATGTGTCTGATGTTAAGCATGACATGGTTGATGTTACCGTCTCGCTGTCCAGGGATAATAGGAACATCAAACTCCCTAAATTTGAACCACGGTGTTTCGATGGAAACCCGGCTGATTACTTACAATTTGCAAAGGAGTTTGAGATCATGTTGAGTAGTTTTCTATTAAGTGATGAATTGAAATTGATGTATTTGATGAGATATTGCACTGGAGATGCTGCAAGAGCTATACAGTGCTGTAAGTTTATGGAGCCAAAAGAGGGCTACGACGAGGCTATGAGCATATTACGTCAAAGGTTTGAAAGAACTTCGATGATTGCAGGGAAATTATTTGAGGCTGTTAAGGGTAATGGTGGTCAATTACAGGATGACTCCCAGGCACTCACTGAGTCTTTAGATAATTTGCTAATTTACAAGAATGCAATGATTTCGATGAATCGCATGAGTGACCTCAACTCGAGTTTTATACTAGAAGTAATAGCAAGACGCCTACCTACTCGACTGCAAAGGAAGTGGGTGAAGATAAGCTCTCGTATGGAGGATGAGGGTATCGAGCCGAGGTTTGATGATGTCCTGAAACTAGTAAAAGATAGTGTCAATCAATCTATGAGCAAGTTTGCCAGTATATTGAATCTCACCCCTAGAATAGAACAGTCTGAGAGCAAAATGCAATCATTGATGACGAATAGGCCTCAGAGAGGTGGATATCGAGAAGGCTCCACGATGTCTAGTAATGCATATAGACCTAGTGAGTGTAACAGGTTTTGTAGTGCATCCTCAACGGATAAGTTACAAGCTGCAAGAGAAACACGGTTGTTTTACACGTTTGCAAGAGGTGCATACAAAGATGAACTGTGAACCAGTGAGCAAGTTCAGTGATAAGCTAAATGTGAAATCAAGTTCTGACTCCGAATTGTGTGACGATAACAGTGCGGTGAAGAAGTCTGTAGTTACAACTGGTAAGCCATTGTTGAATAGTGTCACAGAATAGAGTTACTGCTTCAGAGTGCAGTTCTGACTCCAAAAGTTTAATAAGTATAACTAGTCAGAGTGAAGATATAAAAACTAATGATTTGTGAGGAGGAACCAAAATTGTCTGCTTCTGTTATTAAACAGTTTGAAAATGATGAACTTGACGGTAAATTGAATATTTGTGATAATGACTATGATAGTGCAGATTTGCCTTTGGTTGATCATGATCAGATGAGGGATATTCCTACGACTGCAAAGTTAAATAAAGGTTCTGTACAACTACAACGTGAAGTAGAATTGAACGCAAATGCAGTTACAGGAGGTGTGCATACTTGTGAGACCGTCAGTGTAATTGATCAGCGTGTAGCCCACCTATCATCAGATGATAGTGCTAAACCCGAACTAGTAGTGAAAGATAGCAGTGGTGGTATTCTTGTAGTTAGGCAACTATCTGAAAGCCGAGCAACAACAGCTTCTGATCCACCGCTAATTTCATCACCTTGTGTCACTCAGTTATCGTTGGTGTTTATATCCACAAGGAAATGGACGTCCATGAACTCACGTGCCTTATGCAATGCGTATGATAGTGTTGGTGCGTTTCAAAAGACGAAAGATATTGGTCAGTTTAGTGAGAATAAGCCAAGTGTAAACGAGAGAGTAATTGTTAAATTTACTTGCATGAACCAAGGCATTTCTAGTTTCAAGTTACTAATTGAATGTTATTATCTTTGGTGTAAATTACTCTGTTTCTACACTTGGTTGACCAGATAAGTTGTATGTTTGTTAGTCCTCTATATTCTACGATACAAAGAAACGGGCGTGTTGCCGTTCAGATTTGAGGATATAGCTCATAGAAGGAAGTTTGCAAATGAACTCTGCGACGATTTTCCAACCTAGAGCGTCAACCTGAGAAGGGTTGTAGGCGTACTGCTGTAAGTCCTACAGTTCTTCAAAGGGTAGCGCATCAATGAGCAGTCCAATGTGCTCGGTGTGTGATTTTGTACATATGTTCATATTGTATACACTGAATTGATATCATCTTTCATCTATCTGTTGGTAATTCTGTTTGTGTCCGGACGACTTCCACTTGGATCATCAACCTGAGAAGGAATGTAGGCGTACTGCTGTAAGTCCTACAGTTCTTCAAGGGTAGTTCGTTGAGGCAGAATCCACCACTTTGATGTAGTGATTGTACATATGTTTGTGTTAAATAATTGTGTGAGTTCCAATTATTGTAATTGTTGGTTAATCTTGTTTGTGTCCGGACATTCCACAACTTACAATCGTCAACCTGTGAAGGGTTGTAGGCATACTGGTGTAAGTCCTGCGATTCTTCAAAGGAATTCCATCAAGACATGATCCGCGAGTTTGTGTGTACAGTTTGTATATATGTGTGGTGTGTCATATCAATTGGTGGTGTTTTGGATTCATTGTGTTTACTTGTTGTTTTCGTATCTTGTTGTTATTGCGTAATTTTGTTAAAATTTTCGTCGTGATTACTTCTGAAGTTGTTTCGAGTCTTCTACATCCATGAATGAATTGATTGATGTTAAGGACAGCAGATGGGTCGTATACGCCGGGGAGGCTAGGCTATTGCTGAGAATGAAGTGAATACGGAGATAATTGTTAGCTGCGGTCCCACACGCCGGGGAGAGTGAGTGTAAACGACTGAGGCTCGCATGCGTCACCGTTACTAGAACCGAGGCACAATGAGTGACAAGCGATTGCAGTGGTAATTGGTAGTGAGTAGATAAGAGGATGTGCGTAGAGTATCATGAGTTGGTGGTATGGTCACGTTGCATTCTGCAAGAGTCATTCTAGCAAGTGGCGATTGTGTTGCAAGATGTCAAGAGGAGGTCTCTATCTGGAGGCGCAGGTCGTCATTGATGTGTGAGATTGTGCTGTGAGTATGCTTGTGGTGTGTTGGCTTTTCTGTTTGTTTTCCATTTCAGCTCTGTCCGAGTGACCCAGGTTCTCGCAATGGCATCCAAGTCAACGTGTGTTGGTCGTGAAGGAAAACAGGGTTGGATCCCTTTTTTGCCGGGGAGTGTCAATGGAGTTGAAGATTGAACGATCAATTCTTGGTTGTTTGCTCAAAACCAACTTCCCCAATTTTCGCGGGGGCATCAATACGACAGTCATCGTCTCATCGGTCGCTGTTCAGAAAGAAGTCAGCAGTAAACCATCAGAAGTAATATTGTGATTTATTATTGTAATATTTGTTCACAGATCCTAGTAAAAACATTATTTTTATATGTTGGTGTAACAATAAAGAATTCTCGAGTGGCCAATCGGTCTTTGGTTTTTTCGTCCGTTATTACTCAGCGTTTCTGAAAAACTGCAAGGAACAGCGTGAGCCCGAGCGTAGCAAGAGCTGGGCATTAACGGTTTACGAGACGTGGCTGACAGCTTTTATTAGTTGGGAATTCGGTCTGTAGTAATGTATGTGTTAATCACCGGGTCATTCGAGTAGCAGATTTCTGAATTCATCATTTAAGTGTAGTAGTGCGTGATATCAACCTTTTAGTTCTGACAATTGTGGAATCATATGCTTCAGTGTCTCCCACCCTAATATCAGGGTACACCTAGATGACTCTTTTCTCCGATTTCAGGCACTACGTACTCACAAATCTCAACGTTCACTCAGCATGCAAAATCAACTGTTCTTAGATGCAGAAAACCCAGTGTTTGCTTACGCCGAAAACTGTACGCACTCGCGCACATTGACAGTTCGTTTAGTAATTGAGCATTGCATGATCATAGTCGGTTTTACGTATGAACATCGCATGGTTTGTACAAAAGATATCCAGCGAGGCCGTACACGGTACCTATTGCACGCACATGAAGACCTTACTTACAGGGGCGCGTGCAACAAAATACAGACATGAGCCACTTTGGTTAAGTCGTCTGAAACTCAACCTAACTTTCCTCTTCTGCCTCTTACATGACCTCATCAAAAGCAGTGATACAACAGCTTCCAACAATGCAGCCACATATGCTGTCTGAAATCATGGACACAGCCTGCCCATAGCCCATCAACTGACAAAAATGCGCAAGAGTTTCTTCAAGGTAAAATGTAGTTCATTATGGAACGAACCTCCACTTTTTGTATGTCGTTAATGTCCTCCTTTTCAATTCCAACGCCTCCTTTATGAGATCCTATCAACAAAAATCCTTCTGCCCACTCTCCCACATTTTACCTAAATGGGCTGTTTTACTAGGTACTACAGACCCTAGTTTAACACCTCCAATTCGAGGAGACACATTCACTTTAGCTATCGTGAGACGCTTAAACGTATTTGGCCAGCCTCTCTGCATTTCCCCTCAGTGCTTGGACTCAGGTTTAATTGCCAAACTTATTTAAATTCTATCTACGCGTCATTAAGGAAGTCTCCAGAACCATAAGACTACCTATAATTATCTGTAACAAATATGTTCAACGTTTGCTTTAGATTTTAGCCTGATTCACTATACATATCTGTTTTTGTTGTGACACTCGTTTAAGTGTTTTTCCAGTTCCATACTTGTAACCAATACCTCTTTCACCAATTAGTTGTAGTTAATCATTCAAAAACGCCATGAACTCAGTCACCTGCTAACCTGGTGACTGATTGCACATATATGCTCGCGATAACATGCACCACACCTCCCACACAACGTGACAGCGTGTCACACAACTCGTCAATATACCGCAAGCGGCGAGCTGCCGTGTCACCACCATCTTTCGTGGCAGGAACTGACAGCAAAAGTAGGCTGATAACTAGGAGTAGCATTGCTTCTACAAACTCAGCACGGGTCCTGACGTAGACCTCTTCACTACACATTGCGTACGCTTCACCACACTTCAAACGCCTAGTCTAGCTTGAACACTTACTTCAGAAATAGAACGACTGCTATCTAAAGAAAGGCTGAAGCGTGAGATTTTAGGTGTAATAAGGTTGTAAACGCAGCGTATTAGGAAAATATGGCCAGCATATCTCAACCATCAACACAGCTTAGTGGCGTAAAATCGCAAGTGTGTGAACTTACATCTCTGAGCATCCTGACCAGAACCATAAACCCTGGCGAACTTGATTCAAAATCATTAACCAAGGTAGAAAACTCGATGAGCTTCATCACAACAGAGGTCATCAAAAGACTAAATACTAAACTGTGATGACCTACACTATACCGGATAATTATGTGTTAAAAAAAGGCTCAAGGTATCTTACTTATGGCGGCGAAAATGCCGAAATCTCAAAGCAAAACAGACTGGGAAAGAGTCAGCGCGACCAAGCCCTCAGCTTGAAACACAGGCAGAGTCTAAGAAATTCGTCAACTCACGACCTATCCATATTACAGGATACTAGCTACAAACAAATAAAAATTGTAGCATATAAGACTGATTGAAAAGTTAGCTTACAATCACCTCAATAAACTTAATGATAAGAAGGGCAGGACACTACAAGCCACTTAAATAAATGAACCCGCGGCCAGAATGTCAAAATTCATAGTTTCTCCTTCCTCAAATCTCACAAAACTATCTCGACAGAACACGACGCTGGCCGAAAGGTTAGTGAATTATAATCCTCCTCCGAAGTTAGCCCCCTCACAATCTATTGTGGGTCTAGAAATGTCCTAGGATAGCCCTTAGACAGAAATCAGCACCTCTCGTAAGTCGACAGAATCCCTCTTATCCATAACGTGAAAGTTCAAATGGAATTCCGTAACGAAACGCACCGAAAAAACACCACTGGTGACGAAAAATCCCCTACGTTTTAAAACTCCTAAAAAGAATCCAAGCTATTATAGAGGTGAGACAAAAAAGAATACTGACAACCACACCAAAAGCAGAAATAAGGCCATACGGTCTATAGACAGCAACGTAAGAATGTACTCGCATAATATGCCACTTCATAATAAGGTCCACACTAATAGCTGATGTAGCAACACTTTCACGCAAAATGTTACAATTGACAACACTGAGAGCTCAGCTACCAACCACACTGAGTCCTCAAAGCAAGACACAAACAAACTTTGACAGAATATATAGCACAAGTTTGCTGGGAATTAAACCATACTGCAGCAGTACATATAATGAAACTAATGTAGGGGGACATAGAATGTCTCCAAAAATTAGGCAGATTAATGTACCAATAATCTTTTATCCGCCACACACCTGTCACCGCTAACCAAACAACTAGTATGGATGTTAGCTCATTTGAACTAATCTGAACTCGTACCGCTGTTATTGACTCCCTATCGGGAAGAAAACAGACACAGATTAGTAAACACACAGTTATCATTGACCTCCAAAGTTTGTATAAACTTAGACCGAATAAAAACTCCTATTTATGTTGCCAATGTAGTTGAAGATTGAATGAACTCTTTATCTATAGTAACTGGCGACTTTAATACATGCGTCAACTCCTTCCTTATATCACTTGGTCATGGCAATATTGTTAAATTTGCTACTTGTCTTGGTAAAACACTGGATCTAGTATTTATCAATGATGTTGGTGTATATGAAGCTCGCAAACGTGCTCCCTACTGAACTCTGACCACTGCATCATACGTGTACTGCCCAAAATATATTCTAAATCACACAAAAGTGTCCTCTCTCACCTCTACAGTAAAGTTCAACGGAGATGCTACTCACAAGACAACCTAGACAAGCTCATATGCATGTTGAAAGACACTAACTGGGACTTATTTAGAGAACAAACACTTGATGAAACAATCACGAACACTACTGATTATCTTAAATTCTGTTTCGAAATATGTTGTCCTAAAGAAACATTATTCATTCGATTTGATCGCTTATCTTCGCCATATCTCAAAAGGCTACGTAGAGGTAAAGAACTGTTGTTCAAAACAAATGATAAGCCTGGTGTAAAAAAGTTAAATACTCTGATAAAACTCGAAATGAAAAGACTAAATGTTTTATATAATCAAAGATTTTTGTCATGTAAAACCCCTTCTAATTTGTGGAAACTTTTTAAAGAAATTACTAACGGTAAGCGATGTACTTTTGTCCCATCTCTTAATGTCGACACTCTTAATAAATCTTTCATACGCTCTTCTGTTGATACCCTTCCAAATGATACAAATCATATTGACAATAACTTTGGTGGTTTTAATACCCTTGCTTAAATGTCTCCGGTCTCTTAAGCCTTCTCAAAGCCTTGGTCCTGACGGCATACCTGCCATTGTCCTCAGGAATTGTGCTGATATTTTGTGTTATCCTCTTACTAACATTTTTAATGCTTCTTTTTCCGGTAACGTTCTACCTTTAAACATTAAAATTATCCCTATACCAAAACCATCTTCTGGTTCTGATATTAAATTTCGGCCTATTGCAGTTACTTCCCCCTTTTTAAAATTGATGGAAAAATTACTTTTACTTCGTCTTGAACCCTCATCGAAACCTTTTATTGATCCTAAACAATTTGCATACAAACATGGTAGAAGTACTTTGGATGCTGCGGTCGTCGTATATCAAAATGTTGCTTCTTCTTTAGACAAAGGTGCTAAATATGTTCGTAGTGCTTTCTTAGACTACACATCTGCTTTTGACTATGTACCTAGGGGCCTTTTATTAAATAAGCTATCGTTGACACAAACAGGATCCTGGGCTAAGAGTTGGTTGCATTCCTATTTTTCTGATAGAATGCAGTGCACTGTATATAACAGCAAATCTTCTTCTACCTCGCTTACAAAATCCGGTGTTCCTCAAGGTGTCGTCCTCTCTCCTTCTCTTTTTTCTTTCTTCCTACATGACCTGCCTCATTCAAAAGAAACTAACTTTGTCAAATATGCAGATGATCTGACTGTATCACTGCCTATCACTTACGAGTCTGACAGCTCCAGACTTAATAGCTTTCTGTTGGACATCAACAGGCGGTCTAAGTCAAATTGTCTCATGTTAAATCCTTCCAAATGTCAGGCAGTTGACTTTACTTTCAAGCATCGGCGTGACTTACTTGGACTAGTTAGTTCGCATGATGCCTGTAGCATAGATAGCAGGGAAATTGAAACCATGTCAAGCATTAAATACCTTGGATTAGTTCTTTCCTCTGACCTTTCATGGTCATCCCTCATCTTATCTATCTCTAAGAAAATGTTTCGTCTTACCTTCTACGTTAAAAAGTTAAGACAATCAGGCACCAACCAACCTTTAGTTTTGCAATTTTTAAACTCCTGTATTTTACTTATTGTACTCCATTGCTCTCCATTAATCTTTCCTGGGCTTCTCAAAAAAGATTACATCACATTACGAAGAGTATTAAATGCTGTGAGTAGGGCTTGTGGTCTGCCACTGAATGATCTCGCCAATACTCTAGTCGACAGGCATATAAATTCCTGTACAAAATGGGCAAAGGCTATACTGTCGGACCCTCTGCACCCCCTTTATTCACACCCGTCCCCTTGTATCTCATCAGGTAGGACGAGAAGTCAATATAAAATGTTATATGCTGCTCGAACCACTAAGTAAAGAAATTATACAATACCCTATTTAGCCCGTACTTTATGTGACGAAGACTCTGTTAGACGTGAAACACATAAGTTACTATGTAATTAGCAGAGTAAATCGACCCTTTCATTGTTGATCCTTCTATATTTTATGATGTCACACTTTCTGTCGGTTAATTATTACTCTGCTATTTTATTTCAGTTGGTATTACTATTATTACTACAATTTTATAATTTATGCATATTTTTCACCGTGTTGCATACAGTATTTTGCTATGTAGCTGGTGTAACAGTCGTTTCATTATTATTATATAATGTGTATTTATAATTTTTTTGTCGATTTTGAGTAAATTAGATGCAATATTGTACTGAATGCCGAAAATTCCTTCCTGTATCATTGGTACTCTTTATCGAATAAAGCAAAAAAATTATTGAAAAAAATTATTATTTATTAATTATTACTATGCTTGTTTCCCCAAAACCAAATACTACATAAATTTCGCGGAAGTCCTCAATACAGTAGAGTGCAACGCCAGCCGAAAGGCCACTAGACTGCAACCAAATAAATAATAAAACCATACCACCTATCACCGCAAAATCTAACATGCCACTAAATGACCCCAGAAAAAAGCCAAAGCCCCCCGAAATTCGACATTGTCCTCTCCTAGCCGTAACTCCATTGGTAAAGATAAGGAAAATATGCCCCTAAATCATACCAACAAAACAGTGGCAGCTTAAGTAAGCCCACACTTCCCATTGTCAATAATATTAGCACTCACAACGTGCGAAATCGCACCATGGCACACACTAATATCCAATGTCACAACAATGTCACCCTCAATAGTACAAGCGGCAATAGTATGAACTCGGCTACCAACAACTCAGCGTCTTCAGAGTATGGCACACAAACAAATTTTGACCGGATATATGGTACGAGTCTCCTGGGAACTAACCCACAATGCAGTACACACGAAACCCACACAAGGACACAACTAGCATCAAACAATAGGTGGAATAATAAGCCGTGGTCATCACAAGGATCCAATCATTTGTATCCCCCGCGTCCCTGTCAGCGTTGAAAAAACAGCTGGTAGGGATGTTAACGCTCCTAGACCACTAGTGCTGGCTTCCTCCTTGCATGAAAACCGGAGCGGTCTAGTGCACCCGTATCCATTAAGCACACTTGACACTTGCACAAGTATGGGTCAAACAAAGAATCCTACCTACTTCTCTAGCCTAACTAAAAATAAAAATTCCTTAGTTTATAGCAAATCCAGTATTCCAACTCCTAATTCTTCACCGAAAACAGCACACACCAACTCGATAGACATAGGATCGTCATGTCAAGCAGAACTACTGGGTGCTGAACCACATTCGAGGCTGACTAACGAACTTAAATACTTCAGGTGCTATTTCAACTCTCATCTTTACCTAATCGTCATAAATGCTAGATCTGTTCTAAATAAATTGCCGATGCTCAGAGCACTCACAGTAATATACAAACCCCCTGTAATTGTCATCACTGAATCTTGGTGTCATTCGAACATCCTGGATGAAGAAATAAGCTCAGATAACTACACACACTTTCGGTGTGACAGGGAAGGTGGTAAGGGAGGGGATTGTCTCATGTACTTTCTGAATGCACATACTGTATCTGTCAGTCACGTCTCATAAACCGTTAATGCCCAGCTCTTGCTACGCTCGGGCTCACGCTGTTCCTTGCAGATTTTCAGAAACGCTTAGTAATAACGGACGAAAAAACCAAAGACCGATTGGCCACTCGAGAATTCTTTATTGTTACACCAACATATAAAAATAATGTTTTTACTAGGATCTGTGAACAAATATTACAATAATAAATCACAATATTACTTCTGATGGTTTACTGCTGACTTCTTTCTGAACAGCGACCGATGAGACGATGACTGTCGTATTGATGCCCCCGCGAAAATTGGGGAAGTTGATTTTGAGCAAACAACCATGAATTGATCGTTCAATCTTCAACTCCATTGACACTCCCCGGCAAAAAAGGGATCCAACCCTTTTTTCCTTCACGACCAATACACGTTGACTTGGATGCCATTGCGAGAACCTGGGTCACTCGGACAGAGCTGAAATTACGCGCGCGATTCTGATCGGACGTTACAATCTCTCCCCATAACGTGGATATATTTTTGTCGATTTCTGGAATATTGTAGTGGATATTATACCACTGCTCAACTATAACTTATATTGGCTGCTACTCTAGCTTCCAATTCTGCAGATATATCACCGCCAGTTATCAAGTTTGGATCCACTCTTTCGCAGGGCTCATCCTCCTTATTGTAACTTTAGAACAACGTCACAGAAAAGAAAACTGTAGAGAAGTTCATCATTTTTTGGTTTACATACCAGGATCAATTTACAGGATAATTGGTTTCTATATACTCTGTATCTTACTTTTTAGTACTTTGTAAATTTATTGTTTATTTATAAGCAATAAAATTCCATACGGTATCCATAGTAGTACTTAATCTGTATATCCACTCGATATACTATTTTTCCATATACCCGTTTTCGATTTAGCTCGGCTTTAACTTTAAACCATATTGATTAGTTTTCAGCAATGGCACAACGTAATAAACGAGTACTTTCCATACGTAAGAATAGTTTGGGTCACTCAGCTAAGAAGATACGTACATCACTGTGCGTTCCGCGTAGCCTCAACAATGTCCCCGAAGTCATTGTTCCCGACTTGTTGTCAGAGGTATATGCAACTGCTGAACAAAATAAGTTGGACCTTATATCTCTAGGAAACTCTGTGAAGGAATTAAATGAGAATATAAACACCATTAAGCCACTACTGCTTCTTTGTAACCCAACTCATGATGCTAATCCGGAAAGTCTGCTGAAATCTGAGCGTATGTTAGACTTTATAGCCAGTGAAGTTACTAAACGAATCATGTCCTCGTACAACGTTCTCGCTTACAATCTGCCTGATCGGACGCCTCTGGACAAAATCAAAGTGACATGTCTCCAAGCGTGTGGCATGCCATCAGCGAATTGCCACCTAATCAGACTCAGGAAAAAATCAGGAAAGTATACTTGCCCTGTGCTGTTTAAATTCAGTAGTCCTAATGATGCTAGGAAATTTCAGTCGTCAAATAAGTTAATTAGTTCATCCACACCTTATGGTAATATTAAACTTGCCCATGACCTAACGCCATGTCAAAGACGTAGCCGCGCAAGTGTACCAAGTGTCGCAAAAACTTACGTAACAGCAGAATGTCCTATAGAAGACTCTGTCGCCTTAAACTTGAGTAAACCTAATGGTACAGACATACATGAAATACTCTTAAATAATAAAAATTTACCTAGTAAACTCAACGATGAAGCAACTACGGTCATAGACTTAGATGCATCTTCAGAGTTATGCTCGCTAGCCACATCACCATCAGCCGCTAATACCACTACCAACGTTAAGCAAAAGACTAAGCTCGAGCATGTAGCATTAAGCATATCCTCCCCGAGCAGCACTCAGATTAGTGAGCATACAAAACGAAGTAAAATAACCCTGCCATCCAGAATACCTGTACTCAAACACATCACTGATAGGTTTCTCAGCAGCGAACCAGATAACATTAACTTAAGCGACCCCAATCATACCACTAAACCAGGGAAGCAGAATAAGCCCTCATACCGCCATAAATCTAACGTCAATGAAAAGAGAGGTAACCCGCCGATTCATCCAACATCAAACAAGTCTTCGTCCGATAGACACAACAGACGCTATATGTCTGGGCACCCTAAAAATAAGTCGAAGCCCGACGGGCAGGCATACACCTACCCCGACACAACTTTCCAATCTAGGGCTACTATAGACAAAAGTTTGATCCAGGGACCTCTACAACAAGGAACAAGTGCGCTAGGCATGTTTCCTAAAGGTGGCCTTTTGACTCACCACATCCCCGAAAACCATCGCATACAGACCACCCAAGACCGTCAATGGACTAATATTTACGAAAATAACTTAAACACACAAAATATTAGTCATAACTGCGATACACGTAACTCTACCCCAGCATACTATCCACAAGGAATACCTACCTCCCCCCCATCCAATCTAAATTTTCTCAGCCAACACGAAATTTCAGCCTCAATATTGACGCAAATAGCACACATACTGTCAAGCCACTTATCACCGGATGGGAGGGCGATGCATTGGAGGCACGGTATAATGAACACCTCACACCCGCCGGGGTAACAAACGATGGCACATCTCTCTGTGCTGATACTGGTGTAGGGCACTTTTCCAGCACTGCTAGTAAGTGGCCACCATCTGAGTTAGCACCCATCAAACAATCTGTTCTAGACGCCATAAACCTTGGAGAGAATATTTTTAAAGATATATGCGATTTCACCGTCACCCCTAACTCTCTCTCATTCTGTCTTATCAATGCTCGCTCCTTACTCAACAAAATGTTCGACTTCACGACATTATCCCTAATTTGCAATCCGTCTCTCATAATGATTACTGAGACATGGTGCACTCCTCAGATTTGCGATAAAGATATTTCTATTGATAACTATTATGTATTCAGAGGCGACAGAAACTATGGTAGAGGAGGAGGATGTGCTATGTATATCAGGTCTGATATTAAGGCCACACAGTGCTTCTACCCAGAGCTCATCACAGATAACGATTCAGTGTGGGCTATTCTAAGACTGTCTCACTCCAGTTCCTATCTTATAGGTTGCATCTATCACCCCCCGTGCTCAACCGTTGAAGGTAATATGAAGCTTGCTAGCACGTTCGCTTACGCCACTTCACTACCTCACACGGCTAAAATTATATGTGGGGACTTTAATATGCCCGATGTAGTCTGGCAACCACTTTCCTCACCAAAACGGTACAATGAATTTATCAACATAATAGAAACAAAAGAATGGCAACAACACGTACAGTATCCTACCAGGCTATCTAAGATTTTAGATCTAGTTTTCACTAATGGTATCATCCCCACTACCCTTCGAGTAGGTAAAGAGTTTCCTGGCAGCGACCACAGAGTAGTATTCGGTACATTTAATATTTGCACTAGCATGAGTTCGACAATAAACGCCAACAAAGTATTACTCAGGGGTTACAGACATGCTCAGTGGGATGAACTGAAACCATACATACGCACCCTAGACTGGGAGCCATACTTTACGTGCAGCTCGGCTATAGAGACAAACAAATTACTCTATGAGAACCTAGGATTTGCACATGACTTCATCGCTCCAGTAAGACTTGTGAAAACGAGGCCTAAACAGCCCGACTTCATCCCCGTAAAGATTCGAAACCGACTGCGTAAGCATGCTAGGCAATTCTACAGATATAATGACTTTTCATCACTCATTACACTCAAGCAAACTTATGATTCATACAAATCTAATCAGTTATCTGAGTCCATCAAACTAGAACGCATCCTCCACTCACGACCTGATAATACAGAGGCATTAGTTAAACTAATTAAGTCACGAATCAACAACAACAGAATAAGTATCCCTAACTTATTACTAGATGGAGAAAAACTACACGAAGACCCGCAGGAGATATGTGAGTTATTCAGCTCCCACTTTTCTAGCTACTATACTATCGAAGAAACAGTAGATAGTCTTGAAGTTCCGACAATACCAAATCACTTTTTGGGTAATATAACATTCACCCAACAAAAGATTTCCTCCGCTATAGCATCCCTCCGGACATCATATAACGCTGGGCCCGATGGAATTCCATCTATCTTGTTGAAAAGAGGTGGTGAGGATATACCCATTATCCTACTAAAGTTTTTCATTCTGTCCTTAAATAATGGCAGTTACCCAGAATGCTGGAAACTGTCGTTTATAACCCCTAGGCACAAACAAGGACCAACTTCTAACATCGAAAACTACCGACCGATTAATATCACGTCAGTAGTTTCCAGGGTTATGGAAAAGGTTATAGGGCAAGATATTGCTTCATACCTCCACCTTCACAAAGTGTTTACTCCAGCACAACACGGCTTCTTGAAAAATCGATCATGCTCCACCTGCCTACTTGACTACTTTGATGATGTTACCGCTAAGCGTGATCATGGTTTGTATGTCACAACTCTCTTCTTTGACTTCAAAAAAGCCTTTGATAAAGTCCCACACAAGAGACTAATCCTTAAGCTAAAGTCGTACGGGTTCCAAGACCCCTTGTTATCCTGGCTCATTTCTTTCTTGGAAGATCGTTCCCAAGTTGTGAAATTTGCAAATAATTACTCGTCACCCAGACCTATAAGAAGTGGAGTGATTCAGGGTAGTGTACTAGGTCCACTGCTTTTCGTAATCTACATTAACGACATCTGCAGCGTAATCAAGCATGGTACCCCATACCTCTTTGCTGACGACTTAAAGATTGTATACAGCTTCCCCCATTCTACACTAAACGAAGGATTCACACATATTCAAGATGATCTGGATAGGTTACATAACTGGAGCAATGACTGGCAACTGCCATTCAATTCTGATAAATGTGGTGTCCTATATTTCAATAACTCCCATCCGAATTTCAGGTTACACCTAGGTAACTCTTTTCTCCAAACCCTCAGTTCCATAAAAGACCTGGGAGTTACCTACTCACAAAACTTAACATTCAGTCAGTACGCAAAAGCACTTGTTTCTAAATGCCGAAGACTCACAGGCTTGTTACATCGAAAAATGTACACAAATGAGGCTAAAGTCCTTTTATACAAAGTCATGGTTCGTCCAGTACTTGAATACTGCACAATTGTCTTCGGTTTCATGCATGGGTATGACAGGGTTCGTATTGAAAATATTCAGCGAAGTTTTACTCGACGCCTATTATACAAACATGAAGGACTGACTTACGCTGATAGGTGCAAAATGTATGGACTTCAGCCACTTTGGTTAAGGCGCCTGAAACTCAACCTTACATTCCTCTTTCGCCTTTTACACGGCTACACCAAAAGCAGTAATCCAATAGCTTTCAATAATTTACCCATATATACTCTTAGGAATCATGAAAATACTCTATCCATAAGCCGGTTCCGGACAAAACTGCGATCACGTTTCTTTAAAATACAGTACAGTGCATTATGGAACGAACTTCCACTTACTGTACGTAGTTGCCGATCTCCTACTGAATTCCAGCGTCTACTTAACGAGTTCCTATCAACAAAAGAGCTTCGGTCTACTTATCCATACTTTATCCATATGGGCCGCTCAACTAGCTTTAGTACTACAGACCCCAGTGCAATACCCCCAATTTGAGGAAACTCATTTGCCCCGGCAACCGTACCTCATCTATAACGTGATAAAACCAACCTAATCTCTCCCACATGCCTTTACCTAAGGTCCGGTTATTCAGCTTACTAGAGATCCTATCGATATTTCTTCAATCGGGTTTATAAACTCATTAGACTCTCCTGGATGTATAATCCCAAATTAGTTGTGATAGTTCTCCCATAATATAAGCAAACTGGTACTTTGTAATGTCTAAAGCATGCCATATGAAAAGTGGCCAGGAATACCTAGCAATAACAAACTCAACCAACCAACCATTTTCCCCAAGTTCATTCAACCTACCCTTATCCCTAATCGTACCACTACTCATTTTTTTTTTCTCAGTAGAATATGACTTAATTTGCTCCGGTGCTCAAAACTCTTCTACCCTTTACTTTTTAAAAAAGACGTTTTAACTACTAACTGCACAGTAGCCATTTAACTAACTCACTGGTTTCCTCTTCACTGTAATCTTCAATAAGTTCGTCAGTATAATTATTTCCGAAAACCATTACATTAGCAACCATATCTTTTAATATTTTACGAATATACTTATATTATTAGCATAATACACTGCACTATTTTTGAGTTGAATTGATTATCTTCAGTCAACAGTTACCCATTCTCATATAATTTTCTAAAATTCATAATGTTAAAGCTATGTAGTATTTCTGTTAATATCTTTTATAATATGTTTAGACACGTTACTTTGCAATGTCAGATGTCTACTATATACAAGACTGTCATGATAATTTAGTACACTAAGTCCTGCCAACCGACCTTACCTTCAGTTCATACTACCTACATTGATCCCTAACTATATTGTTCTGCTGAATCTTGCTTCACTATTCACAAAACCTATTCTTTTTATTCTTTAAGGTTTTAACTTCTTGTAAAGTAATCTGTTCATTAGGACGCATGCATACATATATAATGTTCATAAAGATGTATGTGGAGACCTATTGGAAGCACTCATTAAGAAAGCTAGGGAGATGGAATATGGGGTACGAACATGTCTGGTACCAAGCAGTATATTTGCGGTAGCCATAATAATCATATTCTCAGAGCTTAACATCAAAAAAGGAGGGAGGGTGGCGTTAGCTGATCAGTAGATATGGTGGGGGTCACTAAGGTGAATCGCCCCATTCTGCAGGAACAGCAATATACAAATTAAAGGCTCGAGATATTTCTGATTTTTATGAGGGCTTAGATCTTTATCTTGAAAAAGATAATAATGAACGCCTTGACAGATCATGCTTCTACCTTTAAATATATACCATTCGCTCAGCCTATTGTTGAGATGCGACCATGTGGGATCTGCACAGATTTATGGGGCATCTTATAAATCAACTTGCTGTCCATTGTCGGATCTTTAAATACCACTTCACAATGTCTTATCTCATTCATTTTCTAATAACGTCTTTACTTAATCCTCATTGTATCCCATTAAACCTAACATTTTATAGCTCTTTATGAATTTGATTCGACTTATTCTATTCCTATTCTCTGTGAGGTACGGTTGTGCACCAAATGCACAAAAAAGCATAAAATAAAAAAACAGACATAAGGAAAAAATGTATTAAAACCAAAAGTGGACATCATGATAGAACGAACTACATTGGTAGCATTATACATTGCAAATGAACGTTGTCAGCCTAGGGAGTTTTCTATATTAATGCATTTATTAGTGATACTTGCACTTACCCATTTCATTACACTTTATTGATTCACCTTAGCACTTTTACTTTTCTAAAAACAGCTTTCAATCCCTTGTAAACGTTGTACTTACCTCAATATTGGTTGGTTATCGTATGCCGACAACCACGGGATGAAAACGAAACGAAGTCGATTTTCCCGCTCAACCTGGAGGACAATTGTACAATTCAATAACTATACAGCCTAGTTCAGACAATGTGTATTTATATATATATCAAATATTTAACTGTTGAAACATTATTAACTTGTAGACAATCTACGATTTGATATTATATCATACTTGATCGTGCCTGTAAAAATGGCATGCATTTTCATGTAAATTTATATGTTTATATGAGAATATATATTATTATATTATTATTATGGGTCAAACAAAGAATCCTACCTACTTCTCTAGCCTAACTAAAAATAAAAATTCCTTAGTTTATAGCAAATCCAGTATTCCAACTCCTAATTCTTCACCGAAAACAGCACACACCAACTCGATAGACATAGGATCGTCATGTCAAGCAGAACTACTGGGTGCTGAACCACATTCGAGGCTGACTAACGAACTTAAATACTTCAGGTGCTATTTCAACTCTCATCTTTACCTAATCGTCATAAATGCTAGATCTGTTCTAAATAAATTGCCGATGCTCAGAGCACTCACAGTAATATACAAACCCCTGTAATTGTCATCACTGAATCTTGGTGTCATTCGAACATCCTGGATGAAGAAATAAGCTCAGATAACTACACACACTTTCGGTGTGACAGGGAAGGTGGTAAGGGAGGGGATTGTCTCATGTACTTTCTGAATGCACATACTGTATCTGTCAATCACGTCTCATAAACCGTTAATGCCCAGCTCTTGCTACGCTCGGGCTCACGCTGTTCCTTGCAGTTTTTCAGAAACGCTGAGTAATAACGGACGAAAAAACCAAAGACCGATTGGCCACTCGAGAATTCTTTATTGTTACACCAACATATAAAAATAATGTTTTTACTAGGATCTGTGAACAAATATTACAATAATAAATCACAATATTACTTCTGATGGTTTACTGCTGACTTCTTTCTGAACAGCGACCGATGAGACGATGACTGTCGTATTGATGCCCCCGCGAAAATTGGGGAAGTTGGTTTTGAGCAAACAACCAATAATTGATCGTTCAATCTTCAACTCCATTGACACTCCCCGGCAAAAAAGGGATCCAACCCTGTTTTCCTTCACGACCAACACACGTTGACTTGGATGCCATTGCGAGAACCTGGGTCACTCGGACAGAGCTGAAATGGAAAACAAACAGAAAAGCCAACACACCACAAGCATACTCACAGCACAATCTCACACATCAATGACGACCTGCGCCTCCAGATAGAGACCTCCTCTTGACATCTTGCAACACAATCGCCACTTGCTAGAATGACTCTTGCAGAATGCAACGTGACCATACCACCAACTCATGATACTCTACGCACATCCTCTTATCTACTCACTACCAATTACCACTGCAATCGCTTGTCACTCATTGTGCCTCGGTTCTAGTAACGGTGACGCATGCGAGCCTCAGTCGTTTACACTCACTCTCCCCGGCGTGTGGGACCGCAGCTAACAATTATCTCCGTATTCACTTCATTCTCAGCAATAGCCTAGCCTCCCCGGCGTATACGACCCATCTGCTGTCCTTAACATCAATCAATTCATTCATGGATGTAGAAGACTCGAAACAACTTCAGAAGTAATCACGACGAAAATTTTAACAAAATTACGCAATAACAACAAGATACGAAAACAACAAGTAAACACAATGAATCCAAAACACCACCAATTGATATGACACACCACACATATATACAAACTGTACACACAAACTCGCGGATCATGTCTTGATGGAATTCCTTTGAAGAATCGCAGGACTTACACCAGTATGCCTACAACCCTTCACAGGTTGACGATTGTAAGTTGTGGAATGTCCGGACACAAACAAGATTAACCAACAATTACAATAATTGGAACTCACACAATTATTTAACACAAACATATGTACAATCACTACATCAAAGTGGTGGATTCTGCCTCAACGAACTACCCTTGAAGAACTGTAGGACTTACAGCAGTACGCCTACATTCCTTCTCAGGTTGATGATCCAAGTGGAAGTCGTCCGGACACAAACAGAATTACCAACAGATAGATGAAAGATGATATCAATTCAGTGTATACAATATGAACATATGTACAAAATCACACACCGAGCACATTGGACTGCTCATTGATGCGCTACCCTTCGAAGAACTGTAGGACTTACAGCAGTACGCCTACAACCCTTCTCAGGTTGACGCTCTAGGTTGGAAAATCGTCGCAGAGTTCATTTGCAAACTTCCTTCTATGAGCTATATCCTCAAATCTGAACGGCAACACGCCCGTTTCTTTGTATCGTAGAATATAGAGGACTAACAAACATACAACTTATCTGGTCAACCAAGTGTAGAAACAGAGTAATTTACACCAAAGATAATAACATTCAATTAGTAACTTGAAACTAGAGATGCCTTTATTCGTGCGAGTCAATTTAACAATTACTCTCTCATTTACACTTGGCTTATCCTCACTAAACTGACCAATATCTTTCGTCTTTTGAAACGCACCAATACTGTCATAATCATTGCACAAGATAGTTGAGTTGATGGGCGACTGATTTATATCAGTTGATTAACTTAGCGGTGCATCAAACGCTGTTGTTGTTCGGCTTTCGGAAAATGTCTAACTGCAAGATTACCACCACTGCTGTCTTTCACTACTAGTTCGGGTTTAGCACTGTCATCTGATGATAGGTGGGCTACACGCTGATCAATTACACTGACGGTTTTACAAGTATCCATAACTTCTGCATTCAATTCTACTTCAAGTTGTAGTTGTACAGAACCTTTATTCAACTTAGCAGTTGTAGGCATTCGCCTCACTTCATCATGATCAACCAAAGAGAAACGTGCACTATCAAGAACATTATCACAAATATTCAATTTACCATCATCTATCTGGTCGACTTCAGCATTTTCAAACTGTTTAATAACAGAAGTAGACAATTTCGGTTTCTCTTCACAAATCCCTAAAGATTTTTTACCATCACTCTGACTAGTAATACCTTGTAAACTTGTAGGGTCAGAACTGCACTCCGAAGCAGTAACTCTATTCTGTGACACTATTCAACAATGGCTTACCAGTTGTAACTACAGACTTCTTCACCGCACTGTTATCGTCACACAATTCGGAGTCAGAACTTGATTTCACATTTAGCTTATCACTGAACTTGCTCACTGGTTCACAGTTCATCTTTGTATGCACCTCTTGCAAACGTGTAAAACAACCGTGTTTCTCTTGCAGCTTGTAACTTATCCGTTGAGGATGCACTACAAAACCTGTTACACTCACTAGGTCTATATGCATTACTAGACATCGTGGAGCCTTCTCGATATCCACCTCTCTGAGGCCTATTCGTCATCAATGATTGCATTTTGCTCTCAGACTGTTCTATTCTAGGGGTGAGATTCAATATACTGGCAAACTTGCTCATAGATTGATTGACACTATCTTTTACTAGTTTCAGGACATCATCAAACCTCGGCTCGATACCCTCATCCTCCATACGAGAGCTTATCTTCACCCACTTCCTTTGCAGTCGAGTAGGTAGGCGTCTTGCTATTACTTCTAGTATAAAACTCGAGTTGAGGTCACTCATGCGATTCATCGAAATCATTGCATTCTTGTAAATTAGCAAATTATCTAAAAACTCAGTAAGTGCCTTGGAGTCATCTTGAAGTTGACTGCCGTTACCTTTGACAGCTTCGTATAAGTTCCTTAAAATCATTGAAGGTCTTCCAAACCTTTGACGTAATATGCTCATAGCCTCGTCGTAGCCCTCTTTTGGCTCCATAAACTTACAGCACTGTATAGCTCTTGCAGCATCTCCAGTGCAATATCTCATCAAATACATCAATTTCAATTCATCACTTAATAGAAAACTACTCAACATGATCTCAAACTCCTTTGCAAATTGTAAGTAATCAGCCGGGTTTCCATCGAAACACCGTGGTTCAAATTTAGGGAGTTTGATGTTCCTATTATCCCTGGACAGCGAGACGGTAACATCAACCATGTCATGCTTAACATCAGACACATCGTTACAATTAACAGACAAGTCACCATGACTTACTTTCCTGTTTGCATCCAAGACACTCTGTCCCTTCTTTGACCCAGGCATTGTTGAACTTGACCCAATTCCTAAAATGTTCCAGATATTGCTTGTTCAAAGAGGACTTGACCGGCACCAGGAAAGATGAACGGTGACAATCCAAATTCGTGCCAACTGTTCAAAACCGTTTAAAGACTGACGTTGTACCGTCAGAAACTGTCAGCCACGGCTCATAAACCGTTAATGCCCAGCTCTTGCTACGGTGGTTCTCACGCTGTTCCTCGAAGCTTCTCAGAAACGCTTAGTACGAACGGACGCAAAAAGCAGAACCCAATTTGGCGACTCGAGAATTATTTATTCTAACACCAACGTATAGCCAATGTACAACTAAGCTTTACAACTAAGGTCGATGAACAAATATTACAATAATAAATCACAATGTTTCTTCTGACGGTTTTCTGCTGACTTTTTTCTAAACAGCGACCGATGAGACGATGACTGGTGTATTGATGCCTCCGCGAAAATTGAGGAAGTTGGTTTTGAGCAAACAACCATGAATTGATCGTCCAATCTTCAACTACATTGACATATATGATAACTTATCCATGCCTGTACAATTGGTATGTTCCTACATGAACAGAATAAATATATATTATTATATTAATCCAGAAGACTAACCCAACTTTGTGAAGGAGTTCGGATTTATAATAACAATAATGTATTTTATTCCCGTGTATACGGGAACATACCAACTGTACAGGTATGAATAAGTGTTATTAAATTTCACAAATTTTGTTTATGGTGAATTTACTTTGTCGCTGTTCTTTTAGACTTGACTTTGTGGGAACAATCTGATAGCTAGTCAGTCAGTGTAGGACATTGAGGAGTAAAGAAATATTGATTTCGCATTAAAACTCAAACCTGCGTTGGATGGATCGGATAAACCTGGGAAAATAAAGTTTATAGTCGATTGCCCCTTATACCTTTGTTATGCACAGCATTGGATATTACTCTTGATTTATAGGCAGATGGAGTGGTAGTTTAACGTGAATTAAATATTTGCATCACTTCCTCGGTGGTGTAATTGTCAGGAGTAAACTGTGCTCCATGCAGACAGACATCAGCCATAGCCATTCAGATTTGTTTTACTACAGCAGAAGGATGATGGATCTTTAGAGTCGGCCATTACCGCTTTTCGTAGCTACATAGATTTCTGTACGCGTAAGTTGGTTAACATATGGAAGACTGTTTGAAAACCAGTGGCATCTTCATTTTGAATCACGAATACCACTCGTACAGGATGACAATGTCGTCAAATGGTGGATTGGTGGTTACTAAAGGTGTTTAGTTGTTATGACCCAAAAGCTCTAGGAATGTTGTGGTATATGTGTAACGATGGAAAGCAAGGGCCACGCAACAGATCGTTTATTGAGAAAATCAAGAGATGTTTATATATATTTTGAACATTATTAAGGGTTATCGCTAGCAGAGAGACAGCGTCTTCTGATTGGTTGTTTTCTTGCTGAAAGTTAGTCTAAAAATCTTTGCGGCCATTTATTTGAAGGCCATACCATATATATGCGAATCTAATCCACCCACGCAAAGTCTTTGTTTTTGTTTCTTTCATGACCAAGGCTTGGGACGTAAAAATTGGCGTAAATTGCTGTGTACCAATTTGGCTAGCAGACAGCCCTCACCACATATCTACGTAAGTGGCCTCAAGTCCTGTTCGACTTCAGTCTAACTGCAAGTATGTTCAACTTCAACTGTAGGGCAAGTAGTAGAGAAGAGGCAAGCAACACAGCATTAGAAATAGACTAAGTGTGTGGGCATAGACAGAATCCTATCCGTTTATATACATGTTTATATTTTTTCACATTGCTGTCTACCAAATATAAATATAGGTATTCTCTTGGTGTTTTTATACGTCTTTTTATCGCTTGAACAGAGTAATCAGTGAAGCTTTACGCTTTCTTTGAACGTATAATTTCCCTGATATTTTATTCTTCCTAGAAAGAAATAAGGCATTCATATTGTTTCTGTAATCAGTGGGATGAGACGGTCTGTACAGAGAGCGCCTAAATCTTATAATGGAGTTTCAGGCTCAGGTTTCTGAGGGTAAACTGTTCCACGTTTTAGAACATATGACGGAGTTTTCACGGAGCGATGAATTTAAGGATTTTAATGTCGCAGCACGCGCATGGTTACTCAGATATTAAGATTCTTGCGTTAATAATTGTATATCCTTATTATCTGAGGATGATATACTGTGTACGATCTTAAGAATATTAGGTTTATAATAAGCCATCTCGTCCAAGGTGGGTCAAGATTTAGAACCATGCACTGTGGGATGTAGTCTTTCTTACAATCGTAGCCAAGTAGTTTGGACGTTAAATATCCTTGGCCTTCCCACGTTTTGTATAGAATTAACCTGGCTTCGTTGTCGTGAAAGTTCCCGAGTATGCATCCTAAGATCATTCTCGACTTTCGAATCTGTGATGACACCTACGTAGTGAATGTTAAGTCACTAGAGTACCTCAGGCCTAGGTTAACGACACTTCGGAGTCCAAGCAGGTCAGCAAATTTAAGCGCTAATTTCATCTCGAATGTAGGTGCGCCGAAGCAGATATTAATAATATATATTATCATTTTTTATTTTGAGGGACGCCAGTTTAAAGGCATCATCAACTCGATAAGGTGCACATAAGATTTATAAGCATATTTAGTAAAGATAATATAATAAGGTACATTTACTTCCTAGCTATGTAAGATACACCAATTGCATAGGCATGTAAAAATATTGTTTTATTAATAATATATTTGTCCTTGTTTATGCAGGAACATACCAATTTTACAGGCATGGATAAGTTATTATATAAATTACACATAATTTGATGTAGGATGAATTTACAGTTTGGTTGTTCTTTCTGAAATTAGAGCCAGTCGGAACAGTCTGCTATAAAGTCTGTTTGTGTAGCACATAAAGAGATATAGAAATATTGTCTTCGCATTAGCAAAACCGCAGACATCACATGAATGTAATACAGATATCTGGGAAGCTTGAAGTCGATTCTCCTATATGACTTTGTTGCGAACAGCACGCTCGGCTTAAAGTTTATTGATGTATTATGTTGAGATCAGTGATATATTTATTCCATTTTTCAGCAGTCTTATCGTAGTTTCATAACAGGAAAGAAATTTGATCGTGGATGCGTAAACTACTGTCAGCCAGGGCTCGTAATCCGTCAATGTTCGGCTCTTGCTACGCTGGGACTCACGCTGTTTCTTTGAAGTTTCTCAGAAACGCTAAGTAATAACGGACGCAAAACCGAAACACTGATTGGCTACTCGAGAATTCTTTATTGTAACACCAACATATATCCAACTTTAAAATTAAGCTTTAACTAAGTTCTATGAACAAATATTACAATAATAAATCACAATATTTCTTCTGACGGTTTTCTGCTGACTTCTTTCTGAACAGCGACCGATGAGACGATGACCGATGTATCGATGTCTCCACGAAAATGTAGGGAAATTGGGTTTGAGCAAACAACCATGAATTGATCGTTCAATCTTCAACTACATTGACAGTCATGCTAAGTTGTTTTACTGCATCAAATGGTGCCGAGGTCATTTCCAGAATTCTCCATTTGCTCCATTTTGGGCCGGCATGGCGGACTGTATTCGTAAGTTGAGTAAAATGTTGAAAACCTGTTTGAAAACCAGTTGTTTCTTCATTTCAGATCATGAATACTCATTTACATCATGTTTGCCAGTCCTCAAATGGTAGAATCGGATCGTTCATGGAATTTGAGCGATTATGAGATGAATGGTTTGGAACTAATCATAGCAGTTAGAATACAGTTAAACATGAAGAGAAGTACATGTGATTCAGCAACCGGTGAATTTGTTATTCATTTCGATCCAACAACATGTGTTCAGCCTAAATTGCGGATTTCATAAGGACGACCAAGCAGTCATTTTATCTAATTCCTTCTGCACTACCCTGAGTCATCACGTTGGAATGTATAAGCTACTTTTAGGTCATCTGCAAAGATGAACGGTTTCCCGTGCGTGAAGCAAGCGCATATGTCGTTGATATATGGTGTAAATAGGGGGGACCCAATGACGCCACCTTGTACTACACCAGAAGTGATAGGGCTAGGTTTGGAAGTTACAGATCCGAGTTTAACTATTTGGGACCTATTGTTAAGGAATGATTTAAGCCATCCTAATAATGGGTCACGTATTCCTAAGGAGTTCTGTTTATTTGTTAGCAGTAAATGGTCAACACGGTCAAATGCCTTAGAGATGTCAGAGTAGATGACAAGTACTATTTGCCGTCTGTGACAACTGCTGATTACGAAACTAAGGAAGTCTACGCGGCATTTTAAGCATGATCTGGATTTGAGGAATCCAACATGACCTTATGTAGTTTACGCATCCACGATCAAATTTCTTTCCTGTTATGAA
This sequence comes from Trichobilharzia regenti, assembly GCA_944472135.2. NCBI lineage: Eukaryota > Metazoa > Platyhelminthes > Trematoda > Strigeidida > Schistosomatidae > Trichobilharzia > Trichobilharzia regenti. Next base: position 114,514,039 of record OX235262.1, on the reverse strand, counting down.
ACTACGATAAGACTGCTGAAAAATGGAATAAATATATCACTGATCTCAACATAATACATCAATAAACTTTAAGCCAAGCGTGCTGTTCGCAACAAAGTCATATAGGAGAATCGACTTCAAGCTTCCCAGATATCTGTATTACATTCATGTGATGTCTGCGGTTTTGCTAATGCGAAGACAATATTTCTATATCTCTTTATGTGCTACACAAACAGACTTTATAGCAGACTGTTCCGACTGGCTCTAATTTCAGAAAGAACAACCAAACTGTAAATTCATCCTACATCAAATTATGTGTAATTTATATAATAACTTATCCATGCCTGTAAAATTGGTATGTTCCTGCATGAATAATAATCAATATATACAAGCTTTTTATATTGCAGCTAAGCATATGCTGGATGAGGTTATCTTTATCATGTCTCTCCATAATTCTAGATGCTATAGGTGTGATATGGATCGGCCGGTAGTTATTGACTTCAGTTTTCGAGCCAGATTTGTGTTTAGGCATAACGAATGTTGTCTTCCATATGTCAGGGTAACTTTGAGTTTCTAGGGACATTGTGAATGTTTTAAGCAGCAGTAGAGGAATGTCAGGGCCACCATATTTATAGAAATAAGATGGTATACTCTCAGTACCGAAACCTTTTGAACTTTTGAGGGTTCTTATAGTTTGGTTGATATTAGCGTAAGTGAATTCAACAGTGCTAATTTGGTTTGGTGTGAGTGGAGATGGAGTCTGTGCCATATTAGTAACAGGGTGTATATCGAATAGCTGGACTGAGGGCTTAAGGTAGTTACCTACAAACGTTTTGTTGAATAGTTCACATATGTCTGTAGAGTTAGTGCATAGCCTACCTTTGCCTATGAGGAGAGAAATGCTGTGAATTTTGCGGTTCATTCGCTTCCTTAAGATTTCTGTGAGTGCATACACTCTAGCAGGACTGGCTACTGCGATGCGTTCTCCGTTTCTCATACGGAAGTCTCGAGCTTGTGAGATGGAGCTAAGGGTGTCAAGTATTAAATCTAGAGTGCCAAAGTCGTGATGTTTGAAGTAACTTGTTGAGAGTCTCTTCAGTTTCGTACGATCCTTTGGTTTTATGAATGACTTTCTGTGTGGGGAAACCTTTAGTGTTTGGAGTGGAATGACAGCATCTAAGCACGTGTTTGAGTTGTGGTAGAAGATGCTTAGAGCTCTCAAGACTTCATCAGTAGTGAAGTATTCATCCCATTCGGAGGATCTTAGCATTGCTTCTACTAAGGCCCAGTTTGCCTTACTATAGTTCCTATATATTACTTGTTGTGAAGTGGAGGTATGAGATGCATTGCTACTCAGTGGAAGTGGCAGCGCACACATCACTGTTTCGTGGTGCCTCCCTGGAAACTCAGAACCAACAGCTTGATGCCACACTGTATTTTTGGTACAAGTATGGAATTTTCAGCATGGATATCGGTAGCCCAAATTTTGCAGGCCAAACATAGATATCAGGTGCGCGTCGGCAGGGATCGAACCTCGAACCATGTGCATGGTTGGCGAGAGTCCTAACCACTGTGCCACCGACGCACAGTGTGGTCGCTTCCTGGAAACTCAGAACCTACTAGGGTTGAAAGGGAACATATATTGTGGCAGAAGATTAAGTCTAGTACGTTATTACCTCTTGTGGGAGTAGTGACAGTTTGTTTCCAGCCAAGTATATCCAGCGTGCCTAAGAACTTATCAAATTTAGTTAGGCCTGTGGGTGTATCCCAGTTGGTCTCAGGTAAGTTAAAGTCCCCACATAGGATCTTATGATCGTATTGTAAGTAGGATAATTGCTCTAGAGCATTAATAAGTTGGGTCTCGTAATTACTAAAGGTGCCAGGTGCTCTGTAGGTGCATCCAATTAATGCTGCTACGTTATTTAAGTGTACATTAACCCATAGAGTCTCAGGCATGTTAAGTGTACTACTTTCTAGCTGTGATACAGTAAGTGAATTCAGAAAGTACATGAGACAACCCCCTCCCTTACCACCTTCCCTGTCACACCGAAAGTGTGTGTAGTTATCTGAGCTTATTTCTTCATCCAGGATGTTCGAATGACACCAAGATTCAGTGATGACAATTACAGGGGGTTTGTATATTACTGTGAGTGCTCTGAGCATCGGCAATTTATTTAGAACAGATCTAGCATTTATGGCGATTAGGTAAAGATGAGAGTTGAAATAGCACCTGAAGTATTTAAGTTCGTTAGTCAGCCTCGAATGTGGTTCAGCACCCAGTAGTTCTGCTTGACATGACGATCCTATGTCTATCGAGTTGGTGTGTGCTGTTTTCGGTGAAGAATTAGGAGTTGGAATACTGGATTTGCTATAGACTAAGGAATTTTTATTTTTGGTTAGGTTACAGAAGTGGGTAGGATTCTTTATTTGGCCTATACTTGTGCAAGTGTCAAGTGTGCTTAATGGATACGGGTGCACTAGACCGTTCCTGTTTTCATGCAAGGAGGGAGCCAGCACTAGTGGTTTAGGAGTGTTAACATCCCTACCAGCTGTTTTTTCAACGCTGACAGGGACGCGGGGGATACAAAATGATTGGATCCTTGTGATGACCATGGCTTATTATTCCACCTATTGTTTGATGCTAGTTGTGTCCTTGTGTGGGTTTCGTGTGTACTGCATTGTGGGTTAGTTCCCAGGAGACTCGTACCATATATCCGGTCAAAATTTGTTTGTGTGCCATACTCTGAAGACGCTGAGTTGTTGGTAGCCGAGTTCATACTATTGCCGCTTGTACTATTGAGGGTGACATTGTTGTGACATTGGATATTAGTGTGTGCCATGGTGCGATTTCGCACGTTGTGAGTGCTAATATTATTGACAATGGGAAGTGTGGGCTTACTTAAGCTGCCACTGTTTTTGTTGGTATGATTTAGGGGCATATTTTCCTTATCTTTACCAATGGAGTTACGGCTAGGAGAGGACAATGTCGAATTTCGGGGGCTTTGGCTTTTTTCTGGGGTCATTTAGTGGCATTTTAGATTTTGCGGTGATAGGTGGTATGGTTTTATTATTTATTTGGTTACAGTCTAGTGGCCTTTCGGCTGGCGTTGCACTCTGATCGGATAATTTTCTGTGTTTTTAGAGGGGTGATGCGGTGGGTTCTACTGTATCTTTCACAGGGTTGGGAATAATGGCTGCTTGCAATGTCCTACTACTTATTTCACAATTAGTCTTAGGAAGATAATTGTATGCGCGCCTTTCTATGACTGTTTTGTCCACCCCGACCTTTATAAGTCTGTAGTTTCTGGCTTGCGATAGGGTGTGTTGGGAGTGGATGAATTTTCTGGTCTCTGCCGGTGTTTCGAACTGAAAACGAATAGGACAACACTTCTCATGTTGACTCTTCTTCAGCCTATAGCACTTAGTCCTGGAGTTAGGCATTTTCGCCTCACTAAGTAAGATGCACTGTCTTTTTTTTAGTGCCTCTTTGTCCGGAACGTTGCAGACAATAGCACTCAATTTTGCGTCGAGTCGTTTTGTTACTTCTGTGGTAACAAAATTAATGAGGTTATCTACCTTAGTTACCGATTCTGTGTCATGCTTGTTAAGGTTTACAGTTTTCATGAGGATAGTTAGAGGTTTCAGTTCACAGACCTGCGATCTGATATCGCTGATCTGATCTGATAATTTGGATATCTCGGTATTGGTTTCGATGTTTCCAGCATTTACTGACTTATTGTTTTTTATTTCCCTTAATTTAGCGCTAAGTTCTCCTATAGACAACTTTAGAAGTTCTATTTCTGCGGATAGTACTGATGGCTGGAGTTTTTCGATAAGCACATAAGGTGAAGGGGGGGTTCTGTATGAGCAGAGGGTACTGAATTTTTAGGAATAGTGCTAATACTAGCTGTCAGTACAGTTTTATCCTCAGTTCCAGCTAGACGCTTATGGCATACAAGTGAGTTTTATGACTCACTATAACCGTTTGTAGGGGATGTGTTGCTCGATGTAGCAATCAAGGACGTTACATTAGTCACCAGATTTACAGGGGATTAGGCTCGTTGCTTTTTACTTTGATTAACCATAACTATTAGAAGTGGGAGTTAATGGTTAGAGGTATGGAAGTGGTATAGTACTTGTGCAAGTATTGCAAGAAGTTAAATTTTATGTAGCGATTCACGCAAAAATGGAACGCCAATGTTGAACGTAACGGGATACACACTGGCCCACATTTGAGCAACTGAAATGCTATCCTTTACTGGATTGGATTTTTCCTGAACAAACGTTTTTCGTCAGAATAACCAGTCGCGCCTTCGAGTATATTACCAGTGAAATGCAGACTTCCGTTGTCGACACCTACTTGGTTGTTTGCTTCTAAATCTCTCGCCCCATCTTTAGACCAGGAATTAAAGGAAGTCACCGAAGTATAAATTAACGAGTTTTACTGAATGGGGCTTGTCTGAAGAAGTAGTATTGAGGTTTAGCAATGAAACAAGTAGAGTGCTGATAACTTCCAGGACAACAGATACAAGGGAATTCGAATAAACTACCATTGCTTTCTAATGAAACTCAAAGAACGCTGATCAAATTAATATCAGAGGGGTAGACCAGAAAATACCAATAATGCCACTGAAACCGGAACTTGGTGGCTGTGTAGCTCTTAACATTTGGGTGCTGTGAATAACGGCATCAGAAAATATTGCTGTCGCCAGGAGACAGCTCTGAAGAAGTCAGAATACTACTTATCCATAGAATAACCAATCCAATCCACTAACACGCGTGTTTTCCAATATGCTTGTACTCTTCGCTGCAATAGCAGATTATATCGAGTGGCGCCAGGTACCAATTTGAGACGTTCATAGGGTTCAGGCTGAAAGGGAAATGAAATAGATATCTCATGGTACATACAGATAACTTTTGATAGATGGTTTCAATCTGCTGTGCAAGCCAATGATTATTTTTGTGCTGAAGGGACTTAACCATAGAAAGTGTGGGTCTCGGGGAGAAATATTGTCTATGTTCCTCTAACAGACCTTACATGAAAGTGGATGGCGCCCTCGGAATTTTGAATCACTTTAAACATTATTGTCAATCAATTCCCCCTTTAGAACCCATAATACCGTAACGATGCGCTTCGCGACTGCATGTCTTATATTTATAGTACTCCGTCAGCGGTAATTTTGTGAGCCTTTGTGGCCTTCTGACGCTCCCCAGAGAGAATTTTGGAATATGATATTGGCCAAATGAGGTATTGATCTGCAACGCTGACTGGTCTTCATTTGAAAAAGTTATTCTTGTCCCCACCGACTGCAATAAGGTCATTCAGTTGATTAAGTAAGTTTTCGAAATGAGCTGAGACATCTTTTCTTCTGATAAATGTATCCGGTATATGGAAATTAAATTCAAGGAGAGGCGTCTCCATTCCTAGTCGACTAAACTTCAGACTAGATGCAATATAAATGAATTCTTAGGGCCATTTGAGTGAAGATTATAAGGGAGTAAAGAAATCTGTTTTTGAAGCGCCACCAGCATTGTGATTGAGTTCTCTCTGAAGAATTCCCTCTTATATTTTTGGTAATGGTTGCTTCAATAAATTTACTGAGCGGTTATTCAGAAATCATAGCTAATTTTTCTTTGGGGATGACTCGCCTTCGTTCTTTTTATTGTTCTCTTAATATTTTGATAGCATTGTTCAATGCTGTTGGGTATTCTGGGTTGAGAGTCCGTTCAGTCATATGCCGATTATGTGAATCAATGATTATTAATTTTACCACTTGTTCTCCATATTGTTTGACTAATTTCTACTCCAGAGGATGGTTAACTAGGGGTTTACACTAGATATTGGCTGGTAGAATCTGGTGCTCAGATAAATCAATGATTAATGAACACACCACTGTAGATCAAAGCTCCCGACTAATCAAAAGTTAAGATTGCGAGCAATTAAAAATGACTGATGTAAATTAATAACTGGTCACAACAACGGTTGCCAGGAGATACATTTATATCAACCATGAAGAATTCAAATAAGTTCATACTATAGCAAAGTTGATGCTGAAAATATCCTCCGAAGAAATTGAAAGCCTCGTAGTTCAGTGGTTCCGCTCAGAGAACACAGCCAAATAAAAATTAAGTACTGTTGGACAAAATCAGTCGATTGAAATTAAAATGTAAGGAGTTCAGGTACTAGTAAGACATCTCCAACAAAACAGGATTCAAACTCTGTCCACAAGTATGACACAACACAGGTAGTCCAAGTCAGAGTGACCTTGACTTCCCCAAGACAAGACCATACCTAAAAAACAACGTGTTATAAATGTGTCTCAAAACCAAACGGAAACACTTAGATTTGAGATTAGATGGGGACAAAGGCAAATAATAAGGAGCAAGTCAATGCACAGGTGGCGAGTCACTGTAGACACCAGGAAGTTAGTTTATCGGCATCATCTATGTTGCACAAGATTAATGTGTGAAACTTGACAATGGAACTTAGAAAAAAAGACAAATTATTAGACTTTTTGCCAATAAATATTTAAGTGCCTTCCATGCATCCAGTTTAAAAGATGTGCAGGATTATCATTCTGGACACTTATAGGTAAAGTGCTTTTAAATTAGCTATTCAAATTAAATGCGTGGTGGAGACATAATGTGCCAGCGCCAGTCAGGCATAATTTTTCAAGAATGGTTGCGAACCTTTACATAAAGACAGTAGAAAACTATGAAGCCGAGGACTTTACATTACTATGAACTCCAACAAGTCCTCTGTGATGTTTGGCGCTGATATATTTTTCATGTTATATAATACTTTCAACGGCAATAATTTGGTATACGGAGTCCTGGCAGCTAGTTCATCCTTCAACTACAAAACAGTTAAAGTAATGGGAACTCAAACACGCGAAAGATTCTAAGATCACTCGTTTAAGAAGAGTTTGAACTGAGCATATTTATTTCCATTGAGTATTTACCACATACTAGCACCCTTTGTCCTAAGTAATGATTTGAGTGGTATTTTTCCTCTGTGCAACCGACCACTTTTGAGGATATCACCTTGAAGTTCAAATGGTGTGGTAGAATCGCGGAGGTCTCTACCGGAGTACACCATTTCAACGAAAGTGGACTTTCACGACATAAAATCGAAATCATTAAAATAAACTTGTGGTTTAATATCCATGAAAATCTGTAATCTAAAATAAATTAAATGGTGACGGAGTGACGAAAACGCAGAAGGGTATACGTATGTCATTAACAGTATGGTCTATATTCACTCCTTATCTCGAAGCGTACCCAAATTGTGTCAGTACAGAAAACTGGACACTAAATCCATCCAATGTGATGATTGGTTATCCTTCAGGTAGCATGCTTTCATTAGCCACTAACAATTCCAATCAGTTTTGGTGTGAATCTACTGTTTAGGCTGAAGTTCTTACTTGTTTCACCCAAAAGTCCTTATATATCACTTCACATTGTTTGGTCTGATGATGGTGGAGTTAGGGCAGTAGGCGGGAAGGGCGTCCTATAATGGCGGGCTAGACAAACGGTCGACTGTCGACTGGACTTAATATTTACCAGTGAGTAAAGGTTTATGTTGTCTATAGTTGGTAAATTTAGTGATTTAGTTTATCGAGTTTCACTCTAAATGGAGGTTGATGCCAGTAGTATGGCCACCTGTGCACCTGAAGTGTTTGATATCGCTTCAACACTTGTTAATGTTGAGGAAGTCACAGAAAAACAAAGCTTTGAAGTACCAGCATCAACACCTGATGTCGTCCCAGTTGCTGAGCCAGTTAATCATGATGCAGAGCCTGGAACGATCTCAAAGACTCCTGAAACTGTGACTTCTGATCCCGTTGTCGTCCCTCCTGTGGTGAATAACAATGTTGGAAAGTATCGTCTCTTACGTACTATAGGAAAGGGGAATTTCGCTAAAGTGAAACTTGCCATTCATATGGCTACTGGAGTTGAAGTTGCCATAAAAATAATCAACAAGACTGTCATGGATAATACTCTCCTGAAACGTGTAAGTCAGTTGTTTTTCAATGCATTCCATGTGTTCAGCTCAAGCGTGAGATCACTATTATGAAGGTCACAAACCATCCAAACATAGGTAAGCCCTCCTTTCTTCTGAGATTTTTCAGTGAAACTTCTTGAAATAATTGAAAACGAAGATGTACTGTGCCTTGTTATGGAGTATGCAAGTGGAGGTAATCGTATCAACCTCGTATATTGTTTTCTAGGTGAAATATTTGATTATTTGGTTGCAAATGGAAAAATGCGCGAAAAGGAGGCGCGAATAAAATTCCGCCAGTTATTATCAGCGATGCAGTATTGTCATGCCAAACGAATTGTTCATCGAGACCTAAAGGCTGAGAACATTCTATTGGATCAGAATTTAAATGTGAAAGTTGCTGACTTTGGTCTGGCGAACACATTTGAATATGATCAGAGGTTAACAACGTTTTGTGGTAGCCCTCCGTATGCCGCCCCAGAATTGTTTCTGGTTAGTTTCATCAGTATCTTACATGGTCATGTGAGATTTTCCGTATGATAGTTTTCATCGAATAACAAACTCTTATTAACGGTGTTAACATTAACCATCTTATGTTTGTTTTATTTTGGTTTTGTCTCATGCGTGGTAGTTATCACTTAATAGAATAATAGGCGAATTACTATGTGTTAAAACTAACATTGTGGAGTCCAAATTTCTTGTGATAGGTTTCAGTCAGTGGGAAGAGATTCTTAGTTTCCACCGTGGTTTATTCAACTAAGGCTTTTGAACCTTTGTATGATAACCTCAGTGTTCTAAAACGAGTTAGTGACATACATGAAAAACATTCTTTTGGATGCTACTCACTTAAGTAGGCCTGGATCCCTTGTCACGTTAAGGGTAAAGCTTTAAACTGCCTTGCTATAGAGGCGATGCAAAGTACATTCAACATAGTCATTGTATTCATCTCAGAATGTTTGTTTTTTCTGTAAAAAAGATTGACTACTTCTGTGCATTATTTGAGGTGGTCTCACATTAGATATATCACTAAACATCTCTTCACCAAATTGCTTTAAATCCTTGTTAATTGACTACGAAATTCCCAGTGCTTTGTGTGCAGTTGTACCACATTGTTTTGGTATCTACAAGTGTCTTCTTTAAGTCTTATTGAAACATCTTATTAATTGCCCTACTGGAAATAATAAATATATATGAACAAGCAGTTTGTTATCTCTGCACTATCTCTTTCGCTAGTGAATTTGTTCGAATATCCAGTAGATATCATTCGAGCACTCGTTGTTTGTTTCTATCCTTGGAATGTGACCAATCCTTCCTAAACTACTCTGAGTCCGTTATGGTAATTACCATCCTAAATAATTTATTTAAAAATATACCGGACAGAATAATAGCTTAGCATTACTAACCTTCAGGCTAGTGCGTATTCTGAACACCACTTCACTAGCTATCAAAAGTGACCGTTTGAAGGATTGTAGTATTGATATTACTCAACACCTGTATTTTACTCTCAAGCGATTCGATAGACTTTCATCTTCTATGTTCAAGTGTTCTTACCGATCCTACGCCTGATATGTGAGTGTAACACTGGGGCCATGTTTGTCAGACGCAATAAGTGGGAAGATAGCAGCAGTTGCAATTGTGACTTGTGAAGACCTATGTTTGACCTAAATTTGTTGGTGAAAGTGTTATAGGCATACTTTGCAAAAGTGCTCTCATATTTCCAAGGATGACATTGTCTTTTATGGGGAACGAAAATAAAACTCACAAGATGCTTACAAGTATTTGAACCAATATTTTATGACCGATGTATCAGTGTTACCTTTGTAAAGGTGTATTTTCATCGTTAGAGGATAAATACTATCAATCACTCAAAGACTCCCCCAGACGCCCTGGATGTGTTACTCATTATCGCTCCCTATTGTCAGCTAAAGACGAACTTTTATGAAAGCCAAAGGCGGTTAAACTAAGAAACAGTTCCAATTCATGGAACCTTTTTCTGTTCCACTGGGCTGTGTAGGAATGTGCACAATACTTGGGTTTACATAATGACTGAAGCACCTGGCTGGAGACTGAGTAACGTTACCCAGAACAAATCTCACTGATGCAAATTCATTCATACTATTTGTTGTTCTCAGAATGTATCTCAATTTATATTATCGTTTCTTCTGCTTTCTAGAGTTTAACAACAATTTGCAATCTTATTTTAAATTCTGACTTTTTATTACCTGTATAAAGGTTGTTGTGCTTTGCAATCTGAAATGTCAAGCGATAATTTCAGATTGCTTACTAGTGTCCCCATGCTCCATTAGACAAACAATGGTGTCATGCTGCTTATTCACAGCTAATATTCAAATGTTGCGGTTCATAAATTACCAGATTAATCAACTGAAACCTGCTTTATCTTTTCAATGTAGTTTGAATTTTATTGGAGGTAAATTCAGCATTTTTGACCTACAAAGCGCAGTACATCATTATTCATATTCTATACTGCATTGACTGTCGCTACCAGTGATATGCAAGTAAAATATGGTCCTATTATAACGTGTAATTTCATGCTATTTCGTTTGTTTAGCAAAAGCATATAGTAATAGTGTTGTTTACTGGATAACTTTTCGAACACAATTGATTGCTGATAATCATATTAAAAGTCACACAAGTGTTTATCGAAGATAAGCACTATGTCATATGTATCCAAGCGTTTTTTCTGATTCCGTACCTGTTAAGGCAGTCGTGGTAAAAATGATTAACAAACGAGCTAGGATTTTAACTATTGACCCGAAGACAATATATTGAAGAATTCAAGAATATTAAAAAGGCGCTAATACTTAATAATTACTCCCTCCCAGTAAAAACATCATAGGGAAAGTTTTGGTTTAGTTTAGCACTCTATTCACTCGCGTCAAATGGTATACACCGACCCCTAGTTTAAAGATGGAAGTGAAGTGGTTCAATGTTAATCAGTTCACTCATTTCAGAAGTCTCATTAGTGCTGACAGACGCGTTTCTGATGGAATCTCAATATGAATACAAAAGGCTTGTCTGGCATTTACAAAGTTGTGTCATATATGACGTAGCTGAGATATTCCGCCATCGATCAAAGGTTGTATGTACTGTGTATAAGTTTGCTCCATCCTTTTTTATGGCTGAAAAGTGGTCGTTAAAAGAAGATACGAAGAGGCAAGTTGTCTTTGACCACATGTGTCTGCGTTCTGTCTCCCTTGTTAAGTGCTATAATATGGTTAGCAATATTGAGATTATATGCAGTGTTATGTAAGAAGAACAAGTTAGTTGATGAGGTTGTGATGCTGTTTCAATTAAGTTGGCTAGGAAATGTTATGCATATTAAGGCATCTCCTTCCTCGTCGAGTGATGTTAGCTTATTTACACTTGATTTTGGAAAAGAGTTATGGGTGGTCAAATCAAAACATGGCATCTGTCTGTAAAGTTCTTGACGGCTTATTTAAGCCATGTAGGGAGGTGTAGAGTGCTTGGTTGGGGTCATCGGGATACTAAGAACTAATGGCTAAAGACTGATGTTGATCTGGCTCAAAATCGTTCTCAATGGTGCAGATGTATTCACTCTTTGCGATTTCTTAAACCCATTAAATTCTCACCATTTCACGTAATTTTACTTTCTGCTACACATCTGCGTTCATTATAGTTCCTTTGGACTTTTTTTGCTTATTTGTGTGCTATATGGAGTGCTACATTTTCGTGCTAAATTTCGCGTTGGTATGTTTATAGAGTAGAAGCAACAGCTGTTGGTATCATTTATGGACTTTTGATGACGTTAAGCCAAGCAATCGTCAAACTGGATGTTACGTATGTTGGATGTTTGCTTAATTAGGAGACTTTCAAATTCCTCTAGATCTATAAATTTAATTTATGTTTGCATAAATGTTTGACTTCAATAAATCATATAGTCGTAATTTAATGGAATTTTTATTAATGGGTCTAATCCATTTTTGTGCATTCTTGTTGCTTTTCAAGGGCATTCCATATTATGGACCTGGTGTAGACATTTGGTCACTCGGTGTTATTTTGTTTACCTTAGTGCTGGGTCATCTGCCATTCGATGCACGTGATCTTCGTGAACTTCGAAGCAAAATTTTGGGGCTGCACTATACTATACCTAGAGGTTCTGTTTCACCAGAATGTGATGCTCTTTTAAGGAAAATGCTAGTTCTAGATCCAAAAGACCGGTCGTCCCTAAAAGTATGTTTTTTTGTTTTGAAAATTATTTCTCCTGACTTTTACTTTTATGTATCAATATTTATCCTAGTTTATCTCTACGGATCTACACTAGTGCATTTACCAATCGCCTCATCATAGGCTCCAGTGGGATATCCTGACGCATGTTACTACTCAGTGGCTCACCTTATACAACCTAACGACTGAAAATAAATATGAAACGGCTATAAACCATTGATTAAGTGTGTTTATTTCTTGACTTGCATAAAGTAAAAGCACAGAATAAAGCTCTGGATAGAGACGGTAAATCAATGGGCAGTGTCGTGCTTCTTTACTGACTAACAGGGTTAGAACATGTAAATATTGAGTGGTCACTTTCTCCGATGTTCACTTTTGTATGAAGTAATAAAATTAGTTTGACAAAAAGTTTAGGGTGGTTAAATTAAAATATAGAGACAGTATGAAGTTAACGGTTGTTGTTCTAAACCATGTAGTAAAGTGTGGTTGACTGTCTGGGACACCCAAGAAATGATGGTTAGGGGCTTTTGATGACTTAACTAGAAATCACTCATCATGGTACAGGTATGCGGTCTTAATCGTGTATAAAGTTCTGGAAAGTTTCGTCAGTCTTCGTTTCATTATTTCCTTACTTCTCATACATTTTTGTTCATTGTTTATGTTGTGTGATGGTGTAAAATTGATACACTTCTATGCGAATTGTTATGCTCATATGTTAGTCAGTCAGATAGTACCCGCATTTGAATTTGTGTAATAGGTGGGTCAATGATATTCAAAAATGATTCTTATCAGAAAATGTTTACCTTACGGGGTCGAACTTAGATTCATTCCCTTCTAATCAGTCTCAATTAAAATATGCTTCGTTATTATTTAGTTGTAAGTGAAGAAATATTCACGGAATTCTTCAGATAAAAATGTATAATTAAGGATTTGTATTGCTAAATTGTTCAATATTTCGTCTTCGTTCAGTAGATCGTTGTTTGTTGAGTTTGTATAATCGTGTATACAAAGTTTGTTCGTTACAAACTTAAAATAAAGGTGTGTTTTCAATAGTTAGCAGAGTTTTTCACTTTATATTACAAATTAAAGAAGAGTTTCCTTCATTCATGGTAACCATTTAAATACATTGTTTTAAGGCAAAGTAAATGTAATATTGACCGCTGTCTTATATTCTCCTCAAGTCTTTAATGCAGGATAAATGGGTCAATATGGGCTATGCTCCAGGTGATCATCTTCGTCCATACAAAGAACCACCAAAATCTCAACTGGATGATAGTCGGGTAAAAGCTATGGAGGAAATGGGTTTTACAAGAAAAGATTTAGAGTCGTCAGTTGTCAACCCTGAGTTTGATCATGTGTATGCAACTTATCATTTACTTCCTGAAACTCCATCTCAGTTTGTCGAGTAAGTACCAGGAAATTCATTTATCGATTTTAAAATATTTCTTTTTTTCTCCTGAGTTGATCACGGATTGATATTAGTTAGAGAACCATTGAAAACCAGCACTGAAGTACTGGACAGCTGCTGTTTATCCTAGTTTGGGAATCACCGGCAGTACACACCCACTGGGATTCGAACCCAGGACCTTCCGGTTACAAGGCCAGCGAGCTCGTATACCATTCAGCCACTGAGATCCGATTAAGTGGCCTATGAATTCTAACTTCTACCATTTCGTGATTTAGTGCGACTCCAACCATTATCGTTGGTGTGACATCCATCCACATACATGACATCTAATTGGACCTCATTGGTCACGACTTCTCACTAGAACTCCAGGAAACTCCATCCTGTAGCAAGTCACTAGCGAGCATCAGATTAATTTTCTATAGTTTGGTTTGTAAAGGTTAGTTATGTTTTTTCCGAGTTGATCACGGATTGATATCAGTTAGAGAAATATTGAAAACCAGGGAGTACTGGACAGCTGTTTCATCCTAGTTTGGGAATCATCGGCAGTTTCTCAATAAATTTATCTTGTTATGTGGAAAATTGATGCACTAGAGCAATACAGTGAACATAAATAGTCATGCTATAGTATAGTACTGTTGCAACCACAGGTTATTTGTTTAATATTTACTTCTTTCTATGCTGTTTATTTCTGCTTACTTTGAAGTTATCGAATGGCATGTTATGGTTCACTGTTTTATCCCCTGTACTAGTAATGGTATCGGGATATGTTACAAATGAGAGAAGTTGAAACATTTTTCAACGATGTGGGTGTAGAATTGTATTCTTCTTCCTGGTGGTGGTAGTGTGTGATACTAACGTCATAAGCTATGTACCTATTTTCAGATGCATTATTTCTTACACAGATTAATTTTATTATCTCCCTCAAACTACAGACGCAATAATCTTATGCTAAACTCCATATCTATTGTCGAGATATTTATAGACTGTTGGATAATTACAATTAATTTCTCATGCCACCTCAACGTACTGGTATAGACAATACCTGTTAGCTTGCCTATAAGTTTGACAAATGTACAGTAAATTCAAGAACGCCCCAAAAATCGAGGAATTGCGTAAAAACTGAAATAATTAGGCGTTGTTTGTTAGTAATATTACCAATTAGTGACCGGTCATTTATTCTGCCTGGTTAAGCGGCAATAATATTATTGCTTATTTATTCTGAAAAGGAAGGTTTAAAAATCGAATTCCATAAATGCACTCACTTTTTTCTACAACAGAAAAGTTAACAGATGGGTTATTCAGAGCCCAGTTAAGACTTGTACAGATGCGTAGTTCAGCGGCCATTTTTAATCGCTTCTAAGTGAAGCATTCAATTATTTTCACAATTTGTAAGGGCTGGTGTTTACTTTATAGGTTATGCGCTAAAGTCAGAGTATTTATATAAGGTTTTTGTCCCATGATTCCACTTCTAGTGATTATTGTTTTTTACTGGTTCTTGCACGAAATGTGCCGTAGAATTTCTACTTTTGTATGACAGACCTTGAATGTCACGAGTTTTCGTAATTCTTTGCTTTTAGTCGTATAGTCTTCTTGTTAAACAAGTCTCGTTACTGATCTGTTCTTAGATTCATTGAGACTTGAATTTTCCTTTGCTTGATTTTACAAGACCGAATTTACCGGTCCCTACATTAAAGACCTTCATTTCGATTGGTTTTTTGATAAGTGGTGCTTAGCACTGGGACCCAAGGAGCGTGTTTCGTCGAGTCTGAGATTCTTCCCCTTTGTGTGCCTGTATTCTGGTGGTTGATGATATTGTCGTTGACACTCGAACCCATAGTTTCATGTATCATACTGCTGTTTAATAGTGCACTGAGTCCGTGGGTTTTGATGGAAACATCACCTATTCAAATTCAGATATACCCATCTGACGATTGTCACATGGAATGAAAACCTTGTTCTGGACTTCACAGCTAGCCGTCACTCATCAAATTATTCACAGATTGTTTAACACACTAATGCTTTAGAGCTGAAGTACTTGTTATTTGTCTTACCAACCGTTTTTAAGTTATTTGATCTGCAAAATTATTATTTCGGAAAACTGATCGCTATTTTTGAGTATTTGGAAATTCAGTATGCCTGTTTTATTTGACTACTTCAACATGCAAAACCTATCTATTAGAATAAAATTCCACGCGAATGTTTCAGAGCTGCGTCCTAAATTATGGTTAATGTGGCCGTCACTGCCGTACCAATAACTATCAGGTTTTTCACACTCATGAAGGGGTAGTGGAATGCAGTGCCATGAATCTTGGGATGTCTGCTGTTCGCAGTTCATCAAATCATTACCTTTGTCGATCTCCAATGTCTCTGTATCTGCAATAACGAAGTGCCAAAGTTTAGAACAATATTATGTTAGGTCATGCTTTTTTCTATGCATTTGTGTGAATATTGTCGTGCAGTAAACTGTACACCTGTATAGGAAGCCTAATAAGAGTGATGATTCAAAAATGGGCTATGAGTGACCCAGTTGCCATTGTCATAATTTTTATTAACACTGGAGTTGCTGTTAAAATTTTAGGGTTCAAACCTCAACTTGCAGATTTCTAATTGAAGGATATCCATAAAAATGAGTATTTCCAAAATGACGGGGTCTATAAACATTCAAAGGCCTAGTGAAAGAAGCCACAAGCCTAAGACAATCATTTAGATTCAAAGTATGCATAAGATCTATCAATCACAGCTTACCTTTTGGTAGATTTTTCAGCACAAACATACCCACTGGCGCCTAATACTTGTAATATTTTTATTTGAGGACGAAATTCTACTCTGTCGATCGAAGGATGTGATTTTTGGTTGTTAAGAGGGTGTCGAAAACAGTGTCATGTTGATTAATGCTCACCGACGTCACTGTTCTTATTTAACTCCGCCATCTATGTGCCACAAGAAGTAACTACCTAAGCTCATTATTTCAGAAAACGCCATAGAAAAAATATATGTTTGCTTTAGATTTTGCAGAAGGCAGAATTCCCATGGTCACTGAATTTTGTTCTGAGCCATGTATAAAGGTGTGGTCGCCTGTCTGGGATACCCAGGCCTATAAGAAATGATGGTTAGAGATTTTTTGGTAACTTAACCCAGAAATCACTCCCCATGGTACAAGCATGCAGTCGTAGTCATGTTCAAAGTCCTGAAGTTTTATCAGTTTTTGCTTCATCATTTCCTTCTTTCACATTTTTGTTCAGTGTTTTTTGTCTTTCTACATGTGTTCTCTTGTTCTTTTCCTGCATGTACTGTTTTTTAAGTGTGGTAACTTGAACTAAATAAACTTCTATGAGAGGTTCGACATTGATTCGACTGTGTCAGAATCAAAACTTATTTGACTCCTTAAAAAGGTTGGTATACATAATTATGTGGATGTCGTATACTTGGTTTTAATTCACTTCGGTAGCATACTGCATTAGACTAGTCGGTTAGTTCCTTTGTTTGCGTAAAATCCTATGAGACACAATTGCCTTAAATTTTTTCCTTATTCCATCATGTTGCACAGTTGTTTGTTTCTCTAAGTTTGGTGGTGGGCATCTAATAATTCTGCTAATTGTATTTGTGGTAATATTAAATTTTAGTTTTTAGTAAGTCTGCGGCGTCACATCTGCATCCCCCCTATTTCTGACCGATGTCGTATTAATTTTTGATAGGCTTTGCAAAGAAGTAGATCCTGCATCAGCTGCACTACCTAACACTGCAGTATTATCTAATGCATTATATACTAACGATCGACAGAATAAAGGTATCCACGATCAAGCCGCAAGTAACACAGAATCAACTTCTTCCACTAAATCCACTGCGATCGGACGTTTCACAGTAGCGCCAAGTGTCAAAACGAATGAACATACCTCTCAATATCCGCGTAGTAGTTTAACATCAGAGTCAAATCAAACAACTGGAAACCAGAAAAATGCTTCTACGGCTGATTCTGGAAATCGAGAGCATCATTCATTAACATCCACTTTACCAGTAGCCTTAAGAAGGGCATTCATGCAAATGGGTCGAACTATTGCTGGAGGTGGAGCCGCATCTACGAGTAATGAAGACAGTATTACTCGTGCTAATGCTCAGTCCAATACAGGTATTTTTCTGCTGTTTTCCAGTTTGTGTTAAAGTTATGAATAAAATGGTTTGTAAGCTAGATAGAAATGATCTGATCATTACTTGATTTATGATAACTAATTGCAATTTATAGACCACTGACTGACGTCGAATGCCTTCATACCAGCACTTAGAAATTAGGGTAGGATCCAGCAGATCCAACATAGGATATGGAAATAATGCCTTAGACTTCAAACTTCTATACTCCACATCAGTACATCAAGCAAAAATTTAACCAAGGGGGAAAAGGAAACAAGAACAGTACTATGGCAAGTCACTAAATATTGTGAAACAAAGGAAGTGACATGAAATTTTATCATGTTGCAATCTAAATGAAAACGGTTTCTACTCTACCGCGACTACTGATGATGTCTTCGAAATTGAAGTTGTTTGCTAGTGACTGGTATACCTACCTGAAAATAAGGAGTGGATTGATCGTGTGCACTGATCATTTCACTCACTTGGAAATTCGCATTTACCACAGTTAATTTGTAGTGAGGGGTATCGCAACACAGATACGGATAGATTGCTTTAAATTTCGTCACTTACGACGTAAATGAAACACGTAACTACTTATTAAAGTTCGACAGTGTTACGATACATTAATGCTCACTCCACAATGATTATAATATCTTGTTTTCTATTTGTCCCCTCTTTTGGCTTTTTTCTTACAGTACCCTTTATCTGATTATGTTATTTCTCATTTTGTCCACTTCTCTCCTACCTTTAACTTTATGTTCACATTTGAATTTCACAACAGACTTCATTTAAAGCCACCAGTCATCAATTTCGTTTAGCTCAGATCACAACCGACCCATTTCCTTTACATTTTATAAATAATATCATTAAGTTGCGCCTTAATGGTCTACTGTCATATTTTACTCTGACCACCAAATAACTTCCACTAGCATACATTTTTTGTGGCTTTCTAGCCTCAGTTATAGGGTATATAGACAATATTAGATAGTTGGAGGCAATCGGCCACAGGAAGACTTGGACGTAGGTTTCGTGCTAGTTGGCACTCGTCAATACACGAATATAGTGGAGTTTTTCACGGTCCGTCTCAGTCCTAAAGTATCACTTGTTCAGAAGGACCAAGCATTCTACTGAGCACCATGCAGTTTTGCAGTGTGTTTTATATCGTAGGATCTAATGTTGTCTACATCTTCAAGTCGTAGTTTCTCGCATCACCATAGCGTTAGTTAAATAACAAAATTAAAGCCTAAATGTTTAGCGGACACATAATAACATCCATTCGTGTTACCGGATAACAGTTTTTTGGATTAATAGATATTCGATTCTCGGAAGTATTATCTGAAAGCATCATTTCCAGTGCTCAGTGATAATGTTTCATAAACTGGAATTTTCAAAAAGAAGGTATTGTAAGTTTGCACTTAGAGAGTGATATATAAGTAAATGTTGTCATATAATGAGGAAGACAATTGATGGTAACTTAGGAAGAACGACGTTTAAATGTATTATCTTTTTACAAGAAAGTCCATGAGATAAGAAAACTGCAATTTCTCTATTACATCCAATTACTGCTGAATTTCCATGCATATGTATTATGAGGCAGATTATCACTTACTGATATGCGGCAACTACGAATGTCGAAGGTTCATGATTCCTCATTTGGAGCTTGACAACTGACTCTCGTAATTCTTATTTCATTTCAGTTGTATAAATCGTGTTTTTTGGGTGATGTGGTGTAAGACAAAAACTGTACCCTGCATTTGACACGTATTTATATTAGTAACCTTAACATTCATAGGTACTACAAGTAATATTTCATTTTCATAAGAGTCTATGGATTCACTTTTCCCTGCCACATTTCAACCTTCAATATTTACTGTAGAAAACTTTTTTTTTCACTTCCAGCACGCCATAATAAGCCTACACCGAAAACTGCTGCTGGTGGGAGGTACGTTTCTTTTATGCAACATAATATTGATGTGAATGTAAAACATCTGGTATTTTCACTTCGTGTGATTACCTACATTGTATGACTCTTTATAATTCACTAAGTTGTTGATTAGTTGGATAAAACTTTTCTTAGTTTCGTTGGTCTAGGAACTACATTTTCTCTGAAACCACCAAAAAGTAAGGGAAAGACCTCCAGAGAGTTTAATCCCTGTCTTTTCTCTGAGTTTGATTAATTTTAATACATCAGATGATTTTTTAAGAGTATCATAATAAACAAATCAAGTTCCATGTTACCCTTCATTTCTGAAAAAATCAATATTGAATCCGTAATACCATGAATGATTTAAACTATGAGACTCGTGTAACTTGTTGTACTAGACGATTATAAGAACAACTCATTATACAAAGGGACTGAACTGGACTGTTCTATCACTAAACTTGTATGTATCGTTTGTATGTAATTTTCAAAGTGAGCGCATTATTCATTACCCTTCAATAAAACATTGTGTAATGCAGATGCAACTACAGTGTCAACGATACTGTTATATATTGTGCAGCATGGAGAACAACCCTATACTGGATTTTTTTTTATTTTCCTGCACGTTCCCAGTGGAACATAGGGCTTCAAGCTAGATGCTTGAAGTTTCTGTAGCAGTGGTGATTATTTTTACAGGATGGGGTTGCTAGCCTCATGCCAAACCTTTCCTCTTCATCAGTCTCACTACTGGCTTAGCGAGGTAAAGGAGTGCGCCGGCCGGGGATCGAACCCCGGACCATGTTCATGGTCGGCGAGCGTCCTAACCGCTATGCTACCGACACTGGATTAACAGGTCAAAATTAATCTATTGTTATCCCATGTATTGTTTGGCTTTGAAAAAGTGATTGTTTGTTTTGAATTCGGTTGCAGAGAGTTGTAACTACTGCCTTTCGGTAAATTGAGAAATATTGTTTGGAAGTAGTGAATCCAGTGAAAAATACCTCTGTTAGCTAACATACTTTTATGACATTTCATCATGTCATA
This sequence comes from Trichobilharzia regenti, assembly GCA_944472135.2. Classification (NCBI taxonomy): domain Eukaryota; kingdom Metazoa; phylum Platyhelminthes; class Trematoda; order Strigeidida; family Schistosomatidae; genus Trichobilharzia; species Trichobilharzia regenti. Next base: position 114,493,354 of record OX235262.1, on the reverse strand, counting down.
CAAAATTAAAAAATAAATAAACTGATTAAAGATACCGATTAGAAATTTTAAGAAACTGATTAGTGAACAAAAAATATTCTCTTCCATAACTCCTTCATCAGGTCCCACAGTTATATGTTCGTAATAATTAACGAATTGTTGTCAACAATATTAGTGTTTTAAATAACATTGAATCAATAATATCAGTGGATTATAGTTCAAAAGCACCTTTGAGTCATAATATGCGCAAATATAACACTAAACTCAGTATTTCAGATAAATTAAGGGAAGTAAACACAGGAGTCAGACAAGGGTGCTTATTATCACCCACGATAATATTCCTAATTGTGGTGGACTAACTGGATTATGCGTCAGACAGTGACAGAGAAACGAGAAGACAGGAATATCCTGGACCGACGTGAAGAACCTAGAAGACCTGGATTTCGCGCGTGGATGATTTATGTTTGGTGTCACTCAAAATCGTAGACTTACAAGCGAAAACCGACAAACTGGTCGAAGAAGCAGCCGGCGAAGACAGGACTCCAGGTGAACATAGACAAGACGGAGGTTATGAAAATGACCAATCGGCCAACAACAACAACAGCACCAACATCCAGCGCCAGTCACCATCAACGGGAGGGATTTGAAAGAGGTTAGTGACTTCATTCACTTATCTAGGAAGCATTATCTCAACTACACGCAGTTGGAACGGACGAGAATGCCAAATCGAGCGAGAATCGGGAAGGCGAGCGAGAAAAACATTCATCAACCAACCTGAAACAACCAATCTGGAAATCTTCGTCACTCAGCCAGCATCAACAACAAAATTCCGTCGGATTTTCAATACAAACAACATCAAATCAGTCAGCTCTTCTATACGGATGAGAAACTTGGCGGGCGGGTCACGAAGAATATTTCCGACAGCCTGTTGCAGAAGCTACCTTTATCAACCAACAACTGTCTTCGCTGGCCCTATACTGAAGATCAGATGGCCGGGCCGGAAAGAATCGCCAACAAGAAACTATGGCTGGGAACAAACAAAACAAGAACCAATCGCCAACCAACAAATATGCAGGAGAAAGTGGAGATGGATTAGACACTGGCTGAGGAGGCTACTGAATGACATGGCGCGCGCGTCAGGCCATTCCTCGAGTGGAACCAGGCTGAAAGAGAAGTGGCGAGTGGGACGCCAGTGCCAGGGTGACATGTAGGAGATCGTGTGAAGAGGAGTTGGAACAGTATTGACTAACATGGATGCAGGTGAAAAGTACAGCAGAAGCAAGTGGAGATGTTCAGTTGAAGCCCTATGTTCCACTAGGAACCCAAGGGAACAGTAAATAATAAATAAATACAGAATTTATGAATTTATAGGTTCCACAGCAAGCCAGGGTAGTAGTAACGGCTGAACGTGTTTCTTTTGCGTATATAGCTCTGGTTGTTTTAAGTGAATTGCAATTACTTCTGCTGTTTTGGAGTATATGGTATTCGGAGGCCTTTGGCAGTGTATTCGGTAGATGATAGAAAAAGACTTTGGGACCTGTTTGGACGAAGTGATCTAATATGGAACTGTTGATGGTTTTCACCACACCTTTATTTATTATTATTATTATTATTATTGTATCCTTTAGTTCCTAGAGGAACATAGGGCTTCAGCTGCGCACCTCCATTGACTTCGGTTTTCTGACAACTTTTTCACCCTGCTCCAGGTCTGTCCACATGCTTTCATCTCCTCCTCGCATGACCTCCTCCAAGTCACCCTTGGACGACCAACTCGCCGCCTCCCTTTCGGGTTCCACTCGAGGGCTTGTCTAGTGATGTCACTTGATGGTTTCCTCAGCGTATGGCCAATCCATCTCCATTTCTTTCTGCCTATTTGTTTCACAATCGGTTCCTGATTGGTTCGCTCCCAGAGATCCCTGTTGCTGATCTTTTCTGGCCATCTGATCTTGAGTATTGAGCGGAGACAGTTGTTAATGAAGGTTTGAAGTTTGTTTGAGATGCTCTTTATGACTCGCCAAGTCTCTGATCCGTATAGTAGCACTGACTTCACATTGGAGTTGAAAATCCGGATCTTATTTTTGATGCTGAGTGCTGTTGACCTCCACACAGATTTGAGAGTAATGAAAGCTTGTCTTGCTTTTCCGATTCTGGCTTTGATGTCCTCGTCAGTTCCGCCTGTAGTTGAGACGATGCTTCCCAGGTAGGTGAAGGAGGTTGTTTCTTTCAGGTTCTTCCCATTTATGCTGATTGTTGTCTGTTGATGTTGGCTAGGAATCTTCATCATCTCTGTTTTATCTATGTTCACGTGAAGTCCTATCTTTGATGCTTCTTCTGCCAACTTGTTACTTTTCACTTGCATATCTTCCAGTTTATGGGAAATCAGACATATATCATCGGCGAAATCCAGATCCTCCAAGTCTTTTGTGTCAGTCCATTTTATGCCTGTTCCCTCGTTGGTTGCCGTTGTCTGTCGCATTATCCAATCAATTGCAATCAGGAAGATCATTGGTGATAGTAGACAGCCTTGCCTCACTCCCGTCCTCACTTCGAAGGCTTCCGTAAGTTTCCCGTTGTGGATTACTTGGCATGCAGCATTGTCGTATAACTGTTGGATGAGGTGTATAATTGTCGATGGGACCCCGTAGTAGCGAAGTAGTTTCCAAATGACCTCTCGATCGACGCTGTCGAAGGCCTTTTCAAAGTCGATGAAGTTGAGATAGAGAGGTGACTGCCATTCCAAGCTTTGTTCAATGATGATCCGTAGAGTGGCGATTTGATCAATACATGATTTGTTTCTCCTGAATCCAGCCTGTTCCGGACGAAGTTTTTCATCTAGGGCTTGTTTGATTCTCTCCAGGATGATGCGACTTAGTATCTTGCTTGGAATGGACAGAAGCATAATTCCACGCCAGTTTTTACATTGACTTAAGTCTCCTTTCTTTGGAAGTTTGAATAAGTAACTGTTCTTCCAATCCTCGGGTACTTTGCCCTCTTTCCACACCTTCTCCAGCAGTGGTGTCATCAAGTCCGCTGTTGTCTCTGGGTCTATTTTCAAAGCCTCTGCTGGGATTCCATCTGGTCCCGGTGTTTTCCCAGCTTTAAGCATCTTGATTGCATTCAGGACTTCTGATTTCGTCGGGGGGTCAGTGTTCACTGGTAGTTCTGCTTCCGTTGTTGGTATTGCTGGACGTGTTGTAGGTGGCGGACGATTTAGAAGTCTTTTGAAGTGTTCAACCCAGTGCTTTCTCTGTTCCACCTCTTTGGTGATTGACTTTCCATTGTCGTCCTTTATTGGCTTAATCTGTGTCGAACGTTTGCCCGAAAGGTTCCTAGTTGTTTGGTAGAGTGTGGCGAGGTCTCCTTTGCCTGCAGCTTGTTCTGCTTCGTTTGCCATGGTTTCATAATATTTTCTTTTGTCTTCCCTGGCACTTTCTTCACTCTTTTGTTCAGTGTATTGTAGCTTGCATTCAGCTCCTGTTTTTGTTGCTCGTCCGTGCACTGGATAATCTTTTGCTTCACTGTCCTTCTCTCTTCTATTAGTTTCCAAGTGTCCGTAGTGAGCCACTGTTTGTCCTGTCTCTTTTTTCTGCCTAGAATTTCTATGCAGGTTTGGCTCCACACCGTTTTCAAGTTGTTCCAGTGCTTTTCGACGCCGACCTTTCGCTGGTGTTGATTTGTGTCTCGGCTTTGTCCTTTATGCTTGCAATGAAGATGTCCTTTGTAGCCTGGTCCTTCAGCTTTTGAGTGTTGAACTTGGCTTGTGGTCTATCTGCAGCTCCTGATTCCCTGAAAGCTTTTAATTTGATTTGGATTGTCCCTTGTACGAGATAGTGGTCTGAGCCAACGTCTGCTCCTCTTCTTGCTTTTGTGTCCAGTAGGCTGCGCCTCCACTTCCTTGAGATTGAGATGAAGTCGATTTGGTTTTTGGTTTGCCCGTCTGGTGACACCCATGTAGCCTTGTGGATATCTTTGTGCTTGTATACACTGCCACCAATCACCAGTTCGTTGAAGGCGCAGAAGTCGGCGAAGAGTTCTCCGTTTTCATTCATTTCTCCTAGAGCTTCTCTACCCATGATGAGTTCCCTTCCCGTATTGTCTGGTCCCAGTTTGGCGTTCATGTCTCCCATTAGTATTTTCATGTCGCCAGCTGGAGTATTGTCCATTGTTGCCTGTAGTTGCCTGTAGAATTCTTCTTTCTTCTCGAGGTCTGCGTTGTTTGTGGGTGCATAACATTGTATGATTGACACTTTCCTTCCTTTGGAGTTGAACCTGGCGGTCATTATCCTGGACGAAATCGCCTCCCATTGTATCAGGGCTTTCGTTGCCGTTGGTGACATCATGATAGCCACGCCCTCGGTGTGCGTGTGGTTATCTTCTGGGTGACCGGAGTAGATCACTGACTCACCTGTTGACAATTTGGTGAGTCCACTCCCATTCCATCTGCTCTCACATATTCCCAGCACTTGTATTCCGTATCTTTTCATCTCGTTGGCGATCTGGGCAGCTTTCCAGTCTCGTACATAGTTCGGACGTTCCATGTTCCTACACAGACTTTTTCTTTTGGTGCAAAGAGGTTCATCATACTGAAGTTTCTTTAGCAATTTTGTTTACAGGGTGGGGTTGCTAGCCTCACGCCTGAGAAAAGAATGATTACATTAAGTAAAAGTTTAGAGAGAAGCAACTTTTTGGGTTGCTCCCCTCAAAATCAGAAAATAACGGACAAACAATGAGAACAACATCAACAAAGGAAACAGTTCACAGAAAAAAGGGCAAAAAGCGACGACAACTATACAATAAGACAACATGCAATATAGTTCAGTACAGTTAACTAAAATGATATCTTAACCATAAACTCACTGACTTGGAGCAACTTGAACATATAAATCCAACAATATATACAATTATAGATGTGTTTATGTTTAAAAATTCCACAAATCCAAACAGTTAGTTATATGTATTATCTGTCAATAAGATTGTATTTTTTGGATTCAGTGTTCGAAAGGTAAATAATTGTGATAGTTTCCACAAACTCTTGGCATAAAATTTTACAGAAACGAGAGTTTTTATTTAGCAATTCTAACAGATGGTCTCTAGCAACAAAGGTTAAGTTCGTAGAGCAACAGTCAATATAGCTGGTTACACAGGAGCAGCTGGATTGATAAATACAACAAGAGGTGGCTAGTCTGGGTACACATCGTTTTTCAGTTTCAGAATCACATGAAAAGCCACTGTGTTGTAGCACTCTCATACAAAAAGCTCAATATAAGAGGTGTTTATATTTTCGAACCCAAAGTGTCCCAGATTGATTCTCCATAGTTTATGATTATTTGTAAGATTACTTCTACATCCTGAAATTTTTCCATTTTAAGAAGTCATGTAAAGTAAGATGATGAAATAATTGAGTATTGTTTTGTGTATCCTTACTTTGTGCATCAATCTAGCAGTGTCATATACAGTCTACCTTCACCAATTCAGTTAGACGCGTTTAACAATCAGTCCGCCTAGATTAACCACGTGGCCAGTGCTATTGATGCTGTAATTTTTTTCCCATTCCCCTGATTAATTGTCTTTAAGAATAAAACAAAATATATTGTCCGTTTTTTGGCTTTTCAGAGGTGTCATTACTGCAGCACCTGTCCCTATCGGTGCTGTCAAAAAACATGGTTTCGGTACGCCTCAACAGCAACATTTGCACAAGCGTCTGCCAGCTAATCAGCATCATCCCCCTTCAGGTCCCCTTGATAACACAGATGGTAGTCCGGCAAATCACTCAGCTACACTTCGGCATGTAGCTCCACGTGATTCTCAAGATTCTTTGAAGCCAGATTCGTCTAGTCCTCGCGCTCATCCTTCATCCAATACTTCCAGTATATCATCTGGAAGTCATAAGGCTTCACCTCCACAAAAAGCAAACAGAATAGCTTCAGAAGCTGAAAAGCCCATCTCAGATACCTCTCATCGTTCTGTAAACACCACTGCTCGTGAAAATGACAAGAGTTCTGCGCATGCGGCTACTCACAAGCGCGGTACAACGGACACCAACGGAATGGGACCCCCAAGTTCAAGTAGTACTTCATCTGATTCTTACGGTGAATGTGAGCTTCGAGAAACAGCTGCTACACTTGTTCAAGGTGTCTGGAAGTCAGTTGATGCTTCATCCCTCAATCCTCGCTCTCCCCAACAAACTCCATCGGAATTAAAACGAAAGGTTCAAAATGATGGGCGTCTTAGTCAGGATATGTCAGAACAATATAAAGGACATATGCAGTCGGAACAATCAGGTCTTCGAAATGAAAAATCTGAAATTAGTCGCAGTCTCACCACCATAGATCAGGCAGATCAAACAGTTAATGTTACGTGGTCAGATGATGCAGCTAAAACCGTAAACACTCCACCCCTTACTCCACAAATGAAAGTATCACATACAGTTCAGGGTACAGAAGCAGTTGCTCTGCGTCAAGAAGCTTTACGTTTGCAATCTACGCATTCAGCCACTAAAACACCTTCCGATCCTCGTTCATCTATAAATTAGTAAGTATTGGATAGTTATTATGTTTCTCATATTGCAGTACATTTTTTTAGTCGGTTGTCAGTGGTTTTCTGACGGGAGTGTCTTTTTCTAAACATAATTTTTGGATTTCATACAATTATTATTCATACTATGAGTCATCGAGTGTTGTTCGGGAACAATTCGGTAGTATTGTAGCCTTGGGATTCTATCGTGGTCGTTTCATCATCATCAGCCTTAATTGAATCCTGTATACTACATTTACAAATAGGATATTATGAAAGTTAGACCTTGTGTTACTGCGTAGTAGTTGACGTTACTACATCTCACGTACGCACACCATGTAAAAGGTAATAGAATGAAATAAAAATCATCAGTAATCGTCAAACTCAGGAACATGAAAAGTACCTTTTAGCTTTTCACTCAGTGTTCAGCACCTTTTCTAATGAGACTCTGTTGTGTAATTGCTCTAAATCAACTAAGTAACTTCACTGGAGGAAGGAAAATGAGTACATTGAAACATCTACAAATTATTTGCTATAGATGATGGTGGTGAACATCCTTGAGGGATACTATTCAATCTAGGCATCCTACGTGAGATCTTCCTGTAGGTTCTCTATCATGGAGCCTATGATAAGGTGGTGAGACTTTGGACAATGTAAAATTGTCTTACAGAATCCTTTATTTGGCAGCATTAAATATCTAATTTAAGTCATGAAATATAACTGGCGTATAGTGCTGAGAAATGTATCTCTTCTTTGGCATCTGACTCAAAACGGTATATTCACAACCAGGTGTTCTCAGGTTTATTTTCATCAGGTAGACTATGTATGCGCGTAACAGGCGAAGATAATAGACTTCGTAACGGGTCTTCATTATGGCAAAACATCATCTTTATACAGTTTAGCGACATTAAATTGCTCTGACTGGTTGGCACCTGGTCCAAGGTTAAGCAGGTTGTCCGATGAGGTTATTTCGTGACCACAACGTAAACTCTGCAGCCACTGACTTAAAATGTTAATTTCAGTTTTGGTCGCTTTCTAACCCCAGGGAACTTTGTAGACTACATTGTAACAATCAGCCATTCAGATTGATCAAAGGCAGTCGTGTTTATCATACATCGTTTTAAAATTCTAAACTTCATTTGAAACTACCTGATCTTATAACACTTTCGGAGTTCAGATTGCTCACAGCCATATTGACTTCAAAGGTCGTTGAAATCTACTAGCCGTTCCTAACATTTTTGTTGAGTGGTTACAATATATACCGCTGTTTCCACGGTAAATCTAAGATATAATCGAACGTCATCAGAATACGGAAAAATGTCATGTTCCTGTAAAACTACGTGATTATTTCGTCACTGAATTCAGCATTATTATCCCTTGAAAAGAAGATTTTGTACCTTAACTCTTATTAGGTTCAATAAAAGCTTAAGAATACGCGTCTGTGATTACTCTTCGAGAGCGTACTGCAAAACAGTCAGTAGTCATTCACTATTACTCTCTCTCTCTCCCTCTCTATCTGCAAGTTGTGGCGATTTTTGTTTCGCTGAATATTTGAATGACGTTGGTTATTGAGATAATGGAGATTTGTAGCTCAGGCGGATGTTTTTCGTGTGGCTGTTTTCTCTGAGCCAGGTGGTTTAATTGCGAAGTTTTCATTGTCCTTCTGGATATCTTCAGTGCTAAGCGATTTTTAGAATTCTTCATAAATGAATATAACTGTTCTTTCATTGGACGCCGGTAACTAGTGCGATGTGTCTAGTCTTATCTGAATTCTATCAGTCAGGTTTGCAATGTGACCATCATTCTAGGTAGCTCGCCATCATGGTGCACTTTGAACTGTTGATGTTAGATGGTTGGAGACAAGCGGTAGGAATCCTTGGACACGTAGGTTCCGTGCTAGTCGGCACTCTTCAGCGAGGCGTATGTGCAACCTTGAAGGAACTCATGTCCCTGCTGAGATTCGAACCCGCGTCACCCAGTCCTGCAGTCAGAGACGTTACCACTGAACTATTCGGACTCGCGATTGATGCAACTGTCCCTTCCTGGAGACCATCGTAGTTGTTGGTTATCTGTAGGTCTTATAACGTTATTGATTAAGGATAGCTGTTAACTGGGGCAAGCTTTCAACATTATCGGTTAATGTAAATCGTTTATTAATTTATCTTTAACCTTTTGTAACGATGCATTTATTTCGCTTTTGTGAATGAATTTCAATTTTGTTTGTTTAATTTATCTGCTTTATACGTGCAAATCATTTGTGCGTCGGTGGCTTAGCGGTTAGGATGCTCGCTGATCATACACATGGTCCGGGATTCGATCCCCTCCCGACGCACATCCTTTATCTTGCTAAGCCAGAAGTAATGCTGGTTAAGGGGAAAGGTTGGGGATGAGGCTAGCCACCCCATCCTGTAAAATAAACACTGCTACAGACACTTCAAGCCACTAGCTTGAAGCCCTATGTTCCACTGGGAACGTGAAGGGAAAAAAATACGTGCAAATCATTTGGGTTTCTCCTGCTGTAGAAAGAAAAATTGCTAAATCTTTAATACAGTATAGTATCCTGTGTATGTTTCTGGTTTTCATTATATGCATATTTTCACATGTATTCTGAATACCATTTAGTGTTAATCTGTTTATTCTTTTTTTTATAGCGCTGTGGATTCTAGTCATCAAACTACGTGGGGTCGAGGTGTCTTAAAGGCATTAGGTGGATTTTTTGTACAAAGGTATGTACTTTTGTTAGTTAAAAAAATCCATTTACATTTACGTATAGCCACAAAATCTACTAACACTTATCACTTTATGCTTGTTGAAATGAATTAGTTTTTACTGCATTTAAACGATGTACTATATTTATGATGTATGGGTGGAGAGAGGTTTTCAAACGATTATAAAACTGTTACAAAAGAATGTTATTTGGCATATTTTGGTTTCCTTTATGTTAAAATTTAAATTAAGGTCAGTTTTTATTTTATGAGGTGATACAATTTTGTTTCGCCGTTGGATACTTTCCAACTGCCAAAAATATATAGAGACAAGGATTGTCTTAACAGTGAATTCTCTCGCCTATGATTATTTGATTTGTTTTATGAAGTAGTTAAATCTTTTTATCTTGAGAATTCGCGCGCTTTTATGATTTTTTGGAATGTGGTTGTTTGTTTATTTGTTTTTCAGACAATAAAACACGTGCTAAATAACTTAAGTTGTTTGTTGTATTACTCCTAATCATTCTTCTTATAGTTAGAATTCATTCAAGTAATTTTCCCTTTGAATTTATGTGAGTACATACACGCTTCACACTTACCGAATAGACAAACAAATTAGTTTGAAATTCAGTTCTTATTGCTTATTTTAAAGCGTGCATAAGTAGACCGAAATGACGTATGATAATAAAAGCTTTTTTAACTTGTTATTAATTTAGTAGTACAATCATATTTGTGAGACGATATTTTTGCTGTTGTTGTTGTCGCGGTTGCTGCTGTTACGTTTAAGCATATGTGTGCGTAGTGTGAAATTCAGCGTTAAAATCAGACAGAAAGGTTGAATTGTTGTTGAAAATTATATAGAATAACTTTGAACCAGCAGATTGCTATTGATTTAATTAGTAGGTATTCAAATCACTTGGTGCTGCGCGTTGGTAGACTGTTTGTCTAGTTATTTCTTCTAAATGGAATTACATTAAGGTAAATATTTGTGAAGAGTTGATAGAATGTGTTCTTGATCAACACTAGGCGTCAATGTGGATTCGATTAAAAGTCCTCTTTTTTAGCTTGTAGAGAATCTTTATAAATATGCGGTAGTTTCCTTAGCACATTGGTTAGGACGCTCGCCGACTATGCACATGGTCCGGGGTTCGATCCCCGGCCGATGCACTCATTTACCTCGTTAAGCCAGTAATAAAAAGCTGGTAAAGAGGGAAGGATGTGCTTCGGTGGCATAGCGGTTAGGACGCTAGCCGACCATGCACATGGTCCGGAGTTCGATTCCCGGCCGACGCACTCCTTTACCTCTCTGAGCCAGAAATAATGCTGGTTAAGGGGAAAGGTTGGGCATGGAGCTAGCAATCCCATCCTGTAAAAATAAACACTGCTACAGAAAATTCAAGCCTCTAGCTTGAAGCCCTATGTTCCAATGGGAACGTGAAGAAATAAATAATAAGTTTCCTTAGCTCCTCTTTTTCACTTAATACTCTGCATATTATGTCGACTGCGTTATTGTCTTTTTCTTGGAACAGACTTTAGTTTTTAAAAGATTATGACAATAGTCACACTAGTTTGTGTAATGAAATATCATATTCTCCATCGACAATATGAATATATATATATATATATATACTTTTAAAGGAGAACTATGTTTCTTTATAACATACAAAGCAGAAAACAATGAATCTAACGTCATTTTTGTTTTGAATGTGTAAGTGGTACAAGTCAATCTGCATTCAGATTGGGCCTTGCTCGTGAGTCCTAGAATAGAGCATCGAAATATCATACTTACGTTTTTAGTTGCTCTTCGGCTGTACTTGATTAAAAAGCTTGTATTCCAAATAGGTGTTGTTTCTTGTCCTTCTTCTCTGTGTTGGATATTCAAGAGAAATCCAATTTTGAGTACCAGTAGTATCTTTGCGAATTCGAGGAATTATACGGTATAGATTTAACATTAACCTGTAAAATTATTTGTGCTTGCATTGGTTGCAGATAACTTTATAACTTTCTTTTTTTTCCACTTTCAGTAAATCAACAGATGTACGACAAGACAGTTCATCTACACGACCTCTAAATAAACCTCGTGAGGTGAGGTTTCCATGGAGTGTGTATACCACAAGCACAAAAACAGCAGAAGAACTTCTTAAGAGCATTATACATGCTCTTGAAGTCACTCCTGGTTGTCGTTATTCCTACGACCCGCATCTTCCTTTCCTTTTACAGTGTTCATGGGCAGCTGATCGACCTGCTCTAAAAACATCAACTTCAGAAGCTGATTCCAAAGGTTTAACAAACACTCAATTTTCTTCACCCCTTGACATGCCAACTCATGGTGGACTTATGCGTGGAGATCCAGTTCATTGGGAAATGGAGGTATGTCAATTACCACGTGTGCATTTGCGAGGAGTTCGACTGAAACGAATCCGTGGTTCAACGTTGCATTTCCGTCCAATTGCTGATCTTGTTATGAAATCATTGCGTTTGTGATACATACAGTGTATCGAATACTGTAAAATGGTCACTAAGTCGTGTTAGCATTACTTTTGTAGGAGTATATGATTGATTTGTTGAAAGTAAGCCATCATACTACTACTACAAGCTAATTCACTTAATTCCTGTAATTCATGCATAACTTGTGTTTTTTGTTCCTTATTCTTACCGACTATACATCTAATATATAAAGATTTACCAGTTTCCTGAATGAATGCGTTTTGTGTTTTAGAAAAAAAGGTCAAATAAACACAATTTTATTATTATCCATAGCGTGCTATGTACAGTTCTATCCATTTATTTATTTAACCATCTACTAATTAACTTCATAATATACTTATATTTTTGTCTGGTAATTTTGATTTTGTTCTAATATGCATTCAATATTCCATTGATTTGTCTTTTGACCAGTTTCTTTGTTTCTTATGTTCACTTATTGACTATAATAATATTACACAATTTCATATATATATATATATATTTGTGATATCTTTCAAACATTTCACGCTAGATGTGTACGCATATATATATATATATATATATATATATATATATATATATACCTTATCTACTCATAATGTGACGACCCTTATAATTAATATCACTAACTATATTTTAATTTCGCGTTGTAATTGACATGTTACAATACACCACAGTGCTCTGTTTTGTATAGTTTCAACTGTGTTTTTGTTTTTCTCTTGTGTTAAAAAGATGGTTATGCAATGTCTCCCCCCCCCACACACACACACACTCTGTTTATTTCTCCTGCAACGATATATCCTCTTCCGTACCCTTTTGAACTTGAATCTTATCGTTAACTCTCATTTCAAAATCTCATGTCTTCGCTTATAATATTTTTTTGTTTGTTTAATTCTAGTGCCAGATAATACTCTCTGCTTTATCCCACCCACCCAGCCACCCCCGCTCTTATTATTACAGCCTTGGTCGTGTCACTATATTACTACTTATTTCATACGTAAGATGTTTCTGTATTTATCTTTGAGTTTTTGTTTTTGCTTTTTTTTCTGTCACTGCTGTTAGCTGTTTCTAAATCCAGCCTATTACTTGGTGGTTTTGTTGTTAGTGTAGGTATTATAGTGTAAGTTAAGGAGAGAGAGAGAGTATAACAGATTATTATCACGCGCTAATAGTATTCATTACCTTGAGGAATTATTTTAAAAGTAGAAATCAATACAGGTGTTTGGTATTATGCACTAAGTGTGAGTGAATGGCATTTTTTTTGGTAAAGAAAAACTAATAAAATGAGGCGTTCTTTACACGTTTGTTGCCCCAGTCTATATGAGGCTGTTGAATTTTCTAACTAAACAGTCTCTTTTCTGTAAACAACATGAAAAATATCGTCTAGAGAGACACAGAGAGAGAGAGAGAAACGAAGTCGCTTTTTTCGTATTCATATTCTTTATCCTGTCCACTGAATGTTTTCTTCCTAGTCAATAATGCATCAGTTGAATCTGATCGACTACAGAGTCAGCAAATTCTCTTGAACACTCATTTCTCCATTGTACTTTCTTGCGTAATACAAAATGAGCGCGCATTACTACTAAAACTGTTAAGTAAAGTAAATTTAAAGTTGTACTCATCTTGGAGCATTATTGTATTCAGTATTTATATGTCAGTGTTGTAGGACAAGGTTGACTAATTTCACATTCAAAGGCTGAACTTTAATCTCATTGTTTAAGTGATATATATATTAACTATTAAAAGAAATGCTTTTGATGTCTGTCATATATTCTGTGTCCAGTAGGTGGCGGGCTCGGGATTCCATCCTGTTTGATTTTGTGTAATGGATCGCCTTGTGTGTGTTGGTGAAAGTAAATATTCACCTTATTCTCTTGGTAATATATCAACTTGGACGTGTCTTTGTGAATTTGTAGATTCAGATCTTGATGTAATGAAGGCGGTATTAGTTTATCGTTGTCGTTATCATTAAACCATGTCTTATAAATTAACAACTCTTCCTACTACAAACAAGCCAAGGGGCAGTTTAAGTATTAACGTTTATTTGAAATAATCTATGAGTTTACTTTATCACCAGAACAGTAATGTGGTTATTCACCTTGTTGACTGAAATCTATGTGTGTAAGATAATAATCAGGTGCATAAACTCTGCAAGTTTGTTTGTTTAGTGGGATGTCTTGTGACATCAGGCACAGTTCTCTTACAGATGGCAAGATACAATTTGCATATATTGTGATAAACAGAATTCATCATCTCTCTCTCTCTCACATTACAGGAGTTTAATTCATGGAATAGGTTAGACCAATTGGTAGACATGGTTGTTGGCTATTGTTAGACTTTAACAATATTGTCCTTAATTATATATCATCTAATTAACTGCTTGACTTATCGATTGTTTTAATAACCCGGATAGCAGACGTGCTTATATAAATGGTATTGTCGCCAATTAGTGCATGCATGACATTCCGTTTTTACAGAAATTGTGTTTGAGATATCATCACATTGTTGACAGACTTATTTGTCTGGTTCAAGTTCTATTAAATCTATGATATGTAAATACAATACATATTATGCTAAGCTAAAAATAAAAATGCTATGAGAATCCTGTTACTAAAAAGATAAATTGCAACCCAGCACTAATGAATCTTGAAAACAGTTTCCAATTTTGAGCCTGTAACTGAAGTCTAGAAGTTTTCCCACGCATGAGTTGGAAATTCAGGCACTTATTTTCAATAAACATTGGCTAAAACCAAAAGGGTCACTCAGGAATTCGCCGGTTGATACAAGTAGTCGAATCTAGAAATTCTATAGCCTTAGCTTTAAACATTACCTGCTGTATTGAATGGTATCTAACTATTCATATCAATCGATAGATAGTATATAGCGTCACTTATTTGTGCTGGCTTTCTGGCTTAGCATTCATTTATGGCATCAGGTAGATCTCATATTGTGTTTTGAAATTTCACCTCGAACCGGGTAAATTGTGATTTTGATTAAAAAAATTTTTTAAAAAAGGTGATTTTTTAGGACATTTTGAATGTATTTCATGTTATGTTTTTTTTTCATAAAATAAAACATTTGTTGGCAGAATAACACCATTGTCTAAATTTTGCCACTGGGAAGGATAAATCATTACCATTAAGCATTACAATTAACAAAATTCAAAATGTGTAAGATGTTATTTGAGAGATATTTTATTATTCAACAGTCTAGGGAATAGGTAGGTGTATAGCTTTCATCAAATGATCCTATATGTTTCATCAGTTAAAGGTGAGGAGAAAGTGTTAAATGATATCAAGTTTCTGTCTGAGATATATTTAGCAACAAATAGTAATATATAACGAGTTTACGAAGTTATTTTGAGTTGATTTTCTCACTGTTTATTATTATTGTTTCCTTTAATTCCTAGAGGAACATAGGGCTTCAGCCGCGCGCCTCCATTGCGTTCGGTTCTCTGCTAGAGTTTTCACTTGATTCCAAGTCAGCCTTCGTGCTCTCATCTTCTCTTCACATTACCTTCTCCATGTCACCCTTGCACTGACAGCCAACTGGCCGCTTCCCTTTCGGCTTCCACTCGAGGGCTTGTCTAGTGATGTCAATTGATGGTTTCCTCAGAGTATGGCCAATCCATTTCTTCCTGCCTATGTGTTGCACAATCGGTCCCGGCTGATAACTGCTACCTTGCCGTGGTGGTCGGGCTTGAATACCGCAATAACCCAACAAGCTAAACTTACTGCAACTCTGTCCCTGCAGGTCCTACCATGTCAGGAAGGTTTTCTGGATAGCGGTTAAACTAAAAGCAGTTACCATGGGGCACATGGGCTCCAGTATCCAACCGGATCGAATGGCGTATGAACCCATATGCGTCACCGGAAACCATGGGAATGCAGCTCCTGACGCTGCTCTGCTGCCTTGCGGATTAGACTCCAAGTCAAAGGCTCGGGGGTTGGTCCCTTAAGAAAACAACCTGCTTCGGTCTGGGGGCCCGGGCAGTATCTCAGCCCTCGCACAATGAATGAAATAAAGCAACAAACTCATTCAAAATCATCGCGCGCTATTAACAATGATTTCAAGTAACATTGATGCCTCAAGGAACTTATGTCCTTCCTGCCTTACTTTTATTTTTGTGCATAGTTTCCTGTAGTTTACCTTTGCTAACCTTGACTTCTTAACCTTCGACAACCTTTCGCCTTTGTCTGGATTCCCAGCCTATCTGTGTCGTTTCGATATGTTAGTGAGTAATCCTCAAAATGGTTGTCCCCAATGTGACATCTAACACAGATATCCTGAAACCGCCTGCCGCGTTCAAGCTGGCCACCTACAATGTTCGGACGCTGATGCAAATCGGACAACAGGCAGGGTTGGTAAGAACTTTGGAAAGCCTCGCTATCGATGTCTGCTGCATTTCGGAAACCCACATTCAAGATGTCAGTGAAGTGCTTCGTCTATCCTCTCCATCTGGAAGTTCTAGTATTATGTACCACCTGCGCTTGTCCGGGGAGCCTGTGGCGTCGGCATCCGGCGTAGCTGGTGTCGGTGTCGCACTGAGCGCTAGAGCCGAAGCTGCATTGCTCGACTGGATTCACATTAGCAGCCGTTTATGTGCTGTGAGGCTGGAAGGTTATACGAAAGTAAGGAGTAGTAGGCCAGATAGGCGGTGTCTATTTGTTGTCTCTGCCTATGCACCGACGGATTGCAGCCCGGATGCAATGAAGGATGAGTTCTACCACCAACTTAGCGATATTTTGAAACAGGCGGGTCAGAGGGATATCGTAGTGCTGGCTGGGGACTTGAATGCACAGGTCGGGCGTCTAAGCTCAGAGGAGAATCGTCTAGGTGGTCAATGGGGGACTACATGGTCGCAGGTCAGATAATGAGGATCGTCTTCTGCAGCTTTGCGCGGATCACAACCTATTTCTATCCAGCACCAACTTCCGGCACAGCCATCGCCGTAGCGCTACCTGGCTTCCTCCCTCTGCGAAGCAAGCTTGGACTCAGATTGATCATATTGCTGTCAGTTTCCGGTGGCGAGGATGCATACAAGACTGTCGCTCCTTCTGGAGCCCATGTCTGGATTCCGATCATGCTTTAGTGTGTGCCAAGTTCGTCTTGCGATTTGGTGGAGTTCATAAAAGGCGTCGTATAAACGTTAATGTGAGCAAACTAGTAGCACCTGCTACTTCTTTGAAATATCAGAATGGGTTACAATCAATGCTTGCCAGCAACCCTCCCCCCCAAATAGTATAGATGAACATTGGCTTCATCTGCAAGGTGCCATGCAAAGGGCGAGTGTAGCCGCTTGCGACTTGAAAGATTACTCCGCTAAAAACCACTAGGTTTCTGCGAGTTCCTTGCAACTCCTGGATGAACGCCGGTCCATTCCGGCTGGCAGCAAATATAACAATAAGCGAAAGGCGCTCACGCCCAAGATAAGACAGTGTTTACGTAAGGACCGCGAAGCCTGGTGGTCAGAACATGCGTGTGAGTTGGAGTCAGCTGCTGCATCTGGCAACAGTTAGAAGTTGTTCCAACTTATCCGAGCCACCGGTAGCAAGAAACAAGATGTCAGCGAGATGGTCTGTGAGGCAGATGGCACGCCAATTACCAGCTTGAAAAGACGCCTGGAACGTTGGGCAGAGCACTTCGGGAGGCAGTTTGGCTGGTCAGCACCTTCAGTGTGCAAAGTACTGTTACAAGATTGGCAGGAGCCTGTACCTGCACTCACCCTTGCGGGCGAAGCGCTTGATGTTGTTGGTAAGTATGTGTATCTGGGTGGTTGTGTGATTGCTGGCGGAGGGGTGACGGATGAGATTTCCAACCGTATAATAAAGGCTAGGGTGGCATACATCAACTTGAGCCACCTATGGCACCGTCGCGATGTTAGCCTGGCTATCATAGGTTGGGTATACAATGCTTCGGTGCGGGCTGCCCTGCTCTACGCCTGTAAAACCTGGCCTCTCTGAGCTGAGGATGTTCGGTGACTCTGCGTGTTCGATCATCGCTGTCTACACAGGATTGCTTGCGTTCGATGGATGGCATCATCGCGTGAGTAATTCTGAGGTTAGGCGGCGTGTGTCTGAACACAGTGGATATCACCATTCATTGAGTGTCGTCATCTGGGAACACCGGCTCCGGTGGCTTGGACATGTACTGCGAATGTCATCCCAGAGGCTTCCGTACAGGTCTCTGTTCTCTAGCCCTGCCCTGGGACGGGATGGAAAAGGCGGAGAGGTGGACAGTCCATGACGTGGAGTCGTGGGATGAAGGATATTTGTGCTAGATTAGCACTGGTTGGTGAGTCACGACTCCCTGGTTGGAGTTTGAGAGATAGCTAGAATCGGTGGCTCGAAACCTTATTGGATATGGTCAAGAATCGTAATCAATGGCGAACGTGTTGCAATTTCCTTGTTTCTTCCCTTCCCGGTGATAGTTAACGAATACTGTTTGAACTTGTTAAGCATGACTGTCTTCTTCCAGATGAAGTTCTTTATCCGTTCTCTACTTATATTTTTTCTTTTCCTTCTTTTTTTTCTTTCGGTCTATGTTGTTTTATTATTATTGTATGGCGCACCCTTCTTGGTCCCATATTGTACCAAGTTTTTATGCGTTTAAATAAAATAAATAAATGCACAGTCGGTTCCTGCTGGGTTGGTTCATTTATTGCCAGAGATCCCTATTTCTGATCTTTTCTGGCCGGCCATCTGATCTTGAGTAGTATTGAACTAAGACAGCTGTTGATGAAGGTCTGTAGCTTGTTTGAGGTTCTCCTTATGAAGCGCCATGTCTCTAATCTGTATAGTAGCACTGACCTGTTGTTTATATATTCATGATATCTGTCAAACACACTTATTTTAATTTCATCAAACATATCGGATAATGTTCGGCAACATTTTTCTCAAGAAGATCCCTGAAGTTTGTTGTAGTCAGTCCTACAAAAAGTATGTGAATCAATAAAAGCCTAAACAGAGATAGGTGTAGACACTGTCGTTCTGAATCACATTTTGAAGATATCAGAAACACTGGTAGAATTGTAAATGAACTTCAGCTTAACAAAGGTAGACGTATGGTAGGTTGTTTTGAAAAACAGGCGTATCCACTGGAAAACACTGTGTCGTAACAGTATTTATTCAAATAGCCTTACCGTGAATGCCATCCTTGAAGTTTAACTTAAGCCATTCGCCTGGTTTGGTACTGCTTGAAACTGTACGAATAAAAATGTAGTTTTATTTTCATTCCGCTAGATATTATCAAAATTTGGAAGTGCTGATAAGTTTCAAAACAATCCTCTCACATGGAATATTTCTTGGTTCACGTGATAGTGTTGTATATTTAATTAATCTAGCAAAACTTTGTTCCATGCCTAAGGTAATAGATTAGTACCGAAATATTTTGGTCTCATCAGGATTCACTGAATTAGAAAAAGTGGATACAGTTTAGGAAGCTTTAATAAACAGAATTGTTCATGTGGACTTCGAACAATTTAATTCCATAAACCTGTATCCCCTCCCTCTCCACCCCCCCCCCCAACCTAAAGCTTGTCATAATCTAGACCAGTTTCCCTCTCACATGTCAACTAAATTTGTATTGTCTTCGCTGTAAAGTTTACTAGTATTGTAACAACAGAAGATAAGGTCCAGGCGACAGATCGTTTATTTAGGAAATCAACAGATATTTATAGATTTTCATGTACATTATTATAGATTATTGTAAGCAAACAAACACAGCCTTCTGATTGGTGGTTTCTCGCTGAACGCTTTGTGGCCGTTTCTATCTGCAAATTGTATCCGCCTACGCAAAGTCTGTTGGGATTGGTTGTTGAGTCAGTCTTTGTTCTTATTTTTCTCATGACCAGTCATGGGGACGTAAATTACTATCTACCAATTTTGGCTAGCAGCCATCCCTTACCACAGGTATGTACGAGATGTATTGCTGTCTTACGTTTAATGCTAATTTCAGAGTTTATCTTTAAGAATAGATTTTATGCGGTACCTGCATTGTTATACTTTGAAAACTTTGGTGGAGATATATATTAGTTCTTTCTGTTTTTGTTAATGTCTGGCGAATTTTTCAACTTATTTTCATTCTCATGAATCAGAAAAAATTGTACACACACGCCGGATCTGTGGCCCAATCTTTGTTGAAACTTATGCAGTATTTCTCTTGAACTGGTGTTTCCATCAATCGAGAAGAAGTTGTTCATCTTTCATCACAAATGGGGTTTTGCGTATTATGTAACAACCATATGAGAATATAGCAAAAATAGTCATTCAGACATCTATAAAACACAAAATAATCGAGCAAAGAATATTCTTTTCGATAAATTCCTCTTCCGGCTCTACAATTATATATATGTTTATATGCACAGAATATTCTAGATTAGTAGTTAATAACAATATTATTGTCTTTTAAATAATATCGTTTTGTAAAGTCTGATCAATGCAATTACAGTTCACTAAAAATACTTAAATTATAATAGTAATAAAGATTTAATAGCGAATAGAATATCAACTAAAATTAGGAAAATTCCACAAAAATTCAGGATCATTCAAACCTGGATGGCCGAGGTAATTATAATGTCTGAACTTCTTTTGGATGCATAAATTAGGCTTGTTAAGATGGATCCCAACAGCCTCAGCAATATTTAGTAGTCGAACTTTTAAGGCAAAATTGAGATAAATAACCCTGAAAGCATGGTTAACATCAATCTTATGTTCTGTATCCACAAGATGAGCCAGAATAGCGCCACGAATAGATTTTATTTGGCCTTTGCTTAACCACGCAGAGTGATGTTCGGAAATTCGACGAGAAACACGCCTAATTGTGCGGCTTATGTAACTGGCTCCACAGGAGCAGTTAAATTGGTAGATACACATGGAAGAGGCGAAGTTAGGCAGTTTGTCTTTTACTCCCGAACGCAGAAGAGAAGTGGTTTTAAAGATACAGCGTAATTCAGCAGCAAGGAATGCTCTTTTTATCGCATTTCTAAGGCGCTGTGTTAGTATCTCGCTGCTGTTATCTCCAAGGAACTGCATCTGTAAGAATAAGGCCTTTTTTGGAACTGTTGGTAACTTCGGCTGCTTTGGTTTCAAATTCATATTCTTATCAATAAACTTTTCAGGATAATCATTTTCACTTAGCAACCGTTTAATATTATTAAGTTCCTGATCAAGCAAATCGCTCTTGCTCTGTGAACCAAGCACTTTAGCAAATTGCGTTTGTATTTCAAGGGCACAAAGCTGAGAAAATGTGTGTACTGGCCCGTTGTTGTAGGTTTTCTATAAACACTTCTTATTGTGCCATCCTCTTTTCTGGTCATAAGGACGTCTAAAAATAGAATACTAGAGTTTTTTTCTTTCTCAATAGTAAAATTTATTGCAGGATGTACCTCATTAAATTTATCCAGGATGCTCTTTGCTTCCTTCTCGTTTTTCATAATCAAAAAAGTATCATCTATGTACCGACAATAAAATTTGAGTTCACATAGACATATATATAATTGTAGAGCCGGAAGAGGAATTTATCGAAAAGAATATTCTTTGCTCGATTATTTTGTGTTTTATATATATGAAAATATGTTTCTCTATAAAACATGATTATCTAGATACTAAACGCCTAGAGAACTAACCCTGGAATTCACTCTTAAAATAATTATATTTCTTATCTAGTTGTAAATATGTGCTATTTTAGATAATTACCTAGAAATTGCATATTTTAATATTAGATAAAAGTTTTTATAATGCTGAATAGCATAAGTGACTCTAGTGGCAGAACAGAAGAGTATTTGGCAACGGAATTATTTATTGGCAATGCTCATTTCTTCTGTTCGCCATTAAATCGATATTCTTACAGATGATATACATATTTATAACAGTATCTATATACTACTTATAAGTCTTGTAGGTAGCACATGCCACACCCATCCCGACGTCAAATATTTTCAAGAGGAGCCTCTCCTACCTTCGTAGTGATACTCACCCTTGTTGTACCTTGTTAACGACTTCCTTATCTATCTCTTGAATTAGCTGGCGTTAACTCGTTTCTGTTTTTCTCCTCTTCTGATGGTATAAACGGGACCATGTCTCTCGGTAACAGTGTATCGTCATTCCCGCTGTGGAAGGAGTTTCCTTGAATGTGGCCCACATCCAATCGTTTACTGTCTTTCTCTACATTTTACTTGATCCATAACTTCAAATATTATTCATTCATTCTTTTCTCTGTGTTCGAATTTCTCAACGTCCATTTGTTTGTGCTCTACATGCTTGGCTGCTTCTTTCTGTTCGCAATCTCGTCATATCCAACTCTCGATGAAGCGGCCAGGTCTTGTTGTATATTGGTAGTTGTGGTGTCCTACGAAATATCAACTGAAACGGTGACTTCTTTGTTGTTTAGTGGGCGGAAACACGATGTACTCTTAGAATTTTCCAGTTACCTCCCTTTGTGGTCAGTCACTCCCTTGTACGGTTGTTTCTCCCTATCAAGCGATTTGTGTATGGATAATATGGTGTTGTTCTAACCTTATTGATACCTAGCTGTTGCAAACTGGATGTATATTCTTCACTTTCAAAACAAGAACCTTGATTTCTCAGTGTTGTCTATGGTATACCGTGGTCTGAAACGATATGTCGAATACGACATTAGTCACAGTTTTTGCGCGTTGGTCGGGGATCGCGACAGTATGTGTCTATCGTGTAGCTTGTTCCGTCATCACCAGGAGGCAGTTATTGCCACTGGATGTCTTCGAAAAAAGCTCCACTACATTTGTCGACCACAAAGTCACCTGCTGTCATAACTGGAATCGACTGCAGAGGCTGCCGTGTGCACCGATCTCCTTTCATCAATTATCACCGCGATTTCGTCTAGTTGATACTTAGTCCGAACTCTTCAGTGCGTTTTAACACGCCTTCGATATGGTTCACATAGTCGCTTTCTTTTCGACTGTAGATGACGAGGTCATCACCGTAGACCTCCACGTTCTTCAATTTTTTAGGTAACAACGTCATCAGTCGTCTGAAGGTAAACGGTGCACCTGCTAGTCCAAATGGTATGCGTTTAAACAGATACTGTTTCTGACCCACGATAAACACCGTCTTATCTCTGTCACTGTGTTTTATCGGTATCTGCTAATATCCTGACCGAAAATCGAGCACTGTAAGCAAATTAGCACTTTGTGGACGATCCATTGTCTCTAATACATCTGGCGTGGCACACGGTCGCAAGCTATCAGAAATCAACATAGAACCCCTACTTCCTGTTGGCTTTTTTCACTTAAAGGACTGGAGAGCTATACAAGCTGTCAGCTTCAATAATGTCATCCGTTAACGTCTTCATTTGTCGTTCAACATCTACTTATAAGTGACATGAGACTCTCCGTGTTGTGAATGTCGCCATTTTCCGACTGTTATATCTGCACCTGCTAAGTGTTATAACGGTAATGAACTCGACTGGTACGCTGATACATCCATTCATCCGTTGTACTTTCCGCTTCACTGAGCTGCGCAAATATCAGAAGACAAAGACTTGTCTGTAACTGTAAGATACTGTATATTTATTTTATTTGGAGATAAAATATCATTATTTATGCATTTTATTTACCACAATGCAGTTAGTCGGCTCACAACCGTAGGAATGGATTGTTCTTATTGGCTGGCAATATCTATCCTGATTGGTTGACGATCCGACAAAGACCAAGGTTAGACAGAAGATGATGAATTGGTCACACAATAAATCACAATACGCGTGAGAAATGATAAATTCACATAGTGACTTAATCACAAGATAAATCACACGATTTGTGAGAAAGGACGATATACTATTTTATGCTGGTTCCTATCATGAGTTCAAGAAGTTAACTGGATAGCTACTGAGCACAACTGTTGCTGCATTAGAGCTACCAGAAACAAACCAATGGGAACAAAAAATGGAAGATTTGCCGATCGAAGCAGCGGTGCTACGAATCAGCGCTAGAAGAAATCAATGTTTTGCATGCGGCCAACCAGAACACTGCAGGAAATACTACCCGGAAAAAATTTAAACTAGAATTGTCAGAGGAAATCAAGGGCGGTCCTCTGTATTCTGTGTCATGAGTGAATCTCCAAGAAGTAGCATTCTTAATAGATACAGGGGCGGCAGTCTCGCTGATAGATATGAATCTATATCAGAGTGGCAGACCGCGTTTATTGACAATTCAAACGATAGGTGGATACGTGTTAAAAGTCACAGTTATGTCAAACTGCAGCGTACAGATTGGGGATCACAAAGTAACTTTCCCATTCATTTTTGTGTCTCAGTTACGGCGAATAATACTTGGGGCTAATTCCCTACGTGAGGTTAGTATGGTAATTGCCGACGCAAACCCGATATCTATGGTCAGCCTGCGAAATTTGGGCTACCGATATCACATGCTGAAAATTCCATACTTGTACCGAAAATACGGTGTGACATCAAGCTGTAATCAAAATCAAAAGAGAAAAAATTGACAAGAAGGGAAAGGGAGTGATCACAAAGTATGAATCTATCCGCATGCATGAGAACAGAAAGAGAATAGGGTTGGAGGAGTCGAAAACACCAGAAATAACAATACTGGTTAGAGAACGCGATCATCTGTTCACTGGAGAAGGAGACCCTTAAGGTTATTGTGGTGAGTTGAGGCATGGAATCCCGCTGAGGGGTCAGTGATAGGAACCAGCATAAAATAGTATATCGTCCTTTCTCACAAATCGTGTGATTTATCTTGTGATTAAGTCACTATGTGAATTTATCATTTCTCACGCGTATTGTGATTTATTGTGTGACCAATTCATCATCTTCTGTCTAACCTTGGTCTTTGTCGGATCGTCAACCAATCAGGATAGATATTGCCAGCCAATAAGAACAATCCATTCCTACGGTTGTGAGCCGACTAACTGCATTGTGGTAAATAAAATGCATAAATAATGATATTTTATCTCCAAATAAAATAAATATACAGTATCTTACAGTTACAGACAAGTCTTTGTCTTCTGATATTTGCGCAGCTCAGTGAAGCGGAAAGTACAACGGATGAATGGATGTATCAGCGTACCAGTCGAGTTCATTACCGTTATAACACTTAGCAGGCGCAGACATAACACCTCACCAGTGTCCACAGGTTGTGCAGCGTTACCCAGTTAAGATGGATGGAGAATGTGTTCTGGAACACTTTGATAAGTTGGGGAGCCAGCAATCGCGTCTCTGACTCTTCGTCATATGTTGGAAGCTCACAACGAAGCAAAGTTTTCAACTTCAGCACCACCACTAGCAGGTCTCTGTCACATCCGAGCTTCATGGCACAGAACTGCTATATTGCCTACTGTTTGTCCATCAGGGCGTCAAAATCCGCCACCAGTAACTCCCAGGTCTGCTGTTCACCTGCCCGTACTACACTGTCGTCCGCCGCCTCTTTCTGACTTCTTAGCAGCGTCTCCAGTGCAACCATCTCCTCGACCTGATCCTGGACGCCCACTAGCTCAATGATAGCATCGAAGTCCTTCCAGAAGCTCCGCATATCTCTTTCTTCGAAATCTACAGTCCATGGGATCTTCATCTTCTACATTTTCTGAAGACAGAGGCACCAAATTTGAGGGCAGAACACAAGCGTATTTAGTGACTAGCAAAGCTGAACCATCACAGCCGAAGTCAGAGTCTGCCAAAAGTTAACCTTCATGAACCAGTCAGATTAAGTAAACGCTGCGAAAAGTCACTCTGAATCAAATCATTCCTTCCTTTATGGATTCGAAGTAGTTAGGTACAGTATTCAATTTCCGTAAATCTAAACTTCTGGGTAAGGTTAGGGGTAGGTTAAAGAATAGTGTTAAGAATGTCAATGGATCCCAAAGTACCACGACCTACAGTTACCTGGATGTATACACCTATTGCGCGTGGTATGATTTCTCTATGGACTATCCTTGGAGTAACTGAGATACATTGTTACAACATATAAAAGACAATTATCCAATGTAACATCATGTCTGCAATGTTTTCTTAGTGCATGTTTTAACAATTATTCAACTTATACATTCTACTTTCTGGTCAATTTTTCAAGTTCACTTATGACTTTGACCATGATAATTTAACTCTGCCTAGCAACCGACTTATCTGTCGACAACATGCCACAGCATCAGTTGGTTGGCATAGTATCAAGTGTGAACTACGACTATTTGAGCATACAGTTAATATTTATTACAATTTTTAATTATTTACCGCGTATGTTGTAAATCTGGAACGCTAAATACAAATGATTATATAAGAGAAAGCTTCATTTGAAACTATTTCCTATATTAGTTAATATAATCAACAAATTTGACCATATCCATATCACTGCATTATTATGATTATGATTATTATTATTTCCACTTTTTTGTAGTAACGATGATTTTTTTAAAGCTTTTTGAATTGGTTTCCGAATAAATTCTAAGTATATATATATATACGTGTATATCTATAAATTGGTGAACTAGAATTTCATGCTGATAAACAAAACTTTCAGCCCTAATAATGAACTGTGTATACCAACATGCATGTTGATCAGTTATTTTTGTGCATGTGATTATCAGGTAGTTCAATCACATGAAAATTAACTGTAAATATAGCATAGATATAAATATATATAATGCACATGTTGTAAGTCTCTTTCTTTACAATGTGGGATTTACGATTAAAAAACATGTCGAAAAAAAACAGCAACTAGTTTTTTTTTAGAGATAGAGTGTTGTAGATCATACTTACCTTTCTGGCAAACAATTATGATCGATTTGCATGTACACATAGGTTACTCCTCATATTGCCCCTCAGCAGTGTTATTCATTGAATATGTAATGATTTATATTTAGAAGGCTTTCTTACTTTTGTACTAATCGCGAGTACAGGTCATTGAAAGAATTCAAAACAAACTTTGAATTAGTCAATTTCAAAAGTAATCATAGTACTGTTGTAACAACAGAAGACAAGGACCAGGCAACAGACCGTTTATTAAGGATTCTCATGTACATTATTGTAGAATATTGTTAGCAGAAAAACACAGTCTTCTGATTGGTTGTTTCTCACTGAAAGTTAATCTTTCATCTCTTTGTGGCCGTTTCTTGAATGTCAGATCATCTATATGCTAACTGTATCCGCCTACGCAAAGTGTGCTGTGATTGGTTATTGAATCAGTCTTTGTTCTTATTTATCTCACGACCAATATTGAGGACGTAAACACTGACGTAAATTAATGTCTACCAATTCGGCTAGCAGCCAGCTCTCACCACACTGTGACTGTTCAGGATATATTGTAACAACAGAAGACAAGGGCCAGGCAACAGATCGTTTATTGCGGAAATCAGCACGTATTTATATATATATTTCATGTACGTTATTATAGCTTATTCAAGCAGACAAACACAGTCTTCTGATTGATTGTTTCTTGCTCAAGGTTATTCTGTACTGCTTGTGCCTGGTTTCTCAGAAAGTTAAGCCATGTATCTGAGAATCGTATTTGTCCACGTTAAGTTTGCTGCGATTGGTTGTTGAATCAGTCTTGTTCATATTTTCTCACGGCCAATATTAGCGACCTAGACATTGACGTAAATTAATGTCTACCAATTGGCTAACAGCCTGCTCTCACCACAATATAACAAAGGACGGTTTACCTAGTAAATTTCGTACACTAAACAGAAGCTGGTTCACTTCAGACAAGTATCATGTCGGCGAACAGAAGAAAACATGGAAAATCAGTGTGGTTTGAAAACAGAGGATGAAAGTCAGTTGATTGAGACTTTCTTCAGTATTTAATCTAACAATTACAACTCAGCAGCAGCGCACATAAAGAAGGAACAATATAGTGATTAGCAGTTAGTAAAGTTTGACTTGTAATAGCATGTTACTCATTAAGAATGCAACTAATCTTTTTTTAAACTGACATTTCCTCCAACCTAGTAGAAATCCTACAAAGTACGCTAGAAAATGTACCAAATTTGGCTTCTCATCAAATATGCCGTCGAAAACCTAAAATATCCTGAACTGGAAGCGACAAAAGACATCCAGAATAGCTATTCATTGAACCTAATTCATTTACTGCCAGTAATGTATATCTACTACTTGCATAGCGTTATCATCTTTTTCAGCTTATAAGTAGCGCACTTCTCTTTGTAAAGTCTTATCGCCCTTTTTGCTGAAGGTCACATCTAGGAAGGAAATTCCATTGTCTCCTACCTCTTCCATATAAAGAAAAATTATTATTTCCTTTAATTCCTAGAGGAACATAGGGCTTCAGCCACGAGCCTCCATTGCGTTCGGTTCTCTGCCAACGTTTTCACCTGGCTCCAAGTCTGCCCACATGCTTTCATCTCCTCTTCACATGACCTTCTCCATGTCACCCTTGCACTGAAGACCAACTCGCCGCTTCCCTTTCGGGTTCCACTCGAGCAATGGCTTGTCTAGTGATGTCACTTGATGGTTAGTTTTCTCAGAGTATGGCCAATCCATCTCCGTTTCTTCCTGCCTATTTGTTTCACAATCGGTTCCTGGTTGGTTCGCTCATTACCAGAGGTCCTTGTTGCTGATCTTTTCTGGCCGACCATCTGATCTTGAGTGGTATTGATATAAGACGGCTGTTGATGAAGGTCTGTAGTTTGTTTGAGGTGGTCTTTATGACGCGCCAATTCTCACATTGGAGTTGAAAATCCTGATCTTATTTATAAAGAAAAATACGCTGATCAAATTGTAAATTATAACAACAGTTACCCGATAACCGATAATAAATCTTGTGTTAAGACACTATTTTCAAGAGCAAAAGCCAATAAAATGAAGAGTTTTTACGAAAATTTCAAGACAAACTACATACACAGAATGTTGAAAGCAAATCACTTTTATCATAACCTCATCAGAAAGTGCTTATCAGCTGAACATAAAATAATGTCATTACTACTGTAGTGAGAGCTGGCTGCTAGCCTAATTGGTAAACAGTAATTGACGTCAGTGTATACGTCCCCAATATTGGCCGTAAAAAAAATAAAAAGAAAGACTGACTCAACAACCAATCACAACAGACTTTGCGTAGGCGGATACAATTTGCAAACAGATAATCTGAACCTCAATAAACGGCCAAAAAGAGATGCAAGGTCAACTTTCTGGGAGAAACAACCAATTAGAAAACTGTGTTTGCTTGAATAACCTATAATAATGTACATGAAAATCTATAAATATGTGTTGATTTCCTTAATAAACGATCTGTTTCCTGGCCCTTGTCTTCTGTTGTTACACTACGACTGAACAAGATCTACACCAAAGGTCTGTCAGAATCTATCAACCGATTACTTTGTCCACTTGGAATTGTGGTTGTGTAGAGATTCATAAAATTTTTACAAAACTTACTTTATCAGTCGATAGACTCATTGTTGGAAACAAACAAAGCAAAGGTGGTTTACCAAGTTAGCTGTAAAGACTGTCCAGAATACTCTGTTGACCGATTCGATCGCTGTATTGGTCGAATCAGTTAACAGTAAGAAGATGCATGCAGATGATTTTACGCGTAACTTCAGCTGGCAACAAACAGACAGAAAAAATAGTTCGTAGAAGCCCTGCATTCAAATGAAACTTCCGTCAATGGGGATGTAGACATAGATCCAACATACAGCCTACTCCGAAAGTGAAATATATTCTCCAAGAAAGGTGAAACGAAACTAGCGAATTAGATCAATAGTAAAATGAAACGACACAGTTAAGAAGAATCAGCCTCACTTTGTGCAATAAAATATAAGTTCAAAAGGTTAGAAAACAGAATTACCTTTCCTTACTTACGGCTGGATAAGAAGAAGAAAAGGAATGACTGGATATTCATGCTAGCTGCAAATATGTTTTACTTCTTGAGGGAGTTAGTGTTAAATCTGTCATCAGGTGTGGCAACGCGATATCTACAACTAAATGTCAAAACTTGGGGAACATCAGACAGTTTTGTATCATCATTCAGATCTATAAATCTCCATCGTTTTAAACCTTAAATTTCTCTATGTATTTACATTAATGCCAAATGAAGATTACCCTCTGATTCCTCATGATGAGGAAATTTAAAATTCACATTACTTGCGATAGTGGTAGGAATCGTATACAACACTATATTTCCTTATTGATTCTTAGGATGAGAAATATTGGTTTAGAGAAGATAAAAATGTAGATTTAGCGTTTAGCACATTCTGTCTTACCTAGAACCACCACCCCCCCTATTTGGCAGTTATAAAGAATTTTTTAGATATCATTTGGATTTACCTCGCTAAGCCAGAAATAATGCTGGTAAAGAGGAAAGGTTGAGCATGAGGCTAGCAACCCCATCTTGTAAAAATAATCACCACTGCTACAGAAACTTCAAGCCACTAGCTTGAAGCCCTATGTTCCACTGAGGAACGTGAAGGAAAAAAATTTCGATTTTAAGTAACTTACTGCATAATAGGACTGTACTAATAAACCAGTGCACCAACTATCAGAAATCTCGACTTTTTCTTTACCATACTTCAAGATGAGAATCCTTTAGAGTATCCTCTTTCTCTTGGGCATTTCTTCTCCTAACCCTGTTAGGGGAACATACTCTCCTAACTCTATTATAGAGTATCCTTAGCAGTCCACGTTTATAGCTTACAGAATAAAAGCTGTTGTAGTGAAGATAGTGTCCGCTCCAAGTTTTTTTTCTACGGATGGACTTTTAGATCGTATTATCATTTCTTCTCACATTCAGGAAACTAAATTATTATCAAAATTACTCTCACCACATACTACCGTCATCAGTGTAGCTAGGAACTGTCTTCATACATACTTTCATTTTATATGAATAATTGGAACACTTATTTTATTTTCGTACTTGAAGGGCTCTAAGGTTTTGGTTAATATTTTTTAATCAGATATTTATTATTATATTATTGTTTCCTTTAGTTCTTAATGGAACATAGGGCTTCAGCCAAACGTCTCCATTGCGTTCGGTTCTCTGCTAAAGTTTTCACCTGGTTGCACGTCTGCCCACATGCCTTTGTCTCCTCTTCACATGACCTTCTCCATGTCACTCTTGCAATGACGGCCAACTCGCCGCTTACCATTCTGGTTCCACTCGAGCGATGGCCTGGCGTGTGAAGCCACTTGATGGTTAGTTTTCTCAGGGTATGCCCAATCCAATCCACCTCCACTTCTTCCTGGATATTTGTTACACAATCGGTTCCTGGTTGGTTCGCTCATTGCCAGAGATCCATCCTTGTTTCTGATCATTTCTATCCGGCCATCTGATCTTGAGTGATATTGATATAAGACAGCTGTTAATGAAGGTCTGTGGTTTGTTTGAGGTGCCCTTTATGATGCGCCAAGTCTCTGATCCGTATAGCGAGTAGCACTGACTTCGTATTGGAGTTGAAAATCCAGATCTTATTTTTCATGCTGAATGCTGTTGACCTCCACACAGACTTAAGAGTAATGAAAGCTTGCCTTGCTTTCTCGATCCTCCCTTTGATATTCTCATCAGTTCCGTCCGCCTGTAGTTGAAACGATGCTTCCCAGTTCGGTAGGTAGGTAGAGGAGGCTGCTACTTTCAGATTTCTCCCATTTATATTTATTGCTGTTGGCCAGGACTCTTCATCACCTCTGTTTTCTCTATGTTCACCTGAAGGACTATCTTTTCTGGATGTTTCTTCTGCCAACTTGTTGCTTTTCACTTGCATATCTTCCAATCAGATATTTAAATTTCGCTAAAATTTGAATATTCTCTTAACCAGTCCTTATACCCATCTTCTTACTATTTTTAAATAATTATTCACTGTTCTGTGCTAGCTACCCTTTCAAAATAGAGGCAATTTAATTATTGATAAACATGCGTTAATAAAGACAGACACTATCACCTCTTGTTTTATACAAAACAAGTTGTTATTATTATTATTAATATAATTCTCAGTCTTTCACTGTTGAATTTTAGATTGAATTGATTGGTGAAAATTGTCTTGTTGCTTAAATCCTCTTCTATTTAATTTTATGAAATAATTATTCTAACATGTTCTACTTGAGATACTTAACTTTACAAATAACCAACCAATATATATATATATATTCAGCAAAACGTGTTTCTCTTTTCTGAGACCCCTTGATAACATGAAAGTGGTTGAAATATAATGGATTGATCAATGTGATTGATAGTGAAATTCATCTCATATATAGATATATATTCTTTAAAACTTAATGAGACAATATCATGTTTGCCTATTTTTAAGGAATTACTACATTCCTTTCAATCAACTTTTCCAAGTTTTTAGAGATTGCATAACAACATTTTAATCTTACTTTCAATTTTGTCTATCAATTGACAAAAGAAAGAAAGTATTCTAGCTAAGGAATAAGTAGTTAAGTTGAGAGAGTACACATGAATAATCCTTTAATAAAAGTCGAAGAAGTAAGCATTTACTTTATCCTGTCATACATCTTAAATATTGATTATTAATACGTAGATTTTTAAATGAATATCGACCTTTAAAGTAGAATTAATTGCGCAAAAGTAAATAAAAAAGAAACTATTCTACATGTAACATTATTATTTCTGTAAGTTTGCCATATTTAAAAAAGAAAGGAAAGAGAAGAACTCAGCGAATTCGAGTTTCATCACCACAACGATGTATTTTTTGTTCTTTTGTTTTGTTTTGTGAGATAGATTCCTCGAAAGTGACTAATTTCAGGCAATAAAGGAGAGAAACAGAAAAAAAAGCAGTAGACTAATGCAAAAATATCAAGACACTGAATTACAAACAAATGACAATTTAACAGAAATGTGATAAGGAGATGAATTTATTATTCGAAAGTAAAGCTTAAGAAGTAAAACTTGTTTTACAGTAAAAATGTACAATTAATTAACATACATAAAATTGTCTAGTCTCTATCTATCTATCTATCTATCTAAGATAGATATATAAACATGAATATTTTTAAACAAAGAAAGCAAAGGCAATTCGATATTGTTATGCTGGAGATTATTTCCCTATGGAATGTGATTTTCTTTGTGTGTGTGCATGTGTAACTAATTGTAGACAGGTAAACTGTGTTTGTGTATACAAAAAGGTAGTTGAATGTGACTAAAATTTTATTGGGGTACACAGTACAAGTTGGTCGTTGAGATGTTTACAACAATTGAAATTGACCATGTGGGAAATGCATCTAAATAGTGTTTGTTGGTCAAAGAAGTTTTATTATTATATGAAAATGTGAACACATTCTTGTGTTGGTTACAAAGCAGACAAACATATACATTTTGTTTATTTATATATTAGCAGCATAGGCAAAACAAATGGATACATGTAGGAAAGAAAAGATTGGAAGTTGAGAAATAGTTTAACAATAACATTTGTAATAGTAATGATAATTAGTTGTTGTAATGCTTCGACTGTCTATAATTAATGACTTAATCCATCCATCTCTATGAATAGCTCCGTAGTATAGCTTTATTCATAGAGTTTTGTATTCTAAGGCGTACAATATAAATGTTTTATGCATGCTATAAGCTGTTGCATACATGATGTTTTAATTTCACTGCCTCTGTTCCCTTGTTTCTACATCAATCATGAAGTGGAAAGGTACAAACGGTGATAAGTGTTGTTTTGATATTCTGATTGCATTGAATGCGTTTTCATAGACCATGGATTAGCTAAATTCATGCCATCGGAATTAACAAGTGATGAATCTAAATGAAATGAAGATTTATTCCATGCATTAGGCCCTAATAAATGAGAAAGGAAAAAAAACAGGAAGTAAATATTGAATGAATGAATGATAAGTGGTTATATTAAAGAATGATGTTACAAGACATATAAGCGAACAATATTGTTTTCAATTAGATCTTCAGGCTTTACTCTAATTTAAATAGATTTATATATATATTTTTAACCAGTGACGGTGATTCTGTGGTACAAATAATAATGATACTAATAATGTGGTAAACGTTTTGAACGTAATTAGTAACGATGATTATTTTCCCTCACGTTCCCCAGTGGAACATAGGGCTTCAAGCTAGTGACTTGAAGTTTCTGTAGCAGTGATTATTTTACAGGATGGGTTTGCTAGCCTCATGCTCAACCTTTCCTCTTTACCTGCATTATTTCTGGTTTAGCGAAGTAAAGGAGTTCGTCGGCCGGGGATCGAACCCCGGACCATGTGCGTGGTCGGCGAGCGTCCTAACCGCTATGCCACCGACGCAAACGATGATTATAATGATAACAAAATATTGATAATGAGATTTATGCAGGTGGCGATAAGGATAACAAAGGTAGTAATATGTGTATATGTAGACAATTCAATAAATAAATTAGGTCAAATCTTAGTAGTTACGTAATACTAAAGGTAGGTGAAGTGGACAGATAATCAGAGTTTAAATAAATATCATAAAAGTATGAAGGAGATGAAAGATAAGAAACGGTGGGAGGGTTTTGAATAGAATTCACCTACGCCAAGGGAGAGACAAAGGTAGAACAAACTTCTTTTGTATGTGAAGACTAGGATTGTTTTCTCGAATTCCCATAGCTTCGGCTAAGTGTAAAAGACGGGTTTTGATTCCGTTCGAAAGACTCGATGGAATACGATAAATAACTTTGAAAGCACTATTTTTGTCCACTTGGTGACCACTATCAATCAAATGAGCCGAAATAGAACTACGTATGGATTTTATTTGACCTTTTCCGAACCATGAAGGAAGATGCTCATTAATGCGTTTGTTAAGCTGTCTAGTTGTTCGGCCTATATAGCTCTATCCACACGAACAACTAAGTTTATAGAAGCACATAGAAGTAACACAGCTAAGTAGCTTGTCTTTCACTTGAGCAATCATAATTGGCCGGCTGGAAAATGATAAACAGAGGGTGGCGGCAGTATAAGTCGGTTTTATCGCTCTCGATAATCTCAGATGTAAGACTTTGGTAGCCACGTCCCCATTAAATAACAATTTCATGAACAGTTGTTTCTTTTCAACTGTTGTCAGTTTCTCTTTATTGTACTTGGTGTTCGTGTGTCTCCTTACAAATCTACCAGGATAACCCATTTGGACCAGCGTATTTTGGATGTATCCTAACTCATGTTACAGACAACTGTCTATTTAAGAGAATTAAATTCGTATGATTTCAAGAAATCTCTCCCTCTTGGCATAAACCCGAATCCACTGCTGTCTTACTTTACAAACTGAGGTGTGATCTGATTCTAGTCAGTTCTTGTGATTCTCTTACTTTTGGTTATACTGTCGGATAGACTACTTAGCATAGCCTTGAAATGAAAGACCGCTGTTGATATAATATGCAATAACCAAAGATTAAACTATATTCTTGGTCATTGTATGATTTAAGACAGCTACATTCGGATTGATATCCCGACATTCTATCAGCCAATTTGCGAGACTTATCTGCTAACCAGGTCACTATTTCCCTGGATTCACTTCTTAGGAAACTTTGAATCTCAGCTTCATGATTACTGGTAATCATTAGAAAAGTGTGTCTGAAATCACTCGGTGACCATATTCTATCTATAACATCAAATCCGTAATGAATAAATTTTGTGCCACTCAGAGCTGATTTCGTCTTTGAATTAAATTGTACAGCTTACGAGTCTTGAAAAAACAATTCTCAAATTTACTAAAATAACAGATCTGATGACAGTTTAATACATCTGATAAATGAACGTTGAGGAACACTCCTCACGAATATACGAATGACGCGAAATACTTGGTTCTTCGAAATATTTATAAGAATTGTAAAATTTAATTTTGTCCTTTAATTAACCCTCGTGATATTCTGAAATGTTCTAAATCAACCCAACTTCTTATGAGTCGTCAGTCGAGATGAAATATATCTACCGTTCTGAGTGAAGGTGGTGTAGATCTGCTGCCTGGAGAGAGAATTTTTGACCTCGAGTATGCAGACGATATCGTCTTACTGTGCAATGGCATGCAGGCTGACCGAATCGCACTTAATCAATCGGCGATCAATGTCTGTAAGTATGGTATGTGCTTTATGCCGTCTAAGTGCAAAGTACTCTTGCAAGATTGGTAGGAGCCTGTACCTGCACTCACTCTTGCAGGTGAACCGCTTGAAGTTGTTGATAAGTTTGTGTATTTGGGTAGTTGTGGTGAGTGCTGGCGGAGGGGTGACGGATGAGATTTCCAACCGTGTCATGAAAACTAGCGTGGCATACGTTAACTTGGACCACCTCTAGTGACGTTTGGCCTGGCTGTCAAAGGTCTGGTATGCAGTGCTCTGGTGGGGCTGTCTTGCTCTACGCCTGTGGTTCCTGGTCTCTTCGAGGTGAAGGTGTGCTACGACTCCGCATATTCGTTCATCGCTGTCTGCGCAGGATTGCGTTCGATGGCATCATCGCGTGAGTAATCCTGAGGTCCGATGGCGTGTGTATTGTCATTTGGAAACACCGGCTTCGGTGGCTGGGACATTTGCTGCAAATATCATTCCAGAGGCTTCTGTACAGGTCTCTGTTCACTACCCCTGAAACGGAATGGAAAAAGTGGAGAGGTAGTCAGCCCATGACTTGGTGTCGTGGGATGAAGGATATTGTGTTAGGTTACCATTGGTTGGTGAGTCACGACTCCCTGGTTGGAGTCCGAGAGATAGCTAGAATCTGTTTTTTTAAAATTCAAATGGGGAGTAAGTTGCCCCATCCCGTGCGCGAGAAAAGAAAAAAGAAAGAAAAAAAAAAGAAAAAGGAGCAGAGGGTGAGAAAAGGAGTAATAAAAAAAAAAAAAAAATTCATTTGAGATATAAATCACAGGGAGGGGTGATCTGCGCCCCCGAGAACGATTTGAGCCATGTCACCAATTTTTTCACCAAAATTTTTGCGTCCCCGGACCCCAGCCTGGAAGTTACACCTTCCTCTGGTAGACCAACTTGTGGATTTATTTACTGATGCCAAGTTTTTTTTTTCGCCGCTGCTTTTTTTCCCTGACCCTATATCCCTAACATTGCTCGTCGGGGAGGCGATGGCTTGGCTACGTAACACATTCCTAACCATCTCATCGATGTAGTTCACGACTTCGTCGTTGATTTTCCCTTTTCCTAGACTCTACGCCTAACCTCCATGTTGCTCACCCTATTATGCCACTTTACACGGGATATAGAAAGCAGGCACCTATGATCAAAAACAGCTAGTCTTTTTATGTCTTTCACTCTGAGTGGGCAGGTCTCACAACCATAAAGGAGGACGGAGCGGGCTGATGAGCAGTACACCCGCCCTTTGGTCGATAGTCGAACATCTCGTCTACGCCAGAGTCGGGTAAACTAACAAATGCGAAACGAGCCCCTTGTATTTGTGCTGAGATTTCGTCAGAGATCAGCCCGTTGGGGCTGATGGTACTTCCCCAATAAGTGAAGCGGTCAACGTGCTCTACCACTTCACTTTCTATTTCTAAACTAGGAGCCAGCGTAGTCCAGTCCTGTAACATCATCTTGCATTTGGCGGGAGCGAATCGCATGCCAAACATTCGTAGATTGCTGTTCAAGGTGTTTAGAAGACTCTGCATTTCGTCAGCGTCTTCGCCTAGAAGGACTATATCGTCTGCATATTCCAAGTCAACGAGATTATTCCCAGGTAGCAAGTCAATCCCTGAATCGCTGAAGTCACCTAGGGTTAAGTCCATTAACACATCTATGATGAAGTTGAATAGAAAAGGAGATAATGGGCATCCTTGACGGACACCACTGGTCGTCACCAGTTCAGATGACAGCTCGCCGTAAGCCCTCACCTGGCTGTATGAGTACGAATAGAGTGCCTTAATCAGTGCAATATATTTTCTTGGAATTCCCTTTACAGCCAAGCATCTCCAGAGAACTTCCCGATCGACAGAGTCGAATGCTGCCTTTAGGTCAAGAAATATAATGACTGTTGGACGCCGGTAGGAATGCCTATGTTCTAGAATCTGTCGGAGGGTGAAGATATGATCAATACACCCTCTTCCTGGTCTAAAGCCTGCCTGGCTCTCTCGTGTTTGTGCTTCCCGAGCACCACTCAGTCTACGCATGATTATTGAGCCTAAGACTTTAGATACTATATTAGTCAAGCTAATCCCTCTGTGATTATCACAGGAAGACTTGTCTCCCTTCTTGTATATGGGGATAATCAGTGACTTACATAGCTAGAATCAGTGACTCGGAACGTTATTGGATATGGACTCGAATCGTAATCAGTGGTGAACGTGCTGCAGTTTCCTTCTTTCTTCCGTTTCCAACGATAATTGACGAATGCTGTTTGAACTTGCCAAATATGACTGTTTTCCTTTCAGATGAAGTTCTTTATCCACTTTCTAGCTATGTTTTTACTCTTAGTCTATACTGTTTTATTGTTATTGTGTGCGGCGCATCTTCATGATGCCATATTGTATCAAGTTTTCTGTGTATAATTAAAATTTAAATAAATATCTGTGTGTGATAGTGAATGACGAAAAGATCACTTCTGAAGAAATATGAACACAAATTTAAAAGCTAATTTCACCGATGAACATTACACAATTTCTAGATAAACATTTTTTTATACTACAAGTTTACTTCGATTATAAATTAGTATCTGAAATGATTCTTACTACAAAAGGTCATTTTCGCTTTTATAGTTTTGACGTTATGCCTACTCTTTCTTTCTTTTTTTCATTCTTCATCATATTCATGTAAAATGCCAAATTTTTCGAAAAAAATATCTTAACACTTCATGTTCATGTTTATAGTTTCATTCTTTTCCTACGTCTTCTTCAAATACGTCATCATGTGAGTTAATACACTGAAGAATGAATTTATTTCTTCAAAGATTAATATATCAGCTCCGTTAAGAAAACTGAGAGATACTTAATACAATTTCGCCAATCTTTTTTCTTCAGAGACCCAGTTTAATACAAATTGTTTTAGGAAAGAATTTAAATACCCCCAAATAAGGAAAAAACACATTGATATAAAAGCATTTAGTTAAACTAAATATTTTTACGCTTTATTGAACTAGTTACCTAGCGTGATGTAATCATTCATGTTGAGTGTTTCTAGGTTCGTACCATATCACTTAGTCTTTAATTGATTGTAAAGCCAAAGAATACAACTTAAAATGGTATATACTGCTAATGTGAATAGCCATCATTCGAACAACCCTTTAAGTTATTCAGTCAACTTACTCTGAACTTCACTTAAATTTAAGAAGCCTAAGTACTTGAGCTTATGCTCTCATGGAAAATGTCGTAATACTGTGGCGAGAGTTGGCTATCAGCCAAAATTGGTAGACAGTAATTTACGTCAATGTTTACGTCCCCAATATTGGTCATGAGGAAAATAAGAACAAAGACTGACTCAACAACCAATCACGGCACACTTTGCGTAGGTGGATACAATTTTCGGATAGATAATCTGAACTTCAAAAAACGGCCACAAAGCGGTGAAAGGTTAACGCTCAGCGAAAAACCCCCAATCAGAAGACTGCGTTTATTTGCTTACAATAATCTATAATAATGTACATGAAAATCTATGAATATCTGTTGATTTCGTAAATAAATGATCTGTTGTAACAATACAACACAAACACTATATAGTGAAAAGAAAACTATCTCACGAAAGACTTTTAAAATATACATATATGCTTACCTGTTTCATAACTTATCTCTGGAATGCTTGAGTGAGTTTGCTGTTCATCTAATTTACGTAAAATCAACTCCTCCTCACTTCCACCACGACCAGAATCGCATGTCTGCTCCTCACCTGTCACAATATCTTCAACACCTAAGTTTCCCTGTTCGCCTGTCGTCATACAACTTTTAAATGTGCCAAATTTAGGCACTGCTGTATCCAGTCGACTGCCCTGATATCTTGTCAAGCCTTCATCTGCAACAGGATCCAGTAGATTTACTGGGGATAGCGTCGAATTCATGGAGTTGTTTGTGTGTGCGTCATCAGTCTTCGTCGTTTCTTCTGAACCCTGTGCAAATAGAATACACAAATAGAGATATCTTCGGTACTTTTCAAGGGAAATAATTAATGAATCATTTTCGAAATATTTATCTTGAAAACATTACAGTAACTTCGATCCAGACTTTGTTGAGGACATTCATGAATAGACAACTATTCATATCGGCCCACTGTGTTAAACAGAATGGTGAATTAGGCATTACTCCACCTAGGTATATGTGTATCGTAAATGTGTAATTGGGAATTGATAAGCATGGTAAGCATTCTTCACTACCTGAACTTATTCTATAACTGACTATAAATCATCCCATCTTATAGAATCGAAAAGTGACTGTTGATGTAGGACCTGTGAAATTTATATTGTAGAAATAAATTCAGATCACGAGACGCCGTTTTGTAAATGATGTCACCCGGGTAGATGAATTTTCTTGTGATTGAGGGAATATCTATTTTCTGAAGACAGCGGACAAGCTGGACTGATGGTCAGTGAAAAGAGGAAGTCTGGAGCTTAAGCTTCCTGGTTATTGACCCCTGATATTTTGCACAAATTTCATTTACAATATAGGGCTCTTCATATAGTAGTGCTATTTATATTAAATATGAACCAAAATCTGTTCAATTACCATGAGTAATTTGTCAGATCTGCGTTTTTGTCACAGACTGTGCTTAAGAAAATCTACGTTTCGATCTTTATTATATATTTAACTGACTAAACTCTATCTGTAGATTATTTCCTAGTCGCGTTGGTAGGTTCACATCTTTTGTATTCAGATATTGTGGCATTTACATGTCTGGTTTTCATCTGGACAATCGTGATTCTATGGGTCGGATAGGAGTAAACGTAAGGGGTCAGAACGAAATTCTGTCATGGAGAGAGTGGGCCACTCTTTTACGTAGGGAATGACATTCATACTGCTACTCTAGTCGACGTACCTTCGAAGTGGTTTGGCATTTTGAGGGTTTGACAGGGATTTCTGTGTGCTTGGTAGCTTAGTCTTAAAAACCAGGCGGGAGTATCCGTTGGTGAGAGTCTAGTACCCCTATGTTGAAAATTCTAAAGGTAGCTTGATTCGGACCTTTCGAGTGACCTGTGAGGGGACTACGGTCTAGACTAATTCCTCGAGGACAGTGGCCTCTAAGGCTTCGCGGGACTGCGGTCTGTTATGGGCTGCATCGCCTAGTAACTGAGAGTGAACAAAGTGTGGTCTTTAATTTGGTTGCGGTCTTTAAAACTGTCTACCAAGGTCACTAAAGGCATGGTAAGCGGCGTGAACTTCAGTTGCACGGGCAGACAAGAATCAGGGTTCCACCCATGATTCAGTAGAAGCAGCGCAATCGCTGGATGTAACAGCCTACGGTCCAGGATACCGGGTATCTGAACACCAGGTAATCACTTGTGTATCTTCATCCTGAGAGGGAGTGTGTGATAATTGCCCTGACAAGATGAAACATTCGGGCAACTGGCACCTCGGGTGTGGATCCAAGACTTATCAAACAGACCCTACTGCTTGGCCGGAAACAGAAAGTGCCACCAGGGGGTATCGTTGACGTCCTCGATATTCCCGACAGGCTTGTTGCAGGAGTGTCCAACTCATGAGGGTCGTTACGATACTAGGTGTTTTGAATTTTTAGGACTTCTTTGGGTGTTGTCGTGACCCCCTGGGATGGGCTATTAATGTATCATCTGAGATGCAACTAGTGAGAAAGTTGAAGCCGGACAGTGGGGGTGGGGATAACACTAACAAATATGCGGGCATGTTAAAAGGATGCCCATTATCCCTTTTTCATGACCAAACAGCGTTCTAAGATGTTTTCTGCTCCGACAAGATTCCGAATCAGGAGGGAGATAAAGAAGAGAAATGAAGCATTCCCTTCTCCATCTGAGGCTTGGCTCAAAAATTAAAGTAAAGTATGATAACTACATCAGATTGACGTTTGTTTGCCTGTATGTTCGGTATCTTCGAAAGCAAAGTCGTACACAACTATTCAGCCTTAAAATATCATGGATTCTCCACTAGCAATGGACACTATAAAAGGGCATCCAGATTTACAATTAAATACTTGGCAGATAAATACAAACTGATAGGCAGTATACAGTATTACTTAAATGTTATTTGTAAGCTGTTTTCTCTTTGAACACTACATTTCTTATCCTTTATATATTACTATCTATCCGAATTGCATTTGAGTAGATGAATCACCTTGTTGGAGTGTCATCTGATTAATTTTAGTCTTTCGAACGATTCTAACAAACTGAAGCAAATAATTAGAATTCAATTGGTGGATGATACCTTCATACCTTTGATTTATTTCATCAACTATTTTTATAGTACAATTTGCCTACTGATTAAATAAATAGTAGCCTACTTTGATAAGCGAAATTTTATCCTCCAAAATCTTTAACAACTAGTTGAACTCAATAAACATAATATAAAACATATTATATGAAAATAAAAATAAAATGTAATTCTCTTCTTACCATTTGATCTGCATTAAAGTTACATATAACTCTGGATACAAGTGGTATTGGTTTAGCAATATAAAATTCATTAGTTGTGTCAAGTTTTGGTGTAACTGAATTACTAGAGTAAACAATACCAGATAATTTATTAGCTCGTGGTAAGGAAATTTTATCATTCATTTCACTCATTCCATCAGAACCTATTTGTGAATTGAAGACTCGTACGGAGACAGACTGATCATTCATTCTAGACGAAGGAGATATGCTGATAGAGGTTGACTCCATTGAGGTATGTATATCATGAAGATTGTGATGAATCAGGTTTTCATAGTTAGTTTGTAATATTCCATTATTCGTCATTTTCTTGTATTTTGAATTCAAATAATCAGTTGGAATGAAAGTAGAAGAAAAGAAAAGAAAAACCCAATTAAATCCCTACAAACCAACACTTGAATATGAGATGCTCACTGGCGACTGGTCCTATTCAGGTAGGTAGTGGGAAGCCGTGACCAGTAGGGTACAGCAGGTTGAAGATGAGGCAGTAACTCATCGAAGAAGACACTGAGAAATGGTGGCGCTGTGTCTTGAATTGGGAGAAGTTAGAATTCATGGGCCATTGGATCTGGTCCCAGTTATTCAATGGTCTACGACGTTGTCTTGTAACCAGTAGGTCCTGGGTTCGAACCCCGGTTGGTGCGTACTGATGAAGAGTCCCAAGCTAGAATGAAACATTTGTCCAATACTCCCAGGTTTTCCAGTGGTTTTCCAACTCATCTCAGCTCATGATGAAATCCTGTAACCAATCAGATCCCTACAAACCGACACTTGAAAAGTAGAAATATTCAGTCACAACACAGGTTTGAATTTTACACTG
This sequence comes from Trichobilharzia regenti, assembly GCA_944472135.2. Taxonomy (NCBI): domain Eukaryota; kingdom Metazoa; phylum Platyhelminthes; class Trematoda; order Strigeidida; family Schistosomatidae; genus Trichobilharzia; species Trichobilharzia regenti. The sequence goes on along the minus strand of OX235262.1, from coordinate 114,450,427 downwards.
AATTGAAAGTAATAATAAGAATACTTTCACATTAGGAAATAAATAATGACCATCTTTGTTTTCATATCATTTATCTACAAACAAATCTTGTCATCATATTTATTTACTAAACACTGATGCTAAAGTGGCTTTAATTAAATATTCCATATATTACATTCATTAGTTTAAATAGATAAACAGTTTCACTTATTAACTTACATTATTATCGGTGTTAATCATGTGTCTTGGATTTATTAGAACGTCATGGTCGTTTGAATTACTATGTTCTAAGTCAACTGATGATGAGGTACCGTGAGAACAAGATATATTCCCGCAAGTGATCTCATTATTTCCATACTGATGCCTCCAGCTGTCAAAATGTCCATTTAATGGATCAAGAGGTCTATGAAACAAGGGATGATAAATATCAGTAGATGTTGTATAACCACGTTGCTCCATCCTTCCATTCATGAAAGTTTCACTTTCATTCATCAGTATTCCATTTGTTTCTGAACTTCCAGGATATGTAGGTGGTCGGTCTCTCAGTGCGTCATTTCTTCCGTTAACATTTCTATGTCTACGTCTATTCTTTGAGCATGGTTTTATAAAACAAATGATAGCTGTAATTAGTATAGTTGCCAAGATCGCTGATACGACTGATAAAACCGAAATGACCAGGATGTTTTTAGTCCCACCCACTGTCCAACCTGTCAGGTCCAATCCTGTTATATTGCTCATATAGTAACTGGAAGATAATAAATTATGTCCCATGGCTCCAGACGCTGGAATATCTTCCACAAGTATTGACAAAACCTGAAACATATGTTAAACAAACGAAGCTATCGTCATCGAGATTTCAAATGAGGACAATAATTTCAAATATAAAATTCTAGGACATACCTTTTGATCCATTTTCATTTTTGGGTGCCCACGGTCAGATGCAGTAACTTTAAAAAAGTGATATCCTAAATCTGTCGGTAGCATTTGGCGTAATACTACTAAATCTCCGTTCTCTGGATTAACTCTTATTAAAGGATTCGGTTTAATTTCATTTATTAACAGATCGTAGAATTCTTCAAGCAAATAAAACACAGAACCGTTTTCTCCAGCATCAGGATCTTCTGCATATAGTGCACAGATAACTTGTCCAGGTTTTTCGTGCACAGATAAACGAATTATGGGTTCTGGAAGTGTGAACTGTGCATTTTCAGCCTCGGGAATTATTCCTGGACTTGGGATAGGAGTATGGTACTCTGGATCACTGCGTTTTTGATTACCTTTTATTATGTTGTGATTTACTTCTTCTGAAGGTTGATCATAAAGCAGGACACCAGGATTCATGTGTCGTCTGTATTCTCGAAGCTGTGAGTTATCTAAAGCAAAAAACAATAAATTACTTTAACACCCGAGCTAAGGAGTATCATAGTTAAACTGTCAGTATGAACAAATGAAACAAAATTCTTAGAAAATCATATTCTGTTGATTAGCTGTCTGTGTAGATGTGTATCCATAGAGTGTAACAGGTTATTTAATTAGCTAAAATTTGCATTTGACAAACCAGATTCGTACTCAATGTCAGTGAAAAGTTTGTGCATTGTGGAACACATTAAAATAATTATAATTACACTTCCATAGTTTATACAGGATGACAAATTTTCGGTTATCATAGTAAATACAGTGTTCATGAGCCATTTGATGTTCACACTTTTGGGTTTGAAGGAGTTCGACCAATTTCCGTGTGAATTTTGAACCCGTGGTTAGATCATGTGTGTATAATGCTGATGAGTAACAAATCTATTGGTTTTTAGTTTTTAGTGATTCTATAAATAACATTGGTTCATGACGAAATCTACGGCAAAGTTAAACTATTTAGTTTTTAATTATGTATTCAGACAATCATCTATTTGAATAATCTTGTACTAAATTCATTTCTCTGATCTGAAGTCTCATTCTGAAGTAGCCTAAGTGCTAGGTAGTAAGAATTTGATCAGAAATTGAAGGTTCTTGATAGTTTTAAGTAGAACACTTAGACAAATATGGAGTTTCGAGTAACTGAGCTACTTTCCTTCAAATAAATTATATACGCAAGTCTTTGTAATTCAGATGTTTTCAGGTATTTACTTTTATCGATACATTCAACTCGAAAAACAAAAACTACTCGTAGATATAATGTTACAATAAAACTCTCAGGATGGATGTCATCCTACTGAATACCGTTGAGTGAAGCTATCATACCTACTAACTTTTACCATATTTTTGGCAGTAATTAATATATCTATACTTTCTGGTCTTCACAACAAGAACTGCTATTATTATTATTACTATTATATCCTTTAATTCCTAGAGGAACATAGGGCTTCAGCCAAACGTCTCCATTGCGTTCGGTTCTCTGCCAACGTTTTCACATGGCTCCAAGTCTGCCGACATGCTTTCATCTCCTCTTCACATGACCTTCTGCATGTCACCCTTGCACTGATGACCAACTCGCCGCTTCCCTTTCGGGTTCCACTCGAGCAATGTCTTGTCTAGTGATGTCACTTGATGGTTGGTTTCCTCAGAGTATGGCCAATCCATCTCCATTTCTTCTTGCCTATTTGTTTCACGATCGGTTCCTGCTGGGTTGGTTCACTCATTGCCAGAGATCCCTGTGGCTGATCTTTCTGGCCGGCCATCTGATCTTGAGTAGTATTTAGCCAAGACAGCTGTTGATGAAGGTCTGTAGTTTGTTTGAGATGCTGTTTATGACGCGCTGGCCAAGTCTCTGACCCGTAAAGTAGCACTGACTTCACATTGGAGTTGAAAATCCGGATGTTATTTTTGATGCTGAGTGCTGTTGACCTCCACACAGACTTAAGAGTAATAGTAACAGATACGAATATTCCTGAAATTGGATATGCTAAAATTCTGAAATTGAATCTCTGAAAGAACAGGAAGCTTCAATTCCTTTATTCTGAAATAATAACTAATTAGCAGTAAAATCTTCCTATTTGTGTTACTGAATTCATAAAAGCGGATTGAAGTTAAAAAATCATTGAATTTTGGATACATCAATCAGAGGTATATATACTGCGTGAAACCTGACATAAGATTATACCATTTTACCTGGTCACAGCTAATACCACCACAAGAATACAAAACCAGTCAAAGTTGAGACGATGACAAGTTTGAAAGAATCAAGAATGCATGACAAGTACTGAAACAAATGTTCAGGCCTTAAATAAAGACAAGGAATAAATACGCTTCCATCAGTGATTTATTTCAAACTGTCAACTTTGTTGTTTCTGTCATTAAGAGAAATTTAGCTCTATAATGGGTATCTACTATACAAATGGGACTAATAGATAATAAGTTCATGAACTCCCAATAAATATTTATTGAATCATAGTCTACCTTTTAATTTGTGGATAGTGACTAGCAGTGGAATCGAGGATAAAGCACATTTCGTCCTGTTTGGGACTCGTCATCTGGATGTGCCTGCATTTCCCAGTGAGTGATGATGTTCCCACCGAGACTCGAACTGGGAAATGCAGGTACATCCAGATGACAAGTCCCAAGTAGGACGAATTGCGCATCCTGGATTCCACTGTTAGTCACCATCCACAAATTAAATTCTAATTAAATGCCCACACATCGTCGAAGCATCTGCACAAGAAGCCAAAAGACATGTCAACCTGAGACCGAACACTTCGGTCCAATCAATCGACGGGAAAATCTCAAGTTCAATTAAAATAGTCTACCTTTATTTTTAGTATTTCTACTCCATCCAACACAGTATATGAAGAATGCTTACCCCGTCTACCTCAATCAACTTAGGTGTACACTTTATTAAAATAATGATGCTTCTTCTTGAGAAATTAGTTTCAAAAGCTTTAGCTTAATCTTTTAATCAAATGCAAATACTTTGCAGAAACAAAAAAACTGTACATCAAGCAAATTCAGCAGTTTTGTTACATAGATGACACGTTTACAGTATGTTTATTCTTATATCACCAACCAAATAGATCTGGCTGTACAGTACAAAAAGTAAAGGATTAAAGACAATAGTAGAATCACGCCCACAACTCACCCAAGGATTTATAGTGGCAACTTAGACTTCGCCGTTATTTGTTGTGAATGTATCCTACATATACAGTCAGTCAGCTGAAATAAAACAAAACAGCTGAATCTCTCTCTGTGTCACAAACTTGGCGTGATACTTTTGTTTATGATTATACCTACGTTCTAACATGGAATATTATTCGAAATCTGAGCAAATAGTTGGTACTTTCGTCTGAGGAAACGAAGGCTAGCTCAATTATAGACAACAGTTATAGTGTATGAAGTTAGTATGAAAAGATAAAAGTGCAATTTCAATGTATAAAGAAGATAAGGAAAGCGTAGGAAATGATAGATAGATAGATAGATGGTTGCCAGGACTAAAAGGCTGTATGCATATTGCTGGGGGAAAAAAACGAAAGATGTTAACAGTTTCCACCTCAGAAATTCATGAAACTTAATAGGGTTTTTTTCATGCATTTAACAGCAGAAATGAATCGGTATAACCTGATTATAGATCTTAGAGTAAACTTTGCTTAGCTTGTTACGTAGGTAGCGTCTTTTGGGGAGCTTTTTTTTACTTCTTTAAAGTGGATTGCTACTTCTAAACAGGAGGTTATGATGATAAAGTGAAATCCATAGTTTCAGAATTTTTCTTATCCATTCTCTTTTAATGAGAATTCTGTTGGATTTCTAGCAATTCGATGATAATACAAAAAGCCATTTAAGCAATAAGCCAATGAGCACTTCATTATTATTCAGCATTAAGATTTTATTAAACCAATATTTTTGAATCGGCTAAAGAAGCTGGTGACATTCAGTAAACCAATTTGAACAGAGTGGTTAGAATAAAAGGAGATAGAGATAAACAAATGTTCTACAACTTACTAGGCGATAATAATCCTTGAGGCTTTAAAAGCTGTGGTCGATTGTCATTAACATCCAGAACAATAATACCAATATTTCCTGTCGTCGACAGTGGTTCATCAGGTGACTTGTCACTTACAACTACGGTAAGGCGATAATGATCCTGAAAATTAATGAAAAAAATTATTTCATTTTTTAAAAAATACTCTGTATTCAGCTTTCGTTAATTGGTTTACTAGTAACTCTGTATGATTACGGTTAACAGATTCATTTTCAGCGTATATGTCCCTGATAATTAAAGCTTTTTTTACTCGTTTATGTTCGCAGGGAAACATTGGGCTTCAGGCTACAAGACTGAAGTTTCTGTAGGATGGTGCTGCTAGCCTTATGCTCAACCTTCCCTCTTTACCGGTCTTATTACTGACGTAGCGAGGTGAAGCAGTGCGTCGGCTGGGGATCAAACCCCGGACCAAATGCATCGTTGGCGAGCACTCTACCGCTGTGCCACCGACACATGATAACTATAGTTATTGATACTGAATGGTGAAACGTCGGCAAAAACAGTATCACATTTTGTTTTTCATCTTTTGGAAGATACAGAATTCTTTTACGATAAGGATTATATAGATGTGGATGTGATACAATCGATTTGGCCCAGTAACAGAGTCAGTGAGGAATTACCTACATAAACAAATAGTAAATGGCAGACATTCTACAGAACACAATTTTCGTGACTCAGTAGTCTTCTGGTTTTGATGGTAACTTGTGTTGTTTTCAAATCTCACTAAGATGCCAGTAGATTCAGCTGGTGAGATTCAAAGAGGACAAAACGAAGGTACTGAGTGTGACTTATAGTGTCCATCGAAGTAACAGGTTCTGAATACTTAATAATAGCTCGTCGACATTTGAGTTTTATTCAGAACCACCTAGTATTTTCCCATCTTGAAGAACACCTAGTCTTCTACATGAAACAATAAATTTTGCTTTGTTTCGCATAAGATTTAGTTATTGTCAATTGTCTGATGTGATCTGAATTGTTAGATGGTTGGAGGCAATCGGCAGAAAGCCCTGGGCCTAGGTTTTGCGCTTGCCGGCACTTGTCAGCAAGACGCGTTTGCACTTTTGAAGGAGCTCATGTCCCATCTGAGATTCTTACTTGGTTGAAAGAATTTAGTCTGCACCAAAAAAGGACTAGTGCATGAAATTAATAGCTACTTAGTATCTGATCAAAGTGTTTCGAATTCATTCTAACGAGACATTTTTAAACATTACGTATATATATTTTAAAATGATCCATTGTTATTGAATACCCAAATATAAACTGTGCAATTGGCCTCAGTGTGACCCTACTTTTACTACTATTACTACTATTAATGATATTATTAATAATAATAATAATCGATAAATAAATAATTAGATTATCAAAACCACACAGTGAATACACAACAAACCTTTTCTTCCCTATCCAACTCAGCATTTGTGTAAAGTGAACCATTTGTCAGGAGTTTGAACCTTTCATGAAGATGAAACACTGGATCTGGAAGTAGATCGAATTTCAACTCGGCATTTAATCCTTCATCTTTGTCGAATGCCAGGATATCACCTACATATGTGTTTGTTGGCATGTTCTCTTGAACAATAAATATATTTTTCATTCCAAAACGTCCAATAGGTAAATCATTTGTTTGTAAAAGAGATTCATCAGTTTCATATGAAGCTAGTAGTGGACTGTGATCATTTACATCCAATACAGTTATATTGATTAAAACAGAAGAGGATAAACGAGGCTTCCCATGGTCTGTTGCTATAGCCGTTACCTGAAACAATTAAATATACTTTATCTATAGTTATGTGAATTTTGGTATAATATTGTAATTAGTATTTTAATATATTTTTGTGTGTTGAAGTTTCTGTAGGAGTTTGGTTAAGTTTTGGGGGTGGAGTTGCAAAAACCGACAAACTGGTCGAAGAAGCAGGTAGTGAAGACAAGACGCAGGTTATGAAAATAACCAACCAACAACAACAGAACCAACATCCAGCGCCAATCACCATCAACGGGAGGGATTTGAAAGAGGTTAGTGACTTCATTCACTTATCATCTAGGGAGGGAGAATTGCCTCAACTACAGACAGTCGGAACGGACGACGATGTCAAATCGAGCGAGAATCGGGGAGGCGAGTGAGAAACACATTCATCAACCAACCTGAAACAACCAATCTGGAAATCCTCGTCACTCAACTCAGCCACAATCAACAACAAAATTCGGTCGGATTCAATTCAATACAAACAACGCCAAGTCAGCCAGTCAGTCAGTTCTTCTATACGGAATGGATCAGAAACTTGGCTTCACAAAGAATATTTCCAACAGCCTGTTGCAGACGCTACCTTTATCAACCAACAATTATCTGTCTTCGATGGATCTATACTGAAGATCAGATGGCCGGGTCGGAATCAATCACCAACAAGAAACTATGGCTGGGAACAAACAAAACAAAACAAGAACCAATCGCCAACCAACATATATGCAGGAGATTGTGGATGGTGATGGATTGGACACTCGCTCGGTGAGGAGGCCGGTTGGTGATATCACGCGCGCATCAGGCCATTGGTCGAGTGGAACTGGGCCGAAAGGGAGGCGGCGGCGAGTGGGACGTCAGTGCAAGGGTGACATGGAGGAGATGGTGTGAAGAGGGGTTGAAAGAGTATGGACTAACTAACATGGATGCGGGTGAAAAGTAGAGCAGAGGACAGAAGCAAGTGGAGAAGTGCAGTTGAAGCCCACTGCCGTATGTTCCACTAGGAACCCAAGGGAATAATAATAATAATTCTCATTAGTATTACTGTGTGTAAATCTTTATTTGATTAAAGGTGCCCATTAGAATTTTCCAAAGACTGATTACTGAACAAAGAATATTCTTTTCGGTGACTTCATCATCAGGTTCTACAGTTAAATATACATAATAATGAAAAAATAACTGTTATTGACAATATTAGTGTTGTCATTGTTATGGATATGTGACTGTAGAGCCTGATGATGAAATTATCAAAAAGAATATTCTTTGTTCATAATTCAATCTTTTCAAAATCTCTATTTATTTGTCCACACACGACATGCTTTGTAGGATAGTGATTCGATTAATGAAATATCAAACATAAGTTTATTAAATTATTCAACGTTTGTAAGTGATTCCAGCGCACTAGATTTGGAGTTCCAAGGTTTTGATATCACTCAAACAATCTGAGCCGTGCAGAATGCTTTCAGGTAATAGAGTCAATTCTACATGAGTGCTATGGTAGCACAGCGGTTATGACTCTCGCCAACCATGCACATGGTCTGGGGTTCAATCCCCAGACGCAGACGCACTCCTGATATCAATGGTCGGCCAGCAAAATTTGGACTACCGATATCACATGCTGAAAATTCCATACCCGTACCAAAACTACGGTGTGGAATCAAGGTATAATCAAAAAAATTAATTTAAAAAATGAGTCTTCAAATCATATCATTAATTTGATTAAACCAGCATAAGTTTGCTGGAATTATGGTAAAGGTATGGTATTCGCTGTAACACTTCTTCTATAGTGTAGAAAATGGATAGGATTACCAAGTAATACAACACTAAATTCTGTGTTAGAGTATTGATTCTGTTAAGATTATTGCGTCAAAGAAAATTGTCAATCAGTTTAGTATTTCACAGAATGTATAACCATCCCGTGTATAAATATATCTGCAAAGGTCTAGTGTTACCTTGTTTTACCAATATTAAGACGTAAGCAGTCACCCATGTGTCTTTATAGAATCAATTTACTTTCAATCTGAATAAGTTGTTAAATTTAGTAAAGTTTTATCAGTGCTGCTCCTCCGAATTTAAATATTACTGTCAGATTTTGCATTGTAGTCATGAACTAATTGATTTTCTGTCATTCATTGAACTCTGTTAGACAATAGTACACTTTATATTCACTTAAGTTTCTCTGAAGCCTAAATCATTGCTGCTAAGATTTGTAGGAAGGGAACTAAATTCCTTAAAGCCATACCAACAATACACTTTCAAATGAAGGAAAGGGGTAAAAATTTATAGTTTCGTAGATGGAGGTGAATTTGAATTATGTAAATGTATCTGCAGTAGGTGTGCATCGGCGGCATAGCGGTTAGGACGCTCGCCAACCATGCACATGCTCCGGGGTTCGATCACCGGCCACCCACGCACTCCTTTACCTCGCTAAGCCAGAAATAATGCTGGTAAAGAGGTAAGGTTGGGCATGAGGCTAGCAATCCCATCCTGTAAAATAAACGTGCCTCGGTGGCATAGTGGTTAGGACTCTCGCCGACCATGAACATGGTCCGAGGTTCGATCCCCTGCCGACACACACCTGATATCTATGGTCGGCCTGCGAAATTTGGGCTACCGATATCCATGCTGAAAATTGCATACTTGTACCAAAAATACAGTGTGGAATCAAGCTGTAATAAAAAATAAAAACACTGCTACAAAAACTTCAAGCTACTAGTTTGAAGCCCTATGTTCCACTGGGGAACGTGAAGGTAAAAAAAATCTTCAGTAGGTTACACAACCTACATGGTCACTGCTTTGATTTCCATTGTTAAGTAAATGTATTATCCACTTCAGAACAGGACTTCGTATTGAATGGACAGCTTTCATCGTTTTTGTTGACTTGTACAGATTTTTCCGCATCACCTTCAATAACTTGCTGTTATTATTGGTGGTATTAGTATTTCCACCCTCCAAGAGATTCTCTGTTTATACTTACAACAGATATCAACAACTTTTGTAAATAGATCAACAATAATTTGCAATTTATTCAATTCAGAATTTGTATGCTAGATGTTTTACTTAAAGTATATTCAGTACTACAAAATTGTAGTGAATAATTGTAACAGCATATCTGTTAAAAGATATGTATATCAGCATAAAATTACTATCCTGTAAATGATTATGCAAGGTGTATAAATGCGCCTAAATTTTATTACAGTAAATTTCGAATTAATTTAACCATTGTAGAGTCAATGTTCTGCTTCCATTAATATTATCAACAAAATATAAATTCATATTTCAGGTTTCTAGGTGTCTTAACTAATTTCACTGTAAATTTGGTTTTTTTTCCTTCACGCGTTCCCCAGTGGAACATAGGGCTTCAAGCTAGTAGCTTGAAGTTTCTGTAGCAATATTTATTTTACAGGATGGGGTCTCTAGACTCATGCCCAACATTTCCTCTTTACCAGGATTATTTCTGGCTTAACGAGGTAAAGAAGTGCGTTGGTGGCCGGTGATCGAACCCCAGAGCATGTGCATGGTTGGCAAGCGTTCTAACCGCTATGCCACTGACGCACGTAAATTTGGTTACGAATCAACAATAAAAAAAGAATCACTGAGAACTGATGGTTATGGAGTATATATGTCCAAACCAAGTTCACTTTTAATAGTTTGAAAAAATTTGAGCATTGGCTATATAATATTCACCTCTTAACTCTTTGTGCTTAGATTTTGTAAATTCTGGTTTAATAATACTTTGATAATGCTATTAGCATTAAATAGTGAAACGTCAGTAAAAACATTATCGTTCTGTTTTACATTCATTGGGAAATACAAGAAAACCTTTATTATGATGAAGGTCATAGAACTGATGATTCGTCCTAATTTGGGACTCTTCACCACATCGAGTGACTCATAGGTGACTGAATAGTAAATGTGATTCACTCGTAATCTGAAATTCATAGGTCCTATCCCTCTTGGAGTGGCTGGTGCGTGCTACTGAAAAATCCTAAATCAGGGCGAAACACCTCCAGTTCCCTTCAATATACATTGTCTCTCTGAATGATATTGTTTCACGAAGAAATTTATACTGAAAACATATACTGGTTGTGATTAATTACATTTCGATGAAGTAATCAGTTGTCACTTTGTATTTCCAATGATAATTTCCAATGTTGAATAAATCATTAAGTTAGATATTTAAAATTACACTTTAAATACACTAAATGTGGTGACTATTCTGTGTAAATTCGACTCTTTGTGCTTATCACAACAATCGGCTTGATTCACTTAACAACTATGTTAAGAGGGAACTATAAAGTGACTAAGTCATTCCTATCATGCTATATGAATGCCATTCCAGTTTAATTTCACATTATGATGTAATCTTTTATGTTGTCTTTCATTCACAGTCCCGTGTTTACTATTATTATTATTATTATTATTATTAATTTTAAATAATAATGGATTGTGTCAAAATTGCACAGATCAAAGAGTTAAGCACACACACACACACAGTCAGTAGTAAGATGTCACTTATCAAAATATTTGTCATGATGCATCGTCAAGGTTTTATGGAGGGAGAGAGAGAAAAAGCACGACAAATCGTAGCTATTTGTTTTTCACTTAAAATAACATAAATAACTTAGAAAACAAAACAACATGGCAACTGTGTTTGTTTTCTTTTGTCGTACTTTTTAAGGTGTTATAAGATGTTTTTATTAAACATCTAACAATAAAAAATTTATCATTTAATAAGTTGCTAACCAAAAATCATCAGCCTACTTCTATTCGTTAAAAAAAAAGACACAATCTATTGCACAATGGAATGGCTTCTATAGTGGTTTTTAGTCACTAATAGATATCACATTGAAGGAATGCAATAGATAGTTTATCTACCTATCATACGAATGTATGCAGATGTCATGGTCATAGTTTCCTATAGTTTGGTTTTGTAAGGGTTAGTTAAGTTTTTACGAATTGGTAGAAGTTAGAATTCACGAGCCAGTGAATCGGTCCCAGTGGCTGAATGGTATACGAGCTCGCTGGCCTTGTAACCGGAACGTCCTTGGTTTGAACCCTGGCGGTGGGTGCGTACTGCCGATGATTCCCAAACTAGTGGGATGAAACAGCAGCTGTCCAGTACTCCAGTGCTGGTTTTCAATGGTTATCTAACTGATATAAATCCGTGATCAACTCGTAAAACCATAGTCATAGTTAAAATATTTTTTAAAGCTTTTAGCTCCTATTCTGATGCGATAAAACTTAAGGATAAGGTTAAACAAACGAGGTATCCCAGTGCTGTGCTTTTCAGTTCAAAATTAATGAAGCAAAATTGTCCTAATACCTCTAGTTTGTAATTTCTATGCCTTTGTTATATAATATGTTAATTAGTTTCGACTGAAAAAAGCCTTTAATCGTCAGAAAGTATTTATTTATTAAACTGACTAGTCTGTTCGTTTCTTACTTATAACTTTCGGATTTGCTACTTTCAGCAGCATTGAATGATGCAAATCTATCTGAATCTTTTATGAAGGCTCCGAAAAACAAGCTTAAGTATAACCTGTTGTTGTATGAACATACAACAACAGACTTATTGTATCATTATTAGTATTATTCCCTTGCATTCCAAATGGAACATAGGGCTTCAACAACAACACATCTCCACTTTGTTCTGTTTTCTGCCGTCCTCTTCATCTGACTCCACGATTGATCAAACTCTCTCATCTCCTCCTTGTCACACGATCTCCTTCATATCAGCCTCGCACCGACGACCCACTCGTCGCTTCCCAACGGGATTCCCCTCGACCGATGGCCTTCATTGCGTGCGATGTCATTCGGTGGCCTCCTCAATGTATTCCTGATCCATCTCCACTTTCTCCTACATATTTGTTGAGCAATCGGCTCTTGGTTAGTTTTTTCCACTGCAGAGTTTCTTGTCGCTTATTCTTTCTGGCCATTTGACCTTCAGTATGCAGCGAAGGCAATCCATGAATGGAGAATTCAAATGAGTTCATTTTATACTAAAACCTGTCCTGAAGATGTTATCTAGAAGGACGAAAAAAGCTTCGCAGTTAAATCAACCCACTCAGAGAACACAACTAATTCAATATCATCCACCTGATCTACAAATTTTCTCCATTATGTAATCTACTGTTCCTTCTAATCTTCAACAAAAACTAATCCGAAGTCACAAATTACTTTTTTTTTAATTGTTTCACTTCTCACCTGAATGTAATGTGTTTGCTACAGAATATGATTTCGAAATCTAGGTGTATAAAATAATTAAAATAAAAGTGAATTAAGACTCTAACTCTCAAGTTTTATCACTTTTTCAAATTTTACTTCATAGAAGCGGTTCATTAAAGTGAAAATTTGCTTTGATTAATTGGTAGGTTTAATCAGTCCTGTGCGTCGGTGGCGCAGCGGTTAGGATGCTCGCCGACCATGCTTATGGTCCGGGGTTCGATCACCGGCCACCGACACACTCCTTTACCTCGCTAAGCCAGAAGTAAAAGCTGGTGAAGAGGAAAGGTTGGGCATGGGGCAAGCAACCCCATCCTGTAAAATTAAACACTGCTACAGAAACTTCAAGTCACTAGCTTGAAGCCCTATGTTCCACTGGGAATGTGAAGAAAAAATTATAATTAATCAGTCCTACTCTTTACATTTCTGGAGTGATTTTTTTCCTTCACGTTCCCCAGTGGAACATTGGGCTACAAGCTAGTGGCTTCAAGTTTCTGTAGCAGTGTTTATTTTACAGGATGGGGTTACTAGCCTCATGCCAAACCTTTCCTCTTTACCAGTCTCATTACTGGTTTAGTGAGGTAAAGGAGTGCGTCGGTGGCCGGGGATCGAACCCCGGACCATGTGCATAGTCGGTGAGAGTCCTAACCGCTATACCACCAACGATACAACTGACTTTTTAAGGACATTGCATCTGTTTTTCTTGAAAAAGATATCTTACTCACTTCTCAGAGAGTAAATGTACCACTGATTAGGGAATAGTCTGGGACTCATCGTCAGTACGCATCCACTGCCAGGGTTCGAGCTCACAACCCTCCACTTACAAGACAACTTCGGAGAACATCCAGCCATTGGGACCCGACTCAGTGGCCAGCCCATGAATTCTCACTTCTACTAATTCGTGATTTTAGTATGACTGGCACCAATCACTGTCATCGGCGGGTGTTTATCCCCCCTCCCTACCGGGTTGACCCCACTCGCCATGTCTTCTCACTAGGACTACAAGCAACTCTGTTCTCCAGCCAGTCACTGGCGAGCAACTCATTAATCTCCAAGAGTTTGTTTGTAGGAAGTTGATTTGTTACAAGTAAACAAACAAATAATAATACAACGAAATATGTTCATCTATTCTAATAGACAAAGTTAAGCTAATTTCAGTTTTTTTCTAGAAATATACTCTTTAAATTGAAAACAAAATTATATTAATCCAGATTTTGGTAGCGGTGATGATGTACAAATACTCTAAATGCAGTTTGTTAACTCTATTCACTTATTTGATAAGAACGTCCTAAATCAAAAATGTAAAAGCCACAAATAAGCATAGCTATTCCACATAAACTTGCGCTTCATTGTATAATACCTTAATTTAACAAACTACTAAATGACCTAAGCATACTGTTATGTAGACTGTTTTAATAAATCTGAAAATCACTTACCTGGTATGAATCACGTGTCTCCCGGTCAAACATCAGATTTGGAGTAATCCAACCTGTTAAAGCATCTATTTTGAAATTAGCCCTGTCCAACAAAGAGTAGGTAATTCTTGCATTCTCACCTTCATCATCATCATGAGCACTTATCTGCCGAAAATAGAAATAATATAAAATTTTTGACAGTATGCAGTAGGCAGGCGAAAACACTTCTCTAACTGAAAACATAAACACATTCGACTAATCTACGGATGACTAATATATATATTAGCATAAAGATCACATTTTATTGAAACAATGTAATCTTTGTGAAGATATTCTGGCATATTTTTGCAGAAATGAATATAATTTTCATAAATCTACTAATAAGTCATCTGAAATAATCATCTTGTGTTATTTAAGACTCCCTTCTCCTTAGTGATGGATTCTTTAGTTACAGAAAAGTATCTGTACACAACTTCTGAGTGGTAGGCATTTTTGTCAGTGGAGAAAAATGTAGTTTATATAGCTTCATTTCTTTAATGTTCAATTAGTACTTTGTTATATTTCTAATAATAGTTGGCATTGGTGGGTCGGTGGCACAGAGGTTAGGACGCCCGCCGACCATGCACATGGTCCGGGGTTCGATCACCGGCCACAGACGCACTCCTTTACCTCGCTAAGCCAGAAATAATGCTGGTAAAGAGGTAAGGTTGGGCATGGGGCTAGCAACCCCATCCTGTAAAAATAAAAACACTGCTACAGAAACTTCAAGCCACTATCTTGTAGCCCTATGTTCCACTGGGAATGTGAAGGAAAAATTCTTATTTATTATTGGTGGGTCGGTAGTGCCCAACCTGTTCTAAGTGACGTCAGATAGATACATCACCCAACTCAGTAAATGATCTTCCCACTGAGATTCACATACAGCTACCGACTTTTAATGATCTCGTAAAATTTCATTATTCCTTAAAACCTAATTATTTATGTCATTCGTGTTAAAGTGTTTAATCCGGTCTAAACAATAGCATCTTGTAATGCTTCAATTATGATAGAACCATATGCAATGAGTTATCTTATTGAAAGGAATCAATAGTTCTGATAGCAGAATCGCTTTATCAGTATCTAAACAGATTTAAAATCATCCCTTTGAATAATAGTAATAATAATAATATAAACGCTTCTTTACAGTTCACCCAAAGACAATATATTAATCGACCACAACTGTGTGGAGTTTGGAACAGTACGATTGTACAGTTTTTTGTTAGATGTTAAAAATGGAAACATTGTAAAAATAACTTCGGAGTACAACCTGAAACACAAAGTGTTGCTTTTCGCTTCTTCTTCTTCTTCTTCTTTTCACTGGTCCATACTGTCTGCTTGCTTCATTACTACTAAACGTGTTGTATCCTTTGGATTTTCGCAGGAATCTCTCGTCCTCATCAGAAGACTATTTATTCCACAACCTATGTACACCATTGAACTCTTCTGTGGATTATATTGATAATTTGTAGCAGAGGACTCTAACTGTATCATCAAGTAACTAACAATTTCTATAACTTGTTAACTGTCCCCTACAAGTGTAATGAAATTTCTCGTATTTGTCAATGTTTCATTGTGAAGAAAAAATAGCAGTTAAAAAAGTTATGACAAAGGATGCTAAAGGTAAGTTGATTTTATGTGACTTACTTGAACAACTTTTTCTCCAATTTGATTATTCTCTTGAATCGATACATGATAAACAGAATTTTCGAAAACTGGTCCATGATCATTTATATCCCGAATGGTTAAGGTCACTGTCATAGTTGAAGTCAAACGAACACCACTAACAGAATTATGTGAACCTATCCGACCAGTATTTGAACCACCATCTGAACAGATCAGATGAATAATTAAATGACCTGGAATAGGATTTTCAGGATCTTCTCTGTCAAGCATTATTCGAGTAGATAAATCGTAAGCTTGTGCTGTAGGATTTACAGTTGGATCAGGTGAGAATTGCAGTGCTTGACGACGAACCAATCCCGGTGGTTCTGAACACTCTACTAGGCCATTTACACTAGGACTGTCTGGATCACGAATCCGTACCTGTATTAGGAGAGTGGGAAGTAAAATCATGTATGATTATGATATCTATTGAATACTCTACCATTTGCTAAGCATAGCGTGTTTTCAATCACAGATTATTTTTAAAAAAGTCAAATTTATCTGATCTGGCTAACAAATAAGGAGAAATTAGGTGCAAACTCAAGGCATAATTCCGTTTTAATTTTCGTCAATATTTTCATACAAAGAAATCACTAGCAATATATTATATTCACAATATATTACGGAAGACAGTAATAACAATACACCTAATAATAATACAATACATCTAATAGTACTACATCTAATAATAGTATTACAATACATCTAATATCATCCAATCAATGTGCACCTACCTAGAATGGTGGCCACATTACAAACCTGACTGGTAGAATTCAGTCTGCACCAAAGTAAGGACTAGGCACATCACACTAGTTACTATTGTCCAATCAAAAATTCACCGTAAAGTCCTACTGGAGGTCAATCGTGAGCCCGAACAGTTCAGTGGTAACGTCTCTGACTGCAGCACTGGGTGATGCGGGTTCGAATCTCAGAGGGGTGGGACATGAGTTCCTTCAAAGTTGCAGATACGCCTTGCTGATGAGTGCCAACTAGCTTGGTACCTAGGTGTTCAAGGCTTCCTATGGCCGATCGCATCCAACCATCTAACAATACACCTCATTACTAATTATAAACTAAAATGAAGTTTTCAGATGTTTTTGTTTATAGTTTTAGTAATTCTTTTAGAGAATGCAGTTTATGACAAGCCTTCAAAGTCAATATTTATTTGATAATAGTTAAATGTTAGAAGTAACACTAGGATACATGTTTCCCAAGGGCTGAAATGAGATTGACATTTCACAAACAGCTGGCTGAAATAACTGCCTTGTAAGCAGATTGTGAATATTTCAAATAGTAATGACTGCTCATCATCACGGATGATTTATGTTTGATGTCACACAAAATTCAAGACTTACAAGCGAAAACCGACAAACTGGTCGAAGAAGCAGGTAGTGAAGACAAGACTCCAGGTGAACATAGACAAGACGCAGGTTATGAAAATAACCAACCAACAACAACAACAACATCCAGCGCCAATCACCATCAACGGGAGGGATTTGAAATAGGTTAGTGACTTCACTCACTTCTCATCTAGGGAGGGAGAATTGTCTCAACTACAGACAGTCGGAACAGACGAGGATGTCAAATCGAGCGAGAATCGGGAAGGCGAGTGAGAAACACATTCATCAACCAACCTGAAACAACCAATCTGGAAATCTTCGTCACTCAGCCACCATCAACAACAAAAGTCCGTTGGATTCAATTCAATACAAACAACGCCAAGTCAGCCAGTCAGTCAGTCAGTTCTTCTATGCGGATCGGATGAGAAACTTGGCGGGCGGGCGGGTCACAAAGAATATTTCCAACAGCCTGTTGCAGACGCTACCTTTATCAACCAACAACTATCTGTCTTCGATGGATCTATACTGAAGATCAGATGGCCGGGCCGGGTCGGGTCGGGTCGGGTCGGAAAGAATCAATCGCCAACAAGAAACTATGGCCGGGAATAAACAAGACAAAACAAGAACCAATCGCCAACCAACAAATATGCAGGAGATTGTGGATGGTGATGGATTGGACACTCGCTCGCTGAGGAGGCCGGTTGGTGATATCACGCGCGCATCAGGCCATTGGTCGAGTGGAATTAGGCCGAAAGGGAGGCGGCGAGTGGGACGTCAGTGCAAGTGTGACATGGAGGAGATGGTGTGAAGAGGAGTTGAAAGAGTATGGACTAACTAACATGGATGCAGGTGAAAAGTACATCAGAAGACAGAAGTGGCAAGTGGAGACGTGCAGTTGAAGCCCTATGTTCCACTAGGGACTCAAGAGAACAATAATAATGATTGCTCATCAACCAAAATGCTTATAAAACGAGAGGAATATACGAAATTATGTTCATAATCTTTATAATTTCTTAGTTACCGATTTAGCTATGAGTGTAGCATATATGCAGAACTTGTTGATTTTCTCTAATCATCGTTAATTATCAACCATTATTAATTCTTCCTTACCCTTTATTAAAGAAAGTAGAATGTTACAGTTTTTAATAAATATGAATAGCGATTGCAGTAGAAAAAATGATGAAGATAGAAATACAATCAGGAAAGGTAATTAATGATTCACATCAAATTTATCCACATGAAACTGATATCGTATAAACAGTTCGACTGTACAGTTTAATCAGTGCTTTACTGGACCAGCAGGTTGGTTCTATCAATACATAGCATATAAAGGGTCACTAGTGTATGCACTTTGGCTTGTTTTCAATTGCATCTTCGCATCATAATGAAGAATAAATAAAATGAAGTGGTTAGCCAAACACTGAACTTACCTGTCCAATTAATTTGCCTGGTAAAGAATTTTCATCTGCAACTAATTGTTTTGGATTTAGTTCAAATGCTGGAGGTTCATCGTTTACATCAACTACTTGAACATTTAGTGTAGTACGTGAAGAAAATTCACCATCAGTAACTTCAATTGGAATAGAATAGATCTGTCGTAATTCATAGTCCAAACTACTACGTAGTCGAACATGTCCATCAGATTCAATATGAAATGTAGTGGACATTACATGATATTCTAATGAAGAAGCCATGGTGTAGGTTAATTGTGATGTACTGTCTGGATCATAAGCAACAAGCTAAATAACATAAAAAAGTAGGGACTGAATTATCACAAATGGTGTGAATGGCAATCATTACATTTTAAATGTACACCTAATTTTCACTTAATTGAACATTAAATTCAGAATAGTTCTGGGCTATTTTGAAATTTTTATCTGTCTTGCAGAAATATCTCATTATTTTACAAAATTAATTAGTTTACTTTAATATGTCAGTATGAAAAGAAACAACAAAACTTGAATTCGAAAAGTTTATTTCCATACACTTGATTGACATCCATGTGTACAGAAAGACTTCCAGGCTGGGGTCCTCGGGACGGTAAAAATCTATGGTTGGAAACAATTGGTGACATGGCTCAAAACTGTTCTCAGTGGCGCAGATGCATCCACTCCCTGTGACTTATGATCTTCAATGAAACTGTTTTGTATTTCTTTATTACCCCTCCTTTGTCTCACACCTCTGCTCACTGTTTCTATTATGCTTTTCTTGTACTTTCTTCTCTTGCTTCGCGTGCTACACGGAATGTGGCGATTTGAACTGCCGCACATTTGTGCAAAGTTCTACGTCGAAAACAGACAGACAGACAGACAGTACAGAAAGAATCAAGTTAACTGTGAACATTATATGACAGAAGACGTACAGAAGTGAACATTTATCTAAGGATATAATCAGCTCTTGAAGGCCTGCTTAAAACTAAGGCTACCGAAAAACTCCATTAATTTATTGCGCATAATTTCTCTTATTCAATTTGTTTAAATCTAATAAGATATGACCTATAATAGTATTGTTTACCTTGGCGGGTAATTAAAACATTTACAGCCTACTGATTCACAAGTTTCTACTAAACATATGAATAAGCATTAACGTCGATGGTAGTTTATTCTAATACATGAAATGACCCTTCTTGGGTTCTGTCCTTGGTTGGCATGCAACAAAATGTCGTGTATTTCTCGAATGAGGAAAAGAAAAGACATCATTATGAATTGTTCTGGGCTTCAGGTCAGATAGAACTGTGTCACACGATCTACTGTCGATTATTCTTTTATTTGAAGATCCTGATCAAAGTGACAATATCATACAATCAACTCTGCTCAAAATTCTCTACATAACACTGTTCAGAATTAAAGCCATCATTATTAGTGATAAGACGTGAAACAATATCTGAAATTAACATTCCTTCTTCATTAGTACAGCGGTGTGTTTCTCTCGTTATTTCAATTCCTCTACTGCATTATGTCCAACTTTCTAACATGCAGTTATATGATACACAGTTATCTAGTTCAAAATTAAATCTATAAAAAAACAGCCACTGAGTAAAATTTAATGTTACTGACTTCGAAGAAGATATCTGTTAAATTGCCTATATTAGAATGCACAGACACATTATTATGACTGTTTACATTTACTGAAACATTTAGTGATTTAAAGAAGTGAGGTCCTGAAATGGATAAATGTAATCTCAGATTTAGGAAACAATAATGATGTAATTTACAATCAGAATCGGAAAGGCAAGATACGCCTTCATCAACCTGACACCAGTTTGGAAATCTTCTGCACTCAGTGAGCATAAGGAACAAAATTCGCATTTTCAATACCAATGTTAAGTCGGTCAGTGCCTCTATGAAGGTCAGAAACTTGCACTGCGTGTCACCAAAAGGATTTCCAACAGGCCTCTGCAGACTTTCATCAACAGCTGCCCCCTTCGCTCAATACTGAATATCAAACAGCAGGTCAGAAAGAATAAGCGACAAGAAACTCTGCAGTGGAAAAATATAACCAAGAGCCGATTGCTCAACAAATATGTAGGAGAAAGGGGAGATGGATCGGGCACACATTGAGGAGTCCGCCAAATGACATCGCGTGCAATGAAGGCCATCGGTCGAGGGGAATCCTGTTGGGAAGCGACGAGTGGGTCGTCGGTGCGAGGCTGATATGAAGGAGATCGTGTGACAAGGAGGAGATGAGAGAGTTTAGTCAATCGTGGACCCAGCTGAAGAGGACGGCAGAAAACAGAACAAAGTGGAGATGTGTTGTTGTTGAAGCCCTATGTTCCATTTGGAATGCAAGGGAATAATACTAATAATGATACAATAAGTCTGTTGTTGTATGTTCATACAACAACAGGTTATACTTAAGCTTGTTTTTCGGAGCCTTCATAAAAGATTCAGATAGATTTGCATCATTCAATGCTGCTGAAAGTAGCAAATCCGAAAGTTATAAGTAAGAAACGAATAGACTAGTCAGTTTAATAAATAAATACTTTCTGACGATTAAAGGCTTTTTCAGTCGAAACTAATTAACATAGCTGAAATAATCAGTAATAGCACAGTATCACAGAGATTATTTTTCTGATAAGACCACACAGTATAGAACACCTAATTCAGAGAAGTTATTTGTGAGTTTATACAGTCTGAATACTGCAAATGAAGATAATTAAAGTAGTTATAATAGAGGGATGCACTGTAATGATGGTAATCAATCTTATATGTTAATCATTCTGACCACCAAAGTACAGTTCATGGGACTCTCATGAGGCCTAAAAGACATGAATCGTAAAGGGTCTTGCCTTAATAAAAGAACTACTATGAAATATCATCGGGACAATTCCTCAATTTTACTAAATTGATACTATTATCTAGTCTATGCTAAGATTATGCACAATGAGTGATGAAATCAAATGAGGAACATCGTGTCAGAAGATATCAAAAAGTTTTTACGAGTTGACCACAGATTGATATCAGTTAGAGAACTATTGAAAACCAGGGAGTACTGGACCAGTGAGGTTCAATTAGATGTCACGTGTGTGGATGGATGTCTCACCAATGACAATGGTTGGGGGGGGGCGCTAAATCGCTAATTGGTAGAAATTAGAATTCATGGACTGGCCATTGATTGAATCAAGTCCCAGTGGCTGAATGGTATACGAGCTCGCTGGTCTTGTAACCGGAAGGTCCCGGGTTCGAATTCCAGCGGGTGTGTACTGCCGATGAGTCCCGAACAAGGACGAAACAGCAGCTGTCCAGTACTCCAGTGCTGGTTTTCAATGGTTCTCTAACTGATATCAAACCGTGGTCAACTCGTAAAAACATAACTAACACTTACAAACTAAACTATAGGATATCAAAAAGTGTATTAAAAGCTTTGTGATACCAATAGCTAAATGAGCTACTATGAAATGTTTTGTAGAAATCAAATTCTGGCAAACTCGATTCACAATATGAATAGAAATGAGAAAAAATCAGACTAAACAGTCAGAATGGTGTTAAGGATTCACGGAAGTTGGGAATAACCCCTGATAATTACACCTAAATAACACTATGACTATCATGTGGGTTTCTTAGCTGATTTGATAGAACTGCCAAGAGACTGTTGGTTCCAAACATGCCGCGAACTATAATCGGGCTTCCCTTACAATCATTCACCATAATATGGATTGAAAAACACACACTTCATTTTGGTTGGTTCATAAAAAATCTCTCTCCCTCTCCTCAGATTAATATTTCGCTACATATTCTAAACGGAGAATAATAAATAGTGTGGTCAAATAGGATGATTTTTCCGTCTATGTTTATAATATGCCCTAACCTGACCACCTGAGTCTAGGTTATTTTTTCTGTAGAACAAGTGACCAATGATGTTACTATTTTTGTCTAACTAGAACGACAAACAGATAAGAATGCCAAAGGTATGGTCGTCTAATTCCCGCCTATTAAATACATACGTGAAATAAATTAAGCGCTAAAAGCAACAATGTTAGCTTAAAAAAAAGGTAGTCGTTAGAATAAATCGCGGTTGCACCGATCTAGATAGTGAACAAATATTTTTTTTCAAGTATTGGTTTGTAGGGATTTGGTTGATTGGTTACAGGATTTCATCATGAGCTGACATTGGTTAGAGAGCCATTGGAAAACTTGGGAGTACTGGACAGCTGTTTCGCCCTAGTTTGGGACTCTTCAGCAGTACGTACCCCCTGGGGTTCGAACCAAGTGGTCCCAGTGGCTTAATGGTCTACGAGCTCGCCTTGAAACCAGAAGGTCCTGCGTTCGAACCCTGGCGGTGGGTGCGTACTGATGAAGACGTGTGTCGGTGGTACAGATGCTAGGACGCTCGCCAAGCATGCACGTGGTCCGGGGTTCGATCCCCGGCCGACGAACTCCTTTACCTCGCTAAGCCAACAGTGAGACTGGTAAAGCGGAAGGGTTGGGCATGAGGCTAGCAACCCCATCCTGTAAAAATAATCACCACTGCTACAGAAACTTCAAGCATCTAGCTTGGAGCCCTATGTTCCACCGGGAGCGTGAAGGTGACGTCGTCTCTAACCAATGTCAGCTCATGATGAAATCCTGTAACCAAATGTTTTTTTTCTGGACTACGACATTATAAACCTTGACTACATGGTCTATAAATATGCATTGGTAATTCAAATGGGTTCATTTTAAGTGATAGTTTGACAAGTTTGAACTCTGTTATCTTAAACGATGAATCTTAGTTATACAGACATATACAGGTTATGAATTACTAAATATCTTTAACAACATTAACACTTATCAAGTCTGATCACAAAATAACTTCGGTTAGAGAACCATTGAGAATTAGGTAGTAGAGAACAGTTGCTTCGTCATTGTTCGGAACTCCTTACACTACACACCGATTAACCTCAGCAAGAGTAGAACCCAGGATCTTGAGTTCTCAAGGAGAGCACGTTCACCATTCATCCACTGGTGGCTGACTACAATGTGAAGTTGCCTCAAGTTCTATCGGGAAGTCATAACTGGTGGAGTCCACCAAGTCGGGTGTAAGAACAGATACTTACCGACGACATCAGCTGGCGATCATGTTAAACATCGTTATTTGGTAGAAGTTAGAAATGATGGGTCATTGGATTCCGTCGAATTAACTGAATGATAAAAATATGCTTGCCCCTTGTTGGTATCATGGGTGCGTACTACTGAAACGTCGCGAGCAAGGACAAAACAGCTGTCAGGTACTTCCTAGTTTTCAGTGGTTCTCTAACTGAAGTTAGCTGGTGATCAATCAAGTCTATGCAAATCGATACTTGAGAATTAACACTTTTACTTAATGAAAATGGGAGGCTTCGGATTTCTGGTGATGTTTACTGGTAGTAATTTAAACTGTCACTTTCACCTTTAGGCATAAATCTAACCTAAACAAACTGGTTAGCACTCACGAGGTGTGCAACATAGATGACACTGAAATAGAAACCAAGTGGGAAATTAAATATCTAGGCGTCATTCTATCTGCTGACCTTTCTTGGTCGTCTCATATCTTGATGATTTCTAAGAAAATATTCCGTCTTTCCTTCTACATCAAGAAGTTAAGACATTCTGGAATAACCCAAACCTTACTCCTACAATTCGTTAACTCTTGCATCCTGCCTATTATTCTCTATTGTTCCCCCTTAGTTTTTCCTGGCCTACTGAAGAAGGACTATACCTTATTACGCAGGATGTTAAAGGTTGTCAGCAGTGTAAGCAATATGCCACTTAATCAGCCTGTTAATATTCTGGTTGACAGGCACTTCGATTCATGTGAAAAATGGGCTTAATCCATTTTATCTACCTAACTCACACCACACTCTTCGTTCACAACTCTCCCCTTGTATCACATCAGTCAGAACCAGAAGCCTATATAGAAAACGATACGCTCGCACTAGGAAGTACAAAAACTCAACCACACCCTACCTACTTAGCTCATGTTCTGTGCGATAAAGAAAGCATTAGGCGTGATACCTATAACTTATTAAATAGTCAGTAGAACAACTGGATCTCGTATTTCCAAATCATGTCATTCATAGGTACAACATTTTATTTCTCTCTTTTCCTTTTCTCTCCCTCTTTTTTTCCGTTATGTGCTGCTTTGTTTCTTTCTTCCTTACAAACTCTATTAAAGCATTCTTCGTTCTTTCAAACTCTGCATATCTCGACCTTTTGCTACCGCTTACACCAGTAAACATGCTAGCATCTACTTTTCCGAACACCTTCAAACACTCTGTTCACTTTTGGCTTTGCTACCGACATGCCAATATGTTGTTGTCAACACTGAGATTACCCATAATATATGTAGAATTTTATTTATTGTTAATGTACAAACTGGATGCAATACTGCAGTGAAATGCTGAGAATTCCATTCTTTATGACAAGTATTGTTTTGGAATAAACCAAATTATTATTATTATTAAAAAGCCTATATCATCTCATGTTATGCAAGGGGTTGTTTTCGATTAGTTTGTACTTACCTTCCTAGATGAATGAGTTGAGTTTAACACTAAGGTAATCAAAATGAATGACTATTTGTTAAATTGGAGAAAAACTAATAAATAATCCTCGGTCCTTATCACTTTCAGATTTGATCTGGCTAATTAATGGAAAGAATGCTCTTCATACTGCGTCTTATACGAAAAAAAAAACACACAACAGCAATTGAATATTTCAATAGGGGATAATATCTGACAATTATCTTTGTTTAGTTAGAGTCGATTGTTCAAGAAGTATTTCCGACTAATAAAGTGTGAACACTTGAAAAAGATTACAAATCATAAAAGACTAATTACCAACTTGATGTTAAAGGTATGTATTTGATTTTGAAGAGAAGAAAATCTAATCTGGTTATTAAACTAGTCAGATTAACTATCATAGTAACCATGTAAGTTTTTAACCCTAAACAATAATTACGTATCTCTTCATTGTGACTACAAGTTAAAGTGGTCAACAGTGTTTGTGTGAGTCCGTTTAAACTCTTCTACTATTATATGACGAAGATTAAAGTAAGCTAACTATTTCAGATATATTTCACTCATGAATAATCCTGTTTATTGAGCAATTTATGGTGAAAGAAATAAGTCTTGAGGTTGTTCAGTCCTTGGATGAAAACATGAAGATGATGATGATGGTGATGATGACACAGTATTGCACAATGAAGATTATGTGAAAAGGAAATTAACTTTCCAGTAATCCATGCGGATTTGTTTCTCACTGAAGTATACTAGATTCTAAGAGCAGAACTTCACTTCTCTTGTCTTTTGATCCCGATTATTTTTTTGAACAACTAAGCACTTTTTAAAAAGTTTTAATTACAGTCATATTTACAATCTGTGATCTTAAATGGACAGATAACTAAAAACGCCTGTTAGACTTTTCAAGTAATAGAGTGAAGTGAAACTCAACAAAAAACTTACGTCTTATTACTCATTTAAACATACATTTTTGTCATTATTCTATTATTGGCTTAATTTAACTGACAATAATGATATTAACTAAAGTTTCAGTCCCTTTTGAGTATTTTTCCGCTTTGCTCTTATGATCATTTTGATTTTATAACATAGAGACACTTCATAGTACTGTTCATTTTCCGTTAATCATAAGAGTCAAGGTTAGACAGTGGATTGAAATCAGAAAGAGAACCATTGGAAAACCACCAGGGAGTACTGAACGGCTGTTTCGTCCTAGTCTGGGTTTCAAACCCAGGAACTACCGATTAGACGGCAAGCTCGTATACCATTCAGACACTGGAATACCGATTCGATGGACAGTCTGTGAATTCTAACTTTGACCAATTCTTGATTTTAGCGCAACCATCAACCACTGTCATCCGTGAGTTTCTATCCTCACTCTCTAATGGATGGACCACAGTGGTTACGACTTCTCACTAGAACTCCAAGCAATTTAATTATGCAGCCAGTCATTAGTGAGTATCAGATTAATTTTCAAGAATAAGTTTGTAGGGATTAGTAGAAGTTAGAATTCATGAGCTGGCCATTGATTGAATCGGGTCCCAGTGGCTGAATGGTTTACGATTGTTATTATATTATTGTTTCCTTTAGTTCCTAGCGAAACACAAGGCTTCAGCCGCACGTCACCATTGCGTTCGGTTCTCCAGCAACGTTTTCACCTGGCTCCACGTCTGCCAACATGTTCTTATCTCCTCTTCACACCGCCTCCTCCATGTCACCCTCACACTGACGACCAACTCGCCGCTTCCCATTCGGTTTCCACTCGAGCGATTGCATGGCGTGTGATGTCACTTGATGGTGTCCAATTCACCTCCATTTCTTCCTGCTTATTTGTTGCAGAATTGGTTCCTGCTGGGCCGGTTCGTTCATTGCTGATATTTTCTGGCCGGCCATCTGATGCTGAGTAGTATTGAGCGAAGACAACTGTTGATGAAGGTCTGTAGTTTCTTCGAAGTACCCTTCGTGACGCACCAAGTCTCTGAACCGTATAGTAAGTAGCACTGACTTCACATTGGAGTTGAAAATCCGGATGTTATTTTTCATGCCGAGTGCTGTTGATTACCACACAGACTTGAGAGAAACGAAAGCTTGCCTTGTTTTTCAGATCCTCGCTTTGATATCCTCATCAGCTCCGTCCGCCTGTAGTTGAAACTATGCTTCCCAGGTGGATAGGTAGGTGTAAAGGAGGCTGCTTATTTCTAATTTCTCTAATTTGTGCTGACTCTTGTCTGTCGTTGTTGTTGTTGCTGTTTCCGGTGGTCAGGAATCTTCATCACCTCTGTTTTATCTATTTTCACCTGTAGCCCTATCTTTGATGCTTCTTCTACCAGCTTATTGCTTTTCACTTGCATATCTTCCAGTTTGTGGGAAATCAGACATATATCATCGGCGAAATCCAGATCCTCCAAGCTTTTTGTGTGGATTCATTTTATGCCTTTTTCCTCGTTGCCCGCTGTCTGTCGCATTATCCAGTGTATAGCAATCAAGAAAATCATTGGAGATAGTAAGCAGCCAGCTTGTCTTACTTCCGTCTTCACTTCGAAGGATTCCGTGAGTTTCCCATTGTGGATTACTTCGCATGCAGCATTGTCGTACAACTGTTGGATGAGGTGTATGATTGTTGTCGGCACCACATATAAGCGAACCAGTTTTCAAATCACCACTCGATCGACGCTGTCGAAAGCCCTTTCAAAGTCAACGAAGTCGAGGTGGAGAGCTGACTGCTATTCCGAGCTCTGTTCAATGATGATCCGCAGTGTTTCGATTTGATCGATGCATGACTTGCTCCTCCTGAATGCAGTCTTGTCCGGTAGAAGTTTTTCATCCAGGTCGGCGTGTTTGATTCTCTCCAGGGTGATGCGACTAAGTATTTTGCTTGGGATAGACAGGAGCATAATTCCGCGCCAATTCTTCCATTGACTTAGTCCTCCTTTCTTTGGCAGTTTGAGTAAGTATCCTTTCTTCCAATCCTCAGGTACCTTGCCCTCTTTCCACACCTTCTTCAGTAGTGAGGTCATCAAGTCCGCTGATGTCTCTGGATTCATTTTCAATGCTTCTGTTGGGATTCTGTCTGGTCTATGAGCTCGCCTCGTGATCAGAAGATCCTGGATTCAAATTCTGGCGGTGGGTGCATACTGCCAATGAGTCCCAAACTAGGCTGACGAGACAGCTGTCCAGTACTCCACTGATGGTTTTCAATGGTTCTCTAACTAATATCAATCCATGGTGTAACTTGAAACAAATAGAATCCCAACATGCTAATTCTTGAAAATAACATTTTCAGCCTGTTGAACTTTAACTGTGTTGCCTTGATGGACTGTAGTAGTAAATGAGACAGTATTACTGGTTTTACTACGAAAATATCTAAAGAGATATGTAGGTAAGTGAAATGTGTATGAAGGATATTCATCAGCAAGCTTATGGCGTTTGCCGCAAGACATTTATAATCTACTCGTTACTGAAATTACGAGATTCAGCTGCATTCTGTGTACAATAATAAGTCGAGTTTAAAGAAGCATTTAGTGATTTTTGAGTGAGGTTCGAAATTCTGCCATCCGATATATACTATAAGTGACTGACAGAAGTGTTTCGTAAAATGTCTTTTAAATTATCTATGAATTAACGATAAACAATTAGTACACTATGAATTTAAATAACTCCACCACTGTCATTTTGATATGATGGCAAGATAAGGTTAGCCGATATACTGGTAAGAAAAGGGTATCTGATTAAAACAGCCTCCTGCAACCATTACGTAATTCTCATCACATTTTTAACAATAAAGAATTATTTCATAATCATCATCATCATCATCATCAAATTTTCGGTTAAATTCAGTCCACACCTGACCACTTCTCAAAGTTATTGGATAATTATCTTTTCTAGTGTTGATATAGGTGATATGACGTTATTAATTTAAACACACACAAATAAAAGCCAACATCTTATTCGATAAGGGACATAACTGACAGAAGAGAATATCAGTTAACGAATATTAGACAATAAACATGTTTAAATTGCGCATTATTAACGGTTATGATATTGAAATAAACAATCCTAAAGGTAGTTTTAACTATCAGTAAGAACTAAATCTAGAATTGCCTTATTTTTAAGAAGTTTTATAACTTAAATGGACGATTTTGTAACTCATTATTATCCTCAACTCAACAAATAAGTAATATATAGCCATGGGTATAGTAGAGTATGATACTGACTTCATTTAATCTTTAGAGAGATATTGTTGTTCATTCTGAACTTATTATTATTTTATTTTGCAGGCCGACCATAGATATCAGGTGTGCGTCAATACTCCGGAAATCCACGCTTAATCTGAGTGCTGTTTGTAGTAGACTGGACTATGAAGTAATTCTAACTGAGTAGCATGTACGTGTTTGTAGAACTACTCTAAGATATGGTATTTTATTAATCAGTTGGGAACTTTCTGACTAACATATTGATACACCAGAGGTCTGGTCAACCAGCGGGAAAGTCCAAATTGAATTAAATAATTACTAATACTCGTTGCACAAGGGGTGGCTCTCGTGGCCAGATTTATCTACTGGATAACGCTTTGGCCTTTGAAACTATGGGTACTGAGTGTGAGCCTCAGTGGGAACACTATCACTCACTAGGGAGTGCAGGTACATCCAGATGACGTATCCCGAAAAGAACGAAATGCGCATCCTGGATTCCACTGATAGTTACTATCTAATTTTCAAGTATTGGTTTTGTAGAAATTTTGTTTGATTGAATGGAGGATTTCATCATGAGCTGACATCAGTTAGAGAACCACTGGAAAACCAGCTAGGAGTACTGGACAGCTGTTTCGTCCTAGTTTGGGACTCTTCAGTCTTACCATCTAAGTCTTACATTTTTCTTATATTCTTGTCAGCATTCATCTTTTGTCAACATTTTTTTTAAAATATATCATAATTTCCGAATAGTTCATGTATTTCAAGTGAGATGTGTATTCTAAAATCTAACTAATAAGAGAATATTTCGACTATACACGCTATGCTTAACGTTTTCATAAGTAATAAACTATCCTTAGCTTTAAAGTGGGTATCATTTTGATGTATGTTAAAAGTGGATGATTTAATATGACTTTTACATAGTACATAAACTACCACATTATATCAACTGCTCAGAGATCAGCATATCAGCACTTATTTATTCAGTTTTCAAGAGGCTGTTCAAATAGTTGTACAGACAGACCACTACTCATAAGATATGCTCCAAATATGTGAAAGCGTAATAGCCTTATCAGTCTTTTTTTTTTAATAGTAATAGTTATCACTCAAATGGTTATAAGTGTCATTTTATCATTAAAGATATTTCACTAGGATAATTACAGTTATTCATACTGAATTATATAATCCGGTACCAACGATAGGAAATAATTAAATATTTGGTGTAATCCAGTAAGTAATCAAAAAGAACGCGAAAATTAACACTGTTCAAACTTAGTGGTTAAATACATAATTAGTCTTGGTGGGAAGATCCCGGCGGCTGATAAGATAACTTCACAGTTAACCTTTTTAAGTCATTTGCTAGTTAGTCTTTTTCAAATATCTGTTAACTAGCTTGCTTAATTACCATTACAGCGAACACTCAAGAAGTGAGAATACTGTTGGTGATTTCTCTTCTTTTGGGGATGAGTTAATTGAGCAGGACGGGAGTGGGAGTGGGAGGGGACAGTCAATGTCATTATCATGTCATTTAAGAGGATGATTAAATATTTTAAAGAGTATATGTATATAGTGGTTCCCAAAGCTGTTGTGTGGTCACGATTGCAATTAATGATTCCATATAACTATTTAATGGTTCTAAACATAATAAACATTGACCAAGTTACTCAGAAGCTTCCAAAGATTAACAGTCCTACTGGCTAAAGAATACTAACACTATACATTGTATGAATGAGTGAAAACGATCAATACTAAGTAGTTTAAATAATAATATTCTACTACTTTAGTTAATGGTGAGAAGCTAATCTCTCACAGTTCAACTCACCTAACAGCTACCGGCCATCGATTTTTCAACTCACGTTTAACCACAGCATTGAACGTCCTTCAGTAACCACCCTCACTTCCGTGTAGTTGGCAATAAGCCATATCTGTTCTGCACAAGCTGACCATACCACCTGGTTGTCCAAACCTCAGTAGGTGGAGTAGCCTTCCACCCGATAACTACGTAGTTGAAAATCAGGTACCTAAATCAGTGAGTCACAGCTCCACTTGACTTTCCAGAATGTCTGTTCATTCCTACTGCGATACAACTTAAGGTGATGCTTAAAAACGTTAGAATGTTTTTAAATTGTTGATTTTTTGTGAAACCTTTTTCCTATTTACCCATGTCTTTTCCAAATCCGAACTTTCTGATGGAAATACACGTCATAATATCGATTTTAATATTTACCGGATTTACCACTGAAGATGATGTTTAATTTCTCACAATATATCTATCCAGTCGTAGCTTTTGGGAAATTCCACTCTGAAAAATTCTCAGATGCAATTACCTATTTTTAATGTATACAGGCCATTTTACTACAACATTTTAAAATCCTAATAAGATTGTCAGAATCCAGATCGTAGATGTTACAAATTTCCTGGAATAATTTGACGATTGAGTCAGATTGAATCATTTTAAATCATTTGTCATTTTTAGACTCTCTTTTTGGCGAGAGTAAAGAAGATATTGATGAGGACGATTTATTCTCCTTTGTAAAGTAAAGAGTTATTCGACTGTTTTTAATTTTAATTTAACAAGTTGACACTTATAAAAATCTACCTTTATACTATAAATGTTATTAGGTTATAGATTTACTTATATCTGGAAGCCGTCAGTCAAGTTTTTTTAAGTAAAGACGTCAGGTTTATTGACAGTGCACTGAATTATTTATGAATGACTAACAACAAATAGAAGGTTTAAAGTACCTAGAATGTAAAAGCATCGACCTGTGATTCTGAGTTTTGACCAGATAAAAAAGCTCTCTCTCTCCTATGCTTTTCTTTGGACAATATCTGCCTCTGAGATCCGTATTTAGTTGGAGGCTTCTTTTTAATTAACAAGCTTATTCACCTATTTATCTAATTTGCATAGCTAAGAGTTGTCTTAATTTTGTTGACAGAAATCTGATCCCACATGCTCAACACTTTCTCATTTGTTATTCACTAAACACACAAATAGCAAAACATTGTTAACGGAAAATGATAATTAATTGATGAATCAGTATTAATAATTAAGTAAATATTACCTGGGTCTTTCATGTAAACAGATGAGTATTACATTTCTGTTTCGAGAACGCATGCGTATATATGTGTTTTAATTCAGGAACAATTAGAGATTACCATAAGTTATTAAATTATATTCAATGTATATAAAATTAGTGATATTTAGGCAAAATGAAATTCACTTTCTAGGAATGTCATTCAGTGACTTGTTATTTCATTTAGTTATGAAATAAAAACAAATGTACCCCAGAGACAGGTTAATGAGCTGATCACTCATATTCCACTTATAAAATATTGGAGTAAAGGTTTACAGTATGAAATAATTCTGATGATTACACTTTCAGTAATCAGCCTCCAAAGATCAATGAATTTATGAGTAAGAAATTAGGTTGCTTAATGTTAGGTTAGTGGGGTTTGGTTCATTTCGGCATAGATATCACCATAAACTAGCATCGATTAGAAAACCACTAAAATCTAAGTAGCCCAGAACAGTTGCTTATTTTATAGTGAGACTCACTGGCATACATCCATGATTCCACCATCATCATTCCGTGTATCATTATAATATCTTACCATGAATGTTCTGAAACCTCCGTCTCCTACTGTCGAAGCTTCACTGAAATTCTCTTTCTTGCGAATCAGAAATATATTTTACCATTGATTTCCAATTTCCAAGATGATGCAGATATCACCCATTCTAATCTATACCATTCAGCCACTGGGACCCGATTCAATGGCTCATGAATTCTAACTTCTACCAATTCGTGATTTAGCGTGATTTAGTGCGTACTGCCGATGAGTCCGAAACTAGGGTGAAACAGCTGTCCAGTACTCCAGTACTGGTTTTCAATGGTTCTCTAAATGATATCAATCCGTGATCAACTCATAAAAACACAACTAACCCTTACAAACCAAACTGTAGAAAATTAATCTGATGCTCGTTAGTGACTTGTTACAGGATAGAGTTTCCTGGAGTTCTAGTGAGAATTCGTGACCGATGAGGTCCAATTAGATGTCACGTGTGTGGATGGATGTCCCACCAACGATAATGGTTGGGGTCTCACTAAATCACGAATTGGTAGAAGTTAGAATTCATGGACTGGCCATTGAATTGGGTCCCAGTGGCTGAATGGTATACGAGCTCGCTGGCCTTGTAACCGGAAGGTCCTGGGTTCGAACCATGGTGGTGGGTGCGTACTGCCGATGAGTCCCAAACTAGGCTGACGAAACAGTTGTCCAGTACTCCAGTGCTGGTTTTCAGTGATTCTCTTACTGATATCAATTCGTGGTCAAACTCGTAAAATGATCTAATTTTAGTTTGATTTCTATTTATTTTCTGTATAAATGAAACACCGGAATTGATAGTTGTTTCGTTGTTGTAAAAAACAGCTTTAGATTCTGAGAGATTAATACGCAATATAGTTTAGTTGACAGTTTTGATTTCAACCTTTGAAACACACTTACTAAGTGCGCTTCATTCTCATCGAATTGGGATAAAATTTACAAAACACACTCTATTTATTTCAACATAATTTGGACACGTGTTGTTAAATAGCTTTAAAAAAGACAACAGAGGTAATTTAACAATATATATTCTTCTTAAATACTTAACAATAACAATCTGTGTGGTACAAGTGGCGTGTGACCAGAATTATTTGGCTCTAACTTTTTTTTAAAAAGTTTGTTGTACGCTGAACAAGGTTCTGCTTTTTTGTTTTGTTTTATTGTTATCCTCATAATTAGATGTTTAAATTATGATACTCCTCTTATCTGTTCTGTTTTTAACAAAAATGATTAACATACACGTTGTTGTTCCCCTAGGATAGCATGATGTTAAAAGTAAATAGCTGATATTTTACACACACGAAACACAAACAACAGCTTTACGTATACTAGACTCTGTATTCTTATGACCTTAAAACATTTCGTAACAGCTGCAGTTAAGTAATTATTTATTTTTGACATTTGTATTTTGACAAAATGTACCTCTATGACCGTTATTGCGCCACTAGTTAGTGATATATGACATTGTTAATTGTCTGTGGATAGCTCTGAGTGAGCCACTCATGGAAATTGTATACAACAATTGTTGAATTTAGAAGCCTAAAGCTGCTAAATGTGTGTCGGGTGGTACAGTTATAGATTGCGCCCCAACCATGCATATGGTCCAGGGTTCGATCCCCGGTCGATGCACTCCTAAACCTCGCTAAACCAGTAATAAGATTGGTAAAGAGGGCATGAGGCTAATACCTTCACATCGTAAAAAATAAACACCACTGCTACCGAAACTTCAAGCCTATAGCTTGAAGCCTTATGTTCCACTAAGAATGTAAAGGAATATATAGATAGAAAGCTGCTAAACGTCATGGTGTTCGCATTCACAGTTTAGTTACCTCTCCCTTTCACGGAAATACATACAGGCTTTAATATTTCCTACCACATTGTAGTAGATATCGTAATAAAGTGATATATAACTTCTTTAGCATAGATAAACGTTTGACGAAATCATAGAAACATGTGAACCTCAAAGAATATAAAAATCCTGAAGGCTCTTATTTTAATCATTCAATGAAGGCAAGAGGTATATTCTAAGTTGTCGTATCTTTAATTCAGAAGAAATTACTGAAAGCCTGAATGGCTCAGTGGTAACGTCTCTGACTGCAGCATTGGGTGACGCAGGTTCGAATCTCAAAAGGGACATGAGTTCCTTCAAGGTTGTAGATACGCCTTTCTTATGAGTGCCAACTAGAACGAAACCTAGGTCCAAGGATTTCTGAGGCCGACTGCCTCCAACCATCTAATAGCCTAACATATTCTTATCTGCCTCACCTAATGATTTAGATGTATAAATATATATTGTTAGATAAGTGTAAACGGAATGCACATTACTAATATGTTGACTAAGAAATCTTTCGAGAATTATCTAGCAACGAGTATTCACGACAGGGCTCAAACCCAATACAATTAGGTAATGGGTGATCATTTTACTATTTGAAAAATCAGTCAAAATCCCATAGCCCCCTGCTTTCGACTTTGGCTAATTCAAAACGTAATACCGTCACCATTTAACAATCTGGAATATTAGTAATAATAACTTTAACCTCATTTCTTAGGAGAGATGGATATGAAAGAATGTAATTTATCTTAAAAGGATTCCTGCTGTCATCTTAGTCGGATGCAGCTAGCTACTGTCTTCAATTGTTATTAGGTAGGAAATGTCAGAATAGCTAAACAGTTGTTTTGTCGCCAAAATGAACAATATGAATTTATCACTAGCCTAACTTTTTATCTACCTATTTATGGCATACTTGCACATGATCCTCTGACCTTTATCTACAACTTATTACTGACATGATGCTTACGAAGTTCAACTGTATATTTTGACACGTATTACATAACAGCAAAATTAAGTATATCTGTTTCTATATAAATGCATGGTTTAAATATACGAAATTCGAATTTCACCTGTTGAACAAACAACCTGCTCAACGAGAACTGGACAGAATGTTGTGTGGCAGTTCAAGACTTCAAGAAAACTATTTCTTGGATTTTACAGTCGATGAAGCTCAAATTGTATTAGTGTCTAATTGCAGTAGTAATGAAATTACCAGGACTTGAGTATTCGTCAACTTCCATACGGAAGCTTATCATTATCCAGAGAATTATTGATATAAGTATAAAACTTGGGCACTGTGGTAGAGCATAACTCCATTATGGATAAGATTTTATTTTGATAAATCACACAGTGTTGTACAGTTATATTATATATATTCATCAGTTAATATAACTGTACAACACTGTGTGATTTATCAGAACAAAATCTTATCCATAATGGAGTTATTCAGAGAACTTAACTGCTAAAACTGTTATTGCTCTATATAGAGTATCGCATTACAAAAATGTGGTTTCCATCGTGTCTAAATGAGAATGTTGAGAGGTTTTCCAGAGTCGAACGTTGTACTTTAATTTACTGCTACGACACGAATAAGGTTTACCTTAAATTTTCATCATTTTTATCGGTTAGTGTTCAAGAAAAGTTACTTCTTTATTACTTGAATCACCAGACACTCTTTAACTGGAACACACTTTTTCATCTTTCTGTATAAAATCTACTCATATTTGTTATGGTTTCTTATCGGGATACATTTATGAAGAATTAGACTGGGCAAAATAAAAGGCCATTACATTGATTGGTCAATAAGGTATAACCATTGTCATGCATCTAGCCCGTGCTGTCCGTGCTGGCTAGATCCTACCGATCAAGTTTAAAGTATGGTGACTCACCATCACAGTGCACCTGGTATAACGTAAGTTAGTTGGTGGTAATTAGCAGGAAGCTATGGTTTCGTGTTTGTTGGCACTTCTCAATAAGGCAGGCCACGAAAGCTAAAGGAACTGATTTCCGCTCTGATACAATTCAATCAGCACTAACACAAAGGACTAGATATCTCGCACTGGTGACGTTGTAGTGTCCGATCGATGTGTCCATTGCAGTCGTACAGAAGATTAGTCGTATGTCTGAATATCTAAGTGATAAAGTCCCTGACTTCTGCACTAGGTTACGCGGAATAACGTCTTAGAGAGGATATTAGGTTTTTTCTACGTTGCAAAGACGCCTTGTTGAAGGAATGCCAACAAGTACAAAACCTAGCTCTAAGACTTCTTGCCGATTGCTTTCAAACATCGAAAGAATAAAATTACTTACTGTGTTAATAAAATTTATTTTGTAAGGCTCTTAGTAAATGAAAATATTTCATGTATATTTCTTTCTACATTTTTAAATATCATTCAAGGATATAACTCCTAAATCAGCCCATTTATGAAGTCTTTATTTTTACATTCTACTTCTCTCTATCTCAACTTCATCGACTTTGAAAAGGCCTTCGACAGACAGTGTCGATCGAGAGGTGATTTGGCAACTACTTCGCTACTACGGGGTCCCATCAACAATTATACATCTCATCCAACAGTTATACGACAATGCTGCATGCCAAGTAATCCACAACGGGAAACTTACGGAAGCCTTCGAAGTGAGGACGGGAGTGAGGCAAGGCTGTCTACTATCACCAATGGTCTTCCTGATTACAACTGATTGGATAATGCGACAGACAACGGCAACCAACGAGGGAACGGGCATAGAATGGACTCACACAAAAAGGGACTTGGAGGATCTGGACTTCGCCGATGATCACATATGTCTGATTTCCCATAAACTGGAAGATATGCAAGTGAAAAGTAACAAGCTGGCAATAGAAGAAGCATCAAAGATAGGACTTCAAGTGAACATAGATAAAACAGAGGTGATGAAGAGTCCTAGCCAACATCAACAACAACAACAGACAACAATCAGCATAAGTGGGAAGAACCTGAGAGAAACAGCCTCCTTCACCTACCTGGGAAGCATCGTTTCAACTACAGGTGGACGGAACTGACGAGGATATCAAAGCCAGAATCGGAAAAGCAAGACAAGCTTTCATTACTCTCAAATCTGTGTGGAGGTCAACAGCACTCAGCATCAAAAATAAGATCCGGATTTTCAACTCCAATGTGAAGTCAGTGCTACTATACGGATCAGAGACTTGGCGAGTCATAAAGAGCATCTCAAACAAACTTCAGACCTTCACTAACAGCTGTCTCCGCTCAATACTCAAGATCAGATGGCCGGCCAGAAAAGATCAGCAACAGGGATCTCTGGGAGCGAACAAATCAGGAACCGATTGTGAAACAAATAGACAGAAAGAAATGGAGATGGATTGGCCATACGCTGAGGAAACCATCAAGTGACATCACTAGACAAGCCATCGCTCGAGTGGAACCCGAAAGGGAGGCGGCGAGTTGGTCGTCCAAGGGTGACTTGGAGGAGGTCATGCGAGGAAGAGATGAAAGCATGTGGACAGACCTGGAGCAGGGTGAAAAAGTTGTCAGAAAACCGAAGGCAATGGAGGTGCTCAGCTGAAGCCCTATGTTCCTCTAGGAACTAAAGGATACAATAATAATAATAATAAATACTTCTGTTGAAGGGCTACCAAAACTCCACTGAGTTCTCTTCTATAGCTACTTTCAAAAAACCGTATACTGGAAATAATAAATTATGAATAATACATATCCTAAGATAATGTTAAAAATTCCAAGCCTTCATCAATCCCACTATATTTCAGTTATTATAACTTACAGGTGGAAAAAACATTCCATTTGTACAATGTACATTTCTTCTAAATGCCTAAAGAGTAAACATTTTATGAACGGTTTAATTGATGCAAGTTCATGGAACAACTGAGGCTTATAGTGGTAATGGCGTAACTGGATACAAATCATCTGAGACACCATAGAGTTATTTTTATTGATAAAGTATTATTTTCAGACTGTCGATTCTCACTGTATTGACACCAAGAATAATATTAATTATAATATGAACGTATACAATTGGTGGATGGTGGCTAGCAGTGGAATCCAGGATGCGCATTTCGTCCTATTTGGGACTCGTCATCTGGATGTACCTGCATTTCTCAGTGAGTGATGATGTTCCCACCGAGGCTCGAACCCAGTGCCCATAGTTTCAAACGTTTCAAATAGGACGAAAAGCGCATCCTGGATTCCACTGCCAGCCACCATCCACCAATTGTATACTAACTAAATGCCCGGACATCATCGAAGCATCTGCACAAGAAGCCGACATGTCAACCTGAGACCGAGCACTTCGGTCCAATCAATCGACGGGAAAATCAAGAATTCAATTCAATAATATAATATGAACGCTTTAAAACTAGTCAACATCTATTCAGACTAAAATGGTTTAAACAGTACAGTAAAGTAAAACTGTCATAGTCGAAACCATAGTGGACTTCAACAGCCAATCAAAATTCAGATGCAAAAAAAGCCTCATAATCGTTGGAAAACACAATAAAAACATTGTAAACATGATACTAACACTGTATAGTTGTAGCTTATAAGTTGTAAGAAGGTCTGCAATCCCTACACAGATAATCTATAGAGAAATCGTGCCATGTGCGATATATCCCCTTATACAATTGACTGTGAGTCATAGTTTTTTGAGATCCATTCATATTTCTGACAGTATTCTTCAACCTACTCCTTACTCTAACCAATAATCATAACTTTAACCCTAAACCTACCCTTAACTCTTAAAAGACATAACCCTACCTAATAATATAGATTTGTAGAAAATATCTAGTGAGTAAGTAGAATACTATATCTACCCTCTCCAAGTCCAAAAATGTAGGCATAGTTTGATTTGGAATGACATTTCATAGCATTCTCTCTATCTTGTCGGTTCTTGAAAGTCAACTTTTGAAAGATCTTGACTTTGGCTATGATACTTTAACCTCTCCAACAGTACTTTTGCTCATCTCATCTACTTAGCTACGTGGAAAAATAAAGATGGTTAACAACTCAAGACAGATATAAAATTGTTTGGTGTCCTTTAAGCTCTAATATCTCATCATGGATGTTTCATCAACGATATTAACTTTGCTATGTACAGAAACTCATTC
Organism: Trichobilharzia regenti; assembly: GCA_944472135.2. Lineage (NCBI taxonomy): Eukaryota > Metazoa > Platyhelminthes > Trematoda > Strigeidida > Schistosomatidae > Trichobilharzia > Trichobilharzia regenti. Next base: position 114,410,354 of record OX235262.1, on the reverse strand, counting down.
TTTGAATTTAACTCTCCATCAAGTTCATTTTAACGAAATTAGCGCTGAGAACATCACTAAGCATAGTGATGAAATCTCATTAATCAAATATCAGAGCTCGAAAAATAGGAGATAATCTTCATTTAACTGTTTATCTTGACTGATATCACATAGACAGTTGTACCATTCAAAAAAGACAACAGTCTGCAGAATGTATCATTCACTTCACCATGTATGTAAAATAGATTATTAAGGAGGTTGCTACTTAGAACAATGAAATGAAACTACTGAATGTAAATCTATGACAGCAGAACAACAAAAACGAATGGACTGTTCATTTTTCTTCTCTTGGTTGATAAAGATTGCCTTAATCTTTTTCCGATAAAAAAGACATACAGACTTATGGGAGCAAACCAACCAAAAGCCAATCGCTCAACAAATATGTGGGAGAAAGTGGAGATGGATCGGGCACACATTGAAGAGGCCGCCGAATGACATCGCATGCAATGCAGGCCATCGCTCGAGGGGAATCCCATTGGCAAGCGACGAGTGGGTCATCAGAGCGAGGGTGACATAGAGGAGATCGTGTGAAGAAGAGATGAGAGAGTTTTGTCAACCGTGGTGTCAGATAAAGAGGACGGCAGAAAACAGAACAAAGTGGAGATGTGTTGTTGAAGCTTTATGTTCCACTCAGAGAGCAAGGGAATAATAATAATAATAATACAGACTTATGAAGCAAACGCCTTGGTTACTTTCAATAAAATCAGTTGACTAGTTATTGTATTTGATGTACATGGCTACTTTGAATGTAACTGGAACAAAGCACAAAATGGAGGGATTTTTAGTAAATCCCATTGCCCTGGACCCAATCAAAGGATTTCCTTTAAAGGAATCGTATTGCATTAATTGTAAGAAAAATGTTGACCAGATTGTTTGATCAAACATGAGGTTTCAGAATAATTTCCATAATGTTTTCCTTTAACATGCTAGAGACGGATAACAAACAATTTCATCACTGATGTTATTTGGTTGATGGAGGTTAGCCGTAGAATCCAGGACGTATATTTCTTCATACGTGGGACTTATCAGCCGGATAATAACTCTAATGAAACGATCCTAAATGATGCTACTAATTATGAATTTTTCGGAAATTAAGGTATACTTAACTGACTTTCTTATTAGTACGTATCTGACACCTTACTTAGCGTATCTGACTTCCTCTATCAGAGTTAAATTTAGTGTGGTGATGTGGAATTCATAAACAACTTAAAGGGCATCTTAATAATCACATTATTAGTTAAATCACTTCAATGGTAACAATGATGAGTCGGAAATTTCAGTAAGTGATGCCTGTTGTGTTCTGTGTATATTGAAATTTAACATCCATTTTTGACAGATGATAACTACCATGTCTAAGTAAACTGGGGAGGAAAAAATTAACCCTCGGAACAATTTCAGCCAATCACAAAGAGTTAAATTAACACACCAGAGAAGAATAACTTGTTTAACCCAAGATAATCTTCTATACGTGATTGGTTATCCGCCTTAGCTGTCACTACACGCAGCTGTATATGAAATGGTCAGACCTTATATTAATAATTCTTAGTTCTTTCATTCATGTTGATGTGAAATTGAAATAATTAAACAAAATAAGGAAAATAGGTGGTCTGACCTGACATTTACTGTCTTCTATCAAAAATCATGATGCTTTTATGCATATGAACCAGGAGAATTCGAAAGCTGAACTACAGCGTTTCACTCAGCCTTGTTACCATTCTGCAATTCAATACCACTGAATTCATTTTCTTCTTCCTTAATATACTACGAGAATGAATTCCTCAGAAATGTTATCACAGAGCATCACATTGTTTTAATTTCCCTTGTCTTTAGTAGCATTACTAAACTAAGACACCAATCGATAGTTAACTGGCATGTCACAACAGTGTTGACATTTCTAGTGAAGTCTATCAGTAAATGAAACTTAAACCATTACTGAATGATAAAAAAGTGACTACGACGCATTGAAAAATTCGTTATTCAGTAAAGAAAAGTTAGGCACTATACTGTTTAAACTCCTGTTTCCTCTCAATCAAAATTTGAATTAAAATAGTTTTTCTGAATATACTGAATTGTACAATACTGTAGGTTCTGTTACTTTTTATGGGTTGCAAACAGAAGTGAACCAAGTACAACCAGGTTTTGATAATGGTGATCAAATCAAACAGATAGGTGATAAAAATATTAAGATGAAATCTTCGAGGCAGGATGACCTTCTAACCCATGTATGCATCTAAGTGTTTCAATAATGGTTAGATTATTTACCTGAATCTATCAGTGTGATGAATAGTAATACGTAATAAAACTAGTATGACATAAGGCGTGTTGATACAGAAAACACGCTTGCAGATTAATTCTCACTATTTTATGCAGCAAGTAATTTTCGCGTCCGCTGAGGTAATTTGACAAGTAAATAACCCTTAAACAAAAGACCGAATGGTAGTTTTGGACTGCGTTTTGTCGGTGGACTGGCTAAAGCCCAGCTCGTCTGTAAAAGACTTAATCATTTTCATTAATGGTGAAGACTTAAGTATTCCATACTTACTAACTAACCAGTCACCATTAATTAAACATCTAATCATCATTACTGGTGGTTACATAAAGTACGTAGTTATAGTATGATCAGTTCATATAATCACTTATGAAGTATCTCGGTTATACTTCTTTTGCTCTCTGCAGTTATTTTCAATCACATTGTAGGAGAATTCTATTTAACCTAAAAGAAGAGTTCTTCACAAGTAGTCAGTCTACAAATTGTTAGTCTTCGGAAACCTGGAAATACAGTTAATATTTTTGATTGGACATTAGTCAATGACTAATGTAATGTGTCTGGTCTTATCTTCAATGCAGACTGAATTCTGTCAGTCAAGCTTGTAATGTGGCCATCATTCCAGGTGGCTCGCCATCACGGTGCACTTTGAACTGTTGGTATTATATGGTTGGAGGCAATCGGCCATAGGAAGCCTTGGACTTAGGTTTCGTGCTATTCGGCTCCAAAAAAGGGACTAGACATATTACACTAGTTACTGACTAGTGTCCGATCAAAAATTTCCACTACAGTCCTACAGGAGGTCAATCGTAAGCCTGAATAGGTCAGTGGTAGCGTCTCTGACTGCAGGACTGGGTGATGCGAGTTCGGATCTCAGAAGGGACATGAATTCCATCGAGGTTGCAGATACGCCTTTCTGATGAGTGCCAACTACAACGAAACATATGTCAAGCAAGGCTTCCTGTAGCCGATTGCCTCTAACCATCAAATATCAACAGTAGATATGTTAAAAATGCGTAATTACATGAGTTTTAATCTACATGTCGAGTTGTTTGAGTAAGAGTAAACTAAAAATGCTCAAAAGGAAAGGGGTAATAATTGCGTAGATCTACTTTTGCATTTAGCTCAAGTAAATAAAACCCTTAAAGGATCTGATCGCTCGAAAACAAAGTTTTATTCGTACACAATTATTAGATGGTATTATTACTATATTGTTCAGAAACCAATCTCTGCTTTATTTCTACCATAGATTGGTATATTATTAGCTTCTGAATATTTACATAGTCCGTAAGTAGCTCTGTTTGGCTACAGTTTAGTTGTTTGTCTTACTTCACTGTTTACTTGTTGCTAATGGCGATACATTTTGCATTTCCGGTCCAGAAGAGATAGTTAAACAGTTCTTGTATTCGTTTCACTTACTATTTTCAGTGGTTTTGTTTGTCTGTTTGAAGTCTTAATGACGTTATTTCGTGATGTGAAACAGAACAGTAGAGATTATTTGTTCATGTCTTTATTTGAAATGTAAAACTTAAAATATGCATACATTGGTTTTATAAGATGTTTGATGATTTAATACTATATTAGGTTAGCAGGTAAAGTAGACCGCTACCTTTGAATCACCTAAGGAGGAGATTTTATGTAGTATTTTAGTTTTCGAGAATCACTTTGTAGGAATTCTGTTTGTTTCAGGTTAGATCATGGATTGATATCAGTTGGAGAACCATTGAAAACCAGAACTGGATTACTGGATAGTTGTCTTATCAGCCTAGTTTTGGACTCATTTGCAGTGCGCACCCATCTCCAGGGTTCGAATCCAGGACCTTCCGATTACAAGACAAGCTCGTATACCATTCAGTCAATGGAACGCGATTCTATCAATGGCCAGTCCATGAATTCTAACTTCTACCAGTTCGTGATTTTCAATGTTTTTTCTAATTGATATCACTCCGTGGTCAAATTCGAAAAACAAATCAAATCCTTACAAATCAACTCATGAAAATTAATCTGATTCTAGTTAGTGACTGGCTATTGGACGAAGTTTCCTAGAGTTCTAGTGAGAAGTCGTTACCAGTGGGGTTTATCTAGTCCAGAGTTAGGATAGAGTTCCCGAAGATGATACTGGTTGGTGCCAGTTGCGCTAAAGGCACGAAATAGTCGAAGTTAGAATTCATGGAATGCCCATTGAGTCGGGTCCCATTGTCTGAATGGTATACGAGCTTGCCTTGTAATCGAAGGCCTTGAGTTCGAAACCTAAACTAGGAAGAAACAGCTGTTCAGTACTCCCTGGTTTCCAATGGTTCTCTTCCTGATATCAATCCGTGGTCTAATCTGAAATAATATTTAAGGATTATCAGTAATCACTATTCATTAACCTAAGCAAGAGAGAAAAACAAAATATATATTTCTTAGTTGTGCTTTGGTGAACTGCTTCCGGTGATTTAACTGAGGTGTTCAATATCTGTTTGTCTGTTCTCAACATAGAACTTTCCACTGATGTGCAGCAGTTCAGGTCACCACACTCCATGTAGCACACAAATCAAGAGAAGAAAGTAGAAGAAATGCAAAATAGAAACAGTAAACAGAGATATCAGGCAAAAGGAATAACAGTAACGAAGAACAATATGGTTTCAATGGAAATTATAAGTCACAAGAAGGGATGCATCCGCACCAATGAGAACAATTTTGAGTCATATCACCGATTGTTTCCAGCCATTGGTTTTTACCGTCTCGAGAACCCCAACCAGTCAGGAAGTCTACATCTTCCTTCGTGTCTGGCTTAAGCTAAGTGTTGTGGATTTCATTGACTGGTGAGGCCATGTTTTGGTTTGACCGCCACTAGCTTTCTACCAGCCTGACCCTATGTCAATTAACAATGCCCGTCGAGGAAGATGATGGCTAGGCATGCATGCGTAACGCATGTCCTAACTATCTTAGTCGATGTAGCTTCACAGCCTAGTCTGTTGACTTCCCCACCTTACCTGGCACTCGACCGGCGCCTCACCTCAATAGTATTCACCTTATTATACCACTTCACACGGAAGATAGAATGGAGACACTCATGATCAAAGACAGCTAGCTTTTTCGTGTCTTCTACCTTCAATGACCATGTCCAACAGCCATAAAGGAGGACAGACCAAGGTGCTGCTGACAGTACACACCCCCTTTGATCGACAGCCAGCCAGATATCACGTCTACGCCACAGACGGCGTAACGTGGTTCATGCGAAACTAGCCTTCTGTATCCGTGCTGAGATTTACTCAATGATCAACCCACTGCAACTGGCTGATGCAACTCCCTAAATAAGTAAAGTGGCCAACATTCTCCACCAACCACTTCACTCCCTGTCTTTAAGCTAGAAGTGAGTCAATGTAATCCAGTCCTGTAGCATCATCTTACATTTGGTGGGAGTTAATTGCATGACAAACATTCGAAGATTGCAACTCAAGGTGTTCAGAAGACTCTGCATTTTACTAGAGTCTTCACCTAGAAGGACTATATCATCTGCATATTCTAGGTCAACTAGATTATTCCCTAGTGGTAACAAGTAAATCCCTGAGTCGTTGAAGTCAGCAGTTAGGGTTATGCCCACTAGTATATCTTTGATGAAATTAAACAGAAATGAGGACAGTGAGCATCTCTGATGGACCTTACTAGTTGTCACCACTTCAGATAACAATACTCCGTAGGCTGTCACCTGGCTGACTGCATGACTTCGAGTTGAGTACCTTGACCCGTGCAATATATTTTCTGTAGGGAGTATTATATTAATGGAAATATACGTTCGTTGTGATGATTAACTGATATATAAACATGGAACTATGCAAAAAAAAACATCAGTTCAAGTTGTCACACTCAGGAAAAGTACACATAAAAGTAGTGAATAGAAATGCCAAGAAAATACAGTGGATGAGAATGTAACTAATAGAGAAGAATGAAATGGAGGTTTGTGAATATTTCTGGATCTTAATAATAACAAGGAGTAAACAGTTTTAAGCCTTATCACGAATAGTTTCCTACCACTAGTTCGAAAGTGTCTTGAAGACACCAATCAGGTAGTTTACACTCCGTACATAGTTTAAGCTAGCAGTTAACTACTTTATAAATTGATACCATATTTTGGTTTGACATAAGTTAATACTTTTTTAAATCGAACCTATTTCAGTCACGATTGTACTTGGAGGAAAGTGATAGATCAGCATACGTGACACATGTTCTAGCCATCTCAATGAGTGGAACTTAATAACCTCATCAATTGACTTTCCCTCCTTGCCTAAAACTGTGCGCCTAACTTCGTCTTATTCGCCATATTTTACCGCCTGACGCAAACACCTGTGCCTAAAAAACGGCTAGTTTTTCCATATCCTCCAATGTTGACGGCTCATTTTTCTCAGCCTTAGAGGAGAACTGTACACAGGAGTGTGTAGTACACGCGTTTTTTTTTTGGTAAATATCATGTCTAGACCAAAGATAACTCATGTTAACAAACACTAATCGGAGTTTCTGTATCCGTGATGAGACGACCATAACAGAATAATCTACCTGTAATCTTCAGACAACAGATATTCCCTCAATCACACGAAAATGCATCTATCCGAATGACATCATTTACAAAACGGCGTCTCGTGATCTGAATTTATTTCTCCAATATAAATTTCACAGATCCTACATCAACAGTCACTTTTCGATTCTATAAGAGGGGATGATTTATAGTCAGTTTTAGAATAAGTTCAGGTAGTGAAGAATGCTTACCATGCTTATCAATTCCCAATTACACATTTAAGATACACATATACCTAGGTGGAGTAATGCCTAGTTCATCATTCTGTTTAACACAGTGGGCCGGTATGAATAGTTGTCTATTCATGAATGTTCTCAACAAAGTCTGGATCGAAGTTACTATAATGTTTTCAAGATAAATATTTCGAAAATGATTCATTAATTATTTCCCTTGAAAAGTACCGAAGATATCTCTATTTGTGTATTCTATTTGCACAGGGTTCAGAAGAAACGACGAAGACTGATGACGCAAACACAACCAATTCCATGAAGTCGACACTATCCCCAGCATATCTACTGGATTCTGTTGCAGATGACAGCTTGACAAGATATCAGGGCAGTCGACTGGATACAGCAGTGCTTAAATTTGGCACATTTAAAAGTTGTATGACGACAGGCGAACAGGGAAACTTAGGTGTTGAAGATATTGTGACAGGTGAGGAGCAAACATGCGATTCTGGTCGTGGTGGAAGTGAGGAGGAGTTGATTTTACGTAAATTAGATGAACAGCAAACTCACTTGAGCATTCCAGAAATAAACTGTTATGAAAGTAAGCTTATTTTATAATTTTTTTCGTGAGGTTATCTCATTTGCGCTTCTCAGTGTTTGTGAAAGGAGGCTTAACTACCTAGGTGATCAATAGTTACATTGAGGAGGTTTTCCATAAATTAACTTAGGAATTTCAGAAAGCTAATTGCCTTCCCGATAGTTTCACAGAGTACTAATGCTGTACCACTAGTTATGGGAAAATTCAACAGTGTGAAAAATCACAACAAACTTGAGAAGCATGCTTCTACTTATTTGGATAAGGTGTAAACGTGCAAAACAAGCACTTATGCGTAATGAAACATTACACACTGATTTACATATATGTATTTCCTGTAATCCAAGCATTCCCAGATTCCGGGACCAGGTAGATCACCCATTAGAACACGTTCCCTGTCAAAGATTTGTTTTTAATTTTTCCTTCACGTTCCCAGTGGAACATAGGGCTCCAAGCTAGTGGCTTGAAGTTTCTGTAGCAGTGTTTAATTTTTACAGGATGGGGTTGCTAGCCTCATGCTCAACCTTTCCTCTTTACCAGCATTATTTCTGGCTCAGTGAGGTAAAGGAGTGCGCCGGCCGGGGATCGAACCCCGGACCATATGCATAGTCGACGAGCGTGCTAACCGCAATACCACCGACGCACTGTCAAAGATTAGACCCAGACAAACTAGATCAACAGGCCACTTCTGTTGGTATGATTGGAGGTTTGGAGCACAGTCAACAAATTGCACACAAGCATACGCCTGGCCTAAAATAACCCTTTGTTGTGCTTACGAAAGTAAAGGTACATCAACACCGTTAGTCTTCTACAGAATTATGAGTCGTCGGTCGGTAATTTAAAAAATTATTTTAGTAGAAAGGTTGGTTACTAAATTGGTGAGTCTGTTTCGTTCACATTTTGCCTTTTACTTTGTATAGTTGACAATTGTCCATATATCTGTTTTGTTTTTGAATGATTTTCGGATTTATTTTCCGTTAATACGTATTATTTAGTTCAATAGTTTTTATTCATTATCATATCTCAGTTTGCCAAACATACAAACCAACCTTAAAAACTCTACTTCTGTGGAGGTGGATACTTAAGTAACTACCGAAGTTAGATTACCTTAATTTGATCGACATGACCCAGAACTAGGGTTTGTTCAACTGGAGCACTACTTTGACTAGTATAGCATTAAGTCTGAAACCACTAGGCATATGGACGCGTGTTCTCACTTACCTCATGAGATTATCAAGGAGGTGTGAGAACTTATACTTCACCAATCCTTCCGAACGAGTAGCCATACACAGTGCTTAACTGCGAAGTGATAAAAAGTCTCTCTATGTCAGAAAACCAGAGTATACAAGGGTTGTCTTAAGGAGTGAACACAGGAGATAGGTCCCCATCATAGTTCTTGCTTATCAAGTTATTAATTGTCTGGCAATATGTTGGCTGAGCTGAGAGAAACGACTGCTATTCGGGAAACTAATCAGCTGAAATCACAAAGGGTAATAGTCAGCCCTCTTAGGAATCAGTAATACGTCACTGTCTGGTTAGATCTCCTTGTGTCAGTCCCAATCATACTGAATTCAGAGGAGATTCGAAGATTTTTAACTGATAGTAAGACTATGAAAGATGGTTTTCGTTTAGTGATGACTCAGTATGAAATGAAAGTCTAAATTGGGAGTAGGATTATCACTGCTGGTTTGATAAAGATTTATATCGTTGTGACTGAGCTGACAGTGACCAAACAGTGGTTAGGAGGCAGCTGATGTGAGTCCTACTAAGAAATGGATTTTCACTACATCTTTAATTGTCATCCAGTACTTCACTGACAGCCTATAAAACAAGACTATTTCACAATCAATTAGTAGTATCTATCGCCTCGAGTAAAATAGTATCCATTCTATGTTGCCCAAGAAATACATATCTGAAATCATGAAAGTAATTTTACTTGTAAAGTTATTTATCAATTACACGGTTCGTAAAGAGAATCCACTACACTTTTCCTTAAAACCCAGAATATTCAGACTACAACATAAGATCTACTGAATATCATAAAGGGCACTAAGAAAACAAGCATAGCTAGAGTCAGTAGTAATGTAGCAACCTGCAACCAAGTTTGTGACTAAAAGCGTGAAACCTTTGTTCTTTGTTAGTGTTTGTTTTTCCTTCTTTAATCGCATTCTAGGGGATCTGGTCCCCTTTCTACATGAAATACACAGTTCTTTCTGATGTTTTAACCATCATTAAATGATGAATACTTATTCGCAGGCCAGTTCAACGATTCAAACAAATAAACACGTATATACACATACACACACACACACACACGAAAAGTAAGAAATATGCCAACCAAATGTGGATCAACTTTTTCACATAAGGGTGTGAGGATTTTTAACACGAACAAAGACATTTAGTTTAGAAGAAATTTATTACACGGATGTTTTAAACGGGGTAGAGTATTTTTTTGATAATTTTAACCAATGAAATTAATGGACTGACATTTCTCACCCGATTGGCTTTAAACCAAAGGTCAGAGTTGGCTACTTTTATAATCAGGCCGTAGTAGACAAACTTTTCCTGTGGAGATATGATGACTAAAACGCAAAGCTAAAAGTCTAGATATGCTGGAAAACGGATGGGTAATATGAATGTTCTTGACTGTTTGAAACGTACTAGATAAGAACAGTTATTCATTTAGTAAAACACCGACCAGGGTAAATAATTAAGTGACTTCAGATTTAGGAAAATGAATTAGAATATTTAGAACAAATAATAGACATTCTGAATGTCTTGAAGATAAAATCCTTCTTTAGTTTTATTATAGTTCGGGATCACATAAAAATAGTTTTGTAAATGATACCATTTTAGCGCATATGATCATTAGGAGTTAACATGTTCCACTCATAGAATCCAATTCATGGCCCTATGAGGAATATATTTCGTGAATGCCTCTTCCTAACTCTCAAGACTAAAGACTTACAAACACAAGACAAAATTGAACCAGTAAGGTATTCGGGTTGACTGTAAACATATTGTGATGAAATCATAATTGCCCCTGCAAAACAGAAAGTCGGAGGTTTACCTTGTATAAATACCTACGTTACAAGTTGATTAGTCAAAAACCACGTTAGGATACGTGAGGATCAAACATAGTACACAGTAGTATCGTGTTTGTTAGCAAAGCCATCGTACTACACATTTGATCTGTAGGCTTCGTTTACTCTACAAAATCAGATAAGTACAACTGTTGATATATGGTGACTAGCTCCTGTACAGTTTAATTTTGATTACTGCCAGAAACATATTCAATAAATTTTAGTAAATACTGATGAAAAATAAATGAAAGGGATCCAATAAATTGACCTTCATTTTCAATAGTTGGTTAGTAAGGATTAGATTTGTTTTTACGAATTGATCTCGTCTTGATATCAGTTAGAGAACGATTGAAAACCAGTACTAGAGTACTGGACAGCTGTTTCGTCATCCTAGTTTGGGAATCATCGGCAGTACGCACCCATTGGAGTGCTCAATCAGCTTAAGGTTTATCTTATCGAGGAAACCTTTGAAGTATTAAACTTGCAATGCATTTGGCTAAAATTGTATGCATATGACTGTCAAAAATCGAAATTATAAACCGGACCCTCGAGAATTATACCAGTAATTAACCTAAACTGTTCTCTGGATAACCATGTTGGTTAGTGTTTTATGGACTTAGTGTGGCTTATATAAGTAGTTCTACAGGAGGAAGCGAATTCTTAGACCCCCACACACACTGAAGTGAATTAAAGCAGAAGTTTCTCCCTCACATATCCACGAATCATTTGCTAACTGAAGAAATCAGTTCATCTCTCAGAAGAATAAATGTTTCATCAACAATTCGGACAGGTTGTTCATCATAATCCCAGATACAATTCTGTCATGGAACTCAGCATTCATAAATATTTTTTATTTATTTTTGATTTTTGATTATAGCTTGATTCCACACTGTATTTTTCGTACAAGTATGGAATTTTCAGCATGGATATCGGTAGCCCAAATTTTGCAGGCCGACCATAGATATCAGTTGTGTGTCGGCAGGGGATTTAACCTCGGACCGTGTGCATGTTCGGCGAGAGTCCTAACCACTGTGCCACCGACACACAGTGGACTCACGTTTTTCGGAGCCATGTGGATTTTTTCTGAATGTTGTACATATGTACATGCTCTAATGGATGAATTTTGTAGGGTATTCATTTTGTGTGAGCACTTGTCGTTAGTTCTATCCTCTGTGCATATCTTTCTACTTCTTGAAAATAAGAGTCCTATACACTCTCTAAAGGACCTGCTTTAACCTCTGGGTCAATCTCAGTGACAGACAAAAGGTTGAATTCACCAAAGGTTATTGTACATGGTACTACCGACGATTCAGAGTTTTCACTCGTATAAAAGATATATGAATTAAACATTCATCATATATGATAAGGATACTGACACGGAAGTTGTAAAGAAGTTCAATAATTCCTGTCATTCGACTGAATTCAAGTCGAAATCTATGGTCAATGCAGAATTTTATTTCGTGAATAATACATAAGAAAACGTCTGATGACTGTCTCCAAAAAAATAAACTGTGTGTTAATCAGTGAATTTTCATTGATGTACCGAGTTAAGCAGAAAGCAAAGCTTGAGGCGTTCATTATCTAAAGGAAGCAGAAAGATCTGCACAGGTGATACAACTAACGACAAGTGATCACACAAGATGAACACCCTACAAAATTCATTCATCAGAACATGTACGTATATACAACATTCAGAAAGAATTCACATGGCTCCGAAAAACGTTTATTTATGAATGCTGAATTCCATGACAGAACTGTATCTGAGATTATGATGAACAACCTGTCCGAATTGTTGATGAAACATTTATTCTTCTGAGAGATGAACTGATTTCTTCAGTTAGCAAATGATTCGTGGATATGTGAGGGAGAAACTTCTGCTTTAATTCACTTCAGTGTGTGTGGGGGTCTAAGAATTCGCTTCCTCCTGTAGAACTAGTTATAAAAACCATACGAAGCACGGAATTCGGCAGGGATTTTTCTCAGGAATAGACTTATGTAATATAGCTATTCATGGTTTCATCATCATATTTCAATTAATTTAGGATAGATTTTTAAAAATTGGTCTTACCTCACTGAAAAAAATAATTCACTGGCTAAATACTTCACTATTTCAACATGTAACAACGTACAAATAATGTACCAAGCTTAGCAGTCTACCATCCTCAGATCAAACTTTAAATTTTTAAACAATTAATTAGAGGTTTCTCAAAACTGACAAATATGCCCTATAGCGCCATTATTTATTGCTCCTCGAGTCTGACAAATGATGGTATGATGGAGGATAAGTAAGTGGAACTTGACAACCCATTGGAATAAAGAAACGTACCACATAGCGAAATGACAGTAGTATAAAGCGTCATTGAAGGAAGAAAAGGAATTTTCAAGAAGAAAGAAAGTACATATTAACCAGCAGAACTTGTATTGCTATGTAACATCTCTCTCTCTCTCTATGCTGATGAGATGGACTGTGAGCTGTACGAGAAAGTGGTAAGCCTTTCCTTTAAAAAACTAATAATATTATCCTTCTTGATAATACAGTCCTAATATATAACATCTTTTTTAGCTACACAATTCAAATACTCAGTCACCAGTATTTTAGTTGCCAGTGTTATTTAAAATTATAAGTATGGTAGTGAATTAAGTCACTTATGATACAGTTATCTAAAGATAAGCTTTCGTTATGGATCTTTCAGTACTAAGCACTGATGCTTGAGAATACACATAAGAGAATCTATTTTCTATAACCGATATATAGTTTTAACCAACACTAAGGATGTGACACGATTTACCAGGGTTAGTCTATTCGTGTAATGAGACATTCGCTGGGGAAATTAGGGAGACACTTTAAACTAGGTATAAAAGTTCCGAGAGTTTTAGAGCTAGAGACTTTCGACTTTTGCCTTCACAAAAAACTGTAACTGGAGAAAGGAGGAGGCGATGTGCCAACCAGAGTATTTCAAGCCATAAAGAAGACAAAGGCTTGGTATTTTTGACGTCACAGCAATGCATTAAGTGTCCTAAGAGATGTGAACTATATTCATATGATGCATAAAATACGTATGAAACTGATTCTTGGATTTATTTATTATGATGCCAACTGTATAGATCACATAGTGGACTTTGTGATGTAAATGATTTCATTGTCTTTCCCTTGATCTGCTGATTACGTTTCGCTTTATGGAATTCTAATGTAATTTCTATTTGTCCTTAAGCTGTAATGGACAAAATTTAACTAATTTGAACTGTAGTACACTTACGTATATTACGGGGAAAGAAGAATTTTTGTCTTTTCGGTCATTTTAAGATTATCTGACCAATCACTGATTAGTCTTGACAAACAGAGAAGCACCATAGTGATTATAGTTACGGAAAACAAATACATCTCTTCCGACTGGTTAACATGATCTGCCGTAATTGAATATCCTATGCACAATTAATTACTGGTCACAAGACTAGGTGAACATTTTTATTCTTCTTACACCCAGTGAGTAACGTTTGACTGTACTACAATGCAGAATGAAAGCAGTGGTGGTACTAACAGGTTTATACGTGGTAGGAAAGGTCAATCAATGTACAATAAAGTCGACGACAATGTTCACAATGCTTGTAAAAAGAAAACGATAACTGATTCAGGCAGAAGTTTTTACTTTGAGGCTAATAGATGTACCTTTGCTCGGCAACAACCAACCATCTAAGAAACTAGGATCACGACAATCTGAATCATATTGTCGAATGCTACGCTTAAAGTATTCTTTAGTTAAACCTCTCCAGTCCATCAATTCGATAGTGATTACATACTCCCCTCCCATTATAATATATGTAACACTTTATTGTTTAAAACAGACCTTTGAAAATTTTTCTGAACTTATTACTGGCTGACTGGTTTCAGCGTAGAACTTTGCACAAATGTGCAGCAGTTCGAGCTGCCACACTTCAGGTAGAACACAAAGCACGAGAAGACGGTAAAAGAGATTCAAAACAGGGATAAGAAACAGAGATATGAGGCGAAAACCGAAACAAGGAAGTCTATACCTCCCTATATAGCTGGCTGGCTTAAAATTAACTGTTGTGGATTTCGTTGACTAATGAAGCCATGTTTTGACCTGACCACCACTGACTCCTTTCCATCCTGATCCATCATGTGTAAGTCAACTAACATTGCTCGTCGATGTAGCTTCACAGCCTCGTCAGCTGATTTCCCCTCCTTACCTAGCACTCGGCCGATGTCTCACGTCAATATTGATCACCTTATTATACCACTTAACTCAGAAGATAGAATGGAGACACTCATGATCAAAGACAGCTAATCTTTTTATGTCTTCCACTTTCAATGACCAGAGCTCACTGACAACCATAAAGGAGGACGGAGCGAACTGTTGAACAGTACATACGCCCTCTGGTCGACAGCCAGCAGGATATCACGTCTTCTAAGCCAGAGACGGCGTAAACTGGCATATGCCAAACGAGCCTTGTGTATCCGTGCTGAGATTTCGTCAGCGATCAACCCGTTGGCGTTGGCTGATGCGAATTTCCAAGCTAGGAGTCGATGTAGACGAGTCCTGTAACATCATCTTACATTTGGTGGGAGCGAATCGCATGCCATACATTCGCAGATTGTAGCTAAAGCTGTTGAGAAGACTCTACATTTTACCAGCGTCTTCACCTAGAAGGATTACGTCATCTACATATTCTAGGTCAACTAGATTATTCCCTGATGGTAACAAGTTAATCCCTAAGTCGCTGAATTCAGTTAGGGTTAGGTCCGTTTATGCATCCATGACGGAATTAATCAGAAATGGAGACAGTGGGCATCCCTGAGGGACACCATTAGTTGTCACCACTTCAGATGACAACTTTCCATAGGCTGTCACCTGGCTGACTGAATGAGTTCAAGTAGAGTGCTTTGATCAGTGCAATGTATTTTCTCGACATTCCGTTCGCAAACAAACATTGCCGTAGCACCTCTTGGTTGACGGAACAGAATGCCGCTTTCAGGTCAAGAAATATGAAGACTGCTGGACACCGGTAAGTATGCCTATGTTCCAGAATCTGCCAAAGGGTGAAGATATGATTAATACACCCTCTTCCTGGTCTAAAGTCTGCTTGGTCCTTTCATGTTTATGCCTCCCGAGCACCTCTTAGTCTACGCATTATTATTGAGCCCAGATTTTTAGATACCAAATTGGTCAAGCTATGGTAGTTAGAGACTAGTGTAAGGAAAACTCAAACTAAGAAGTGAAAAGTGGAATATTCATAAACTCATAAAAGTAATTGACTTATGACAAGACAAATTCATCGGAGCAAAGTGATTCCGCTTGTTATTTTTCAAAATAGTCTTTCATAACTTTCATTTTGTTTTACTTTTTTCTAGCAGAAAAAAGTTGTATGATTACTTTAATGGGATTAATTAGGCTTTTGGTAATCGACATACAAGCAGATACACGTAGAGACAATTGTCATAGAAATATCACTTGGCGTTCTCTGAATACTTCCTTCCTTAGGATTGAACTTTACGGGATTGAACATTCAAAGAATAATTTATGATAAATCTTCTTTAGCTACAGTACATAATGCAGTTAGTGCCAATGATGTCACCAATTCTGATGAAGCGTCTACCATCAAATACCAGAGAACACCAAGTGTTTCCTATTCATGTCATGAGCTATAAATATTTCCTAATATTCCATAGTGACCTCAGATTCACGTTCTATTTAAAAATAAAAGAACTTAATAAGTTTGGTTTCTCAAAGGTGCAAAAATAGAAAAGCAATCTAATAAAAACTGAACCTAGAATTATTGACTTCAGATTTGAAAAAAAAGTTCATTTGGAACTTACTTCAAATATTACAGATCCAACTGATGCGTTTTCTGCTACACTGACGTTGTATACAGGGGATGAGAATCTGGGTTCATTATCATTCATATCTGTGACTTCAATATCAATTTCTAAATAAGATTCTTTTGGTATAATTAGGTTGTTTAACGTGTTTCTAGGCATGACAGCATTTGGACTATAAGCTACCAGAACAAATCTGTGTCTAGTTTCCACTTCAGCGTCCAGGTCTTCAGTTAATACTAAACGAGGTTGACCCAAATTGCTTATTTCTAGTTTAAATGGACTTTTAGCTGGATCAGTTGAATTATGTCCGTCTTCATGGAATGGATCAAGTCGATAATTCATTCGTCTATGTTCAGCGAGTAAGTCAATATCTCTAGCTCTGGGTAGATCAATTTTTCTACCAACTCGATAAAGAGCTTCTTTTAATCTTTTATGCCATCTGATTTGCTCAAATTTCGGTCCATTATCATTAAGATCGTGGATACGAATTGTAATATGATGAACTGATCGAAGACTGCCATCTGCTTGTATAGCATTAACATCGAGTTGAACTGTTAGATCACCGGAGCTGTTACACTTGATTTGATCGACAACTGTTGCTATCTTGCTACGATTATTTTTCAGTCCACCAGATTCTAAATCTGTAGTGTTTAGGAAATAAATAGACAAAAAAAGTTTAACAATTAATTGGTTTTTGAGAAAAATGGGATCTATAGATAATAATACAAGTAAAATATTTTTTACCGTGAAGAAGACAATACACTTACTTTACACAGATTTAACTGTTTATTTATTTAGTATTTCTTTCTTTATATATGTCCAAACCAAGTTCACTTTTAACAGTTTGAAAAAATTTGGGCATTGGGTATATGACATTCATTTTAATAAAGGTTTTTGTATTTCCCAATGAATGAAAAACAAAACGATATTGTATTTATTTCTAATTAAAATTGAGATAAACAAGAAAAAAGGAGGTCTACACTGACAGAACTTCAAGTAACACATTTTCCGTATTCAGAACAACTGACTTCTTAAGCTATACAGTTAAAATCGATAAGTAATATCATACGATAGCCCATGAAAGTAAGAGTAAAATCATATTAGAAAATGTATTATGCTGGATAGCATTAAATACAGACCATTTATAAGATGGTACCTTAGTTCTGATTACAGATCAAACCCGTGCTAAATGTTCAGTCAATAGGAATATAAGATAAAATCAATGAATCAAGCGTCTGTTGTGCGTCAGTGGCACAGCGGTTAGGGCGCTCACCGACCATGAACATGGTCCGGGGTTCGATGCCCGGCCACCGACACTCTCCTTTACCTCACTTATCCAGTAATAAGACTGGTAAAGAGGGAAGGTTGGGCATGAGGCTAGCAACCCCATCCTGTAAAATTAAACACTGCTACAGAAACTTCAAAGCTCTAGCTTGAAGCCCTATGTTCCACTGGGGAACGTGAAGGAGAAAAAAAAGCGTTTGTTAACCTGTAGTTGAAAAGAGATACGGTGGGTGAATATTCAGCTACACTCTCTGAAATGCTAATGTGTAGGATTAATGAAAAAACGAATAGACTTTTAATTAACCTTTTGTTTAGCGACATTATCTTCACCATTTGGTCACCTTAATACGAAAGTGTTTCGTATTTATCTAAATAATTGGCTTATACATTTATGGGATTTGAAGAATAAACGTATATTATTATTATTATTGCTCCCTTGGGTTCCTAGTGGAACATACGGCAGTGGGCTTCAACTGCACGTCTCCACTTGCCGCTTCTGTCTTCCTTCTGCTGTACTTTTCGCCTGCATCCATGTTAATCCATATTCTTTCAACTCCTCTTCACACGATCTCTTCCATGTCACCCTTGGACGTCCCACACGCCGCTTCCCTATCGGGTTCCACTCGAGGGCTTGACGCGCGATGTCACCCAGCGGTCTCCTCAGCGAGTGTCTGATCCATCTCCACTTTCTCCTGCATATTTGTTGGCTGGCGATTGGTTCTTGCTTTGTTTCTTCCCATAATTCCTTGTTGGTGATTCTTTCCGGCCATCTGATCTTCAGTATTGAGCGAAGACAGTTGTTAATAAAGGTCTGCAACCTTTTGGAAATATTCTTTGTGACTCGCCAAGTTTCTGATCCGTATAGAAGAACTGACTTTACGTTTGTATTGAAAATCCGACTGAATTTTGTTGTTGATGATGGCTGAGTGACGAAGATTTCCAGATTGATTTCAGGCTGATGAATGTGTTTCTCGCCTTCCCGATTCTCGATTTGACATCCTCGTCCGTTCCTCCTGTAGTTGAGACAATGCTCCTTAGATCAGTGAGTGAATGAAGTAGCCTCTTTCAAATCCCTCCCGTTGATGGTGATTGACGTTGGATGTTGTTGCTGTTGTTGGTTGGTTATTTTCATAACCTCCGTCTTGTCTATGTTCACCTGGAGTCCTGTCTTCGCCGGCTGCTTCTTCGGCCAGTTTGTCGGTTTTCGCTTGTAAGTCTTCGATTGTGTGTGACATCAAACATAAATCATCCACGCGCGAAATCCAGGTCTTCTAGGTTCTTCACGTCGGTCCAGGATATTCCTGTCTTCTCGTTTCCCTGTCACTGTCTGACGCATGATCCAGTCCACCACAGTTAGGAATATCATTGGTGATAGTAAGCACCCTTGTCTGACTCCTGTGTTTACTCCAAACGCCTTGCTGAGTTTTCCGTTGTGGATCACTTGACATGTGCCGTTGTCGTACAGCTGAGGTTCGGGGGTTCGTGCCCCCCCATCGGGCGCCAAACCTCACCAGATACTAGCTTGCTAGGCTACTAGCTTACTAGTTTTCTCGCCGGTCCCAAGCCCAGGTAAAGAGGGAGGGTTGGGGCGTGGTGCTAGCAACTCCACCCCTGTAAAACAACCAAATCGCTACAGAAACTTCAACGAAGAATAAACGTGATCTATGTATATTAAGATGTACTGAGTGTATTTATTTATGTCTGACCAGTTGTTTGAATAAATGAACAGATATTTCAATTCGATTTCAAAAGAATTAGTCATAATCTACTGCACAATCAAGATAACAGTTGCTTTCTTTTCTAAACGAAATGATATTCCACTCACACACTTATCATATTTTCATAAATTCTTCGCACTATGGATACATACATATATATGCATGAAACTTGTATTACATTTACTGACAATTGTTTTTATTCAGTATACCCATAGGTGAAATAGAATATGAATGTAGAAACGCGATTCTCTATAAAGAGACTGATCATAACTACCAGGTATATGTAGAAGTTAGAAAGAGAGTAAATAGAGGCTGAATACTACATTATAGTACAATGATTTCGAATATAGTTAATTATACTGTAAACGTCTATTTTCGATAAAAACTGTATGTATTGCAGACTTCGAGTCTGCTAAAAACCATGCTGGTTATGAGCATTCAACACAAATGGAGTCGTTAATGCATTGGTATACGTATGCAACCAGCGCGGTGTATGTTACACCAAATAAAATGCATGAAACAACAATATACCCAATGAATTCCTGTCTGTACACTCATACATTTACCAAGAACCTTTCAGGAATTCACTACCTACTTAAATCTAAAAGAAACAGTAATCCGATCGAGATAAAAAAATGTATGGGGGTATTCAATTTGAATCCTTAAGCCCTCACGTAGCCTTTGCCCTGATGGTGTACTTGCATATGGTCTAAAACAATGTGCAGATGCTTCATGTTCTCCACTAACTAACATCCTAAATGCTTCTTTTTCCAAAAACTTTGTACCTGTTGCACGGAAAGACATTAAAATAGTCCCTGTCCCTACATCTGGCAATAGTAAGAAGGTAAAGTTCAGACCCACTGCCATCACTTCCCCGTTTCTAAAGCTTATGAAAAAACCAGCACTTCTTAAACTTGAACCCTCCCTTAAAAGTTTTGAAGACTCCAAACAATTTGCATATAGACAAGGTAGGAGCACTTAAGACGCTGCAGCCGTCTTACACAACAGCATCGTCTGATCATTAGATAAAGGTGCCAAATACGTCCACTGCAAGTTTCTCGACTTCACTCCTGCTTTCGACTCTGTACCTAGGTGTCTCTTGCTAAATAAACTATGACACAAACTGAGTCCTAGGCGTCATTGTATCTGCTGACCTTTCCTGGTCGTCTCATATCTTGATGATTTCTAAGAAAATATTCCGTCTTTCCTTCTACATCAAGAAGTTGAGACATTCTGGTATAAACCAAACCTTACTCCTACAATTCGTTAACTCTTGCATCCTGCCTATTATTCTCTATTGTTCCCCCTTAGTTTTTCCAGGGCTACTGAAGAAGGACTATACCTTATTACGCAGGATGTTAAAGGTTGTCAGCAGTGTAAGCAATATGCCACTTAATCAGCCTGTTAATATTCTGGTTGACACGCATTTCGATTCATGTGAAAAATGCGCTTAATCCATTTTATCTAACTCACACCACACTCTTCATCCACAACTCTCCCCTTGTATCTCATCAGGTAAAACCAGAAGCCTATATAGAAAACGATATGCTCGCACTAGGAAGTACAAAAACTCAACCACACCCTACCTACTTAGCTCGTGTTCTGTGCGATAAAGGAAGCATTAGGCGTGATACCTATAACTTATTAAATAGTCAGTAGAACAACTGGATCTCGTCTTTCTAAATCATGTCATTCATAGGTACAACATTTTATTTCTCTCTTTTCCTTTTCTCTCTCTCTCTCTTTCTGTTACATGCTGCTTTGTTCCTTTCTTCCTTACAAACTCTATTTAAAACATTCTTCTTCTTTCTTTCACACTGTAGATATCGACCTTTTTGTTACCGCTTACGCCAGTAAATATGCTACCATCTACTTTTCTAACACCTTCAAACACTGTTCAATTTTGGCTTTGCTACCAACATGTCAATATGTTGATATAAGTATAAAACTTGGGCACTGTGGTAGAGTATAACTCCATTATGGATAAGTTTTTATTTTGATAAATCACACAGTGTTGTACAGTTATATTATATATATTCATCAGTTAATATAACTGTACAACACTGTGTGATTTATCAAAATAAAATCTTATTCATAATGGAGTTATGCCAATATGTTGTTGTCAAAACTAACTGAGATTACCCTTAATCGATGTGGAATTTTATTTATTGATGATGTACTAACTGGATGCAATACTATAGTAAAAATGCTGAGAATTCTATTCTGTATCACAAGTACTGTATTGGAATAAAGCAAATTATTATTATTATTATTATTATTATTAAGGACAATATTGTACCTGTTTAGTGAGCTATTTATTCTCTACAAGTATTCCTGAACTTTTTGTGTAACTGCTTTCCATTGGAAAATCAATGCTAGTTTTGTGTAAATCACTTTCAATTTTTCTGACTGCAAAACAAGAATCAAACTAATTGTGATTTTTTTGAGTTGTATTGAAACAGTCAGTTCATTACGTTGCTGATAACCTCGCCTAGTTTACTATCTGGGACTAAGATAGAAAAAGAGGAAACGTTGAGCGACCCTACCCCCAGAAAATTAACTCAGTCTCTATAGCAACTTCCAAGCATAGAAAAATCTAAAAAAGCACATTCTTCACTGGAATCAGAGAGACGAAATGATGCAAACTGGTAAAAACCTTCGAGAAGCCAGTCAACCTATGTGTTTACCTTCTATAAAAGCCAAAATAAGCATGGAGACTGAGATGTCCACATTTATGCTCAAATTGTTAACTGGACAATCAATAACCTACTCCAGTTTCTCAAATGAAAAACGACAGGCACATTAAAGAATTGGCCGTTATGATCTTATCAACGCCAACGAAAGCCGTGACATAATGAGAACCAATCTCCCCAGGATTATGACAATAAAATTCAACTCGAAACGAAGAAAAGTTACAGTTATCCAGTGCTACGCACTGGATTGCTTCAAACAGCGCAAACAAGAAAAGAAGGAAGAATCCTGCAGACGACTGTATACAGTAAGAGATAAGGCCCCGACCGGATGGAGACATCAAAATCTTAATCGATGATATGAATACCAGACTGAGAGCAGACAAGAGAGGAGAAGAACTAATTATAGGTAGAAAGGTGCTCAGTGAAGTGAGCGAGAAAACAAAACTGTTTTCAGACTTCTGTGACTTCAGCGTGTACAAGCACAAGTGCGTCGGTGGCACAGTGGTTAGGACTCTCGCCGACCATGCACATGGTCCGGGGTTCGAGCCCACGCCGACGCACACTTGATATCTATGGTCGGCCTGCGAATTTTGGGCTACCGATATCCACGCTGAAAATTCCATACTTGTACCAAAAGTACGGTGTGGAATCAAGCTGTAATCAAAAATAAAAAAAATATATACACAAAGCAACACTGTTTCCACTAGACAGACACACCAAAAATCATATACATTTTATTCCAATTTTAAGGAAGTGAAGATGCAGCCTGCTGGAAACAAAATTGGCAAGCAGAGTAATTACAAACTATGATTATTGTCTAGTACAAGAAACCTCCAAGACCAAGTTGAAAACTTTCAAAGCTACAGATAGACCAAAATTCAAGATCATCACCGAAAAAAAATGAAGAACGAGACTACACAGAATACCATCACTGAGGTTATCGGAAAAACGCTGGAGACATTAAACTGCATTACCGCAGAAATCTTCGAGAAAGAATACTGGAACTCTCCGGAAATGAATTTGAAGGAAACATGTATAGTATTAGCAAGGAAGAAGAGGCAGGACAAAGAATATCTCTCTGCAAACACATAGAAGGTGATGCAGAACAGAAGAGTGGTGAAGCACAAGATGAACCAGTGTAGACATGAAAAAAAGAAAGAAAAGCTGAGTACAATTCACAAAGCAATTAACAAAGGAGTGAAGAATAGTGCTAGGATAGATAGAAGATAATTTTAACACATACTGGCAACTAAAGCGGAAAAGACCGCAGATAAAAGACATCTGACAATACGCTGGGTTATTCACTTCGAAGCGCTCATAATTGACCATTACCAACAACACGTCCGGAAATGCCACCAGTAGACACAGAGAAAACCAAAAGTCTTAAACTCCAATAAGTTACTCAAAGCCGGGAAGGTATCACGATTAGACAAGACACCTAGAAGCACTGGAAACGGATCCAGAGATCTCAGCGGCATGTTGACGCCACTAATGGAGAAGGTATATAAAGAAGGAAAGATATCTACACTTGTGGGGAATCATGGTAGCGTTCACACCAAACAGAATACTAGGTCGTATCATTCTGCAGACACCAAAAGGTGCATTATTTGCAAAACACCTCCTGAGCAAGCTAGATTCAGGCAAAAGAAGTAATGAGTAAATCAAATTACGATGCTACGCATGACCATCGAATAAAACCTGAGATGGTTGTCAACTCTTTACCTCAAATTCATTGACTATGAAAAGGCCTTCCACAGCGGCGACTGTGAAGTAATTTGCAAACTGCCTCAGCACTATGGACTGCAGCACTGCAAACACTTATAAACCCCATTCACAATCGAAAGCTCAATGAAGTGTTTGAAGTAAAGACAAGAGTGTAAGACAAGGCTGTTTACTAGCTCTGATGAAATTCCTGATTGTGAAGGACTGGATGATGTGACAAATTGTGGGGATTGAGATTGGCATATGATGGATGCACAAATAGACCCTAGATCTGGATTTCTCAGATGATTTATGTTTCGTATCACAGAAGCTCGAAGATTTACAAGCAAAAACATACAAGCTGGCAGAAGAGGAGGAGAAAACAGGACTGCATATGAACATTGGGAAGACAAATGTGATGCAAGTACCCGATCCAACGACAACAATCACCAGTCAATATCAAATTTGCTAAATCTTTCACATATCTAGACAGTACGCATGAGGATGTCAGATGTAGGATGGGAAAACAAAGACAAGTTTTCATTACTCTGAAATCATTATGGAAATCAACAGTAATCAGAATATGGAACAAAATCCGAATTTTCAATAGTAAAGTAAAGTCAGTTCATCTGTATGAATCACAGAATTGGCTCTCATGTCACTAAAATCATTTGCAACAGACCAATGAAGACTTCCATCAAAAACTGTTTTCTCTCGTTTCTGAAGATCACATGACCATCTGGAATGGATAAGCAACAAGGATCTCTGGCAGGTAGTGTTCCTCTCAAGAACCTATTGCCCAAGCCCTGGAGTGGAACCCGAAAAGGGATTTGACGAGATGAGCGTCTAAAAATCATATGGGCATATCATGTTGGAAGGAAATGAAGGCTTGTTGACAATCGTGCAGCTAGTTTAAAAAGACAGAAGAGAACCAACTGAAATTAAGATATGTAACTGAAGTTCTTTGTTCCACTGGCAACGAATAGTACGTTACTGACAGTGGATTAACATTGCGAAGACATACTGATGGACTTATATTAACCACAGAATTGAGTACAAGACAGACACTACCAGCAAAAGGGTTAATTAGCGAATACACTAGGATTTTTGTAAATAAAATTTTCAAAAAACGAAAACTCTTCATTCCTTATTTTACTAACCTAGTTAGTTAGTTTATCAATTTTGTACGCACAGTGTTGTACTCTAGTTCTGACAATTCACTATAACGTAACGAAAGGTTATTGTTTCTATATTACTAAAATCACTGTCAAGTTAAACCATGAACCATCAGTGATTCTCCAAAATGATATCAGTTCGTGATCTAATTTGAAACCAAACAAATCCCTACAAGCTAATGCTTAAAATGACTTTGTTGCGAAACTGAAGAATTTCTTGTTTACATTAGTTAGCGTGGGAAATATGAAGGAACCACACCCAATATAGTTTCCACCCTATTTTAATATCGATCTTAGTGAAATACCTCTTGAAATGTGATAGAGCTCTCGGCACTTGCGTCTGTTACCTCATTACTATTACCATTATTATTGTTATTATTATTATTATTATTATAGCTTGATAATCAGTATTAATGTAAGTGAGAAGTAATCAGCGAAACAACTCTCATATAATTCTTGGTTTGCAATGATCCTCAACTTATTATAAAATATTCAATGGAAACGCTAATACTGCTTGACACTGAGTCAGCTTTTTGCAATCATACAGACGGAATGATGAAATCAAAGATATCTCCAGTCTGATTTATCATGGACACTCACAAAATTCACAACCTACATTTTAAAATATTCTGTAAGTATTCTAAAAGTTTCAAAGTTTTGCTAAAGTTAATGCGTATAACTAGCCCAATAGCGGCGGACCTTCACAGGTAAATAATGAGACAAGTCTTAATTATCATGTATTAGTTATTTATCTCCTTCTATATTCTTTGTCATTCTAACTCAGCTCTTCTTTTTTTTCTTCTGTTTTTGTGTTTGTAAACACCACCAGTACTGATTGACTTCATTGGCATTTAGGCTAATAGGTAATGAAGAGTTAGCTACTGAAACCGTGATGAAGAATACAGTTATATTTTGACTAGTGTAAAGTCCTTTGCTTGGTACAGTTCACCTGCTGCTGTGCAGCCAGGTACATAGGTCATTAGACGTGCATCCTGTCCAAGAGGATTCAACAACACTGTCCCGCATGGTTGCGAAAAGGCAATAGTGGTGCTATAAGGAATGGGATAATTGAACACCTGGTTAACACTGATCATTCCATCTCAACAAAAACGCCTCATTCAAAGTAATCTACAAAGTCAAGAATAACCTATCAAAGGTAATACGATTTCGTCTTCTTTGTATCACTGAAGCTCTGGCCATTCACATAGAAAAACCGCAGCTGTGCATACAAAAGAGAATTACTCAAGCACTTCTACTATCATGTTAAGTAAATGAATTCACCGAAAAGAGACCCTTCACTGGACTACATGTTTTATTTTCATTAATTCTATCAGTCAAGTTTATAGTTGTGAGCCCAAATAATTCAATGGTAAGGTCTGTTACTGCAGCACTGGGTGATGTAGGTTTGAATGTCAGAAAGGATATCAGTTCTTTGGAGGTTGCAGATATGCCTTGCTGATGAGTGCCAACTAACACGAAACCTATGTCTTACCGTGGCCGATTGCCTCCAACCGCCTTTTATTGAGATAGAGTTACACCTAGCTCTTTATCATATAATATTTACTGGAACTTTTTTACACATAGAAAATACTGCTAGTTCATTTATTTTGATGATTTTTTAGACTACATTTACTTATTTATTTATTTTGGAGAATCAGTTTAATATTTTTGTCGTAAGTTGTTAATACGCTTTTTTATTTAACGACCAATCATTGTTAAGCCGTCTAGTTAGCATATGAATTAATCTATACGATTCTTATAAGAGGTCAAAGGTGACAGGATTTTTATTATAGTCGAGCGAATTTATTAACAGGGTGGAGAGCTAGTTTATAGTTATGAAGAATTGACCCTAAATCGATATAACATGTCGCATAGAATAACTAGATAATGATTGGTAGGTTTTGTTTACGGAGCGCACTTAGAATATGAAACAAAATAAGACAACTAAGAGGAATTTGTGTTAGTCATGTGTTTTATTTCCATCTCGTATTTTCATGTTGGTTATTGGTGTTGGTGATAAAATCACCTTAGTCCATTCACACAACACAGATGTTTCAGGTTGGCTTTTCTGCCCTTGGAAATGAATCTCTTTATGTACACTGACACTGAAAAGGCATACGAAAATTGTCACACATCATAGACAATGTCTGATTATTTTGTTTCAGTAGTGTGGTACAATTCATGTAAATTAATAAACAGTAGTCAGAAATAGTTGTTGAATCGATTCATATATGAATAAAAATGCAACCATGTTAACAGGTTAACATTTGTCATTTTTAGCATTTTTACTGGGGAGGGTAAATACTCGCCAATGGTCGCGCTAAAATCACGAATTGGTAGAATTTAGAATTCATGGACTGGTCATTGAATCCAGGTTCCAGTGACTGAACGGTCCATCAGCTTGCCTTGTAATCGGGAGGTTTTGCGTTCGAGCCCCAGTGGGTTCGTACTGCTGATAAGCCCCAAATTAGGCTGATGAAATAGCTGTCCAGTACTTCTTGGTGCGTCGGTGGCACAGTGGTTAAGACGCTCGCCTACCATGCACATGGTCCGGGGTTTGATCCCCGACCGACGAACTCCTTTACCTCGCCAAACCAGTAATAAAAAGCCTGTAAAGAGGAAAGGTTGGACATGAGGCTAACAACCACATCCTGTAAAAGTAAACACTGCTACTGAAACTTCAATCCTCTAAATTGAAGCCCTATGTTCCACTGGGGAACGTGAAGGAAAAAGAAAGAGACTTCCTGGTTCTCAATGGTTCTCTAAATGACATTAATCCATGGTCACATATGAGTAAGTTTTAAGGTCGAAAAAGTATTCCTATAATAAAACCACTTTTCATTTAAACTATGGGATTTAACTTTCAGATTCTTTATAGTCACCACGTTTCAGAGACAAAATATGCTATCAGTGAATTACGAGCTACTGTAAACCTTTAATACTTAATAGAAATTTACAGTCTTTTGAGTTTATTAGAATAGATGAGGAGGAGTTAGATGATAAGATAAATAAATCAATCAAGTGGTCTATCTTCAAAAAAGTTGGAGTGGTCACAACACTTATTTGGCCTGATTAAACATGGATGACAACACCAAGCATTGACACATTTATCAGTTAAGATTATGTTTATTAGAATAAACTGCCTTTTACTATGTGTTTAGTCTCTTAATTAGTTTGAACACTGGTCTTTTTTTACCGGTATGCTAACAAAGAATCATAAATTCTTGGCAATTAATGGGATATGATGGTCTTGTTAGCTTCAGCACGGTGACTGCATTGCAACTGCCCGTGATCTAATTCAGTAATAACAGAATACTATAAATGTCATCAGGAAGATATGACTCCGAGCGTTAAATATTTTCGAAAGGATATCCAGTATACGACAGTATTTCTTTGTCTGTAATACATAATAAACGAAGTGAAACGAAATGTGACTACCATTTTGTCGTTGACTGACGTATTCCTTATCATACTTTTGTGAAATATGCAGCTTACAGTATCTGAAAGTAGCAGTCACGTTAGAGGAGGATATATGTACAGAAATGCAGCAATAGACAAATAGAAGTGAGAGAGAAGAAAGAATATGCAGCAAACAACAAATGTAAATGTTCAGAAATCCAAATGTGATAAGCACTGAGTACCTTTGAAGTGAGGATTGATTAGAAATTCCCCAATAGTTGATGCTTCACACCTTAAGAACACCAGATAGATAACCTAAATTTCCCTAAATGCTTTAGATAAACAGCAACGAACTTCACGGTATGTTTCTTCTAATCTACTCAGTACTGTTTCAGTGGTAATTGAG
This sequence comes from Trichobilharzia regenti, assembly GCA_944472135.2. Taxonomy (NCBI): domain Eukaryota; kingdom Metazoa; phylum Platyhelminthes; class Trematoda; order Strigeidida; family Schistosomatidae; genus Trichobilharzia; species Trichobilharzia regenti. The sequence goes on along the minus strand of OX235262.1, from coordinate 114,381,431 downwards.
TTTCGGCAAAAAGTGTATCTGTGACTCATGATACACTTCTATCTTTGGATTAGAAACATAACTGAGCCACTATTGGTCAAGAATACATAGTCTTTTCATATAAGGTTTCTCCCACGACTTCACTGACTGAAAACATGAGGAAAGTTAGCGAATGTCAGACAAGTTTGTTCTCTTCATGCTGTGATCTAATCACGAACCAGCTGAGATTGATGCAGTTGACGCATTCGACCATATCTTCATCTACCAGTAATCCAAGAATCAATGTAGACAAAAAAAGTTCATGTCAGAAGCGCTTACATGTTTATTCAGAAGGCATTTTCGCCCAGTATTACTACATCTTATATATATAATACATTTTAGCTTTCTGTTTGGCAATACGCAGGCAATGGTACATCCACTGATCATCCTATGTTAAAGTTAAATAGGAAGGCGACATCAAGTATCCCTGACAGATAATGCCAACTGTCATAACTTTATATAACCTCTCTCTTTAAGCTCGTAATCAGTTGTGTGAATTCGAATGGAGTTCTTTAGTCGCTGTTCATCCACAGCCACTAACTGTCTCAGAATTATCACTCCTCCATCTAGGCCGAGAAACATCGTAAGTATTGGATGCCTGTGTTGCGAAATCTGCAGAAGGACAACAACATTATAACTGCCCCGTTATTCATGGAACTGAAACCTATCTGGTTTCGCACCATTAGTCTACGCGTACCAATGGATTTTAGTTCCAAGTGAAGATAACCAACTAACCAACCATCAACGGGAGAAATGTGACAGAGGTAACTTCTTTTACTTATCTAGGCGGTAAGCACTGTTTCAACCACAGACAGTCGGAACGGATGAGTATGTCAAAGCCAGCCATAATCGGAAGGGCAAGATACACATTCATTACTCTGAAACCAGTTTAGAAATATTCTGCACTCAGCCAGAATAAGGAACAAGATTCGGATTTCCAACATAAATATGAAGTCAGTTAGTTCTACTATAAGCGTCAGAAACTTGCACTGAGTGTCACGAAAAGTATTTCCAAGAAGTTACAGACGTTTACGAACAGCTGCCACATTCGCTGACTCCATATTGAAGATCAAATGGCTAGCCGACCGGAAAAAAATTAGAAACAAAATGTCTGGCTGGCAGTAAACCAACCAAGAGCCAATCGCTTAACAAATATGCAGGAGAAAATGGAGATGTATTAAGCATACGTTGAGGACACCGTGGAATGACACTGCGCGCAGTGCAGGCCATCGCTCAAGTGGAATCCCAATAGGAAGCGTGGATTGGGTTGTCGGTGAGACGGTGACATGGAGGAGATCGTGCGGTAAGGAGGAGATGAGAGATTATGGGCGATCGCAGAACCAGCTGAAGGGGACAGCGGAAAGTAGAACAGAATTGAGATGTGTTGCTGAAGCCCTATTTTCCACTGGTAACCCAAGGAAATTTTTTCCTTCACGTTCACCAGTGGATCATAGGGCTTCAAGCTTTTGGCCTGAAGTTTCTGTAGCAGTCTTTATTTTACAGGATAGGGTTGCAAGCCTCATGTCCAACCTTTCCCTTTTACCAACATTATTACTGGATAAGTGAGGTAAAGGAGTTCGTCGGCCGGGAATCGAACCCCGGACCATGTGCATGGTTGGCGAGCGTCCTAACCGCTATGCCACCGACGCATAACCCAGAGAAATAATAAATTAAAATAAAAGATACTAGGTTCTACCATATCGCCACCTTTAAGAGATTACAGACAATTTTTTAAATTTTAGGTAGATTTGATGGACCAACATCTATGTCACATTCAAGCTGAGGTTAGGTGGTAGGGAACTGTAGTGCAGATACGAGTCAAGTTTCAGTTTGTAAGGATTATATTGGTTTCATCTTTGACCACGGATTGTCTCTTTAGCTGATATCAGTCCATGATCAAACTAGATTCTGGTCAGCTGAACTGCTCATTATTCTTGATATAAGTATAAAACGTGGACACTATAGTAGAGTATAACTCCATTATGGATAAGATTTTATTTTGATAAATCACACAGTGTTGTACAGCAATATTAACTGATATGATATGATTATAAGCAACAGTTTGTTCTCGAAACGTCATCAGTTAATATGACTGTACAACACTGTATGATTTATCAAAATAAAATCTTATCCATAATAGGGTGCTCAGTATTCTATTCAACGAACCAGTATTATTTGGGAAGGAATTATTTCGGTCTTATGCTTCTCAGAGACCGTTTCACGTATTCAAATAGCTTCTTTACGATATATTCCATCAATTTACCGATAAAGATTATGTGTGTTACTAGAGATGGTTCCTTTTCACTTCCACCTCCGTTGTCAACTACTGTCTGCAGTAGCATTCCCTCCTCTTCTAATTCGAAAATCACTGAAGTCAGTCTGTTTGAACTGATCGGTTAAAGTGAGGCTGCAAAAATAAACTAGATCTTTACTAAACATTGGCATCAGATTATCAGTTGACTGCGCTCACATTTCTACAGCAGATAAGACGTAGTGAGAGATCTTTTCACCCTATCATTTTCACGCTTAGATAAATGTCTGAGGAATTTATTCGTAACATTAAGCCTGATACTATCTTTTATAGTCTTAGTAGACATCGTCTTCTGGGTCCACTAAGTTTCAAACATATGTGTGAATGAATAGGCCGAAGGGACTTTGAATGAGCGTCAGTTTCTACCAATCCATTTAATCTATGATTCATAACAAATCGACCTACCTATGTCTGTAGTTGGTCTGATGTCAGTGGTCTCCACATGAAGATGATGCTGATCAAGAAGACGTTATAGTTAGAGAAGGATTATGAGAGATGATACTGATGACGGTTTGTCAGTAGGTGACAAGTTAAATACCCCTAATGTGCCTTCTTATTTGAGCGTTAAAGTGACCTATTGACCTAACGATATTTGAGTGTTTTGCCTTTTAAAAGACCGTACAGCTTCTCGTAAAATTGACTGTTTATTTCGTCTGAATTGCATTCAGCATACATGTGAAACGCGTCGGCGGTATAGCGGTTAGGACGCTCGCCAACCATGCACATGGTCGGGGGTTCGATCCCCGGCCACCGACGCACTTCTTTACCTCGCCAAGCCAGAAATAAAAAAAGCTGGTAAAGAGGAAAGGTTGGGGATGAGGCTAGCAACCTTATCCTGTTAAATAATCACTACTACAGAAACTTTAAGCCACTAGCTTGAAGCTCTATGATCCACTGGGGAACGTGAAGGAAAAAAAATACACGTGAAAGTGTTAAATACGAATCATTCAACAAAAATTTTGATTACCGTTTCATAATTAGTGTCTAGGGCCTAAGCACGTAATACATTTGTGATAATTTAAACAGGAGTGACTTGCTGGTCACGTTTCACTTTTGGTTTCTACGATTGTGACGCAAGTTGTAGGTTAATTCTGGAGTAATTGTTCTACAGCCGATAGATAGCCTTATTGTCATTTCAATGATTTATATTTAGAACGTCTATAGTGTTTACAGAAGATGGATTTTTCTGTGATATTTCCAAATTAACCTGGTTTTATGACTCACTGCGATATCCAGTCGTTTATCTTACCTTTTACTTGTATGTATGTATTCACTGTTTACAATAGTTCAGGTATATTTTCCGGAATAGAAGAATTCTAATATCCGTATCAGACATAATCACGGTACAGTAGAAGAAAGTCAAGTCAATATGGCTGACGGTTTCTTAAAACAAACAAAGGTTATGCAGGGGATTTCTGCGCTAGTGTAGGAAGTAATTTTTGTGACAAGTGAAAATCTTAAAATGTAGACTTAAGCTTTTCTTACCAGATAATTATTTTAGGATGTTTACATATCATTGTAACAATGCAGCTGATAAAAATTTATCTCGTCTATTACTAATTTTCGAAAATGTGCCTTACTAGGGACACCAAAGCTGAGGAAGTAATAAGGACATTAGAAATAACTTAGTCATACAGAAGGGGAATTTTCACTTGACAGTAAAAGAAAAGTCTAATCGGTGTTACATTACTACTACTTTTGATTTGGTTTTTAGTGTCTGTCAATGTAGTTGAAGATTGAACGATCAATTCAAGGTTGTTTGCTCAAACTCAACTCCATATTTTTCGCGGGAGTCATCGATACTGCAGTCATCGTTCCATCGTTCGCTGTTCTTTGGAAGACGGAGAAATACTATCAGAAGCTGGGAGTACTGGACAGCTGTTTCGTCCTAGTTTGGGACTCTTCATCAGTACGCACCCACCAGGATTCGAACCCAGGACCTTTCGGTTGCAAGGCGAGCTCGTATACCATTAAGCCACTGGGACCCGATCCAATGGTCCTTGAATTCTAACTTGTGCCAATTCACGACATAGCGCGACCGCTAGCCAATATCTTCGGCGAGTATTTGTCCTCACACCCGACCAGCTGCACCCTACTGGTCACGACTTCCCACTGGAACCCAGGTAACTACCTACCTGAATAGAGCCAGTCGCCAGTGAGCATCTTATTGGTATTCAAGTTGTTGGTTTGTAGGGTTCTCTAACTAATGTCAGCTCATGATGAAATCCTGAAACCAATCAAGAAGAGTAAAGGATTTTTGAGTCACCAATCTGTGTTCTGGTTTTTCGCGTTGGTTATTGCACATAGTTCATGAAAGTCTTTTAAGGACAGCGTGAAGTCCAGTGTAGTTAGACCTGGACATTTGACAGTGTCTTTAACTGTATGTTATAATTCTGTGTATTAAAATCTCACTCCCTTAAAAAAGAGTGATCTAAGTTTGCATGAACACAGAAGCATGGAGTAATCTCTGATGGACGTTTTCAGATGAAGAGATATTTTGTAATGCTATACACGTAAGGAATTACGATTCGCAAAATCAGTGTCCTGATATTCTCATAAGAATTCTAGTCCATTTTTCTTGAAATTTTGCTTTTTAGAGTCAATAGCACCAAGTGTCTGTTTCATTAATTCTATGCTCTCACTGACGATTATTTCCACGTGCAATGTCACTCACAACAAATAAACCATGTCTGAATGCAAGTAGTTTTATGATATTAGATAGTTGGAGGCAATCGGCAGGAAACCTTTCCGATTGCCTCCAACTATCTAATATCATCAAATCAATGTGCACCGTGATGGCGAGCTACCTAGTTTGATGGTGACCACATTGCAAACCTGACTGATAACATTCACTTTGTACCAAACAGAGGAATAGATACGTCACACTAGTTACTAATGTCCGATGAAAGTAGTTTTAGGTGGATAACTTATACCTGAATCTATGTTTGTATCAATAACACGATTTCGTAGTTGTTGCTTTCTGCTATTTATGATTTAAATATGCGCAGTAGTTACTGTCATAGAATCATTTCTTTTAAATTTCTATTTGGCTAAGTGCATGCATACAGTTTGTATTTGTATCTTCAAAGCAGTTAGTCTCAAAATGCAACCAAACTTGAAAAAAAGATTTTCCTCAATTCCTAACTGTGAAAGCTATCTAACAAATTGTGCATGTATGAGGTTGGATGGACAGGATAAGCCTAGGTAAAGAGACATAAAATCTTTCATGTTCAACACACGTGACCTGAAATACATGGACTTAAATACTTACTATGCAAATTTATTAAAATTTACATTTTACTGATGCGATTGGTCATAAAATATTTAAATTTGGAGTTATGGTGTAAATATACTCAATATGCTCAATACCAGTGTATTATTCTCGATAAGCATGTTATTATGGTTCATAACTTTATGAGTATTTTCGAATGGAGTTCGGTTTCCACATACCAGCTTTTCAGTGTTAAACAATCCGAAAACACTAAAGTTGGGTGGCTTTTCATCACACTTTTCATATGATACTAGGATAAAGCTTTTGTTCAAGCAACTATGTCAGTGAATTCAATCATTCGGTTTATACATATATATCTCTATGTAACAGAATACACTAGCTACTGAAGAAACTCAGATGTGCTGAAGGAGATCAATTTCATGTCAACGAGAGAGACAGAGACAGTTCGTTATGTCGCAAAAATAAACCATAGTTTCATGTATACCTATAAAAAATTGATAGCGAGACAAAAATAGCGTTTAAAATGAGTGTAATTGCGTTTTCTCTTGTCCTGCATTAGTAAGACCACTTAAAATACCATAAGTAACGACACACCATTGTATTAAGGTACTACAACTTTGACTAATTGGGTCACGTAAAGATTTTTGGCCATTGATTCTTGTCACTCTTAACAAACGTGAATAGTCAGAATATCCATTTGAGTTTCCAATTGTTTAGAAGTAAGAGCTGTGATACTTTCGTCAAGATGTCATAGCCGGATTTCAGAATTTACGAAATAATCGAAACAGGACCACTATATTTAACCTAGTAATGAATATTAAGCACAGTATAAACTAAATGATTCTAATTGCTAGTTTGAACAGTTGTCTTCGCTCAATACTACTCAAGATCAGATGGCCAGCCAGAAAAGATCAGCAACAGTGATCTCTGAGCGAACCAACCAAGAACCGATTGTGCAACAAATAGGCAGGAAGAAACGGAGATGGATTGGATTGGCCATACTCTGAGAAAACTAACCATCAAGTGACATCACTAGACAAGCCATCACTCGAGTGGAACCCGAAAGGGAAGCGGGGAGTTGGCCTTCAGTGCAAGGGTGACTTGGAGAAGATCATGTGAAGAGGAGACGAAAGCATGTGGGCAGACTTGGAGCGGGGTGAAAACGTTGGCAGAGAACCGAACGCAATGGAGACGCGCGGCTGAAGCCCTATGTTCCTCTAGGAATTAAAGGAAATAATATTAATAATTACTAGTTAATTCGAGGAACAACGTAGAAAGACGTACTGACAGTATGCAGTATAAAATATCTACATGTTTTCTCTGTTTGTAATACGTAGGAAGTAAACCTTTCATTCCGTTTACTGAATGATATATTTTGCCTAAGGATAATGAGCTTCGACTAAATGAAAGCTAGAAAGTACTATTTATTGCAAAGGGATTTTACCTAGTAATGTAGCGTCCTATATGTAACAAGTATCCCTCCTTCTACAGATCGCCAGCAGATTTAAGTTACTTCATTTTTAAGCTAGCCAGGTTTCATCTTAGTTATTAACTAACTATTCATTAAGCAAACAGTCATGCCGTAGCCTAGTTTAAACGACAGAGAAAAAAAGAACCATTTTTTAAAAAAAGCGAAAGGATTATTAGTCACCAGTAAAAACTAACACTTATGTCAGACAATAAATTTCAAACAAGAAAATAAAGGCAGTAAGAAGTAATATAAATTAGAGATTATATTCCATGAGAAAATGTATTCCTCCCTCCATACTGACAACAGATGAAATATTTGTTATGCTCTAAGCCAATATATCTGAGGCTATTTGTCTTTCATCATCTCTCTGTATATTCTATTCACATTCAAAAATATTTTGGTAGATTTAAACAAAATAGGAGTCTTTTTTTTTTCTCTTTGTTGCATTTAAATACTTTACAAAAGGATGATGGATATTCTTGATAAATTCTGTTTCAGAGTGTGACTAACAACATAAGAAAAAAAATATATTAGGTAAGGGGAAAGGCTACAATGTACTCGTAAATAATGAATACTTGATTCCTTTATTCTTACTGTCGAATAGCCTAAGTCTTCATAAGCATTTGATGAAACAGATTGATGATTCAATTCTTGAGCTTATATGAGTCTTAAGGTCCCAATTAAACTTCCAACTTAGTATTCCTTTATTGTAATGCATGAGTAGTTTCGAAAGTAGACAAAGTGATTCATTAAACGTTAACTTTGAATGCGCAGGATACTGAAATTAATTCGAATTTATTATTGATTGATTCGACTGATTCGCAACTAGCTGTTTTTATCTTTCAATTAATAAATACAGCATCCTAAAATCTAGCTATACATAAAGGCCACCAAGTAATGATGAAGTCTACGTATATATTTAAATATTTCTGAAACGAAAAGCTGATCAGAAGGTATAAGTAGATGCATATATATTAAGAGAATGCTAAATAATGCTTATACTCTCGTGTTGATAAACTGTTTTACATAGTTTCGAAAGAATCCTTCTGAATAAGTCAAAACAAAGTAAATTCCTTGCATCATATTCGATCATTTGTATCAGTTTATTTCTATTATGGTTCATCTCCTAGTGCGTCGGTGGCATAGCGGTTAGGACGCTCGCCGGTCATGTACATGGTCCGGGGTTCGGTCCCCGGCCGACGAACTCCTTTACTTCGCTAAACCAGAAATAATGCAGGTAAAGAGGAAAGGTTGGGGATGAGGCTGGCAAACCCATCCTGTAAAATAATCACTGCTACAGAAACTTCAGGCCAAAAGCTTGAAGCCCTATGTTCCACTGGGGAACGTGAAAGAAAAAAAAATACCAACGTTAATATTTATCCTTATATATGTCTCAGTGTTCACGAATAAGCTCCATCTACAACTTAGCGCAACTTATGTCGAATTTCAGTCAGATAATTGTAAAATCAAGTTTAGTTCTAGATAAACAATGAGCAGTTTATTCTCACTTTTAAAACAGTGTCTATTCATCACAGAATAATAACACTAATCAAAGAACCATTGAAAACCTCGAAACACCACAATTACTTCATTCTAGTATAAAACTAATTATCTTACTATTCTTCGCATATTCTCTTTGTAGTGGAAAAGGATTATACACACGAGTACCTTAGAATGTTCTAATTTGAATGGAACATTCTTAGTAAAGCTTCATATTTATGTCCCAGCTATAGTGGGTATATTCTTAATACGTTCTAACTGACTGGTTTCAATGTAGAACTTTGCACATATGTGCAGCAGTTCAAGTTGCCACACTTCATGTTCTTAATGCCTTCACTATTGAAGTGAAGAGTTTCCGCTTTATTTTTTATTATCTTACTTGAGATTTAGTGAATCTGATGATTCGCAATTAAGTTAGAAGATTTATACAGCTGGATTATGAAATAAATGATAGTTTATTCTGTCTATGTATAGTTTAAATGAAACTTAAGGGTCCGTTGGTTTGGATTCTGTTGAGATCCATGTCTGTTTTAACATTTCAGATAGTCATCCAACTAACTGTAAGTATGCCGAAAGGCTTACTGCATGAACTATATGGTAAGGCTAATGTTATTATTATTATTACTTTTAGTCCTCCAGATTACTGCTTGCCGAGTTTACTTTTCATTCTTTAAAGACTTGCAGATATTTCGTATAATGACTATTATTTAAACCACCTTTTAGTGTAACTTTTAACCCAGTGTTAGGTTTGTGGGTAATTATTTACTAATAATTACTACTATTTTGGGCTCCATTCCCTACTGTTTTAAGATATCTGAAATGATACTTACCACTGTTATGTATAAAATGACTCACGATCTGTCTGTCTGTTTTCGACATAGAACTTTACACCGATGTGCACCAGTTCAAGTCGCCACACTCCCTCCTTGTAGCACACAAACCAAGAGAAGAAAGTAGAAGAAAAGCATACTAGAGACTGTAAACAGAGGTGTGAGACAAAGGAATAGTAATAACGAAGAACAATATAGTTTCATTGGAAATCATAAGTCACGAGGAGTGGGTGCATCTTCGCCACCCATTGGGAACGATTTTGAGCCATATCACCAATTGATTCCAACCATTGGTTTTTACCATGCCGAGGTCCCCAACCTGGAAGTCTACAACTTTCTTCGTGACTTAAACTAACTGTTGTAGATTTCATTGACTGGTGAGGTCATATTTTGGTTTGACCGCCACTAGCTCTTTTCCAGCTTGACCCTATGTCAGCTAACATTGCCCATTGTCGAGGAAGGTGATGACTAGGCATACGTAGCACATGTCCTAACCATCTCAGTCGATGTACCTTCACAGCCTCGTCGATTGATTTCCCTACTTACCCAGCTTATCCCCTTGTGATTATCATAGAAAAATTGTTTCCCTTCCTTGAGACTGGGATGACTTACATCAGTCTCGAATTCCAACACATAACTGAATATTATCTTAGTTAACCCAATCAGAAACTCATCATCAACTTCCTTAATACCCCTGTGGTCATACCAACAGCTCCCTCCGCTTAGCCTCGTTTCACACTGGAAACAGACTTAGCGGTTTCGATTACAACTGGATGAGTACATTTCATTCAGATGTGTGCTGGATGCTTGGCGTGGTTGTACGTCAGCTGAACTGCTCTCTCCAACATTCCTACAGTTTGTCCAAAGGGGAGACTAAAGGAGTGTTTCTCTAGGAAATTATTTCGTTTACCACTGATTTTTCCCAACCCGTTTATCTTATGAGTTTAACTAGTTGTCTGGTATTACCTACCGCCGATACCTTTCCTTCTCACCCAACAATATTCACAGTCGTTACGGTGATATTTATTCAGTTCACATTTGAGCACCTTTCGCCCCTCACCATGTTCGAAGCCCTTCATAATCAGCCTTATTGGGTCTATTTAGCTCAGCCGTATACTAGTACGTACTGGTAGAGGTAGTCATGCTATGAAAGCATTTCACGGTTCATGAAACCAGTGACTGGGATATATTTATAGTAATCTGTATTTCAGATATTCTGTCTTAAAGTTTAGATATACCTATATATATATATATATATAGGTTTCGAGTGGAACATACGGCTTTCGCAGCACACTTCCACTTCACTCTGTTCTGTGAAGTCTTTTTTACATGACTCCATCACGGTCGCCTATAAGCCTTAATCTCCTCCTCAAACGATCTCTGTGTTGTACAACTCAGTGGTAATAGTCTGCGCAGTAAGAATCCCAGTGTTTGTATGTTTCACCACCTCATAAATCACTTTCCTAGATAACTGCTTTTTTTCCCTTCACGTTCCCCAGTGGAACATAGGGCTTCAAGCTAGTGGCTTGAAGTTTCTGTAGTAGTGTTTATTTTACAGGATGGCGTTGCTAGCCTCGTGCCCAACCTTTCCTCCCTTCCAGCTTTATTTCTGGCTTAGCGAGGTAAAGGAGTGTGTCGGTGGCCGGGGATCGAATCCCCGACCGTGTGCCTGGTCGGCGAGCATCCTAACCGCTGTGCCACTGACGCCTAGATAACTGCTAAAACTCCTCAATACAAACGTTAGCTTCCAAGTTAACCTAACACAGACCAAACAGTAATTTCAGCAGTCTCTGTTCAAAAATGATCCGTGTATGTAATTTCTATTGTAAATATTACATCCTATAGTTTAATAACTCCGTAATCACTAACGATTTACTGTTAGTAATTGAATTATTTTTACATATTTCACAAATTACCACGAAGTTAATTAAAATAATTCAGACTTACCAATTACTGAAGCGTCACTGTCTTCCATTTGATCTGTATTTAATGTTACTACTTGATAACATAAAGCTTCTGCATCAATTTCAGCTTTCGTAGTTAATAAACCTTTTCTTTCATGTATGTTGAACAAAGCAGATGGTGAACCAAGTTTGTAGGTGAGTCCTACAAGTTGTCCAATTTCATTTTCATTTGAATGTTTCATCTGTGACTGTGATGAAAGTAGACTCGGTGAAGACTTAGGATTCGAGATTACAATTGCACTTATAGTACCAACTTCTGTGCCAATAGGACAGTTTTCATCTATACTGAACTCATTTGAATATTCTTGAAGTCTTGAGATTCTTCCAAATACGCATGACAATGTTATAGAAAAGTGTATGATGCAGTGAAGTACGAAGTACTCTTTCATATAACCGCTCACATTTTCATAATATCTGATAGTCTTCATGTCCCAGAGTCACTGAAGAATATTGGAGAGGGTTTGAACAGTTTGTTAAAAAAGATTTATAATAAAATTTGAAATATTAATTAAATATTTCTAATGTTTAATTTTTTTCTTAGGTTATTGAAGCTTTTAGACTTCGATGTGTTGTTCATACAAATGTTAAATTATTTCTCTAGCTGTTTCCTTGTTTGTTCATGGTTAGTATTCACCTTAAGGCAGTGTAGCTTTTGTGGATTAAACGTCCTGTTCACTAGATAGAAACACCCTATCTTCCACAAAATGTGACCAAAATATGTATCCCCACCCCCCCTTCATTCATAAGCTTATGAATAACTATCTTCGTGAACAGTGTCACCTTATTTAGCGACTGAATGGACCAATCAAAATGCAGGAAATTAGTGGATAGATTAAAAAAGCCCTTTCTCATTATCGTATTCGGTCATCAGCCTTCAGTGTTTCTAATAAACTAATTTTTCTTCTCTGTCTGCGTGAGATGGCTAACCAGAAAGGAACTAGTCACAAAATTTTATTTTTACAACAAATTGTCTAGAGGTTTATACACACACATGTATCCATTATACAAAATAAACAAGTGCACAATGATTTGGTTCATTGTATGGTCAGATAACACAATCTCTCCTATTACACTGACACTGCCTTGGTAAGTTTATTTCTTAATTGTATACATAATTTAACCCAGATATTTTATGAATAATTTTTTTTTTGACAATGAAATAATGACTAGAGAGTTAAAGTGATTTTGTGGCAGTGCTAAATATCCACAAAACCTCCTAGAATTTATATTGTCTCCTTTAGTTCCTACAGGAACATAGGGCTTCAGCACCACGTCTCCATTGCGTTCGGTTCCCCGCCACCGTTTTCACCTAGCTTCACGCCTGCCCACATGCTTTCATCTCCTCTTCCATGTCCCCCTCTCACTGATGGCCAACTAACAGGCAGCCACCCATTCGGGTTCCAGTCGAGCGATGGCCTGGCGTGGGATATCACTCACTTGATGGTTAGTTTTCTCAGAGTATGACCAGTTCACTTCCATTTCTTTCTGCTTATTTGTTGCACAGTCGGCTCCTGGTTGTTTTGCTCATTGCCAGAGATCCCTTTTGCTGATCTTTTCTGGTCGGCCATCTGATTTTGAGTAGTATTGAGGGAAGACAGCTGTTGATGAAGGTCTGGATCTTATTTTTCCTGCTTTGTACAGTTGATCTTCACATAGAGAGTAATAATGTAGTGAAATTGAGTAATAGATATTAAGTACAGTTCTTATTTTCGGAAAATAACAAGGGAGCTGTTTCTTTGAGCTACTGTCGTAACAAAGTATTATAGAAGTAATTTGTATACTTAGTATTTTCTAGAAGACTAAATTAAATTAATGGGGAGAACTACTTTTCCAATGACTAATACTAATTACATATTCTACTAATGGTAATATAGTACATCAACTTCAATTATTGGTGATTTATTTACAAATTATCAAGAGAATATCTTTCCTTTTCATGAACTAGTGGGACATTAAAGTGTGTTTTTAAGCTCATAAATTCTGTTTTTTTATAAGGTTAATTTAAATTATTTTCTAGTGACTTGCTGCAGGATGGAGTTTCCTGAAGTTCTAGTGAGAAGTCATGACCAGTGAGGTCCATCCAGATGCCACGTGTGAGGATGGATGTCCCACCTACCACAATGGTTGGGGTCGTGCTAAATCACGAATTGGTCGAAATTAGAATTCATGAGCCACTGAATCGGGTCCCGTGGCTAAATGGTAGACGAGCTCGCTGGCCTTGTAACCGGAAGGTCATGGGTTTGAACTCTGATAGGTGGGTGAGTACTGCCGATAATTTTCAAACTAGGCTGGTGAAACAGCTGTCCAGTATTTCAGTGCTGGTTTTCAATGGTCTTCTAACTGATATCAATCCGTGATCAACTCATAAAAAACAAAATTAACCCTTACAAACCAAACTATAGAAAATAAATTCTTTTCTGTTAAGAGGTAGTTAGAATGATCTGCTAGGGTGATCGGCTCATAGAATTACACTGGATACATAGAATTCATAGGTCACTGGATTTCTTCTTAGTGACTGACCAGTGACAGACACGTTGATATCCTAACTGGAAGGCTGTGCATTTGATATCTGGTGGGGTCATGAATGTCTACCGTTGAAGGGTCCGAAATTGGGATGATGTAGCCGTCCGTCATGTCCTTTCTAGTTTTCAGTGATTCTCTTACTAATATCACTTCATAATAGAACTTGAAATCTGCCGAATCCTTGTAAACTAACAGTTGAAAATGCCTGATATAAAAAATAAGAAGACGTAATTTGTCCGAAAGGTGTAATGTATGTGTATGACACATTTCAGACATTCTGATCACGAATATACACTACACCTTTTAGATAGTTTACATTTTCTCATTGTTTTGTCGAAATTCATAAACAGAAGTAATTCCATTAAAATATTTAAAATAAATTCTGATCAAACACTTCAGTGTTATAGTCATGTCAAAGGCTGCTAAAGCTTTCTTGAGAAATACATTTAAATCTTTCAGATAACTACACACACCATTAAGTTACGCGTTTAACTTATTCATGCTTATGGTTGAGGTGATCGGAGAAGTATGTCTGAAAGTTGTTTATTTTAGCCACTTATTATCTGTCTAGTTAATAATATCTAGATAATTGAAGGCAGTCAGCAGGGAAACGCATTACTAGATTTCGTGCTGGTTTACCATTCATCAAAAAGGCGTATCTGCAACCTCAAAGGATGTGAAGTTCGCATGGAGATTTGAGCCGACATTATACAGTGAGGAAGTCAGAGATATCCCCACTGAACTATTCCGACTCGAAATCTATCCTCTATAGGATTGTAGTGGATACAATGATTGATCACTAGAGTGTAACCGATCTCGAGCGTCTGTTTACTGGTGTTTGTGCTATATTTGTGTGGGCATCAGACTAGGAGATTTGTGTAATACAGCAAAAACTGAAAATATCAGTCTTAAATCTGAGGTAAATAGTTCCGAAAAATTATTTGTTTCTAAGACAGTTGATGCTGAAAAATGTCATTTATCACTTGGTGTCGCATAATTTTTTTCCAGTCAAAATTCCAGGGTAAAAATTTCACCTTGTTCAAAGTTGATGAGCGAAGTCTGCGAAGTATTTTGAAGGAAGTTTTCATTTCACAGATGATATAGTCTGTTAAAGTTTTATTCTTTCTTATTTTTGAAAAAAAAAATGGTTGTAACATGGAATTAGTGTAGTTGCATCTTCAACAGAAACAGGTTCATTCATAGAACACAGTCAGATAATTTAAATAATCGTAATAACAGTTATTATCAAGTTGATACGAACATACAAACATAGTTATTCAGTTATTAATACTGAATCTGTCTAAGTAAAGCAACTAGGCAAAGCAACAGGATTGACTCCAAAGGTGTTTAAAGGTGGTAGGGATGAGTTATTGCCTGAGTTAACTACGATATTAGTCTATATCTAGGAGTCTGATATAACGCCATTGGACTAATGTAAATCACTGATTGTTCTAGTTTATAAGAAGGTATCCAAGTGTTCCTGTGAAAATCACAATATGGGGATTTTTCATTTACTGAAATCTTGTGAGCATCCCGTTGCACTGAAGGCACTCAACGAGTATCTGAAGTATAGTGCAAAGCTCGCTGAAGCGAAAACTAATGTGGATTTTATCCGAAACTGTATTGAGAATAACCAATATCCTAAATCATTCTCTAAATCTCTTCGTCGATGTAAAGTGCGCCCAAACACGAAATCTCTCAAGCGATTCGCTCTTAATCAGATTGAATCTCTCCAAGGATATATTAGCACATTAGAAAGAAATATTCCACAGAGACAGTATGCTGTCGATGAACTCCCCATACATTTAAAGGAATTATTCTTAAAATACGTCCACGATGTTTCTAAAACTAGAGAAACTAAAAAAAGAATCCAGCTTACAAAAGGATTAGATACGGAAATACCAGAATCCCACTTTCCCAAGGACCCTGAAAGGTACGTCTTCAACTTTTCCAGTGTGACTTTAGATAAGACTGCTATGGAAGTGTTGTCACTAGGCCCTAAATTTTGTGATAAAAGAGTTAATATTGACCAATTACATACAGAAGTACAGTTTGAAAACCTCTTCATTCAGACACTTGACCTAACGCCGTCCTCCCAACATGAGTTAGACAGATTTAAAAGTACCTTGGTTGATTGTTGTTACCAATACAATAATGCCAAGATTGACAAGAAAAGTATATTAACTAAAAAGCATAGAGAATGCCTCAGAAAACTAATGTCGGATGACAGCATTATTATCACAAAACCAGACAAGGGATCAGGTACAGTAATTTTAAACAAACGCGACTATATTGATAAGATGAACGCCATACTGGAAGACCGTTCCAAGTTTCAAAAGTTAGGTAATAGTAAAGATTCGAATGAAGCAACAGAACGTCAGTTTGTTAAAACTTTGAAGTCTCTAAAAAATGAAAATCTAATTGATAGTTCCATCTTTGACGCTATTAAGCCCACCGGAACTCATACACCTAGACTTTATGGCTTACCCAAGATACATAAGCAGGGAATCCCCCTACGACCAATCCTAGACATGTCGAACTCACCCTTCCATTTAACTGCCAAATGGTTGGTAAAACTGTTAGAACCGTTACACCGCCAGTTGGTCAAATATAGTGTAAAAGATGTCTTTAACTTTGTTGAAAATATTAAAGATATGAAAATAACAGAAAAAACCATGTTATCGCTGGACGTAACATCACTATTTACCAACGTCCCCCTTGTAGAAACTGTCGACTACATATGTGAACAACTCGTAGAAAAGAATATAGAAATTGGAATCACACCAAGAAAATTGAAAGAGTTATTACTAAAATGCACTATGAATGTCCAATTTGTATTTAATAAGGAGTACTACCGCCAAATAGATGGGGTTGCTATGGGCTCTCCCCTTGGTTCCTTATTAGCCGACATATTTCTATCCAAATTGGAAAATGGTCCTTTAAAAGAGATACTAAACCAACTCGATTATTATTGTCGATATGTTGACGACACCTTTATCATTTGTAACAATAATTTGGATAGACAACATCTGCTGCAAGTCTTCAATAAGGTACACCCAGCTATTAAATTCACTTGTGAAGAGGAACTACAAGGTAGTATTCCATTTCTCGATGTTCTTCTCACAAAAAGATCAGACGGTACCTTGAAAAGAAACATCTATAGGAAAGCGACGTGGAACGGACAATACACCCACTTCCATAGCTTCATACCTATACAATATAAGCGCAACCTAATTCGCTGTCTTAGTCATAGAATTAGACGCATATGTACCGAGGATTGTATTGAAGATGAAATAAAAAATCTTACAAACGCCTTGCTACAAAATGACTACCCTACCAACTTTGTAAAGAAGTATATCTACGAAACTACACATAATACCAAGCGAGACACAGTAAGTAAGAAAAAGCTTTACTTAAATGTACAATTCAAAGGTGATATAGCCAGTGATATATTAAACCGTAGATTAACAAGATCAATTGAAAGAACTTTTAGTGCCGCAAAACTGTATGTCAGTTTCTCAACCAAACCGATATTGACACCGTGCATTAAAGATAGATTGCCCAAAATGGCGACATCAATGTGTGTATATAAATTTAACTGCTCCTGTGGAGCTAGTTATATAGGTCGTACCCAGAGGAATTTATCTCTACGCACTCGTGAACAAAGCGATAAGCATGACTAACATAACATATAAAGTTCTAGTTTCAGTAGACATGTACAGACTAGGCGGTGTTCGCGAGAAGTAAACCCATGAAAACTATTCAGGTTTTCGGTCAGGGAGAGGGTGTATTCATCAAATATTCACTCTTATTCAGTATCTGGAACATATACATACTTACCGGCGTCTAACAATTACCACATATCTTGACCTGAAGACGGCATTCAGCCTGGTCAGTTGACAGGTTTTGTGACAGCGTTTGGCTGTGAAAGTGGTGTCAAGATGACACATTGCATTCTACTAGAACTCCTACAGCCGTATAAGAGCTTATAGAAAGTTGCCATCCGAAATGATGACAATCAGTAGTACCAATTAGGGATGTCCAATCTCCCATTTTGTTTAATTTGATCACAGATATACCAATGGATTTAATCTCATTGATTAGAACTACCTACTGATTCAATTGTCAAAGTAGAAAAGTTCCATAGATTTAGAGTATGTTAATGATGTTATCCTTCTGGATTAAGACGCGGACAAAATCTATTGTCTTCTGAACGCTCTCAGCAGATATCTTAATATGTTTTGTATACTATTCGCGGTGACTCCAAACTATAAAAACCCAGAATGAAGCTATCTAGTGAGTGGTTTAATGAACTTGAGTAACCATTCAGAAGAGTCCGTAGTATATAGGCGAAATTATGGATGCTGCACATGAATAATGTACCAAATTTCATCCATATCTAGTATTTAAGTACCGCTTAGACCAC
This sequence comes from Trichobilharzia regenti, assembly GCA_944472135.2. Taxonomy (NCBI): domain Eukaryota; kingdom Metazoa; phylum Platyhelminthes; class Trematoda; order Strigeidida; family Schistosomatidae; genus Trichobilharzia; species Trichobilharzia regenti. The sequence continues at coordinate 114,363,156 of OX235262.1, read as the reverse complement.
AGGATCATTGAAAGGGAGAAAACGTATAGCTGTCATTCGTGGGCTATATTTATAACGTGGTCAATAATAAGGACGATTTCGTTAATCCTTTCGATGGGACCCACACAAATTACATAGGAAATTTTTAGAGCCACCTATAAAAGAGAGTCGGAGAGATGAATCAGCCAAGAAACACAATGATTTACTTTTATCTCGACGAATTGACGCACCAAAATTGCCTTAACCTAACTATGAGGACTTCTATGGGACATTGGAATATTTTTTTATCGGAACATATACAAAGTAATTACTCTATGTGACTAATTTTTAACGTTGCATTACTTATATATAAACGTCTTTTTTCAAATTACGCACTTCTGCTTCGGACGCGTCTGATAAGTCGACAGAGATTTGTCAAAGTCTTCGTTAAGTAGTTCCGTTTTTGGCTGCTATGGTTTAGAGTCACCCGATTGGCATCTTTCAAATGCCAGGTGGTTCTACAGGACTTGTCTGTGTTGACTAGTAGTTTAAAGAGAGTGAATTCGCAGAGCGTACTGAGTGTTTCATTTATTTTGGAGGTTGCATCTACCCTAACCTCCGTGCAGATACAATAGGCTAGTGGGGCTTTTGCCAACTGACTTTATCTCTAACGCAGACATGATATCCCGGTACTGATCAAGAGAAATGTGTACTGCGTAACTCTGTCCTTGTTAATGACTGTGAGATTTTGCCGTTTAGGGAGGAAGATATGAAGGGCCTGGTTGTTTTTGACCACAAACGTCTGCTTCTTATCGCTGGTACTAATTGGTATAATATAGTGAGTAATACTGAGGAGAGCAAGTTAGTGCATGAGATTGTGAAGCTATGTCAACTAAGACGGCCAGGACTACATACGCCGAGCCATAGCCTTCCTTGTCTAACAATCTTAAGTGACATGAAATTGAGCTGGAAAAGAGATATGGGTGCTTCAATCAAAACATGGCATCAATCCATGAAGTGTTTGACTGTTGGTTTTAATCACGTAAGATAGTGTAGGCTGCCTTGTTGGGGTCTTCGGGATACTGAGAATCGACGACTGCAGGCTGTTAGTGGTATAGCTCAAAACTGTTCTCAGTGGTACAGATGCATTCAATCCATATGAACTCATAGACATATTAAATCCTCATGTTTCTTCCACGTAATTATTCCTTCTCCTGTAGGCTTCTACTCATCACAGCTCTTTCGAATATTTTCAATTTCTCTACATTTGTGTGCTACTTGGACCGTGGCAAATTGAACTGTTTCACTTTTGTACAAAGTTCCACGTTGAAACTCAGTCAGTCAATACTATGTCTCAATGTACTGTATCGAATAAAATGTCTTTTATATAGAATTAAACTGAGGGATCACTGACAAGTGTAAGAAATTATAACTTTTTAAAAACTTTTAATGTATTACAAATTCTTGGACAAACTGCCTCTAAGGGAAGCGGGTTTCTACAACCAACAAACTAATTTTTACGAGTTGACCACGGATTGATGTCAATTATAGAACCATTGAAAACCAACAGGGAATACTGGAGAGCTGCTGTTTCATCCTTGTTTGGGAATCATCGGGAGTACGCACCCACTGGGTTTCGAACACAGGACCTTCCGGTTACAACACAAGCTCGTATCAACCACTGGGACCCAATTCAATGGCTCATGAATTTTAATTTCGACCAATTAGTGATTTAGTGCGACCCCAACCATTGTCGTAGGTGGGACATCCATCCACACACGTGACGTCTAACTGGACCTCACGAATTAATAGAAATTAGAATTTATGAACTGGCGATTGACTGAATCGTGTCCCAGTGGCTGAATGGTATACGAACTTGTGTTGTAACCGGAAGGTCCTGGGTTCGAATCCCAGTGGGTGCATACTCCCGATGATTTCCAAACTAGGCTGATGAAACAGCTGTCCAGTACTTCAGTGCTGGTTTTCAATGGTTCTCTAACTGATATCAATCCGTGATCAACTTGTCAAGACATAACTAAGCCTTACAAACCAAACTATAGAAAACTAATTTCCCGTTGTGTCACTTAATCAAGCGCGAAATTTCGTCTCTTTAGGAAACGTTGAGTCACACCTTGCTATTTCAGAAGAGCAGGAAATATTTCAGTTAATCGAATTTTCTTGGGGCTTTGTTGTGATTATAAATAGATTTCTTCCATCACTGCTAAACAGTACACTAGTTTTATGTCTGTCTAACACCCGTTTATGTAAATTTAGATATTTATCAGTGTATTTCACTTGAGAGACAATTAGTAGATTACGTTTTGGTTATTATAGTCCAGTAAACGTGCTTTAATTCTCTTTTGAAAATGTTATACATTAAAGCATATTTGATAAGTAAGCACTGCTGATGAGTGTTTGTAGGCACAGAAGTTAGGTTCATGCCTTCCAGCCGATTTCTACCAGACATTTAACTTTAAATCAGAGTGCAGTATGATGAAGAGTTGCCTAGCTCGGTGACCGTATTGCAAATCAACACACAGAATACAGTTAGCATAAACACTAATGACTAAACTCATGACCAATCATTATATCCAGTTCTATACGGGGATCGATTTCGAGTCGGAATAGTTCAGTGGTGACATGTCTGACTTCTTTATTGTATGATGTGGGTTCAAATCTCCGTGAGAACTTCACTTACTTTGAGGTTGCATAAACGCCTTTCTGAGGAGTGGTAAACAAGTGCGAAGCCTAGTTTTGAAATCCCCTGTCAATTACCTACAACTATTTAGCATTGAAACAAACTTTAATTTGATAAGTTTCATTTGCGGAAATATTTTATAAGCGGATTTCTTACTTATTTGAAGGACATAAAAAGATTCATGAATCAACTAGATAATTTATATTGCCACTTAACTTTAAGAACGTGTATCCTTTATGTTTTCTGAATAGCATTCATGTTCCCTCCTATCTTTGCGACTACTTTGGTGATGTCATACAAATATCTCAGTATTTTGGTGATTGCATAATCTTAGTTACTAAAGTGAATTGAAAACTTATTTACTTAATCAATTTCATTAATGTTTATTTAGAGGTGTAAATTCACACTCCCTTAAAAATCTGTACAGAATCAGTGTGGTTAATTTTTGCATCGATAGCTGGTTCATATCATTCTTAAATCTAGTAACTATGTCTTATGAAAAACAAAAATAAATGAAAACAACACTTCTAGAATACAAAAATAAATAAGAGTTTGTCTGTTCTTAGCTAAAGTATTAGTTCTTTGGAAAATCACACTTATAGAAAACAGTACTTTTTTGTGATGATAGTTGTTGTGTTGTGTTAGACAGTATTTGTTTGGTGTTTTTGTCGCAGTCAACAGAACTAATGTGTATGTAATACGATAAACTATAAGACCGCTGCATCATGGTTGATTTATTTGCAGCGTGACGTATTTACCATCCTTTTTTTTACTCATCTACAATCTTTTTATTGCAATGAATGTATGTATTATTATTTCTTATTGTTCCCTTGGGTTCCGAGTGGAACATATGGCAGTGGGCTTCAACTGCACGTCTCCACTCGCCTCTGTCTTGCTTCTGCTGTACTTTTCACCTCCATCCATGTTAGTTAGTCCATACTCTTTCAACTCCTCTTCACACCATCTCCTCCATGTCACACTTGCACTGACGTCCCACTCGCCGCCGCTTCCCTTTCGGCCTGGTTCCACTCGACCAATGGCCTGACGCGCGCGCCACGTCACCCAGAGGCCTCCTCAGCGAGCGAGTGTCCAATCCATCACCATCCACAATCTCCTGCATATATGTTGGTTGGCGATTACTTCTTGTTTTGTTTTGTTTGTTCCCAGCCATAGTTTCTTGTTGGTGATTGATTCCGACCCGGCCCAGCCCGGCCATCTGATCTTCAGTATAGATCCATCGAAGACAGATAGTTTTTGGTTGATAAAGGTAGCGTCTGCAACAGGCTGTTGGAAATATTCTTTGTGACCCGCCCGCCCGCCAGCCCGCCAAGTTTCTGATCCATCCCGTATAGAAGAACTGACTGACTGGCTGACTTGACGTTGTTTGTATTGAATTGAATCCGACCGAATTTTGTTGTTGATTGTGGCTGAGTTGAGTGACGAGGATTTCCAGATTGGTTGTTTCAGGTTGATTGATGAATGTGTTTCTCGCTCGATTTGACATCGTCGTCCGTTCCGACTGTCTTTAGTTGAGGCAATGCTCCCTAGATGATAAGTGAATGAAGTCACTAACCTCTTTCAAATCCCTCCGGTTGATGGTGATTGGCGCTGGATGTTGGTGCTGTTGTTGTTGTTGGTTGGTTGGTTATTTTAATAACCTCCGTCTTGTCTGTAGTGATAAGAAACTCCGTCATTGCTCCTTTTGAGGTTGAACCATCATACAACGTAGTACAGAAGTGTACCAGTTTAGTTTACCACACTTCAAAGAAGTGCACTTTCAGCAGTTATATCTCGTAGACATAAAATTTGAAAGATCGTACCAGTGAACAGTTCATATCCCTCAACGGGTAACTTGACAACCTGTGTCAGAATTGACTTTGGCGAATGTCTGATAAAACTTTACTATGCATGACGAGATTTTGTCAGGTTAGTGCTAATGCAAATTCCCCAAAAAGTGAAGTGGTCGTTCCACTTGAGAATGCCAAAAACCCTCATTCTCGTTGATTCATCAGTATGCGTGTGTCTTCCCGACTGATCTAACCTCGTGACCTGACAATTATTGAGTGTTTTTGATAGGGTACTAGACAGTTTCTCATAAAACTGATCATTTATTCCTTCCGAACCTCATTCATTGAGTGGATGGGCCAGAGTTAAACATCCTTGTCTTCTTCCTTTTTATGGATCCATTCAGTCAGAAAGCACTCAGGACACTATTCATCGGGGTCCGACTGAGAATTAGTTTTTTTTTACTCAGGAACCAAACACTATCTTTTCACCGGTTGGTCACAGAGATTTAGTCAGAGTGTCTCTTAATACTTGTGGTGTAAATTTTGTAAATAAACCATTAGAAGACGGATTTATTCACTCAATATATTTCGAACAATTTGGTCACACATTTTATAATTCGTTGTGTACTGAGCTTAAAACGTCAGCTAACTAGTTGGTCAGTTTACGTGTAGGAGAGTGACACATTGATAGAATTGGACGTAATGGATTGTCAGCCTTATGGATCTTGGGTAATCCACAAAGGCTTGGAAAGTCAGATCCCACGGGTTTCATGTTTGTCGATAACCTCCATGCCACAAAGTTTTACTAAATGCGAAGTTACTTCTCCATCCAGTTTTGTAATATCATCAGAAGGGATATAGGCTATGAATTCGCTTTTATCGTTAAGAATGGATAACATATCTGTCCATTACAATTACACCAGATCCTTTATCAGATTTCAGGATAACTATATCGGACCATTTTGCGTAATTCATTTAAGGCTTTAAAATGGGTCGGGGTCAAAATGATTTTTTTTTGTTTCTGACTTGAATTACGGAATTGATGTGCTACATCTAAAAATTTAGCTTTCAGCCAGCTTTGGCCATCTATCGTGGTAGGAACTAGAGGAGTCAATTGATCATACAAATTTTCAAACTGAGAATCAATTGCTAAGTCTGAAACATTGTTTAATGGGAGATTTAAACCAAGTGATCGGATTGTTCGAAATGTAGTGCACGAATATATCACATTTTTTAGATAATCTTCGTCTTCTAATAACAATATCCAAATTTATAAAAGGGACTAACTGTTTTGAATACACTATATATTGATCAGATGGAGTCGAGTGAACAAAAACAATTAGGTGTTATGTGTGTCTCACACACACACACACACACACACACACACACATTAAAAGCCCTAATAGTTAGAGTTATGTCTAGTGAGGCCTGTTAACCAGTTTTGAATGAAAGCTGCTATATAAATTTTGCAGTATCAACTTATATGGCTGTGATTCTTGTCCTTACAGAAAACCTCACTTTCAGCCATGGACCACTGTAGTATAAGTTGGGATGTTAAAACTAAGGAAAATGTCTGCAGACAAGGTGGGAGCTTCTGGTATCGTGGGGCTGTCTGAGCTGGCTAGTTTAAATGGATACTTATCAATTTTTACTTGACTATATACCTCTAAATCTGAATTTACAATAAAAAAGCTGTCTATAAAGACAATGAAAGCTTCGCTGTTCCACTGCCCTCTTCAGAAGACGCAGTCATAGCAGTTAAGATTTAAAATTTTCTGAGCTAAACTAGCCACCTCTTCTGACATCAAACTACACAATATGTAAGTAATCTGCATTATATCAGTTACTGCTTTCAGTTTAATCACCCATGTGTTTAGGTAAGATCTACAGGAAATTGCATGCCGGTCAGTATAGCTCATCAGGCCTTTGAGACTTGCGAACCCGATCACTAAGTTAAAGTGTCAGCTGTTATTATTCCCTTGAGTTCCAAGTGGAACATAGGGCTTCATCCACACATCTCCACTTTCTTAAATTTTCTGCTGTCGTCTTCAGATGGGTCCACGATTGGCCATAATGTCTCATCTCCTCATCACCACACTATCTCCTCCATGTCACCTTCGCACCGATGACCCACTCATCACTTCCCATTGGGATTTCACTCAAGTGATGGCCTGGTGAGCGGTCATTCGATGGTCTTCTCAATGCATATCCGATCCACCTCCATTTGTTGAGAGATCAGTTCTTGGCCTGTTTGTTCCCAGCTAGAGTTTTTTGTTGCTAATTCTTCCTGACCGCCGATTTGATCTTCAATATACAGCTAGAGAATGCAGCTGTTGATAAAGTCTGCAGTGGCCTGTTGGAAATCCTTTTCGTAGCACGCTATGTTTCTAACCCATAAAGAAGAACTGAATCACTTGAAAATCAGAATCTTGTTGTTCCAGTCAGTAGGTAGCTTTCCTTCTTCCCAAACCTTCTGCAGTAATGGCGTGAGAACATCTGCCTCAATCTGTGGGTCCGTTTTCAGTGCTTTGGGGTGGAGGAATTCCGTCTGGTCCTGCTGCCTTCAAGACTGAACTTCAGCAGCTTGACTACATTCACAATATCTACTTTCGTTGGAGGAATGGTGTCTACTGGCAGGCTGTTCTGTGCGTGTTTTTGGTGGTGGTCTATTTCTGGACGAGTTGCAGGTGGTGGTCGATTCAAGAGTCCTTTGAGGTGATCAGCTCATTGTTTTATTTGTTTCTCCTCCCTGGTAATCAGGTTCCCTTGAAAATCTTTTATTCCTTTCATCGTCTGTGTTGATCTCTTCCCAGATGGTGACCTGGTTATCTGGCATAAGGTTCTGAAGTCTCTTTTGCCTGTAGCCTGCTCTGCTTCAGTCGCCAGTATTTCGGAACTCAGCTTCTCCTTCTGTTGCCCATCTTTGCGTTGAGTTATCTTCTGTTTCACCATCCTCCTCTCCTCAATTAGCTTCTAGGTAGAAGTCCGTTGAGAGCTATTCCTTGTCTTGTCTGTTCTTTCTTCCGTGAACATCACCTTCATATGACTAAGTGGGGATTTTCAAAAATCACCTTCAGAGAGTTAGTTCCCACACCAGCTTCCTCAGTGATATCAGGTAGTGTCTTCGACTTCGATGTGATATCTGCAGTGAAGCTATGTTTTGTAGTTGCATCTTACAGTTTCCGAATGTTAAACTCGAATTACATTGGCCTTTCTCAAGTTGCTTTGAAGGCTCCCAGCTTGAACTTGAACTGGATGATGATTTGAGCCCACCGCTGATCCCCCTCTCGACTTTGTGTCCGGTATACTGGCTGCGTCTCCACTTCCTTGAGCAGCACTGAGGTTAAATCTGTCTGGTTTGTGGTATGTCCGTCAGGCGAAATCTATGTCGCTCGCATGGTGTATATCCTCGTGCTTGTATATGTTGTCTCCAATCTCCGAATAAGTGAAAGCGTAGAAGTCTGCGAAGAGTCATCCGTTCTCATTCATTTCTCCAAGCCAGAGTCTCTCGGCCCTTGATGAGTTCTCTTCCTGTATTACCTGCTCTCAGTTCGGCTTGTATTCATATCGCCCATAAGGATTTTGATGTCACTATTCGGGATGTTGTCCATTATTGTTTGTAGTTGTCTGTAAGAATCTTTCTTCTTCTCTTGTTCTGCGCTATTTATAGCATTGTGTGTAGCACTGGATGATCGTGACCTTCCCTCCTCCTCCTTTTGAGTTGAATCTTGCTGTCATAATCCTGCAGGAGGAAATTGGTTTCCCCTGCATTAGGGCTCTGGTTGCTATTTGTGACATCATGATAGCCACTCACTGCCTCAGTGTGCTCGTGGTTTTCGTGTGGGTGACCAGACCGGAGTAGAATATTGACTCACCAGTCGACAATTTCGATAATCCACATCCGTTCCATCTGCTGTCGCAGATTCCCAGCACTTCTTTGCCACACCTTCGCATCTCTCCAGCTATCTGGACAGTCTTCCCAGCCGGCTTCGTATATTGTACGAACATTCCACATCCCCATTCTTCTTCTTGCTTTCATCGAGAGAAGATGCATCGGTTGGGTGACTGGCTTCCCGAGGTCTTTCACCAAACCACGGCGTCCTTTCGCCTCTCTGACTCCAGCGAAGAACAAGTATGTTTCTTATATTTTTTGTATTTTTAATATTTTTGTTTCGTGTTGAAGTTTCTGTAGCAGTTTTAATGATTTTGTGGGGCAGGGTCACTAGCTCCACGCGTAACCCTCCCTCTTTACTCGGGCTTGAGACCGGCTAGAGAACTAGCAAGCTAGTAAACCAGGTGAGGTTATCAGCTGTTATCTGGTAGATAACATAACATAGCTTCTGAATTTTATGCAAAGACGGTGTCGTCACTAACAGCTCTTTTCAAATCCAGCTACTTATACAGGAAACCAATAAAAATAAATAATAATTGAACTGGGAATACGTCTTTACCAAATAAATGAAATCAATAAACATAAGCTTTTGAAAATTACGTAATTGTGTTGCACAAACATGAACATTTTCTTTATTATAAGCTAAAATGTATTTATAAAGTTTACTTCTAGCACAAAGACAATACTGTATAGTGCATCACAGCCTTCAAATTAAGCCATACCATGTCAGTTTGAAGTTTGAGAGATTAAATATAAAGACAGGCAGAAAAAACCCGCTCATAACATTACACTAAAGCAATCGCATTGTGATTGCTATATGTATCAGCAGCACATAGAGTGAATATTTGAAAATAGGAAGTAAAATAAAACGCCTAAGAAGTAAACAATAGGCAGAGGCAAATGAAGAAAATCCTCGGCTATAAGCTACTAAAGATCTATATCCATACAAATCAGTAGGATATGCTAAGTCATATTACCTACCTTACATTGTGATATTAGTGCTATTGGATATTGCCAAAATGAAACCTTCATTTCAACACATCGCTAAGGTATGAGACCAATGACTTCATGTACTGATATCAGCTTCAGTTTAGGCTCATTTTTAACTTTTTTTTATTTGATGAAATCATTGTCAAGACAATACAACTTATAATACAGGCATCATGCTCACTGGAAGTTTTGCACACCAATCAGATGACTTCATACCTACTAACTATAGTTCATTTCCCAAAAATTGCTTACTGAATAGTTTCACTACACAAGTGTAGACTCTTCGGAATGTTTGTATCTCAATACCAATAACCTTATACTCACTTGTAATGTTAACTCTGCAGATATACTTTTGCATAAACTGTCCTCACTTCAGAAATCGATTAAACACTATACTGAAACCTAAAATTATATGGGCTGATTAATAATGAAGAGGTTCGATATGTCAATCTCTATATCTTTTCAGGATCACAGTAATATCCAAGTGGATGGAATACCCCATCAATTGAGTTAAAAGGTCAACATAAAAAGTAATTCCACCCTTCTGTTTTTCAATGCAGAAAGTCTTAAAGTTTCATTTCGCATATTACACGTACTACAGATCGTTGAAGTGTTGAGTTGAAGTAGTCTAACATTTCTTTCCTAGACTGAACTTTAAGCCATTAGAGATAGACAAAGTCACCAGTACCAATATTTTGAGAACGCAATGCTAAAAAACAGTAACAATGCTAACTGGCAAAAACACCACTCTTTCTCAAATACCTTGATGCAAAATTTTCAGTTGTGCTTTCAAGCTTTGTGTCTAAGATTTTAACAGTTCTTCATACAACATCCTTTTAAGTCATTGTCATTAACTATGATCACATTTTAAGACCTTATAAAAGTTAAAGGTATGAATGGTGCACCATGGTGTGCTTTCTCTAAGACCTATTCTGACATTATGTGATGGCTGACATAAAATCTCTAAGAATGAAGGTGTTAAAAATGCTTTAAGCCGAAGAATTTCTGTTTCGTCTTTCATAGAACAAGGATGTTATATTCATATTAATTTGTAATGATTTCTCCAGTATTTTTGGTATTTTTGACCGATGTATTCCTACCCACCGAAAATTATCACCTGACAGCTTTGATACAACTAAATATAGGTCTAACAAGTATATAATAATACAAGTAGATGTTGATGTACTGTGGACAGTAAGTCCTGTCCACAGTTGCAACGAAATACTTGTGACTATCCAGACTACTTTCTGCCTGTCTGTCTGTTTTCGACATAGAATTTTCCACCAGTGTGCACTAGTTCAAGTCGCCACACTCCCTCCTTGTAGCACACAAACCAAGAGAAGAAAGTAGAAGAAAAGCATACTAGAGACTGTAAACAGAGGTGTGAGACAAAGGAATAGTAATAACGAAGAACAATATAGTTTCATTTGAAATCATAAGTCACAAGGAGTGGATGCATCTGCACCAGCCATTGACAACGATTTTGAGCCACATCACCAGTAGTTTCCAGCTATTGGTTTTTACCATGTCGAAGTCCCCAACCTGGAAGTTTACAACTTCCTACGTGGCTTAAACTAACTGTTTTGGATTTCATTGATTGATGAAGACATGTTTTGGTTTCACCGCTGCTAGCTCTTTTCCAGCCTGACCAATCCTATGTCAGCTAAAATTGCCTGTCGGTTGAGGAAGGCGATGACTAGGCCTACGTAACACATCTCCTAACCATCTCACTCAATCGATGTAACTTCACAGCCTCATCGATTGATTTCCCTCCTTACCTAGCACTCCACGCCTAACCTCAGTATTGCTCACCTTATTATCCAGACTACTTTACCGTTTGTTAACCATATCTATCAAACATTGTTTTGCTTTTATAAGCTTTGTTATACTTTCTCTTCCTAAAGATCATAAAATACATCCTTTCCACGAAATCATTACACTATATTTGAAATACTAAGCAGATATTTCCTTAAAAAAATGTATTCAAGGTACAAAGCCACCTACAAATGACAAAATGAAGTCAACTCAATAAATACGAAATTTATGCATAATAGATTCAGTTTAGAAAATGATTAGTAGTTATTTAGGTGAAAAAGCTAACTGGTAAGGGTGGATGATATGTATTCATTCCCATTTCTCAAATACATAATTTATAGAGAGATCGACATGGGTTTTCTACTAGAATTCTATCCTAACCTGCAAATCCGAGTGGCTGTTGAATTGCTTTTATTTGTAATTTTTTGTATCAGGCAGAGCAAATAAGATACACCATGCTAGTTTGTTTATTATTTGGTGTAGCTTAAAGTTTATTGATCATAATCACATCACATGGTTTTCTAACTGGCTGTGTGTAGTTTCAATAAGTATGAAGAATAAATGGTGTTGGAACACTAGGTAGTAACTAATGTCATGCGTGACATTAGTTACCACATGATGTCCACCCAAAGTATCTATAACAGTCCTACGGGAGGTGGACCATATGTCTGAACAGCTCAGTGGTAATATATTTGGCTGGAACAATGGTTGATCCTAGTTTACATCTCTGAAGGGAGATGAGTTCCCTAAGGACTGCAGATATGCCTTGGTGATGAGAGCCAACAACTACGAAACCCAGGTTTCAGGCTTCCTGCTCATCGCCTTCCAGCATCTAAAGTAATACCATGTTGTTGTATGTGACGTTATATAGACGGACTAAAATGGAATGAATGTCTTATCTACTTTACCTCAGGCGTGAGGCTAGCAACACCACCCTGTAAACAAAACTGATACAGAAATTTCAGTACGATAAGTTTCCTAGAGATGAAGAAAAAAGTCTTTGTGTGGACATGGAAAGTTTTCATCATGTGTGAGACTGGCAAAGCTGCCCTAATTGCAAATGAGATGAAAAGTAGCAGGAACAGACGGAATCCCAGAAGAAGCATTGAAAATGGACCCCGAGACATTAGCGGACTTGATGACACCATTACTGAAGGTGTGGAGAGAGGGTAGGGTACCCGAGGATTGGAAGAAAGGCTGCTTACTCAAACTGACAAAGAAAGGAGAACTCAGTCAGTGCAAGAAATAGGCGCGGTATTATGCTCTTGTCTATCCCAAGCAAAATACTAAGCCGCGTCATCGTAAAGAGAATCAAACACAACCTGGATGAAAAACTTCGACTGGAAGAGGCTGGATTCAGGAGGAACAAGTCATGCATCGATCAAATCGAAACACTACATGCCATCGTCGAACAGAGCTTGGAATACTAGTCAGCTGTCTATCTCAACTTCATCGACTTTGAAAAGGCCTTAGCAGACAACATCCATCGAGAGGTGGTTTGGAAACTGCTTCGCTATTATGGGGTGCCGCTAATAATTATATACCTCATCGAACAGTTGTACGGTAATGCTGCGTGCGAAGTAATCCACAGTAGGGAAATCATGGAATCTTTCGAAGAAGTGAAGATGGGAGTAAGACGAGACTGGCTGCCAACCATCTCTAATGATTTTTCTGATTGCTCTAGACTGGATAGTGCGACAGACAGCGGACAACGAGGAAACAGGCATAAAATGAACCCACACAGAAACTTGGAGGATCTGGATTCCACCGATGATATATGTGTCTGATTTCCTACAAACTGGAAGATATGTAAGTGGAAAGCAACAATTTGGCAGAAGAAGCATCGAGAGAAGCTAGGCCTTCAGGTGAACATCGAGAAAACAGAGGTGATGAAGATTCCTGACCACCGGAAACAGCAACAACAACAACGACAGACAGGAGTCAGCATAAATGGGAGAAATCTGAAAGTAGCAGCCTCCTTTACATCTACTCACCTGGGAAGCATCGTTTCAACTACAGGCGGAACTGGCGAGGATATCAATGCGATGATCTGAAAAGCCAGACAAGATTTCATTTCTCTCATGTCTGTGTGGAGATCAACAGCACTCAGCATGAAAAATAAGATCCGGATTTCCAACTCCATTGTGAAGTCAGTTCTGCTTACTATAAGGATCAGAGACTTGGCACCGCGTCACGAAGGGCACTTCGAACACACTACAGACCTTCATCAACAGCTGTCTTTGCTCAAGATCAGATGGCCAGTCAGAGACAACCAGCAAAAAGGATCTCTGGGAGCGACCAGAGATTGTGCAACAAAATTTCAGTGAGAAATGGAGGTGGATTGGATTGGCTATACTCTGAGAAAACTAACCATCAAGTGACATCACACGCTAGGCCATCGCTCGACTGGAACCTGAATGGGAAGTGGCGAGATGATTGTCAGTACGAGGGTGACATGGAGGAGGTGGTGGGAAAACGAGATGAAAGCATGTGGGCAGACGTGAAGCCAGGTGGACACTTTGGAGGAGAACAGAAGACAATGGAGACGTGCAGGTGAAGCTCTATGTTCCTGTAGGAACTAAAGGAGAAAATAATCATGATAATATACATTTTACCAGATTAGAAGTAGGTGAAAATTTACTCTGGAACATTTTAAACTTAAAAGTGAACATCTTTTTTTTGGTTTACACGCGAAAAGTATTCATCGTAAATTGTTCACCAGTAGGATAACTATTTGTATTTAATACCCATCACTTGTTATAGCCTGAATGTAATCAAAACCCATTAGCACAGTTGAAATTAAACAATTGCTTAGGTTACTGAAACTTCTGATATATTTTCAAGCTCAAAGTATTAACCCATTGAAATCATTCAGCTGGTTCCTTCAAAACACATAAACAGTTAAATGCTAAAATCTATCTCATGAAAAGATTGACCATTTCGTTGTGTATATTTTTTATTTACTAACACATTTAAACAAACATTGTGACTGAGTGATTTAAATTTCCCACTAAACTAATCACTTCTTCAGATTCACTTTTTCCCTTATACATCCTCTGAATAAGAAATGTTTACATATATGCTCACATTAATGGACCTTTATTTAGATAAGGAAATTAATTGAGTCTTTAGATAGAACAGTTTTCATCCTTTTGGTCATTTGATCTCTACGCAAATATGTATACTGAAATGAGATCATTCCATACGATTTTAAAGTGAAGAGAGACACAGAGAGAGGGTTGAATTAACTAATGGTTTTTGAGAACTGTTATTTTACCTTGTTGATTAGTTGATATGATGGCAACCATGTGACAGTATCGTTATATATATAAGGAAGACTTAACTTAGACATATTTGATGATAAGGTAAAAAGTTAACTATTTATTTAATTTTTTTTTGAGTAGGTAATTAAGATAAGAATTCAAGTAGGAGTTAGTTAATTGCTGGGTTTTTTCCATATCAAATAAAAATATTATCTCACTGATAATACTTAATTGTTTCCTTGTGGTCTGATTACTTCTAATGCATGAATCTGGTTTAATTGTATCTCTTCAAAATGAGGGAAATCGTGATCCGAGGTGTTGTCATTTACAAGATCAGTTAAATTTGTTAAAAGATAGTAGATAGAATGAAATTATTCTTTCTTGAATTAAACAAAATAAAAACACTGATTTGTATTTCATACTATTGGTTCTCTCTGTGTGTTAGTTTGAATAAAAAAAGAAAGAACATATTTTCAGGATAATACAAGCTCATTTTATTTCATGGACTCTCTTCATCTGAGTACATCCCAAATAAATTAATTATATTCAGGTGTTGGTTTGCAGGGATTCGATTGGTTTCAGGATTTCTTCATGAGCTGACATCTGTTAGAGAACCGTTGGAAAACCTGGGAGTACTGGACAGCTACGTCGTCCTGGTTTGGGACTGTTTATCAGTACCATCCACCACAGGGCTCGAACCCAGAACCTTCTGGTTACAAGGGAAGCACATAGACCATTCAGCCACTGGGACCCCATCCTATGTCCAACCCAGGAGTTTCAACTTCTGCCGGTTTATGATATAGCGCGGTTACTAACCATTGTCATGGTTGACGAGTAGTTGTCCTCGCACCTGACCTGCTGTACCTCACTGGTAAATACTTCCCACTAGAACTCAGGTGACTAACTACCTGAATAGGACAAGTGGCCAGTGAGCATAAGATTGATATTCAAGTGTCGGTATGCAGGGATTTGTTACAAAATTTCTGAATATACTTTTTATAATGATTTAAAGTTATAGATAGAAAGTAGAAGCAACATAATTTCAAAGATGATGTAAGTAGACAGTTATTTAGTGTTAAAAAAATAACTAATTAAATAGTAATTAGACAAAGGGGAGTTCAGATTTCGCCAGGAAACAAGGATGGACCACAGACAGAATACAAGATAGAACAACAGAGTGAGTTTATACATATTATGGTCGACAGTTCAGGAAGGTGGGAGTGAATAGCAAAGTAAAATCATAAAATAGATAAAATAATTTAATTCAGGAGATTTGGAACCTTAATAGTGAGTTCAGCTCAGTCAGTGAAAATCAAAATCAAGATTGAGTGGAGTGTTACGCAACATAACGAAACACAAAAGCACACGAAGAAGACAATTACGGTTACCAGGGTAGTCAGAGATTAGTCGCTTTCTGTGCGCATAGGTTGGGCCAAAGTCTTTTAATGGCAATGGCTTCTGTCAACCAAAGTAACCATGCCTTTCTTGTGCATTGACCATTTTGAAAGCCTGACTAATTCCAACTGTATGTTCCGTGCTAATTAGGTATCTAGCGATTGCGTTTGAGAACATTTTGCTGCCTTTCAAATAGAGACTTTTAGGGATATGTTCAGAGAATCTAGTAGACGCTCTCCTCTCAGTCCTTCCTATGTACTTGCTGCTACAAGTGCATGTGAATTGGTGAATGCAGTTGGAGTTGACATGGATAGCAGGATACTAATCTACTTTTGACTGGATTAATGAGCATACTGTGTTGTAAAGTGGAATGAGTCTAGAGAGTGGAAATGTTGTTTTCAATGCACCTTTAATTCTGTTTTCCGTTCTTATGGATATTTCTCCGCCTTTGTACGCTAGATAGATAAAAATTGGTTTCTTTTCAACGATGTAGAGTTTCGGTCTAGGTGGTTTCTCCTTCCCATATTTTAGTATGAACTTCCAAGGGTATCCTTTTTCGATATGGTTCTTGTCGATGACTGTGAGTTCCTCTTCAATGTTATCTTCTGAACACAATACCCCGGCTGTGCTGAAGAGTGTTTTACACCAGGCTCCGTTTTCAGTCGATTGGGCGAAAGCTGTGATAATTCATGTATTGGCCATTGTTCAAAGTATTAAAGGGAATCGGTTGTATGACATAAATAACCATATCTTTGAGAGAAGAAATATATTCATAAGCTTCACATTACTTTTCAAGTAATAATCTCATTTACCCAGTGGATTAATTAGTCTTTATTATTCATGAATTGACGTTTGTTTGACTAATGTTTGTGTTATACGTACTAAAGTTTACGCGAAACTTTATAATTGCATCAATTAAAGTTGAATGTTATTTGTCAAAAATTGTTATTCCCACATTTTTGCTAAAATAATCCATTTCTACTGGCATTGGATGTGCAAAACAAAGATTTTGACTGATCACTTCGATGTAGTGAAACAAACAACGGATCATAAGACCGAATAAATAACAGTTGATACCTATTACACGATGTCTCAGTAATTAGTGAATAACACCTTGGTGGGTATTGGTGCGACTCTCATAGAGGACACCATTATTTACTGCTGTGAAGATATATCGAGCTAATGAGTTGGAAATGCAATCAAATAAGCCTCCTAAGTCCCTTTGTAAACCACTCCTACAGCCATATAGCATTGGATGTATTTCATATTCCATGAGATGACTTCAAGTTAATTAACTCTTTTATTAAAGGACTGTCTACACTTCTGTGTTAGGGAAGTACTATTAGCATCTTATCTGTATGAGAATTTAGAAATTGCTACAGTTTCATGTTACAAGATTGGCAGGAGCTTGTACCTGCACTCACTCTTGCGGGTGAACCACTTGAAGTTGCTGATAAGTTTGTGTATCTGGGTAATTGTGTGAGTGCTGGTGGGGGTGGGTGACGGATGAGATTTCCAACCGTGTCATGAAAACTAGTGTGCCATACGTTAACTTGAGCCACCTCTGGCACAGTCGCGATGTTAGCCTGGCTGTCAAAGGTCGAGTATACAGTGCTTCGGTGCAGGCTGTCTTGCTCTACGCCCCTGAAACCTGGCCTCTCCGAGTTGAGGATGTTCGGCGACTCTGCGTGTTCGATCATCGCTGTCTACACAGGATTGCTTGCGTTCGATGGATGGCATCATCGCGTGAGTAATTCTGAGGTTAGGCGGCGTGTGTCTGAACACAGTGGATATCACCATTCATTGAGTGTCGTCATCTGGGAACACCGGCTCCGGTGGCTTGGACATGTGCAGCGAGTGTCATCCCAGAGGCTTCCGTACAGGTCTCTGTTCGCTAGCCCTGGGACGGGATGGAAAAGGCGGAGAGGTGGTCAGTCCATGACGTGGAGTCGTGGGATGAAGGATTTTTGTGCTAGATTAGCATCGGTTGGTGCGTCACAACTTCCTGGTCGGAGTTTGAGAGATAGCTAGAATCGGTGGCTCGAAAATTTATCGTATACGGCCGAGAATCGTAATCAATGGTGAATGTGCTGCAATTTCATTCTCTCTTCCCTTCCCGGTGATAGTTAACGAATACTGTTTGAACTTGTTAAGCATGACTCTTTTCCTTACTGATGAAGTTCTTTATCCGTTCTCTACCCATATTTTTTTACTTTTGATTTGTTTTTTTGTTGTTATTGTGTGGCGCATCTTTCTTGGTGCCATATTTTACCAAGTTTTTTCTGTGTTTAAATAAATAATTTAAATAAACAGTTTCATGCAACAACTGATGTCCGAAAGACTACCATCCTTGAGATTTTCAGTAAATTAATTGTTTCAAACCTACCAGTTAAGGGTAAGTAGTTGGCAGTGAAACAAATACGACAATCAAGGGACAAACAGTCTCTTTTTATCTTTAAAGTGTCTAGAACTGAATTACTCTAATCTTCATAAGAGACTGTGATAATATAGAGAGGTTTATGAACATGGTTTTTTTTAATGAACATTATTTATGTAATGACAGATATTCTAAGATTATTGAGATTGCAAATCCGTCATTCAAATAACTTAACTTCTTAAATAAACTGAGTGTCTTACATTCGATATAACTTCAACTAAATTTGGTTCCTAAAACATGAACGAGCAAAAACGCAACTTATGCTGTTTACCTGAACAAAACAGGTGTCACGTTACCATTTTTCATTTAGTATTTCAAAAGCATTTGAACTGAATATTCAGGTTAGATGTGCACTGCAGTGTGACTTTGCTTTGTTTGAATTTATTCCACAGAAAGATCTATTTGAGACAGGTTATCCCAGGAATAACCTTAAAACAGTACCAGTCTCAAAAGTATAAACTAAAGTGAGGAAATGCTGTTGGTTAACAGGACTCGTCACATTGTGTTAATTTTAGTGATTGTGGGCAGTTAGAAATAGTGAAATTAGACTAATTAAAACAGGAATATGTTGTCCAACATAACACATATCCAGATTTAAAGACAACATATGAGAGTTTACAACATGAGTCGACTCACATTCAAAACACAGTCTCGTTTATCTCAGTTCAATAATTTTTCTCTGTGGATCCATAACGTATGAGGAGTCCTCCTAAGAACAGATTATCTAAAACCCCTAACCTATTCAGAGTAAACCTCAGTGACTGAGATTCGTAAATGTAATGGGTAGCCTAATCGACAGTTATGTAATATACTAGTCATCTGATCAATAGTCACATATCTCACAATTACCAGAAATGATAAAACTTGAATCTGTGCTGTAATTTATTCGTTGACTAGTTAACCATTCTTCATATAACCTCTCAAATAAGTATGGTAGTCATCACTTTCGATAATATCTTCCACTGGACTATTTTACAAGTCACTGATGGTCGTTTCTACAGGGCTATCCCATATCTGATCAGCCTGAAACGCATATGATAAACGTTGAAATTTTCGCTCAGTGTTTGACAGGACTTATGTTTTGTTAACGAGTTCTCTTGATGGAATTGTCTTATCTACCTACTTTATGTAGAACAGACAGTTCTCTGAAAGTAGACAAATTAGTGGGACCGTTGGATTGAGTAGAGTCAGTTTCGTCGACGCATTTGTTGAAAAGTTGTGTATGCATAAGAATGGTGAAGTCCGTGATAGGTACTACGGATTACCATAATCTGAGATGAAAACCCTTCACGTTAGCCTGAGAATAGTGACTTGATTAACATGACGTGATTTCGGAACACCATCACAATCACTATTTGTTTCTAAAAGCTTAGGGGGTGACTCAAATTGATTTCTATATGATTACCATACAGATGACTCTCTCGTGTTATTTCTAGACAATGGTTGATACCTATCTAATATAGTCGGTGGACTATAAGTTAGTTAAACATTCTGATCAATCATTAATAAAGCTCATCTCCAAGAGACAAACTGTCAGTTAAAATCGTTTAGTTGGGCGTTAGCTTCCAGATAACCTCATTAACTCCCGTGTAACTAGAGGGTTAGATGTATCCTACACACTATGACCAAGGCTAAGTGGTGAGCGGCTGAAGCTATGCTGCTATTGAGCTGTTCTTGATAGAGTTTTAACTGCTTGTTTTAAGGAAATTGGTAATACGTTTTACCAGTCATATTCTCGCTTATCACTGAGTTCTACAAATGAGTTCAATTCAGAACGCCTGAACGTGTTTTGAGTATTTTTCATCACAGGCATGGTTTGTAATTACTAAGATGAGTGTTCATGAAGTAGTGCAGTACTTTTTTTACTACTGGTCAACTGTGATCAGGGCTACCCAGAGTGATTCGTCTAGCGTGAAACAGCTATGACACAGATAACTGAGTGCGTTGTAATTTGCTAACTTTTCTTTATATTTTTAAAACAAACGGCACATGACGCCAAGTTAATCAAGGCTGTTTCACTATTAAGCCGAAATGATTCGGTTATAAATCGTTGACGAAGTGTAATTTCATTAATATTATAATTATTATTGACTATTTGTGATCGCTTATTTAATCTCTAACCTAACTAATAAATGATTCATACCTGTCTGTGTGTCCTCAAAAATCTACAATATTTATCATTTGGTTCACTTGTCTTGTGACCTTTATGTCTAAAATGGTTCATATATTTACTAAATGGCTAAGAATATATTGTCTACCAGACTATCCTGTTAACACAGTTGCGCTCATGCAAATAATTTCTCGTCATTTAAAATTCTGATTGGCCAATATGTATTATTTTTATAGTCATCTTTCTATTGGTTGAATTTATCTTTGTGTGGGGTCAGATATTTTTAACTGTGAAATTTCTGTGTCCCACAAAAATCGATTAAATGAACTGGTAGCTATCTTCGGGATTTCGGTTTCATGAAAGGGAGATTTGAAGTATTGTAGGCGTTGTGATTTTTTTAGGTGCTTATTCAGCGAACCCTAACAATTTTCAGTTAGGTTGTATTGCTTCATAGGAAAGTGCTACTGTTTTATTCAGAACTGTACTGAGTGTATATTTTATTCAGTATAAGCGGGTACATACACCTAGGACCCTTCTTAAAAGCCTTTTAAAATTTTAAAACCAAGCTTAGTGTGCGTTGGTAGTTCAGTGTCAACGATGCACGTCATCTACGGTTCGATTCCCAGGCGGCCTACCGCTCTACCTCTCCTGGCGGTATTGTAAGTTCGATAAAGAGCGAAGGTTGGACGTGAGGCTAGCAACCCTAACCCGTGGAAAAAACGGCACCGTTATGAAAACTTCAAAGCTCGGGCTTGAAGCCCTACGGTCCACTTGGAATGTAAAGGAAAAAAATACTAAATTTAGGATAATTGAAGAGCATTATTTATTCTCTATGTTATCCTTTATAACATCTTCAGTGTAAGCATAAACGGTTTAGTTAATTAAAATAGATTTTGTATTCTAGTGATACATTGGACCTCTTTTCTGTGGTATCTTTTAAGTGTTCAGTTGGCTGGAGTTCAGCGTTATGTTTCCATTCCAAGTAATTAGCTATGAGAACTAGGATGATTAAAGCGAACAACTGATCCCATCAACCGTCTCCTAGGTATCTAAGTCTCTCAGTTCATGAATACACTATGAATATTATATCCAACGTAAGACGTAGGTTTATATGCTTTAGTTCTGAAACATTTATTATTGTGTGCAAATGAAAGTCAAACTAGTAGGACTTTGATCTTTGAACACAGGTTAATAGTCAGTCTTAAGTTGTTTGTGAATTTAAATCAATAGCAGCAGACCAAGATTATGTTTGATTCACTTTTAACAGTAGTACTCTCTCCCCTCTTAGCAAAGCGGTGTTTTCACTTGATAAAAGTGTAACTGTTATTATTATTGTTCCCTTGGGTTCCGAGTGGAACATATGGCAGTGGGCTTCAACTGCACGTCTCCAATTGCCACTTCTGTCTTCCTTCTGCTGTACTTTTCACCTCCATCCATGTTAGTTAGTCCATACTCTTTCAACTCCTCTTCACACCATCTCCTCCATGTCACCCTTGCACTGACGTCCCACTCAGCGCCTCCCTTTCGGCCTACTTCCACTCGACCATTGGCCTGACGTGCACGCGATGTCACCCAGCGGCCTTCTCAGTGAGTGAGTGTCCAATCCATCACCATCCACAATCTCCTGCATATTTGTTGGTTGGCGATTACTTCTTGTTTTGTTTTGTTTGTTCCCAGCCATAGTTTCTTGTTGGCGATTGATTCTTTCCGACCCGACCCGGCCCGGCCCGGCCATCTAATCTTCAGTATAGATCCATCGAAGACAGATAGTTGTTGGTTGATAAAGGTAGCGTCTGCAACAGGCTGTTGGAAATATTCTTTGTGACCCGCCCTCCCGCCAAGTTTCTGATCCGATCCGTATAGAAGAACTGACTGACTGACTGACTGATTTGACTTTGTTTGTATTGAACTGAATCCGACGGAATTTTGTTGTTGATGATGAGTTGAGTGACGAGGATTTCCAGATTGGTTGTTTCAGGTTGGTTGATGAATGTGTTTCTCGCTCGATTTGACATCGTTGTCCGTTCCGACTGTCTGTAGTTGAGGCAATGCTCCCTAGATGATAAGTGAATGAAGTCACTAACCTCTTTCAAATCCCTCCCGTTGATGGTGATTGGCGCTGGATGTTGGTTCTGTTGTTGTTGTTGTTGGTGGTGGTGGTTGGTTGGTTGGTTATTTTCATAACCTCCATCTTGTCTATGTTTACATGGAGTCCTGTCTTCACTACCTGCTTCTTCGACCAGTTTGTCGGTTTTCGCTTGTAAGTCTTCAATTTTGTGTGACATTAAACATAAATCATCCACTCGCGAAATCCAGGTCTTCTAGGTTCTTCACATCGGTCGGTCCAGGATATCGCTGTCTTCTCGTTTCCCTGTCACTGTCTGACGCATAATCCAGTCAGTCCACCACAATTAGGAATATCATTCATTGGTGATAATAAGCTAGCACCCTTGTCTGACTCCTGTGATTACTCCAAAAGCTTCACTGAGTTTTCCGTTGTGGATCACTTGACATGTGCAGTTGTCGTACAGCTAGCTAGCTGTTGAATGAGGTTGATGAATATTTGGGGTACACCGTATTACTCGAGTAGTTTCCAAATTGCTTCGCGGTCAGCGCTGTCTGTCGAAGGCCTTCTCAAAGTGTATAAAGTTGAGGTAGAGGTTTGATTGCCATTCCATGCTTTGTTCTGTGATGATGATGCGTAGAGTTGGAATTTGGTCAGAACATGATTCGCCTTTCCTGAATCCAGCTTGTTCTGTAACTAACAAATAGTTACTAATGAAATTGGTTTTTTTCATGTAACTGTGGAAATAACACAAAACGTACTGTACTTATTCTGATAGGGATAATTATAATTAAAGTATAGCTTTTCAATTACGCGTCATTTAAGAGCTTGCAAGCCGTAATTGATTACCTATGAGTCACTGAAATCAACATTTAGGGAAAAAGTTAGCAGTTAAAGACAGAAGTTTTCCAGGAGTTGTAGATGGCCCACCAATGAGCCTTAATAGAAAGAAGAATACATTTTGGAATAGTTGTAAGTGTTTAAAGTCAGCTAAGATTTCTTTTTGGTAATTTTTAGATTTTTTATGGTTAGTTTGTAAGGATTGGTTTTATTTTTTCCGAGTTGATCACGGATTAATATCATTTAGAGAACTATTAAAAACCAAGAAGTGCTGGACAGCTGTTTCACCCTAGTTTTGGGAATCATTGGCAGCACGCACCCACTGGGGCTCGATCCCAGGAACTTCCGGTTACAAGGCAAGCTCGTATACCATTCAGCCACTGGGACCCCATTCAATGGCTCATGATATCAATCCGTGATCAACTCGTAGAAAACAATTTTAAGATTTTCATTACTAACCCTAATTGATAAAGTAAAATTCCATCCTGTTACACCATTTTGTTTAATTAGTGTTATTAAGCGCTAGGATAAGTTTCTTGATACTGGCTCAATATTTGAATGTCTGGTAGAACATATTGTACCGTCATGGAACTATCTGCTTCTATGAAAAATCATCTTTTTCTGGGTCAAACATTTTCTGCAACTATTTCTACAGTCTTCCTTATCAGTGAAGTAGTAAAGCGTGAACCTAAATACTGTTGACTGAGCAGTGTTTAGTAAAAGATTTTTAAGTATAGGCTAAATTGGATACTAGGGCATCTGAGTTATTATGTTACATCACTCTATTAAGGCAAAAGACATTCATTACGAAATTGTCTGGAAAAAAGCGCATGGTATAGCTTTTAGCTGAAGCTCATGGAATAACTGAAGTATATTTCTAGAAATTAGGTAAAAATTAGGTAATACTTTACTAATTATCTCCCTTTCACTGGCTTTATTTCATCTTTCAATTTTGTTAGTTACTGACGCATTAAGCTTTAGGTTCAATTTTGTAGCAATAATGACAGTACTTTCTAATGACATCTTCTGGACATAAGACTTCATTTCAATACTAATTAGTGATTTTATTGTGCAGACTGTAAAGAAGGTGTGGAGAGGGTTTGTTTATTGGAAGAAATTGCGTTAAGCAATTTTCCTAACTCTTAGTTAGATCACAGTCTTTTTTAAATTTATCTTCTCCATTTCGTCAGCATGATATTTCTATCTTGGATCTTTTAGTTTATATACAGGACTGTTTATACGACATTATCTAATTCTCGGGGTAATTCCTTATATTTAGACGCTAAGCCACTAAGTTATAACTCTTAAGAAGTTTTAACTAAGAAAACAGTCTGTCTATTTATTTTCGACATAGAACTTTGCACCGATGTGCACTAGTTCAAGTCGCCACACTTCCTCCTTGTAGCACACAAACCAAGAGAAGAAAGTAGAAGCAATGCATAATAGAGACAGTAAACAGAGGTATCAGGCAAAAGAAATAGTAACAACAAAGAAATTATAAGTCAAATTGGAAATTATAAGTCATAAGGAGTGGATGCATCTTCGCCAGCCATTGACAACGATTTTGAGCCATATCACCAATTGTTTCCAACCATTGGTTGTGACCGTCCCGAGGACCCAACCAGTCAGGAAGTCTACATCTTCCTACGTGGCTTAAACTAACTGTCGTGGATTTCATCGACTGGTGCTGTGTTTTGGTTTGACCGCCGTTAGTTCTTTTTCAGCCTGAACCTATGTCACCTTACATTTCCCGTCGAGGAAGGAAATGACCAGGCATACCTAACGCATATCTTAACCATCTCAACAGATGGAGCTACTTCACAATTTCATCTATTGATTTCCCACCTTACCGAGCACTTAGCGCCTAACCTCAGTATTGCTCACCCTAATATTCCACTTTACACAGGAAATAGAACGCAGGCACCCATGATCAAAGACAGCTAATCTTTTCATATCTTCCACTCTCAATGGCCAGGTCTCACAGCTAGCCATAAAGGAGGACGGAGTGGACTGCTGAGCAGTTGGATATCATGTCTACGCCAGAGACGGTGTAAACTGGCATATGCGAAACTAGCCCTCTGTATCCGTGCTGAGATTTCGTCGGAGATCAACCTGTTGGGCCTGATGGTACTTCCCAAATAATTGAAGTGGTCAACGTGCTCTACCACTTTATTCCCTATTTCTAAGCTAGGAGTCAGTGTAGTCCAGTTCTGTAACATCATCTTATATTTGGCGGGAGCGAATCGCATGCCAAACACTCGCAGACTGCAACTCAAGGAGCTCAGAAGACTCTACATTTTGCCAGTGTCCCCGCCTAGAAGGACTATATCATCTGCATATTCTAAGTCAACGAAAAATTATTAGCAAGTCGATCCCTGAGTCTCTGAAGTGAGTTAGGGTTAAGTCCATTAGTACATCTATGATGAAATTGAATAGAAATGGGGATAGTGGGCATCCCTGACGGACACGACTAATTGTCACCACTTCAGATGACAACTAGCCGTAGGCCCTCAACTGGCTGCATGAGTTCGAGCAGAGTGCCTTGATCAGTGCAATGTATTTTCTCAGCATTCCCTTTACAGCCAAGCATTGCCAGAGAACCTCTCGGTGGACAGAATCAAATACCGCCTTTAGGTCAAGAAATATAATGATTGTTGGACGCCGGTAAGAATGCCTGTCGGAGGGTGAAGATATAATCAATACACCCGCTTCCTGGTTTAAAGCCTGTCTGGCTCTCTCGTGTTTGCGCCTCCCGAGCACCGCTTAGTCTGCGCAAAATTACTGAGCTTAGGACTTTAGATACTATATTAGTCAAACTAATCCTTCTGTGATTATCACAGGAAGACTTGTCTCCCTTCTTGTACAAGGGGATAACCAGTGACTTATACCATGTATAGCGTAATTGAGATAATTTCTGATATTGTATGATGATACATAATCATCTAGGAACCGCTAATGTTAATTTTTCGTGTGGTATAATCTAGTACCATGAAGTGTCAGTAGTCATACTAGTTAGAGAAGGTTAATTTACGCATCTAGTGTGTGGGGGTGTGAATTACGCGATAGTAAATCGTATAGCTTCCCGTTGTCCCTGTTTATATTTGTAAAACAAACAAAACGCTCATACTTTTATATATAAATCAAATGTTGTCTTGATTTTTCTGCTCCTTTTGAGATTAATTCACAACCGAAATTAGACAGTCTATCAACCAGTCTAAACAGTTCTATCCATAGAATTCCTGCACAAAATACAGGATTTGCTAAACACATCAAACACAGGTTTAAGCATGTCTTGCATGCGTTTCACACTGATCAGTTGGAGCATAATGTAGTAGAAATGATCATCACTGACCCGTAAAATAGTCCAGTGGAAAATATTATCGAAAGCAATGACCACCACACTTATTTGAGAGGTTGTTTAAAGAATGGTTAACTAGTCGATGAATAAATTACAGCATAGATTCAAGAGTTCAGTTCCATTTTTGTTAGTTTTTCATTTCTAATAATGGGGAAATATGTGGCTATCGACTAGAAAGGTAGTATACTGCATAACTGTTGATTACGTTATCGTTCACATCTGTGGATCCTGTTCACTGAAGTCTAATCTATCAGCTGGTTTCTAAGTTTTGATAACTGTTTCTCGAGTAGACTCTTGAGATTATGTAGTGAATGCTAGTTGATTTACGTTGTAAAGGTGCATATATTGCCTCTCTGCTTGGATGAACAAAGTCTTACCATGTTGATTGCATTTTTTCAGTGAAATTAATACAATGTTATGAGTCCTGTTAGACAACGATACTTTAGTGTTTGTTTTGATGAAATTAGAAACTTTCATTTCCAAGGTTAGTAAAAGTGTATCTTTTCTTAGTTATGGTCGATGAATTGAGTCTTTTTTTATTCACCTATGATAAGGAGAGACATAAAGTTCATGACTGGCGTTTTTAGTGCATTAGTGAGATTAGTTTGTCTAGGTATTGTGAATAGCTTTCATGAACTACTGTGGTCCGAACAAGCTGAAGAGTAAGGAAACTCATCTCATCAGACTAAAGGGGAGGGGAAAGCAAATCTGATAATTTACTTTTTGCTTTGATGGATACCAAAAATATTCAGATGTAATGGCCAGTTAGAATGGCATGAAAATTCTGTGTTAGTTAGGTAATTATACATCTTCACTTTATAGTACATATCTGAGATGTTACATCTTGTATTGTTGGTCCTACTATTAAATTGTGAGTGTAGAACATTACCTTTAATCAAGAGTGGATTTTATGTGTATATCTTACCCACTCGCGGCTTTACTTTTCTTTGAAAAGTCATGTTGAGGGGTTTTTCAGATAATATTTTTATGGCACATATTTTATTTGAATTAATTTATGTCATGAGTGTTTTAATTATTGATGTGATATCGCTAGGCATGCTATAAAGAACAACATCATTGAGCAAAGCATAGAATGGTGGTCAAACCTCTCCCTCTCTCTCTACCTCAATTTCATAGACTTCAGAAAGGCCTTCGATGGTGTTAACCGTCAAATAATTTGGAAACTACTTCAACAGTATAGCGTGCAGTGCTCCAAGTCTTTATCAATCTCATTCAATAGCTATATGACAATGCCACTTTTCAGGTGATCTACAACAGAAAACTCAGTGAATCATTTGAGAAGAATACAGGAGTAAGACAAGCTGGCTGCCTATTAACACCTATGATATTCTTAATTGTGGTGGACTGGATCATGTGCCAGACTATGTGAGAAGAGTTAGAAGATCTGGATTTCGCCTGTGGATGATTTATGTTTGGTTTCGTGCAAACTGGCTAAAGAAGCAGTCAGCGAAGACAGGAGTCCAAGTGAACATAGAGAAGACTGAAGTGATGAAGATAACCAACCAACAACAGCAACAACAACAACAACAACCGGCACCAATCACCATCAACGGGAGAAATTTGGGCCAAGTTAAATTTTAAGCACCACTTAAACTACCAATGGAGTGTGACCGCACCAATGACCTTGAAACGCTCATTGAGTAAGTTAGTGAAATCCAGCAAATAATTATTGTCATCATCAATAAAACATGCTCATCGAAGTGTTATGTTATTAAATGAGATATCTGTCAAGTTTCAGCTTAGGTTTGGGAAAGATTTAGTTACGATTTAAGTCGAAGATAAATTAGTACTTTTATTTATTTTTTTTATTTTGGTGACAGCTTGACTCCACGCCATATTATTTGGTACAGGTATGGAATTTTCAGCATGGATATCGGTAGCCCAAATTTCGCAGGCCAACCATAGATATCGAGTGTGCGTCGGAGAGGGATCGAACTCTGGACCATGTGCATGGTCGGCGAGAGTCCTAACCGCTGTGCTACCAACTTAATAAAGGCGATATTAGGGGTGGTTCGAGTTAGATTATAGTTACTTAAGAGACTATTGCACGTTAGGGCTAGGTTTAGGAAAGATTAGGGTTAGTGTTAGGGTTTTTTTTCCTTCACGTTCCCCAGTGGAACATAGGGCTTCAAGCTAGTGGCTTGAAGTTTCTGTAGCAGAGTTTATTTTACAGGATGGGGTTGCTAGCCTCATACCCAACCTTTGCTCTTTACAAGAATTAGTTCTGGTTTAGAGAGGTAAAGGTGTGCGTCGGCCGGGGATCGAACCACGGACCATGTGCATGGTAAGCAAGCGTCCTAACCGCTATACCACCGACGCACAGTGTTAGGGTAGAAAACCTAAATAATTACATGCATAGAATGTGGTTAAATTATTCTGTTGACATAAGAGTGTGCACTTGTGCACTGTGGTGGTAGAGTATAATTCCACTGTGGTTAACATTTATTTTGAAAAAGTCTCACACTGTTATACAGCAATATTTACTGATGACCAGGTTTCGAGCATAGTTTATTGCCCAGTAAATATTATTGCATAACACTGTGAGACTTTATCAAAATAAATTTTACCCACAATGGAACTATACTCTCTTGATACTCCAACCTAAAACTGAGAGCTGTTTTTATCAAATATGAGAGGAAGGTATCCTGTGTAATACTTTTCCACGGTTTTATGCATCTTTTTCATAAATAAATGTATTCCATACACAAAAATGCCTCCTTCATGTGATTGGTGCGTTCCAGGTCATTCGCTGATTGCTGGTAGTTAGTGGTGCTCAGAGTTTAACTTGACCGAAATTTGAAAGAGGTTACTTCCCTGCTTGACTTACCTAGGAAGTATCATTTCAACCACAGACAGTCGAAACGGATGAAGATGTCAAAGCCAGGCAGCATTGGAAAGGCAAGATACGCCTTCATCAATCTGAAACCAATTTGGAAATCTTCTGCACTTGGGCAGCACAAAGAACGAGATTAGGATTCTCAACACAAATTTGAAGTCAGTCAGTACTTCCATATTGGTCAGAAGCCTGGCTAGCGTGTCACGAAAGCATTTCTCACAAGTTACAGACTTTTTTCAACAGATGCCTTCGCTGGCTCTATTATGAAGATCGACTAGGTAGCCGGCTGGAAAGAATCAGTAACAAGAAACTCTGGCTGTCAGCAAACTGACTAAGAGCCCATCACCCAACAGATATGTAAGAGAAAATGGAGATGTATTGGGTATACGTTGAGAAGGCCATCGAATGACATCGCGCTCAATGCAGGCCATCGCTCGAGTGGGATCCGAATGGGGATTGACGAGTGGTTCGTCGGTGTGAGTTTGACATTGGATTAATTCTGAAAACTGACTTTGCTGATTCAAATTATCCGCCTTTAGAGACCAGTATTTCCTACAATTTCATATATATATATATATATATATATATATATATATATATATATATATATATATATATATATATATAACTGTCTTTCATGTTGTTGTTCTTATCTGTTTCCAGAATATTCACATGCGAACCGTAGATCAGTTTTCCCTGCTTAACAGAATGCATCAAATTTCGTAAAGCAGTGCACCAGGTGAGAATACTACTAGAGAGTTGATTACAATATCCACCTTTGTGACAGTTTTGTAGATATTCAGCTCAAAAAGGAAATCCATGATCCTCAGGTGTCCCAACCTATTCTACATTCGATAAGTTTATTCCGATATAGCATACGGCGATGAAGTATTAATCAATACATGACATTTTGAACACCTTTTATTATTCGTAAAAGTATCAGTACGCTCATTTAACTACCAAACTTATTCTATTTCATCAAAGTCCCCAATGATATCTGATAGACATAAAGGTCGGTTGAAGATGTTGTTTCACAGACTTAGTTAGTTTAAATTCATCGGTTTTCATCATGCTGACTGTTTTAATTTTCGTGAATTTTTATCTCATGTCTTGTACAGCAGAAAAATATAATTTTTCTAAAACTCAATTTTCTATTGGCTTTTTAAAATTCAGGGTCAGATAAATTAAGCAGTTGGGAGAGAAAGTTTTCCATAAGGCTATAGTGAATAATAACTTCTTAACTATGAGCGTCAAAAGAATTTCTTGAAGGTCATTGGGAAACCTAATTTTTACAGTTAATAGTGTTCTCTGTGCTGGTTGGTTTAGTTGCGGAGCTTTCGTCATCCCCCTGCTGGACAACATCTTCAGCGCAATATTTAGCATAAAGTGATATGACGTAAATTTCTTAATGAGTGATATAATTACGTCTCCCAGTAACCATATTTACATATGTATTGACCATTTTCTATTGACTTGGATTTTAAACTTTCTGGTCACATGATTTACTTTTTATTAGTTGGTATATTTAGTCTATATATTAACGTGTTTGTTAATTGCATATTCGTTTGAGTACCAGGCTTCTGGAATTCCCTGGTACTTTCGGTGTTTCCTCTTATTTTTAGTTAGAAATGAATGTTTATTCAAGTAATTTCAGCTGACAACATAGTGTATCGATGAAATTCCGGCCGATAACTGCTACCTTGTCGTGGTGGTCGGGATTGAATACCGTAATGACCCAGCATGCTAAACTGACTGGGACTCTGTCCCTGCAGGTCCTACCATGTCAGGGAGGTTGTTTGGATAGCGGTTAAACCAAAAGCAGTTACCATGGGGCACATGGGCTCCCGTATCCAATCAGATCAAATGGCGTATGGACCCATATGAGTCACCGGGAACCATGGGAATGCAGCTCCTGACGCTGCTCCGCTGCCTTGCGGATCAGACAAAGGCTCGGGGGGTGGTCCCTTAATAAAACCACCTGCTTTGGTCTGGGCACCCGGGCATTATCTCAGCCCTCACACATTAAATTGAATGAAGCAACAAACAATCAATGAAACTTATCGCGTGCTATTACACGTGTTGCAATTTCCTTGTTTCTTCCCTTCCTGATGATAGCTAACGAATACTGTTTGAACTTGTTAAGCATGACTGTTTTCCTTCCAGACGAAGTTCTTTATCCGTTCTCTACTTATATATTTTTTTTCTTTTTTTTCTTTTGATCTATGTTGTTTTATTATTATTGTGTGGCGCATCCTTCTTGGTGCCATATTGTACCAAGTTTTTATGCGTCTGAATAAATCGATGAAATGCGATTAAAAAATTTAATAAATGCATTTCAACAGTGTTCAAATGATACTGCAGTTGTATCGATTGTTGTTATGATCATTGATTCTTTGCGTTCTGAATGGAAAAAAGCACGTTTGAAGCAAGTCATTATTGCTCTAAGCTATCCTTCGTCTGGTTTACCTCTTTCCATGACTACCAAAAATCTTTCATCTCTTCCTGAGATAATCTCCTCTATATCGCACTAAGCTGTCTTTGATCATAGGTGCCTGAGTTCTATCTCCGTGTGAAGTAGTTTAATAAGGTGAGCAATATTGAGATTAGGCCTCGGTCGAGTGCTAGGTAAGGAGGGGAAATCAATCGACGAGGCTGTGAAGCTACATCGACTGAGATGGTTAGGATATGTGTTACGTATGCCTAGTCATCGCCTTCCTCGACGGGAAATGTTAGCTGACATAGAGTCAGGCTGGAAAAGAGCTAGCGCATGGTGGTCAAACCAAAACGTGGCCTCACCAATCAATGAAATCCACAACACTTAGCTTAAGCCAGTCACGTAGGAAGGTGTAGACTTCCTGACTGGTTGGGGTCCCCAGGACAGTAAAAACCAATGGCTGGAAGCAATCAGTGATGTGGCTCAAAATCGATCTCAATTGATCAGATGCATCCACTCCTTGTGATTTTTAATACACAATGAAACTATATTGTTCATCATTATTACTGTTCCTTTTGTCTGATACCTGTCTTCACTGCCTCTATTATGCATTTCTTCTACTTTCTTCTCTTGGTTTGTGTGCTACAAGGAGGGAGTGTGGCGACTTGAACTGCTGCATATCGGTGCAAAGTTCCAGATCGAAAACAGACATCACAGTGAGACGTCCAACCCGCCTATTCACATTCGGGTTGTACTCACTTGAGTGTTTTCTCGGCGCATTTCCACTTCATCTCCATTTCTTCCTGCATATTTCTTGGGCAGTAGGTTCTTGATTGATTCGCTGCCTACCAGAGTTCCTTGCGGATTGTCCATTCTAGATGGCCATCTGACCTTCACTTTCAAACCAAGACAGCTGATGATGAAACTCTACAACGGGCTGTTGAAAAATGATTCTCGTGACACACATATACCAAGTCTTTGAAGCATGTAGAAGCAGTGACTTGAAATAAATGTTGCAAATTTGGATGTCGTTCATTGCACTCAGTGCTGTAGATCTCCATACTGATTCCAGAGTAACGAATGCCTGTTTTGCTTCAAATCCGATCTTGTTGGCTTTAAAATTCACATCTGTGAGCCTTTTAGTTGAAGGGCTGTTGCTAAGGTAGGTGGAGAGGTGATTTCTTCTAGATTTCTCCCGCTGGTGGTGATTGACATTTGTTGTAGTTGGTTAACAGATATTTCCAATACCTGTCTCCTCTATGTTTACCTGAAATTCTTTATTTCTCTCTTCTTCTATCAGCTTGTTGATTTTCGTCTGTAATTTTCCGGGTTTTTTATGGTATGTAATAAGATCTTCTAGAGCCCTTCATCAGTCAAACATGTTCCCGTTTTTCTACTCTCCACGCTCTGCTATATGATTCAGTCTACTACAGTTAGGAAGATGATCGGTGATAGTAGGTAGCATTATTCTACTCTTGCCTTCACTCAAAAAGCTTCGATGAGGACTCTACTGTGAATTAATTGATTTGTGGCGTCATCATATGGCTGTCGACTGAGGCTTATACATGTTTGATGCACTGAATGCTGTAGTGTTGAAACAGTTTCTAAATTACTTCATTGCAAAAGCTGTCGAAGGCCTTTCCAGAGTCGATAAAGTTGAAATAAGGCATTGGCCGCTATACCAGACTGAGTTCGATGATACTGAGTAAAAGATCATGTTTTTTCGGCCTATGACTTGTTCTTCTTGAATCCAGTGAGATTTTTCACCCACAGCACACTTTCGTCTTTCCAGAATGATGCGGGGTGATATTTTGATTGGGTTGAATAGAGGTATAATGTGATGTTAAATAAAATTTTCCAAAACGAAAGTGAATGAATCGCTTTTGGTCAGAAACTGCCTAAAATGGGATGGTAAGATCATTAAATAATCCACATTTCTCAGCGTTTGTTAGCTCCTTTAAATCTAAGTTGAAAGTAATTTCCAAGTCATCCAATTTACTGGAAGTTACTGAGGTGAGTAGGAATTTTATGAATGAGTCAATATCTAATCATTACAAATATGTATTAGCATGGAAAAATAAGTAGGTTATTGAGTCGAGATTTATTATGTAATTGTAGAAGTAAACAAGAACGTAACGTCAAATACCATAATAGCATTCAGAATTTACAAAAAGGTGCACAATAGGAAACTAAGAATATATACGCAAAGGCAAAAACAACGACAATGGAAAGTATTGCGTAAACAACAATAGAAATATTGATAATAGGAACGATGACAATAATAGGTTCAACAATGAAACGGTTAGATATTTTCTCCCAGATATGAAAGAGTAATCATCAGTTCTTTATGATACCTGACGCATTAGATAGCATTACTTGTTAAATCTAAACGTCATTACTGAAAGCTGCGTACGTAATAGGGAGTGAGACAAAATCGATTTGCAAGCTCTTCATGTGAATTTTCACTGATACATTTGTTGTAGATTAAAAATTAGATGACAGCTAGTAATAATTTTTGAATACCTTCACACTACTTACATTCTTACGAGTAGCACGCTCCAATATCTAACATTTTTACGAACTTGAGACACTTTATGGAAGGAAACTGTCTCAGTTAAATTTACAAATAAAGTCAGTTTAAGTGAATTTTGAGTGTACTGACTTTTGTATACTAAACATATTCAGTAAATCTCATTCAGAAAAATGTGCGACGCATCTCATATTAACGATAGTCAATATGAGAAAATTTTAACAGCATTTATACACTATTAACAGGTGTTGCCTAATTATGATTGTTATAAGGATTGCCTTCTTTAGAAGAATGACAAGAAATACCAACATATAAAAGAGAAATGCATGTGCGTCGGTGGCACAGTGGTTAGGACTCTCGCCGACCATGCACATGGTCCAGGGTTCGAGCCCACACCGACGCACACTTGATATCTATGGTCGGCCTGCAAATTTTGGGCTACCGATATCCA
Organism: Trichobilharzia regenti; assembly: GCA_944472135.2. NCBI lineage: Eukaryota > Metazoa > Platyhelminthes > Trematoda > Strigeidida > Schistosomatidae > Trichobilharzia > Trichobilharzia regenti. The sequence goes on along the minus strand of OX235262.1, from coordinate 114,328,276 downwards.
CGCTGAAATTCCACACTTGTACCAAAAGTACGGTGTGAAATCAAGCTGTAATCAAAAATAAAAAATAAAATAAAAATATTAGAACTGACTACCAAAGTAGTGACCCAAAAGCTGAGATCAATTATTATTCCGGTGGTCATACTTTAATTTGGTCAAGATATGTCGACGATGCTTCTGTTGTTTTTAAAGCAGATGAAATACAAGACACATTCAAACCCACTGACGGAACATTTGGAGGGACTCACGTTACAGAAGAAGAGGGAGAAGAAGTGAACGATGAAAACCCCTTCCTAGATGTGTTAATCAGCAGAATCAACCATCGGACACTGCAAAGAAAAGTGCGCAGACGAGATATTCACATTGATCAAGTTTCCAACTAATAGAACTATCGTCTGATAACTCATGAGAAGATATTATTTTCAAGAGACAAGACCTATTAAAGCATTCATCCTCTACGAAAATCACAGGTAAACCAGTCGAACAAGGTGTTCGAAGCAAACAATTATCCCGTAACTTCATCAAGAAACGACTATTAAAGTAGTATAGAAAACATATGCCACGTGTTGATAGGAGAGTCACTTTATCTTTCATCAATAACGTCTCATAAGCCGTTAACCTACTACTCCTTTCAAATGGAGTTGGAGCAGAAAATAAACCGATGAAATACATACAAAGCCAGTTTTGAAAGCCGAAAGACTCATCGTCAAAGGAAGATGGGAGAAAATCAACCGTAAAGTTTGTCGACAAAATGATTAAATAAACCTCTCAGGTCGTCAAATCGCTCAAGTGATCCACAAACATCAACTAACACTAAGAAGATACGACACTTAACCTGTGATCTTAATGCATGTAGATAATTTCAAGTAGAACTTTGACGGGGAAAATGTTGTTGCTTTACGATATTTAGAACTGAGAAACAGCGAAGAGATATTTTTTTTTACTGGGCTGGTATTGAAATAAGACTCTGATCAATGAATGCATGAATATCGTGCAAACTAAAGCCTACCTAGTAGGAAAGTTATTTACTCCATCACCAACTGAGAAAAGTGGTTGACGAATCAGATGATAGCAAAGAAGAATTACCCGCACTGGAGACAAGAGAATACAAGGTCAAGGGGTGAAGAAATTGAAATCTCTCCCCTTATTTACAATTGGTTGTGAGGAGGAGAACTGATAAGAAAGCATTCCTGGTTGTTGGAAATATGTCTCACTTCTTTATGAAGTCAATTGTGATGATGTCATCGCGTCTTGTAATAAAATATCCCTGGTCGAATTTTTATATGTGTATTTATAGGATGAGGTTGTGTGTCTCAAAATGATTAAATAACTTTTCTACTTGAAGTAATCTGAAATGTATATTCACCAAACTTTTAAATTTATAGACACCCATACTTCATCTCATACTGACGTATGCTGATGAAGAACTGTTCTGAAGAATAGAATGAATAATTCCTGTTGAATAAAATTTTCAAGAGTTGGTTTGCAAGGATTAAATTTATTTTTACGAGTTTGACCACGGATTGATATCAGTTAGAGAACCATTGAAAACCAGCACTGGAGTACTGGACATCTGTTTCGTCATCCTAGTTTGGGAGTCATCGGAAGTACGCACCCACCGCCGGGGTTTGAACCCAGGACCTTCCGGTTACAAGGCAAGCTCATATACCAATCAACCACTGGGACCCTATTGAATCAACGGTCAGTCCATGAATTCTATCTTCTACCAATTCGTGATTTAACGCGACCATCAACCGTTGTCATCGGTGGGAAATCCATCCTCACGTTTTCCCTCTAGTACGAATCATGAAGTACAATGTAAAAAGTATGACAATGAAAGTCTTCGTGTTGTCTGACTACTAACCAATGAAAGTTTATTCTACAACCTATTACATGAAACTTAATTTATTGTAAAAATCACGAGATAACCAACTCGTAGACGTGACAACCCTTACAGGCGAATATTGAACTGTGGGAGTTACTACTTCAGGTTTCGATTAAACCCCATAACCATTAATGAATATATAGTAGAAGAGTTAACCGTTATTTGGTGAACAAGGTAGCTACATTTCAGAGTGAAATTTCTCGCCTAACAAATATAATTTGGTTTATGACGTGATGCTATTAACTGTATTGGTAGATATATTAAGATTTTTACTTATTCTATATAGTAAAGATCTTTCGCCTAGAACATAATTTAATCAAGAATAAAAGGATATTATTTAATAAAAAGTTGGATAATCCTCCATTGATTCTTTATCTTTGTATTGTTTTTAAGAGTGAGAAGTAGCATTTGTACAAAGAAATTGAGCATTCCTTCCTTCCTTTAGTTACAAAGTAGAAATCACGTGGTGAATTTTTTTTTTATCAGTGAATAGACCGTATGAACCGTATGAAAGTCCTACTTGTTCAGAGCTAACGGTTTTTTTTCTTCCTACGGCTATTTCGACTTAGAAGTTATGATTATTTCTTGACCTACTTTAATGACAGACTTCTAAATAGTGGACTTTACAGACATTGGCAGAATTATGAGCATTATCACCTACTGGATACATCATACAGATGAAAAACCGTAGACTTCCGGTTTGAATTTTATTGTGATTCAAGTTTTGCTTGCGCTGTGATTACTAATTTATTACACCAATATCGTTATTCAAAACCTAAGCTACCTAAGAAAATCTTGTTTTATAATAATGGTTCTAACTTTCCCTTGTTTCTTATGTGTTAGAATAAAACTTCGTACTTAACAAAATTATGCATATGTTAGATCAAGAAAACTGGATTCGAGCTATTGAGATACATCACTGATTGAACTACAATAGTCATCAGAAAAGCTTAAAATGGTTTTACACTACTGAGGTTTTTAAGTAGTATGTCTATCAGAGTAGTCTTTCATTTTAAAGTGTGAAAGAACCAGTGTTGTGATTTTCAGAGGAGTAAGTTCCTAATCTGCTTTCATTTGTGATTCTTAAATAACATTTTGGACAACTTGAAGAAATCTGATAACATGATTAAATGTTAGGCGAGAATTGTATAATGCGATGTAGCTACTTATAAGTAGTTTAATGTAGCTACTGAAATTTCTCCATGAGATTTGAAGGCGTCGTTGATGTGATTGATTAGTGGTGCATATAGGAAAAGTTTGTCATTTTACTCACCATTTTATTTCACTTTCTTTATAGTTATTCTGTATTATTTGGTTTTACTTACCCAGTCTCTTCACTGCCTTTGTGACTTGTCTTTTGAGTCTCAGTTACCTTCGATGTGGTTCCTTTCGACGAACCGGGGAGTTGTATTTGCTTATATTTATGTAGTCTACTAGTGCGGTATGGAATATTTCACTAACTGTTTAACTGGTAACGGTTAAGAAACATAAAAAATGCTGATCAAAATGAAGTGGTGACGACAGTGCTCTGAACTTAGTAGTTGTTTACAAACTAGGCAAATGAAAATATTCTCGAAAGTATAAAATGTTTTATCATTTTTAGTATTTCTTACTTAACATTATATTAGCATAGTCTTGAGTTGTCCAATGAAAACAGTAAGAGCCATTGATCTTCAAGAGTATTTGCGAAGTACATTGACCACGGCTTTCGGTTCACTCCATACTTTAAGGCAAAGGGGAGATACTGTTAGCTTATCAACTGTTTTTCTGAATATTTTGTCAGTGAAAAGATTTGGCAACATAGTGAATATGAAAGCAGCACACCAGTCTCTGTCACGGATGAAGTTTTACAACTCTAGGAGAGTTTTATGAATAGTCAGACATGTGTTACAAAATGATGGGCCTTGGGATAGATCGTCATACTGTTGTTTATTGGTTTGCTATGCATTTCTGACTAGGCATGCAGCTATACTGATAGGGAATTGGTGGTGAATCATGAAATCTCTGAAATCTGTTTAGTTAAAGAAAAAAGTATTCCACGATAGAAATATTGAGGACCATCGTACTGTTTTTATTTTCATCCTGATATTCCTAGTACGACATAGGACTCAAGCTTTTTTAAAGTCTCAGTAGCGGTGATGTTTTTAAGGAGGGTAAGATTTCCGATCTCACTGCCAACCTTCCTTCTTTTGCGGGTTTGTTGACTGCGTTGGCCGAACCTCCAGCGTGGCAAGTATCCTATCCTAAAACATAATCATATCGTTACAGCACTCACATATCACATCATATGAATAAACATGCTTCAAGTGAACGAAGTGGGTGTTGTATTGGTGGTTTTCCTTCTATTATTTAAGGGATATTTCATATGTTACTTTTAAAGCATAAGACGTCCGGAATACGTTACTGTTACAAAAAGCTTTTCAATTATTTTACGACAGTCACACAGACTGGTTAATGTTTTCAGGTGTTTGTAATGTACTTATGTATTAATCTTATTTGTGACAATAACCAATGCGTTATAAATCACTGTAAATTTACATCCCGCGTGTATGCTCAAAATGTGACCTTATAGTCAAGGTAAGCCTTGAAAGAATGATGAAAAGTCTTCTCTTATTGTAAAAAAAAGTGGATTCAATTGATGTTGTCAGACAAATATTGCAGTTTTTATACCAACAATGAAAGTATTTATATCCAGGACGTTTAAAATTATGTATATATGAAATATCCTCCTTTCAAAATATATACTTACTTTATCCGGAGTTATCGGTGGCGTTTTGGTTGCTTTCCAGTTTCAATTTACTAGCTACTGAACTAATGAATAGTTGAAGAGATTGGTCAAATAGGTGGTGAAGGAAAGAATCTAGTTCGAAATAAAGTAAAATAGAAATGAGAAAACAAGACCTAAGAGAATGTCAAAGAACCAGTCAGTTAAAAGACAGTTATAAAGCATACGGTTCACATTAGGCTTAAATCAAATAATAATAAGAAAGATTTTAAAATATCCTAGTTTCCGAATGATTCGTGTTTTTCTTACTGAATCTTACTTGGCGCAAATAGCTCGACAGATCCCTTTGTCTAGTCATCGAAACGACCTCATACCTCAGGTTAGGTTATTATTATTGTTCCCTTGGGTTCCGAATGGAAAATAGGGCTTCAACTCCACGTCTCCACTAGCTTCTGTCTTCCTTCTGTTGTACTTTTCACCTCCATCCATGTTAGTTAGTCCATACTCTTTCAACTCCTCTTCACACCATCTCCTCCATGTCACCCTTGCACTGACGACACACTCGCCGCCGCTTCCCTTTCGGCCTACTTCCACTCGAGCATTGGCCTGACGTGCACGCGATGTCACCCAGCGGCCTTCTCAGTGAGTGAGTGAGTGAGTGAGTGTCCAATCCATCACCATCCACATTCTCCTGCATATTTGTTGGTTGGCGATTGCTTCTTGTTTTGTCTTGTTTGTTCCCAGCCATAGTTTCGTGTTGGCGATTGATTCCGACCCGACCCGACCCGACCCGGCCCGGCCATCTGATCTTCAGTATAGGGCCATCGAAGACAGATAGTTGTTGGTTGATAAAGGTAGCGTCTGCAACAGGCTGTTGGAAATATTCTTTGTGACCCGCCCGCCCGCCAAGTTTCTGATCCGCTCCGTATAGAAGAACTGACTGTCTGACTGACTTGACGTTGTTTGTATTGAATTGAATCCGACGAATTTTGTTGTTGATTGTGGCTGAGTTGAGTGACGAGGATTTCCAGATTGGTTGTTTCAGGTTGGTTGATGTATGTGTTTCTCACTCGCCTTCCGATTCCGCTCGATTTGACATCGTCGTCCCTTCCGACTTCTATAGTTGAGACAATGCTCCCTAGATGAATGAGTGAATGAAGTCACTAACCTCTTTCAAATCCCTCCCGTTGATGGTGATTGGCGCTGGATGTTGTTGTTGGTTGATTGGTTATTTTCATAACCTGCGTCTTGTCTATGTTCACCTGGAGTCCTGTCTTCGCCGCTGCTCTTCGACCAGTTTGTTGGTTTTCACTTGTAAGTCTTCGATTGTGTGTGACATCAAACATAAATCATCCACGCGCGTAATCTAGGTCTTCTAGGTTCTTCACGTCGGTAGGTCCAGGATATCGCTGTCTTCTCGTTTCCCACTCACTGTCTGACGCATAATCCAGTCAGTCCACCACAATTAGGAATATTATTGGTGATAGGTTAGTGATTTGAAATTATGGATCTAGATTATTTGCTTCTAACTGTTCAACAAAATGTATCTGCGGCTTTGAAAACACTATGTATCTTACATGACTTGATGCTACGTGTTCGAGGGATTAATGATCCCATTGAATGCGATATACCTCTGAAACTTCTTGAAATAATAGGCATTTAATTGCAACCAGAGTAATTAGTTATTAGACTGGTAAATCAATTTATCGTCATATATCTAGAAGAATAAATGATTCGAAGTCCAATACGGTATGCTTATAGGACAGTCTTGTTTTTTATTGCCGAACTAAAAGCATGCGGATTCTTTTGAATCTGAATATCGTTGAGAAGAGAATTGCATCATAACACTTACAGTTGTCGAATTGGCAGGTGAACATTTTTAACACATCACTTTTGAGTGTAAAAGTCACAAGACGTAATTTGCTTCCGTAAGTTATTTTTATTGATTGTGAATGTGACAAACGTTATTTATTCTCTTCTAAGTTAAAATACTGCCGTCTTGACAATACAATAGTAATATTTTATCTGTTTATGCGTAATTACTTCTTATCTATCTATCTATCTGTTTTATAGGAAATCTACTATCTTCAAACAATGATAAGATAGGATAGATATACTGTTCAATTTGCTTTTATATGTAAAAGTGGAAGGAGAAGCATTTTCTGATATTAAGACTACCGACTGAATGAATATTCATTTAGTCCGTCCTATGTGTCAACAATTGATATCTTGAGTTATAATCAATAATGTATATTCTTCTCTTTTTTTTTTTTTGTTTAAATTTGACTTTCCTATATAAACGTCATGTAATCAGAAAGCTCTCAGACTGACATTTGCGTGCAAAGTCATATTTGGATGGTAATTCATCATCATCATCATCATAAGAGATGATGAAGAGAATGCCATACTTTTGTACTTAATAATCAAGTATCCTTGACAGAATTTCTATTCAATTAACAAAGTAAATAATATAAATGATTATCTCTGTTCACTAGAAGAAATCAACTGCATTTTTTGTTTTAATTGTGTAGAATTTCAGTTAAGGGAATGCAAATGGTAGCTAGCTAGGCATCAGCTGACAAAATGTTCATTTGTGCATAAACGGTAACCAAATGAGTTTGCTTTTTTACAAACTAAATATAAGGTTTAGAATTGATGCAAGGAAGCATTAAAACGTACCATGAAATCAGGAATATGTGGAGTGTGTATTAATTCGATCAGACTGATTGTCGGAGTTGTGTGTTCTAGCCATCAATCAGTCTTATATTTATCTCTTCTTAGAGTTTTTTATGAAGCAGATTTTAATTATAAATTCAACTATTTCTAATGAAATTATTATTAGATGTCTCATCATTGTCATTGTGCTGAATTCATTTTGAGCTGAGTTGAGCACATCAGGAAGGTTGTAAACAATGCGGAAAGTGTTTGGGACGTCGTAATTGAGGCCTGATTAAGTACTGGCGAGAATTTCGTATTTTTCGGCAGACTATATAAGCGGGGAATCACGGAACCGGAGGGTCGTATTTACTCGAATAATTCAGAGCTAATAATAATAATTGATAAGAAAGAATATCCTAAGCACTCTGGAAATGTCTTCGTCGCAATCATATCCACCCAAACCATGGCTCTTTGAAACGTCATACACTGAACGTCATCGACGAAATAAAATTTCGACTACCGGAGATAGGAAGAAATATTTCACTAAGAATACATGCTGTATTTGAGCTGACAGAAGACGAGCAGAGAAGTTTCATGGACTACATCGAGTCACTTTCAAGAAGACGCTGTGAAGATGTAAACGTGAAGCTCGCGAATAGCCTCAAAGCCGCTGACACTTACTCATGTTTTCCTGCCACACCAAAAAATACGTCTTCAACTACTCTAGTATATCACTGACTTCTGTCCAATTGCAAGCCTTGTCGTTGGGTCCGAAATCCTGTGATATTTCGACAAATCCAAGTGACTTGGATATCAAAGTTCAGTTTGAAGCACTGATCCAACAGACAAATGACCTTTCTGCAGCGTCCAACAAATCATATGAACAATTCAAGTTACAGTATTAAATAGCTGCCATCAGTACATCAACACGAAACCAAACGTCAGAAGATTGATTTCAGCCGAGCACAGAAAGCAACTACGCGAGATTCTAAAGAACAAAGACTTGGTTGTGACACGCCCCGACAAAAGTTCTGGCATTTTCCTGATGAATCGCCAGGACTATATCGATAAAATGTTATCAGTCTTGTCAGATGAAACAAATTTCAAATAAAGTAGCCAGAAAGACCAAACGGAACAAACTGAAGCAAGCTAACACAAATGCTGAAGATGCTTTGAAAAAAGAATAATAGTCAGTAGTTTTTTTTCAATGAGTATCTTGTTTTCAAGTATTGGTTTTGTAGGTGTTTAGTTTGATTCGATGGAGGATTTCATCATGAGGTGACATCTGGGTTCGAACCAAGGTGGGTGCGTACTGATGAAGAGTCCCAAGCTAGGCTGACGAAACAGCTGTCCAGTACTCCAGTGATGGTTTTCAATGGTTCTCTAACTGATGTCGGCTCATGATGAAATCCTCCATCGAATATCTTGTTCACCATCTATTCAGTTTTATATGCTAAAAGAACAAATTCTATGCCTGACCAGGTGGTAATGCAAGAAAAATTAAGACATTTAATTTATTGTGTTCACAAGACGAGTTGTTATTCATTTGACAAATAATGTTGAAGTTTTTAAGGTTATTAAATGCATTTATAGACAGGAAAGAGTAAAAATAATAGACAATAATAGACGCCTAGATTTTATTAGCATGACTGTAAAAGTTTCTAGGAATTTCCGGGAAATATGACAGAAAATTTCTAACTCTGCTGTTGTTCTAAGTTACTTAAAATTTATTAATTTTAATTATGTATCTTAATTTTAGTAAAATGAGATCTTCCTGAAGTAAAATTTATATCTAATGTTGGAGAAAATAAAGAAATTTAACTGTTAAGCAGTCTTGTACGTTTATTATAGTATATTTAGAGAGTTAATAGTTTGCACTAATATCTTTGTGCTACAGACCAGTTTCTTCAACATTCCCTGATTATAAGCTGAAACATACATTAGATTTAAGGAAGAAGTTAATTTCACTTTTATGCATTAATACCATCAAGTGGATTTAATTCATCAGACGAAAAAGATTAAAGTTTGGGATTGATTATTTATCTGTTTTAACTTTAGTTTAGTTAAATTCAGTTAAAGTGCCTCGATGATTTATATATTCATTACAATTGGTCTTTCTTTTTTAAAAAAAATTGGAAATACCTTTCTGGTACTAACCTCCCTATTATAAACTCTGATTTGAATAGCAACTGAAGTGAATCTTACTAATTTACAATAAAAGCACAGAATGACAGATAAAAATTTTTTACCATAACTAATGTCTTTACTTATATTTTTAGAATTTTTAATATATTTGTGCGTTGAAGTTTCTGTAGCGATTTGGTTAAGTTTTGGAGTGAAGTTGCTAGCACCACGCCGCAACCCTCCATCTTTATCCGGGTTTGGGACCGGCTAGAAACCTAGCGAGCTAATAATCTAGGCAGCAGCAACATCCAGCGCCAATCACCATCAACGGAGGGATTTGAAACAGGTTAGTGACTTCATTCACTCACTCATCTAGGGAGGGAGAATTGTCTCAACTACAGACAGTCGGAACAGACGAGGATGTCAAATCGAGCGAGATCGAGAAGGTGAGCGAGAAACACATTCATCAACCAACCTGAAACAACCAATCTGGAAATCCTCGTCACTCAACTCAGCCACCATCAACAACAAAATTCCGTTGGATTCAATTCAATACAAACAACGTCAAGTCAGTCAGTCGGTCAGTCAGTCAGTTCTTCTATACGGAGCGGATGAGAAACTTGGCGGGCGGGCGGGTCACAAAGAATATTTCCAACAGCCTGTTGCAGACGCTACCTTTATCAACCAACAACTATCTGTCTTCGATGGCCCTATACTGAAGATCAGATGGCCGGGCCGGGTCGGGTCGGGTCGGAAAGAATCAATCGCCAACAGAAACTATGGCTGGGAACAAACAAACAAAACAAGAAGCAATCGCCAACCAACAAATATGCAGGAGAATGTGGATGGTGATGGATTGGACACTCACTCACTCACTCACTGAGAAGGCCGCTGGGTGACATCGCGTGCACGTCAGACCAATGGTCGAGTGGAAGTAGGCCGAAAGGGAGGCGGCGGCGAGTGTGTCGTCAGTGCAAGTGTGACATGGAGGAGATGGTGTGAAGAGGAGTTGAAAGAGTATGGAATGACTAACATGGATGAAGGTGAAAAGTACAACAGAAGGAAGACAGAAGTGAGTGGAGACGTGGAGTTGAAGCCCTATGTTCCATTCGGAACCCAAGGGAACAATAATTATAATAATATCTTCACTTATGTCACCAAACTAAGAATTACAACATAGGAAAGGTATGAGGTCTTCGGTATGCTGTTAAATGTTAGGTAGTGATAAGCACTTATGATTCAGGAAATACCAATGTTTTTCTAAGGAATAGCAAAAACAAGTTTAGAAGGTTGTATAAGGCAGGAACCAGTAATTTCAAGGTTACTTATTCTAACTGAAATATTCTTGGAGTGATGAAATGGGGGGCCTCAGTGACTACAGTTACGGAGATTGTTTATTCAGATATAGGAGATTGTAGAGATCTAGTTAACTTTACTATAGATCTGATTACGAACCGATATCAATTGAAAAATCACCCGAAACAAAGGATAACTGGACAGATGTTTTGTCCTAATTTTGTACTGTTGGATTCCACCATACCAAGTATTAATCAGCGTTGATTATTGCCACTGGATGGTGGCCACCCTGCATTACGAACTGAGAAAAGATAAGGTTTAAAGGTCACGGAATCTAGCCCAAGGGATGATTGGCAAACTTGCCTGGCACTTAACCTCAAGGTCTTGAGTTGAATTTCTTGTGAAGTCATGGGTATCCACCGTTGAAGAGACGTAGATCAAGGTGAAACAGTTGTGCATTGCCTCTTGGAGCTCAGTGACGCAATCTATGCAGAGGCTATTTGTGATTACGTAGTATCTGTCACAATACCACAAATCTTTTAAGGCAGCATGTTTGATAAATAATCCAGTGCAGAAGATATTGCTTTTATTGTAAAATCTAGAGAATTTGAATGCAAATTTTTAGTGTTATATTTTTAATACGTCTTTTGATATGCTAACCCCAAGGTTAACATAAATTACGTAATAAAGTATTGAACAATAAAATGCGATATGTCTGTTAGAATAAATTTTCAGAAATTATGTCAGCGAAATGATGTAATTATGAGAAATTAAATAGACGACCAAAAGTAATATGGCACCATACTTTACAGTAGTACTGAGATTTTATTTTTACATTTTAGGGACAGGGTTTTCTTAACACAATGAAGGTCACGTGTTCTAAAAAGCCTCAAATCAATGGTCATATTTTAGGTAGCGTGTTGAAAATCACTACAGAAGTACCACTTCTGTAGTACTACTTCAGTTAGCAAATTTGTTTTTGATAGTGTCTCCGCTAAGTGTTATACACTTATATTCAAGTGCATTATTTACATCTGGTAAGACAGAAGGCTAAATTGGTTGTCAAGATAACACCTAGGAGATTGTAGTCAGAAAAACAAATAAGTAATGAGAATGACTTAAGAAATGTTACAGTATTCTACAGTAAAAACTAACAAAAGTGATGGAAAAGCACTGGCTTCAGGTTTGAGATGAATGGTATACACTATGGTATGTGCGTCGGTCGCACAGTGGTTAGGACTCTCGCCGACCATGCACATGGTCCGAGGTTCAATTCCCTGCCGACGCACACCCCATATCTATGGTCGGCCTGCAAAATTTGGGCTACCGATATCCATGCTGAAAATTCCATACTTGTACCAAAAATACGGTGTGGAATCAAGCTGTAATCAAAATAAAAAAATAAAAAAAAATAATAATAATTCAATTATTGGTTTGCAGGGATTTAATTTGATTGGTTACAGGATTTCATCATGAACTGGCATAAGTTAGGGAACTACTGGAATACCTGGAAGTACTGCAGAGCTGTTTCGTCTTACTTTGGGACTCTACATCAGCACGCACCCACTGTGGTTCGGACCCAGGACCTTCCGGTTACAAGGTGAGCACATAAGCCATTCAGACACTGGGACCTGATCCTATGATCAGCTCAGGAGTTCCAGCTTCTGCCAATTCACGATATAACGCGACTACTAGCCAATGCCACCGGCGGGTTTTTATCCTCATACCCAACCTTTTGTACCCTATCGGTAACGACTTCTCATTAGAATCTAGGTAACTACCTACCTGAATAGGGTCAGTCCCCAGTGAGCATCATATTGATATTCAAGTATTAGTTTGTGGAGATTTTATTGATTTTGTTACACTAATAATTGCCAGTGAGGAAGAAGGCAAGAATTTATTGTCTGAGTAAGACCCTTAAAAGTCTACAGAGCAGGCAATAAGAACGAAGTTATTTAGTTTTACTAAGTGAGAAAGTTGTTTCTCGCTATACACACCTCTGATCTTCAATTCAGTGCATTCAGCATATATTTCTGGAGACCCTGTGGTGTCCCGCGTCTCAGGTAATCATTGCAGATAGTTTCAGACATGTGCTGCAAGATAAAACTGATGACTGATTAGTATTCACTTCTGAAATAAATCATTATATATATATATATATATATATATATATATATATATATATATATATATATATAATTCAATAGTTTATCTTAAGATAAAGCTTGTACACCCCGTATTACAAGAGCTAATAAAATCACATATACTTGTAAAAATGGCCGATGGAAACACCTTTCACACATACCTTAATCATCGAATCGCTACTATGGGTGTGCAGAATTGATGTAGGAAACACTCATCTGTGATTTTTAACGAGCTGAGCTACAATCTCTAAATTATCGTATTTCTGTTAAATGCCAAACTCAAATGCAACTTGTAGCTTTCACCACTGCGATACATCTGACATTTAACACTCCAGAAAAAAGTTCACCTAAGAGTATTTCGGAATTTTTTTTCTGATGCATTATTGTTATGAGAAATCCTACTTTCTGTTTTAAAGTCTTAGGATCACAACATTTTGGATTCTGAATAAAACACAACGAAATACCTTCATCTTCCACATTATGAAAAATAAAAATTGTGAGTGCGTACCGATGAAGAGTCCCGAACTAGGAGGAAACAGATGTCCAGAACTCCCAGGTTTTCCAATGATTCTTTAACCAATGTAAGCTCATGATGAAATCCTGTAACTGAAAAAAATGTCTTTTTCACTTTCGAAAATGAATCTTTTCTGTTTAGCACTACACGCAGATGTAGTATGTTGAGTAAGATTCCATTTCTGTTATAGTCATTGGATGAATGTCTTGCTTCTTGTGATTTATAGTACATGATATGAGACAACTAGTTTTACAACTGAACTGTTCAATTTTGATTTGACACTAGTAACTAGTGTGATGCGTCTAGTCCTCTGATTAGTGTAGACTGAATTCTATCAGTCAGGTTGTAATGTGACCACCATTCTAGCTAGCTCGCCATCACGGCGCACATTGATTTGATAGTATTAGATGGTTGGAGGCAAACGGCCACAGGAAGCCTTGCTTGACATAGGTTTCGTGCTAGTTGCCACTCACTAGTCAGCAAGGCGTATCTGCAACTTTGAAGGAACTCATGTCCCACCCCTCTGAGATTCGAACCCACATCACCCAGTCCTGCAGTCAGAGACGTTACCACTGAGCTGATTGACTGATAGAATTCAGTCTACACCAATCAGAGGACTAGACGCATCACACTGGTTACTAGTATCAAATCAAAATATCCACTACAGTCCTACAGAAGGTCAATCGCGACCCCGAGTAGCTCATTGGTAACGTCTCTGACTGCAGGACTGGGGGATGTGGGTTCGAATCTCAGAGGGGTGGGACATGAGTTCCTTCAAAGTTGCAGATACGCCTTGCTGACTAGTGAGTGGCAACTAGCACGAAACCTATGTTAAGCAAGGCTTCCTGTGGCCGTTTGCCTCCAACCATCTAATGCCATCAAATGAACTGTCCAATGTTATGCATAAGTAAAATATAATATATATATATATATATATATATATAAAATATATAAAAATATATAAATCCCGGTGGGTGCGTACTGATGAAGAGTCCCGGACTAGGACGAAACAGCTGTCCAGTACTCCCAGGTTTTCCAATGGTTCTCTAACTAATGTCAGCTCATGATGAAATCCTGAAACCAATCAAATCCCTACAAACCAACACTTGAATACCAATGAGATGCTCACTGGCGACTGGCCCTATTCAGGTAGGTAGTTACCTGGGTTCCAGTGGGAAGTCGTGACCAGTAGGGTGCAGCTGGTCGGGTGTGAGGACAAATACTCGCCGAAGATATTGGCTAGCGGTCGCGCTATATCGTGAATTGGCAGAAGTTAGAATTCAAGGACCATTGGATCGGGTCCCAGTGGCTTAATGGTATACGAGCTCGCCTTGTAACCGGAAGGTCCTGGGTTCGAAACGTGGTGGTGGGTGCGTACTGATGAAGAGTACCAAACTAGGACGAAACAGCTGTCCAGTACTCCCAGGTTTTCCAATGGTTCTCTAACTAATGTCAGCTCATGATGAAATCCTGAAACCAATCAAATCCCTACAAACCAACACTTGAAAACTGTTATAATTATGCGACTACTTACTTCATTCCTCAAAAGCAGGTTTCATTAAGACTGATGCATACTCCGTAGGTATGGCTTTGAAGACATATTTCGTTATGTCAGTGCCTACTGCATTCGGATTACTTTAAACAATAATAATAATAATAATAATAATAATAATAATTCCGGAGTCATTTACAAATACAAGAATAAGTGAAGTATTCCGTCTAGTGAGAAAGTTAATAACATTTTCATAACCTAGCAATGTAAAACAACTGCAGCCACAAGAACTAAAATTGCCAATCACCATAAACAATGAGTTACGAAAAAAAGTTAGCAGCAGGATCATTTACAAATAGAAGAATTGCAAGAGAGGTGTTTTGATTAACGGTTAGAAAGCATTAGCTTACAGTGTCAAAGTTATCTGGTGCCAATTAACTGTTAAGAGTGAGTTAAAGAAATTTCCAAGTGAGTCTACTCTCAGGCCACTTATTGTTAATAAGTGTTTGTTTATCAGGCTAGTTTTCAATTAATGTCTGATTTTATGAGTAAACAAGTATTTGAAAAAGTGATTCAGCAATTTAAGATGATTTTACTCAACATCTTGTGTAATTTTTTTTCCTCCATCGAATTTTTTAAAATTTTTTAAAAAGAATATCTGTCGTGAATAACTAGGCATTAATGCAGATCTTGCAATCTTCTCAACAGACTTATAACCCCTTCAGAATCCGCACTTGTCTGTTTTTAATGGGCGAAAGCATAGCAATATTTACAAGTTCAAGTTCAGGACCCCGTGACATTCAATGTTAGGTTTTGACGTACTTTTCTCGAGAAAATTGTAAATTATTTAATGAGAAGATTGACAATAAAATCTTTACCTGAAAAGAAAGGAGAATTGCCTTCTAAGGAATGTAAGGGATCAGAAAAAAAAGCAAAACAAAATGGGTTATTTTTATGCTTTAATTATTCATGATAAAATAGATATCCAAAGATGATTGATCCAATTATTCATTTCTTGTTCTTTTTCCGTTATACAGATATCAGTCAACTGTATTCTTATTATTCCATTATAGATAAGATTTTATTTTGATAAGTCGCACAGTGTTACAAAGTAAATATCAACTGATGATGTTTCGAGCACAAATTATTGCTCATAATCATATCAAGCTACTCACACAACGTATTATTATTATTATTTAGCGCTTATAACTTATAAGCGCTATATACATATCATTTATTTATTTTATTCCTTTACCTTCCCAGTGGAACATAGAGATTCATGCTCAAGCCCTGAAGTTTCGGTTGCAGTGGTGTTTATTTTTATGAGATGGAGTTGCTAGCCTCATGCCCAACCTTTCCTCTTTACCAGCTTTTCTATTTCTGGCTTAGCGAGGTAAAGGAGTGAGTCGGCCGGGGATCGAACCCCAGACCACATGACTGGTTGGCCAGTATTCTACCTTTATATATATATATATATATATATATGTTCAGTGCGTTCTTGTGAAAGAAGTATCTTTATTTCATCTCAGGAAAATGCCTGTCAATAACACCAAATGGAATCAGGGGACACACACACACACCACAGGCTTAGAAGTACTTGTTCTTGAAGAAATCTTAAGCAAAGAACATTTTAGATGGCATCTGTTAGAATCTTGAAGAGTCATCGCCGCTACAAAAGTTTTATCAGGTTCGGATTACTTTCTTATTTTCAGTAATTTACATAGAATATGGTTCGCTGTTTAATACATTTCGGTTTGGAAAGGTAACAGAGGAAGGTCTTTGTGAATAGCGTATATCTTCTAAAGTGAAGAGATCTGTAAGTTGTGCAAGAATAGCAAGATGTGTGAACAGCTGTCTTGTACAAGGTTTAATTGATTGCCTTAAAATGTAAGAATAAAATATACTAGTGTAATATCAGAAGGCAAGACATGGAAGCCAAGGTATATTTTCAGGTGATCAAACAGCTATTTATATCTATACACTTTATATTCTTTAACCAATCACTGAGCTTGTGATTTCGGTTTACATCAAACAACACGAAATAGAATGTTCCAACATATACAGCATTTTGTTGCTAATGCAGTATTGAACTGTGGAAATAGTATTCAGACGTTAACACGTTAACAAATACAATGGTTCTTACTGTGAGAATAATATTCTGTTGGAACCCATTGTCCGTACCACACCACCGCATAAGTACGATGATATTTTGAAGCATACAAAGCAAGGAAATGAGAAAACTAAGATTCTGTTATACCGTTTCTAGTCTTAAAGGTACATTTCATCACTGACTTACACCTGTAAAAAAACATTGGAACTCAGAAGGCAGCGAATGCCTGTTTCTTGATATTTTGGGGTACATCATCATTACGAACTCATAACTCCACTAAAATGAGTGTGAGGATAGATACTTACCGATGAAAGTGGGTGGCAGTGAGCTTCTATCCCGAAGTGGTAGAAGCTAGGACTAATGGGTCATCTAATTTCAACAGATGGATCGATTGTAATTTGCTATCCTGTAGGTTCCAAGTTAAATCCTTCATGGGGTCATATGTACGCATTCCTAGGAAGCCTCATAGTAGGAAAAAATATTTGTGTAAGTTTTATGTCTTTTAACAGTTTTATAACTGATATCTATATCCTCGCTGAATCACCTTATTATCTGTAGGCACTGATTAATGTAACACTTCAGAACATTTCTCTTAGAACGATTTTATGTTTTACTTCATGACAACCTCATTTCCGATAGTTCAGGCATGTTCATATTTTGTAACCATTACAGTTTGTACGCAGCTGACGAAAATGCATATATATATAATGAATGTTACGAGTTGATCACTGATTGACATCAGTTAGAGAACCACTGAAAACCAGGAAGTACTGGACAGCTGTCTCGTCAGCCTAGTGTGGGAATCATAGGAAGTACGCACCCACCGCCAGAGTTCGAACCCAGGACCTTCCGATTACAAGGTAAGCTCGTAGACCATTCAACCACTGGGACCCGATTCAAACAATAGCCAGTCCATGAATTCTAACTTCCACCAATTAGTGATTTTAGCGCAACCACCATCCAGGGTCATCGGCCAGCGACTTGTTACAGCATGGAGTTTCCTGGAGATCTAGTGAGAAGTCGTGACGAGTGAGGTGCATCCAGTCACTTGTGAAGATGGATGTCCCACCGACGACATTGGTTGAGGTTGCGCTAAAAATCACGAATTGCTAAAAATTAGAAATCGTGGACTGGCCATTGACTGAATCGGGTCCCACTGGTTGAGTGGTAAAATATGATGAATTCATTATATTCTACACCCCATTTTTTGCCTGCTAAATTTATGAAATCTTTTTATATATAGTCCAAAGACAACGAAAGAATCATCCCATAATAGTCTTCAAAGAGGCAAAGAATTCATTCTTATAAGATAAAAGTGTGCAAATTATGGTTTCGCATAGATCAGTGTGAACATAGAATGAGTGACATTTCACAATTTACATACACACACACACACATAATAATACCTAGTTATATTATGACAAGTGCACCTTCTGAGGTGTTTTCAGTTTCTGTCAAATTTTTCAGTCAAATAATCATGATAAGGCATTTTTAGAATACACCGTGAATGAGATAGATAATTTGCAATGAACAGTTTTTTTTATTTAGTAATGTGAAAGAAACTTCTTTTTTTTGGTTAACTGTCCAGAATGCTATGTGGAATAAGGCAGATTGAAGTAACACTAGTTTTATTGTGTGTATTAAAACAAAACAGATTTACTAAGAAAAAATTGGTGGAGACTGATTATGCATGTTTCTACTAGTCTACTAGTTATATCTATCTAATTGTGAAAAATAACTTTTCGGGAGTTATATTATCAATAAAAGAATTTTCTTTTCCCTTCATATCAAACATAAAGTGTCCAAAAATGGAGATAATTATTTACTTGCTTCAGGTTGTCACGACGATCTGTTTTGACGTGAATACTATATACATGAAAGTTTGTTTTTCCATAAGAGGAAAAAGTGTATCCTTAATTATCATGGGTGATTTAACATTGATTGCAGTTTTTAAGTTAAGATTATCTATTATGCTTAAAGTGACATTTATGCATAAGTCAATATTGTAAATTGAAAATTTGAAGGAATTAGTAATCAGTCTATATATAAGTCGACTGTATTTGTGGGGTCGATAAATGATGACTATTCATTCGATACTTTAAAATTAGATATTGATGACAGTTTATTCAGTTAGCTGGTAGTTTAAATTCCTGGATTACAATAATTTATACACGATTTGCTTCGTTGAAAGTTTTTTTTCAGGATTTAGTTAAGCGAGTTGATGATTTCGGCACTATCATTGTGATTCAACCTTAAAATTGTAAAGTTATAGCTTTTGTAGCTTATTAGTTTTATTTGGTGATTCGTGAACTTTTCTCAAGGCTCACTGTTTTAAAAGTTAGATTGTAAATGAAATGAAATGTTATTCGAAATTTGATCATTAATAGCGCTGAGTTTCATCTAGAACGTGGTCATGATTGTGTCAAGCGCATTTGACAGGGTGTGCAGTTTATGTACGCATGTATGGTATGTTTATGCTAAATGTCTCAGAATTTAGATTTCAAATTTTATTTTCCAAGAAGCAGTTAGTTTGTAGAACATTGTACAATTAATAAGAGAAACCTTGGGCAACACTTTAAAATTTCTTTACATCAGAAACTGCTAACAGAAATCACTTTTCATGTATTCTGTCAAAATGTAACGCTTGTAAATCGGAGGAAACTAGGTGAACAGTCAAGGAAGTGTTCAACTGTAAATGTATTTATATACATTTGAGGAGGAAGCGAAAGTCCCATTCAAAAGTAGAATAAAATATGAATTCGAAAGTTTCGAAACATTAAAGGCATTTGTATTCACAAATTTGTAGCATTACCTACTTTTATCTCAGTAAGACTAATAGTGCGTAAAGCTAACTTTAGGACGGTGATAAATAGCCTAAAATATATTCATCTGCATTTATCTGAATGAGAAGCCGAATGATACAGCATTATTGATGGTCCAAGACAGTAAGTAAGCAGGTGAAATATATATCAGACGTCTATTTAAATACTGTGTACAGACTGCTGGTTAGTGCTTCAGGTAGGGAGCACAAATCTTGGAAAGAATGTCGAAGGTAGGCAATAGATTAGTTAGAGAAATCTAAGTTCTTTTAAGGAGAGGATGGAAAACTGTAGAGGAAGATATTCAAGTGTTAGTTTGCAAGGATTTAATTTGATTCGTTACAGAATTTCATCATGAGCTGACATCGGTTAGAAAACCATTGGAATACCTGGGGGTACTACGAAGCTGTTTCGTCAGCCCAGTTCGGGGATCTTCATCGGTATGCATCCACCGTGGTTCGGACCCAGGACCTTCTGGTTACAAGGAGAACTCACAGACCATTCAGATAATGGGACCCGAACCAATGGCCAGTCCAAGAATTCCATCTTCTTCCAATTCACGGGATAACGCGACTACTAGGAAATGTCGTCGGCCAGTATTCGTCCTCACACCCAACTTTCTGTACCCCACTAGTCACGACTTCTCATTAGAACCCAGGTAACTACCTACCCGAATAAGACCAGTCGCTAGTGAGCATCAGATTGATATCCAGATAGATAAAGTAAGAGTTTATAGTATGTCAAATAGTAACTTGGGTAATGAGGTCAGTAAAAGTTTCTCTTCTATTAGACGTCATTATAAAAGGATACGCGAACCGCTGCTTAACAAAATTCGCATAGTGTTCAGACTGAAATTCTCTACAAGATCAAGTGCTACAGACTTCTTTGGCTAACATTTTAAAAGAGAAGATAGATCTCCATGCTGAAATGTACTCGAAATAATTCTAGTATGTTTAGTTTCGATGTCCAGGTAAAAGAGAAGATACTTTTGCTAATCCTATGAACTAAGCACATAAAATGCTTCTACTTCCACACTTTTGTCTTCTTTATACTTGATAAAACAGTCAATCCAATATAGACTTCTTAAGCCGTTATTATTTCAACGGGTTTTATACATAATGATTAGTATATGATGTTAATTTGTATTAGTGTTTATTGAATTAAAACACAAACTGCGATTGATATAAGCATCAATTTAAACTTGAATTATCATTTATTCTGTTAAATGAAAAGAAGGCATATGTCAAAGTTGTACTTGAGAGAATCTCAGGGAAATTCAAGCAATTTATCATAATGTTTCGTTCAGTAAACTGGTTCGAAATTAAGTTATGAGAATAAATCCTTTCACTTACTTGTCAAATTTGGTAGATTCATTTTCAGGGTATGTTATATATACACACACCTATTTCTGCCTAATCCTTAAGTAACTATAATTGCAGTCAGGCGTTAACATTGACTTAAATTAAAATCGATAGTTTATACGATAGGGCCAAGGCAGAGGATTTTGTTATAATTTGATTAAGAAACTTTTGATGCCTAACATTGCACGACTAATCAAATTGGTTAGTGGTAGTATATATATAGTCTAAGATAGCTATTGTTCTCGCTGCTTCTGGCTGGTCTTATCTTCTGATTTTTCCGTATCCTCATGGTATATGAAGGTGAGCAGTCGTATTCAGTACTTAGTCAAGTTGTCTGTTGTGTTTCAGTAACGAAAGCAAATTCCAGTATAATTACTATCAGTTATGATAGAGTAAAATTCATCAATGTATGCAATGTGATAAGTACAAATATGTTCTTTTCTTCTAAAATTTTTAATAATAATAATAATTTGCTTTATTCCAATACAGTACTTGTGATAGAGAATGGAATTCTCAGCATTTCACTACAGTATTGCATCCAGTTTGTACATTAACAATAAATAAAATTCTACATAGATTATGGGTAGTCTCAGTTATATATCGGTAGTAAAGCCAAAAGTGAACAGAATGTTTGACGGTGTTCGGAAAAGTAGTTGCTAGCATGTTTACTGGCGTAAGCGGTAGCAAAAGGTCGAGATATACAGAGTGTGAGAGAACGAAGAAGAATGTTTCAATAGAGTTTGTAAGGAAGAAAGGAACAAAGCAGCACATAACAGAGAAAAAAAGAGGGAGAGAAAAGGAAAAGCAAGGAAGGAAACCCTGTACCTATAAATGATATGAGTTGGAAAGACGAGATCCAATTGTTCTACTGACTATTTAATAAGTTATAGGTATCACGCCTAATGCTTACTTTATCGCACAGAACATGAGCTAAGTAGGTAGGGTGTGGTTGAGTTTTTGTACTTGCTAGTGCGAGCATATCGTTTTCTATATAGGCTTCTGGTTCTGACTGATGTGATACAAGGGAGAGTTGTGAATGAAGAGTGTGGTGTGAGTTAGGTAGATAAAATGGATTGAGCCCATTTTTCACATGAGTCCAAAAGCCTGTGAACCAGAATATTAACAGGCTGATTAAGTGGCATATTGCTTACGCTGCTGACAAACCTTTAACATCCTGCGTAATAAGGTATAGTCTTTTAATAGTAGCCCTGGAAAAACTAAGGGGGAACAATAGAGAAGAATAGGCGGAATGCGAGAGTTAACGAATTATAGGAGTAAGGGTTGGGTTATACTAGAATGTCTTAACTTCTTGATGTAGAAGGTAAGACGGAATATTTTCTTAGAAATCATCAAGATATGAGACGACCAGGAAAGATCAGCATATAGAATGATGCCTAGATATTTAATTTCCGACTTTATTTTTATTTCAGTGCCATGTGTGTTGCACACCTCGTGTGTACTAACCAGTTTGTTTATATCAGATTTAATTATAATTTTATTCCAGTAAGACAATTAACTAGTGTGAAGTTTATGAACTTTTGATTCATCATAATACAGTAAATATTAAATGGGCCATAGTTAGGAACTGTGGAATATAAAGATAAACTAGTGAACTTAAGCAACAGGCATCTAAGAAGAAAGCAGATTTTATCCTCAGAATTATGACTGAAAGCTTCCCAGTTGAACCACTAAGCTCGGAGAACACAACCACCATAAACAAACACTTAAGCTACAAATCCTGTTTATTATTTCAAGGTGTTAAGGTTACTTTGTTAATTAAGCAAAATCAGCTAAGGAAACTGAGGTTCGCCTGTGAGTTATTTCGTTCTAGGGAGCACACACGAAATCTTGAGACATACAGCCGAAGAACATTAGTTTGAAAGGCTAAAAACTTATTATTCGAGTAGTTTATGATTTTCTACCTCTTATAACGAGTGCCTTGTTGTTACCATAAACCAATGTGATATTCAAATTGATAGTTGTCTTTAGTCGTGTATATCATGCAAATTCATTTGAAATTTAGTCATCAATACATAGGTACTATATAGTGAAGTGGTACTTAGAACTGTTTCACTGCTCAAAAGTATATCTGGATAAAAGGTCACTACTTTTTTACAGCTAATTTCAAGAAGAATTTCCTGAAGTTTGATGAGGAGTCATAGTGTGGTGGGAGCTGGCTGTTAGTCAAAATTGGTGGACAGTAATTTACGTCAATGTGTATGTCCCAAATATTGGTCGTGAGAAAAATGAGAACAAAGGTTTTGCGTAGACGGATACAGTTAACATATAGATGTTCTGACATTCAAGAAACAGCCACAAAGAGATGAAAGGTTAACTTTCTGTGAGAAACAACCAATCAGAAGACTGTGTTTTTCTGCTAACAATAATCTATAACATGTACATGAAAATCTATAAATATGTGTTAATTTCCTTAATAAACGATATGTTGCCTCGCCCTTGTCTTCTGTTGTTACAATGGTTAGTGGTTTTCACTTAGATAGGTGTAAGAACTGACAGATATTACTAGATCACTGTGGCAATACATCGAAAAACTGCAGTTGTTGGATATGATAACGTATTAGATCTGCATTCAATAGCTTGATGTTAACTTGTTCATATCGTATTCTGATGGTATACGATTTTACCCTTGGTGCAGCTGTACCTGGAAGCTGACAAAAGCCTCTACACTTAGGCAAAATAACTGTGCAGAACTACCCACTTTCCAATTGTTCTTCCAGATTATGTTTAGTTGGTGACGAAACGAACCTTAAATTCATTTTTAAGTTAATTACTGAAAGGCCTTATGGCTAGATCGGCTTGAAAACAAGGAAAAAATACCAGGACGATTATTGTGCATTACAGTTTCACGTTCACCGGATGATCTGTGGAATACTTATCTTATTATTTCTATCATAACATGTCATAAAGCTGGGCATAAAATTAAGAAATGTAATTTACTACTTTATTTCACAATGAGAAATAGACATTGGTTGTGTTTATATATATTATATTTCATCGTTACTATGACAGCGAATTGAATAACATGCAAGTTAGATATCAGATCTATGGTAAATTCTGAGAATCGTTTAACAAGTGTTATCTTGTAACTGTATTGTTTGAGAAGCCTAACAGTAAACCACTCTGACAAGATATCAAGCAGTAAGTACAGAATAACACGAAATATTTCCTTAAGGCCAACATGAAACATCACATCAATCTTGGGCGTTTTTTTTAAGTATCAATTTAAACTACACGTAAATATGATGAAATTTACTTCTCAGCGAGTCAGAACTATCAATTAGATGTTGGCTTTATGGATATGACTTTGCCAATCCCTTATTCTGATTGGGATTTTGTTTAGCACACACTTTGTCAACAACTTTTGATTTAATAAGTGTTTTAGTGTTCAATTCTCCTATTTTGTTTGAAACGACTGTAATTCTAAGTCACAGAAATTCGAATCAATATATTATTGAACTGTCTACCATTTCAAATGAGTATGTTGAAAATGATAACTCTAAAACAAAACTTGGCAGTATGCTTTACTCTACTACTTCTTTATACACGCTAACTGGAACAAATATGGCAAAGTAGATCAATATATATATATATATATATATATATATATATTATATATATATATATATATATATATATATATATATCTGTCATATTTATTTCCTCTTGGCATATTTAATTTGCGATAATAAATTTTTGCCAAATTATCACTGAGTCCTACGTTGTCATAAAATAGTTTTTTGATAATGAGAAACTGAAATGTCTTAACATTGAAATGTAAAGAAAAATGTTTTTGGAGCACAGATATTTCTGTTAAAGAAATAAATATAAAACTGGTAAGAGTGCAAGGTTTGCCTTTGGCGCTCAATAATTTCAGCTTAGGCTGACAGGTAATTTGGTCCTATGGAAATCCATTTTCATTATAGGATAGATCACTTCACTAACCCAGATCAGGTAAAGAGTGACTGAAAATCAGAACATATTTCACTGCTACCTCAACTAGTCGGCCATTTTTATGTATAACCTCATGAAGGGTTGAGCTCAGGACCTCTAAAACTTATTGGGATAAAACTTCTCTCTTGGTGTACTGAAACTGACATACTGTAAATCGTTGCCTAATAAATTAGTAAAGATAGAAGAACTGACCGTTGTCTGGTGATGAAATCACACTGAGTTAAAACTTGAACTCTTTATGTTCCTTTCCCTTTCCAATGTCAGAGTAGAATATAATTCCATATTGGATAAGTTTGTTTAATATTGTACACAGTGACACAGTATTAACAACTAGATGGCATTTTGAACTCAAATTATCACTCATATTCATATCAAGGTATTCACATGAATTTCTAACTTGCTCTAGTTAGCCTTAATTCCTCCTGTTTTTTTCATCGCAATTTTCCATATATGTGGGATAAGTGCTGCGTCATTCGGACAGCACATATTTGGTGTTGATTCTCTGTACAAAGATTCAGCGACTAATCTCTCTCTGTTCACCTAACTATGTTGAATTTTAGTACTTTTGACTTATCCTACTCTGCTGTATGATGGCATGTAAATGCATTCATAGTAGTTTTAACAGAAAAATTGTGTAGAATATCCCGCCTGGACGATCCAATCACAATATTTATACTTATTTGGACGTTTCAACTAACTCTGGAATTATTATCCATGTTTCTCCCAGACTGCATATCATTATTTTGACGTCTGCATAACACATGTTGATGTGATTTTTATTATTTGTCGTTATTCTTGTTTAATGTCTAATTTTGATGCTTCTCTTTGTGGTTATGTGTACATTGACAGTGTGTTGTGCCATGTGAACTTGTTTGAGTGAATGAATGTCATTTCTGACCTTGGACAGTCTGTAGGAAGTGTTGGTATGTGAGTCTTGTGGACAGAGTTTCTCATCCCATCTTTTTTGGAATATTCTAATTGATTCTGAGTGTTCGTTTTGTATTCAGACTGAACTTTATAGTGGTTTAACTGTATTGTTGAACATCGCCTAGTTTACTAGCTCGCTAGTCTCCTCGCCGGTCCCAAGCCCGGGTAAAGAGGGAGGTTTGGGTGTGGGGTTAGCGACCGTACACCACAAAACCATTCAAACTGCATCAGAAACTTCAACTCACAATAAAAATATTAAAAAATTACAAAAAATATAATGAACAACCTTATTCTTCGCTGGAATCAGAGAATCAAAATGACGCTGTGGGCTGGTGAAAGCCTTCGGGGAGCTAGTTAGCCAACCAATATATCTCCTCTCGATGAAAGCAAGAATAAGAATGGGGATGTGGAATGTACATACAATGTACGAGACTGAGAAGGCTGCCCCGGCAGCTGAAGAAATGTGAAGATATGGCAAAGAAATGATGGGAATCTGCGACAGCAGATGGAATGGATGTGGATTATCAAAACTGCCAACTAGAGAGTTTTACCATCCAGACGACAACTACGAACACACTGAGGCGGTGAGTGGATATAATGATGTCACCAGTGGCAGCCAAAATCCTGATGCAGTGGGAATCAACCTCCTCCTGCAGGATCACGACAACAATATTCAACTCAAAAGGCAGGAAGGAAGGAAGGTCACGATTATACAATGCTACAAACAACGCGGAACAAGAGAAGAAAGAAGACAAATACAAACAATAATGGATAACATCCCGAATGGTAACATCAAAATCCTCATGGGCGATGTGAATGCCAGCCGAACTGGGGGCAGATAATAGAGGAAGAGAACTCACCATGGATCGAGAGACTCTCAAAGAAATGAATGACAATTGAGAACTCTTCGCAGACAGCTGAGATTTCAATGATTTGGTGGCTGGAGGCGACTTGTACAAACACAAGAATATACACATGGCAAGTGACATGGATTTCGTCTGACGGACACACCACAAACCAAATAGATTTCATCTCAGTGCTGCTCAAGGAAGTGGAAACACAGCCAGCCTGCTGGACAAAACGTCGAGAAGGGAAGCAGATGTGAGCAGGCTTAAACCAAAATCTAGTTCAAGGAACCTTCAAGGTGAAGCTGAAATCCCTCAAAACAACTGGAGAAATGCCAATGTAATTCAAGTTCAACATTCAGAAACTGAAGGACAAAACTACAATTGAATAAAACAATTCCAACAGTGGTGTGAACACGGGCAGTAATTTTGCTCGGAATATTACCAATAACAAAACTTATCACTGTGTGCAAATTATTGAAATATAATTATACTTTATTTGATCTAATCTACAATGCTCAAACTTTTTACTGATATTAATACAATTGATGCCTTCACTATAAATCAGATCACAGCAAGGTCGGAGCCACTATATGGTATCACTGAGGAAACCTGAGTGGAAGAACACTGGAACTCTGTGAAGGTGATGTTCAAGGAAATTTGTACAGCTGTTCTAGGAAGAAAGAAGAGACACGACAAGGAATGACACTCAATGATCACCTACCTGGAAGCTAATAGAAGGTTGGAGTGGAGGATGATGAACGAGAAGATGACTCAATGCAAAGACAGACAACAGAAGGTCAGTCTATGTTCAGTGTACACTGCACTGAATAGAGAAAGAGGTGAAGGAGAGTGCTAGGAAAGACAAAAGACAGTTCTACGAACAATTGGAAACTGAAGCAGAACAGGCAGGTAGGACGCAGGTAAAAGATACCTCAGGACAGTATATCAGATAGACAGGTCATTCGCTATCCGGGAAGAGATCAACACAGATGATGAAGAAAATAAAAGACAGATTCAGCGAAGAAAATTTTCTTTATCGACGAAATCATCTTCAGAGGCTGTACAGTCGTATTTATACTTAGAAAAATGTATAGTGGTCTATTATTGAGTAATAGGGGGTGACATAATTATTACTCAATAATAGACCACTATACATTTTTCTAAGTATAAATACGACTGTACAGCCTCTGAAGATGATTTCGTCGATAAAGAAAATTTTCTTCGCTGAATCTGTCTTTTATTTTCTTCATGACAGATGATGAAACCAATAAAAGATGTTCAATGGAACCTGATTACCAAAGTGGAGAAACAAATAAAACATTGAGCTGATCATTTCAAAGTACTCTTGAATCGATCATCACCTGCAACTCGTCCAGAAATACACTACTACCGACAGCACGCACGGAACAGCCGGCCAGTGGACACCAATCCTCCAACGTAAGCAGAAACTCTGAATGCGATAAAGCTACTGAAGTTCAGTCGGGAAGATAGCAGGACCAGACGGGATTCCCCAACCTTGAAGCACTGAAAATGGACCCAGAAACTGCAGTAGATGTTCTCACGCCATTATTGCAAAAAGCCTGGAAAGATGGAAGGGAAAGTGCCAGCTGACTGGAAGAAAGGCTACCTTGTTAAGCTAGCGAAGGAGTGCAACTTATGCCTCTAGCAAGAACTGGCGTGGAATCATGGTCTTATCCACGCCAAGTAAAATACTAAGTCGCATCATCCTGGAAAGAATAAAGGATACACTGGATGCTGAATTCTGCCAGCCTGGAACAAGCTGGATTCGGGCAAGACAAATTGTGTGCTGATCAAAACTGCATCTCTACGCATCGTCATCACCCAACAAAGCACAGAATGGTAGCCAAAACTCTACCTCAATTTCATCGACTTTGAAAAGGGCTGCGACAACGCAGCATTGAATGAGAAGTAGTTTGAAAACTACTTCAACAATACGGCGTACAGTGCTCCAGTCTTTATCAACCTCATTCAACAGCTCGCTATGTGACCGTACCATGTATCATGTGATCCATAACGGAAAACTCGGCGAGGTGTTCGAAGTGCATACATGAATAAAACAAGGCTGGTTGCCTATTATCACCAATGATATTCTCAATTGTGATGGACTGGATCATGTGTCAGACTGTAGGAAGAGAGTGAGAAGACAGAAATATGCCGGAGAGATCAGAAGACTCTAGAAGATCCAAATTTCGCGCGTGGATGATTTATGTGTAATGTCACACAAACTTGAAGACTTGCAGGCGAAAACCAACAAACTGGCAGAAGAGGTAGGCATAGGAGACAAGACTCCAAGTGAACATAGAGAAGACGAAGGTGGTGAAAATAACCAACCACCACCATCTGCAACAGCAACAACAACCAGCACCAATCACTATCAATAAGAAAAATTTGAAAGAGGTTACTTCCCTGGTTGACTTATCTAGGAAGCATCGTTTCAACCACAGGTGGAACGGATGAAGATGTCAAAGCCAGCCAGTATTGGAAAGACAAGAAAAGCCTTCATCAATCTGAAACCATTTCGGAAATCTTCTGCACTGTACAGTATAAACAACAAGATTCGGATTTCTGACAAAAATATGTGATAAGTTAGTTCTTCCATACGGGTCAGAAATATGCACTGAATTTCACGAAGAAGCATTTCAAACAGACAGCTACAGACTTTATCAACAGCTTCTTTTCTCTGGCTCTGTAATGAGGATGAAATGAACAGCCAGAGAGAATTAGAAACAAGAAACTGTGGTTGGCAGCAAACCAACCAAGAGCCGATCGCTTAACAAATATGCAGGAGAAAATGGAGAGGTATTGGGCATACGTTGAGGACACCGTGGAATAACATCGCACACTCTACAGTCCATTGCTCGAGTGGAATCCGAATGGGAAGCGACGGGTGGGTCGTCGGTATGGGGTTGTCATGGAAGAGATCGTGCGACGAAAAGGAGATGGGAGGTTATGGACAATTGTGGACCCATCTGAAGAGGAAATCAGGAAAAAGAAGAAGGTGGAGATGTGTGGTTGAAGCCCTATCTTCCACTCGGAACACAAGGGAATACTAACAGTAATAACTTTACTGTTGAGGTGATTTTGAGTTTTTAGTGTTATTATTGTTTTTAACAGAACAGCAAAATTATCCCACAACAGTCTCTTTTTTCCTGTCATTGGAGTGTTTCGTGACTGTTAGTGTCTCAAGAGTGTTTCGCCAGCTATACAGTAGAGTGCAGAGATCGGTTTTCTGCTTTTCGGATGAAAACAACTCGGTTTTGGTTGTTACGGTAGTGGTAGAGTTTTTTGTTGAGATTGTTTAACTTACAAGCATCAGCTATTCTACACCTAGTTAAGTTTTTATGTTAATTTCATTTTTCCCCATTGTCTCTGGTGCTTATTTTAAATGTTTAAGTTTTGCTTCTGTGGCTTTTATGATCAAAGAGCCCTTCAGGGAGTAATTGTGTGTGTGTGGATAATTATTAAACTATGCGCATCAAGTCATTCATCCGTCTCAACTTATGTTTTTTTAATGTAATTTAATATTTCAATGAACTCGACGTATTACATATACAGGACATTGTTGCTAATGCCATAGAGTATTATCATGTTAATGTACAAAAAAGTGACAAAATTCTAGAACTAACAAGTTATTACATAAAAAGCAATTCTGTTGGAGTGTAAGTTATTTCACGCCTGACACTATTAAAACTAAAAATTCAAAAAAATATATTTAAGAAGATCAATTTCCATAGTTTAACCTATTAGTGTTCGCAGTTTTTGCTTAACACAACAAATTAGAGGAAAATATGTCATGAGGTCATAGGATATATGACAAATCGACCAAATGTTAGATAAAGTAAATAAAAGAAGATTTACAGGTAATTTTTTTCATTTTGAGGACGGGAAACTGTGTGCACAAATCAACTATCCAGCTCAGAGAACACAACCACATCAAAAACTGTGTGCATGTAAATACTGAGTGGCGTGATTCAAACCAGCAGACTAAATTGCTAACCTGGTGCTCCACCAACTGAGCTACGACTGTATATAATGCCGCAATATTTTGAATAATCCAAATGCAAGCTTTGGTGCAAGAGTAAGGCTAAGAAGCACTAGTGAGTGGGATTAGACGTTTCCCTCAATTTATATCAGTCATTAGCTTATATCAGCCTGTTTTATTGCTTGATTTCTTGATTGCAATTTATAGTGCTAGACGAACCATATATTATGATCTAAATATTTTAAATTTCCAAGGGAAACCACGGTAAGCTTTCACCTTGGACTCTGTAAGATGCAAATAAAAAAAATAATGATATAGTTAGGAGGAGAGAAAGATTGAACATTGAATCTTTGTTCATAGGACTGATACCGAATATATGCGGTAGGAATGACGCAGTAGGCAGACCGGATGCATAGAAAGTTGTACTGAAGTAAAAAAAAAAGGATGTGGAGGGACTAAATAAATCAAGGTTAAAAATTTTGTGTGAATACTATGACGTGATTTTCAGCAGTAAATAATGTTTGAAACTCATGGTGTGAGTAATACTACATCACGGTACTGTAACAAATAAAATTATCTAATACGGAAATACGTGCGTTGGTGGCATAGCGGTTAAGACGCTTGCCGACCATGCACATGGTCCGGGGTTCGATCACTGGCCACAGACGCACTCCTTTACCTTACTAAGCCAGAAATAATGTTCGTAAAGAGGAAAGGTTGGGCATGAGGCTAGCAACCCCATCCTGTAAAATAAACACTACTACAGAAACTTCAAGCCACTAGCTTGTAGCCCTATGTTCCACTGGGAATGTGAAGGAAAAAAATCATACATTTTCCTTACTGACAGAGTTGTGACACTGTCAAAAGAGAATTAATGGAATTCGGTAAATTTCTATTGAGTAGTGATTACTGAGTGTGTCCACATCAGGCGTCTCATTTTATTTTGAGATGAGGCGCATCGGTTGCCGTGAAATAAGATAAATAGTTAATTGCTCATTATAAATGCAGTTTCATACAATAATATGTACATCTGGTGAATCTTGAATTCCACTATTAGCCACCAGCTGTCAGATAATTAGGAAAGTATTGCTGAGGTCTGGGTATTGTCACTGCCTCCCTTTAGACAAGTAGATATATTTTTTCTTTTTCTTACAAACACAGCAGTATCTAATTGATATGAGAGATACTCGACAGGGAAAAACATATTTTGGACAAGCTAAATAACCCCATTTTTGCCAGTTTACTTGAAGAAAACACAACTACACGTATTATTCTCTACACGACTGATGGTGCTACCTTGACTGAAAGATGAAGTACCTAGACTAGCCACTTCAAATTGTATCTACCAGTCCAACTGCTGTTGTGGAGCGAATTATATTGGCCGTTGCTCTAGGAACTTGATTTTTCGTGCTCAGGAACATCTGCCAGTGTGGCTTAGTAAAAACCATTAACAGTTCGATATTGGACCATCTGGTGTAAACCGGCCACAAAGCCAGCCAGAATGGAAGAATCCTTCTCTATAATCTACCGGGTGCCTAGTAAATTGCCAAAATCATCGAAGCACCGCATGCTCCAAACAGCAGAGGCTATTGCAATTCGCCTCAAACAACCAGTGCTGTGTTCAAAAGAAGCAAGTCTAGCCCTTACTATTGCTCTGGCCTTCAGTAGAGACTATAAATTCATGAATTCGTAATATTATCTTTCCTAATTTTTCTGACATTCAGCTTATTTTATGTTGATGCTACTGAACTGTAATCTATTGATACTATTGATTCGATGTTATTTAAACATTAATGTCGTTCATAACACTAATTCATTTATTCACTATAATGTATGTATAACTGTAGAGCCTGATGAAGAAGGCGTTATCGAAAAGAGTATTCTTTGTTCAGTATCCATTCTTTTGAAAATTTGGAGTAAACAATACACCAGAGGATTTCTATGGAAGTATTTAACTACCTACAGTTTAAACATTGGTGCAATTATTTTATTTATTATTTTATTCCTTTACACTCTGAGTGGAACATAGGGCTTCAAGCTAGAGCCTTTAAGTTTCATTAGCAGTGATGTTTATTTTTACGGGGCGCCTCACGCCCAACCTTCTCTCTTCACCGGCCTCACTACTGGCTTAGCGAGGTTTGGGAGTGCGTTGGTCGAGGATCAATCCCCTGACCACATACGTGGTCGGCTAGTGTTCTACCGCTGAACTATTGACACACAGTGATTTTATGGTGCTTGTATAGATGTTTATGATGCAGCATTTTGAAAACAATCAACTATTTATACTATGTAAAGTTTTAAGTGAGACGGGTTTGTTTATGTAGAAATAATTTTAATGAGTCGAGATGCTGTACGTCTCTTTGGTCGAAAGAACATGTACAATAAATGATGTTTAAAAAATTACTCAGCAAATAACACTGTTTTACTGTATACTGCATCTAATAATTCAACTGGTGTACTTGTATATTCACACAACCATAAAGCCTTTTTCTTGAATTACCGCAGATATTTTTTTGTAAAACTCTGGTGTTTCTAAACAGCTCATTGAGTAATTATTACTATTTTTTGCTGAGTACAAGAAACACTTTTATGACTAGTGGAACTTTCATTCCGAAGAATGTTTCTTTGTTGAAACTGGACAATTTATTAGTTGATGTGTTGGATTTGAACCATAACGTTATGATTGGGATTATCGGGTTTTCAACTCAAAGTACGACTAGTCGATTCACGCTTTGCTGGAAACATATTTTTCAATACTCATTTAGAGAAAACTCGGATATCAGTAGGACATGGCTTGTCGATAAATCACACACTTATTATTGTACTTTTAAGAGTTCGAAAGATTTTAATTTCCTATTGAAGACAAAAACGATAACTTTGCATAACTACTGAATGTTTACCTCTAAAAGACAATTCACTTTTCTTTAAGTTTTTACTTGATTCTGTACAGCATTTCTTTAGAGTTTTAGTTTATATTCCGTCAGTGGTTAGAGAACCACTGGAAAACTTGGGAGTACTGTCCAGCTGTTTCGTCCTAGTTTCGGATTTTTCCCCTCTCCAACATTCCTAGGTTTTCCATTGGTACTCTAGCCGATGTCATTTCATGATAAAATGCTGAAACCTATCAAATCCCTGTGAACCAACACTTAAATATACATGTTTAATGGACAATAATTCAGATGTCGGGTTTGTTGTTGCAGACAAGTATTGCATTTTATTGTTAAATTATACAAATAGTGAAAGATCGCTTCACTAACAGAAAATAAAAAACAAAATCTCCTGAAAATTCTCTCTCTGTTAAGTAAAATTTAGTTTAGTTTACTGCAAAAAAAGACAAAAGGATTATCATCACTGAAATCTACTTAAACAAAGGTATTTATTTACATAAGCTGTTTCAAAGAATTTGAAATTATTTTTGTAACACTGAAGTGAGAAAGTGTAGAAATATGATTAAACAGTGAAAAAATCTTTTTTTTTCAGTTTACTGAAAATATGTCTGGTAAGGAGAAGACAAAATCGACGAAAACATCAAAAAGTTTCCCTTAACAATAAGGAATGACAAAAAATATCTCTGGCAGACAAATAAGATCGCTTTCAAATGACTTCAAAAAGTGTAAATAACGTTGAATGTAAGCTGACTATTGTTTAAAATTTTTGAAGGGATTAAAACAGTTTGATTTGCAGTGCTTAACACTTTAACACTGAAGTTGAAAACTATATACTGAGTTCTTAAGGTATGTCTCAAATTTATATCGAAATTAATTTGAAAGAACATCAGTGAGGTTTCAGCAGATTTCACATCTATGAAAATGTGTATCTGTTAGTAGGGTAGCTGTCTACTCTGTTATTCTTTTCTAATTACATATCCTATGGTGAATGTTGGGGATTCATCCATGGGCGAAATCAAAAACGCTTGCATTTTGACGAATTTTGTTCTACAGTTTTGAAACTGAAGGATTGGTCTTTATTTCTTTCAGTCATGAATAACTATCTTACAAATTGCAGTCTAGAAAATGTCAAGTAAAAGTATTTATCACTTTCGGAATATTATTGTCCCCTCGGCTTCCCAGTGTAAAAATAAGACTTCAGCAGCTTATCGCCATTGCATGCTGTTTTCTGAATTCTTTTTTTTTGCTGTTTCCACGATTGCACATAAGCTTTCATTTTTTTCTCACATGATCTCCTCCATGTCACCCTCGAAACCATGCCTAACTCATCGTCTTCCATTCGAGTTCCATTTTGAGGCCTGCCTGGCACATGATGTCAATCGGCAGTCTTCTTAGAATGTGCCCGATCCAATACATTTCCATTTCTTTCTGCATATTTGTTGAACTATAGGTTATTGGTTGGAATGCTGCCAGAGTTCCTTGTTGCTCGTGGTCCCTGTCCGGTCATCTGACTTACCTTATGGAGTGAAGGCATTTGTTGATAAAAGTCCTCAGTGGCCTGTTGGAAATGCTATTCATGATGTACACACAAAGTCTCTCTACCATATGGAAGCACTGAGTGATTTAATATTATTGTTGAAAATTCTCATGTTGTTCATTGTTTCCTAGCCAACATCAACAGCAACAACAACAACAACAGACAACAATCAGCATAAGTGGGAAGAACCTGAAAGAAACAACCTCCTTCACCTACCTGGGAAGCATCGTCTCAACTACAGGCGGAACTGACAAGGATATCAAAGCCAGAATCGGAAAAGCAAGACAAGCTTTCATTACTCTCAAATCTGTGTGGAGGTCAACAGCACTCAGCATCAAAAATAAGATCCGGATTTTCAACTCCAATGTGAAGTCAGTGCTACTATACAGATGGATCAGAGACTTGGCGAGTCATAAAGAGCATCTCAAACAAACTTCAGACCTTCTTTAACAGCTGTCTTCGCTCAATACTCAAGATCAGATGGCCAGAAAAGATCAGCCACAGGGATCTCTGGCAATGAGCGAACCAATCAGGAACCGATTGTGAAACAAATAGGCAGGAAGAAATGGAGATGGATTGGACATACGCTGAGGAAACCATCAAGTGACATCACTAGACAAGCCATTGCTCGAGTGGAACCCGAAAGGGAGGCGGTGAGTTGGTCGTCCAAGGGTGACTTGGAGGTCATGCGAGGAGGAGATGAAAGCATGTGGACAGACCTGGAGCAGGGTGAAGAAGTTGTCAGAAAACCGAAGGCAATGGAGGTGCGCAGCTGAAGCCCTATGTTCCTCTAGGAACTAAAGGATACAATAATAATAATAATAAATAATAATCATTGTTTTTCGAGTAAGACCAAGAAATTGATATAATTTAGAGAACCACTGAAAACCAGGGAATACTAGACGGCTGTTTCATCCTACTTTGGGAATCATCGAGAGTACGCACCCATCGCTGGGGTTCAAACCCAGGACCTTCCGATTACAAGGCAAGCTCGTTGACCATTCAGTGACTGGGATCCGATTCAGTCAATGGCCAGTCCATGAATTATAACTTCCACAAATTCGTGATTTTAGCGCAACCACCACCCAATGTCATCGGCTAGTGACATGCTAGAGGACGAATTTGCCTGGAGTTCTAGAGGGAAGTTGTGACGAGTGAGGTCCATCTAGTCCGGAACGAGGGTGGAATTCCCGCTGATGACGTTGATTGGTTGTCGCGCTAAAAATCACGAATTAGTAGAAGTTGGAATTCATGGACTGGCCATTGACTGAATCGGGTCCCAATCACTGAATGGTCAACGAGCTTGCCTTGTAATCGGAAGGTCTTGGGTTCTAACTCCGGCGGCGGGTGCGTACTCTCAATGATCCCCAAACTAGGAAGACGAAACAGCTGTCCAGCACTCCAGTGCTGGTTTTCAATGGTTCTCTAACTGACATCAATCCGTAGTCTAACTCGAAAAACGAATCAAATCCTTGCATATCAACTCTTGAGAAAGTTGTTTATTGTGCCAAATGCTGTAGATTTCCAAACCTGCTTTTCCTATTCTGCCTTCGACATCCTCATCTTGCAGTCTGTGTTTGAAATGATGTTGCCTAGATGATTGAAAGAGATGACTTCTTTTAGATTTCTCCTATTTATAATGATTGATGCTTGTTGTTGTTTTAGGTTAGGCACCTTCATCACGTGTGTCTTCCCGATGTTTTCTTGAAATTCTGTCTTCTCTGCCTCTTTTAACAACTTGTTTAGTTTTGCCTGTAAATCCTCGAGTCTGTGTGACACTAGACTTAAATCGTCTACATAGTCCAGATCGGCCATAAAGTATCTCCAAGTTTTTGCTACCCATGGTCTGCTGCACGATTCAATCCACCTCAGTCAGGAAGATGATCGGTCATAGTAGGTAGTCTTGTCTTACTCTTTTAAAATAACGTTCATAATAAAAAGAATAAGACATCGCGTAAAAATAAACATAAACTCTAAAATTTTAGAAAAAATAGTAGATGAAATAACTGTGATGAAATTATTAAATATGCGTTATAAATTGTTAAATAAAATAGATAATAAAGTGACTTGTAAAAGCAGTGCATGAACATGCAAATATTCAAAATAGTAACTTTATTGATTGATCAGCAAATACATGGTGTAATGAGCATATGACAGGATGTATGATAATTAATCTTTTTTATTTATCATTAATGGATGTTGACAGGCGATTCTACAGTTAAAAAAAGTAGGACAGAATTGAATGATGACATAGGCACGCTTTCTTATTGCGAATACAACTTTTTATGGTGAAATAACTATTTTTTTTGTCATTCTTGTGTCAGTAAAACTGTTTTGTGAAGAAGACAAAGTGTTTCTATGCTTTGCCTGATAGGACATTAACAAACAAAAACATCTTAATGTCGCCAAAATCCCGAAGATTAGCTGGTTGTACGGTAAGTTTACTATGTCCTACTATGTCTGACAAAGCTTGTGTAATACGTTGGATGCTATTGAGTTACTGAATGAACAGACTTTTAAGTAAGGAACTATTGAAGAGAGAATCAATAAAATAGTAAACCCTACTCGGATTTTAATA
Organism: Trichobilharzia regenti; assembly: GCA_944472135.2. NCBI lineage: Eukaryota > Metazoa > Platyhelminthes > Trematoda > Strigeidida > Schistosomatidae > Trichobilharzia > Trichobilharzia regenti. Next base: position 114,290,398 of record OX235262.1, on the reverse strand, counting down.
TTTCTTAACAAAAATTCTAGGCTAAATGATGTCTTTAGAAGTTAGTGACTAGCAGTGGAATCCAGGATAATGCGTATTTCGTCCTATCTGGGGCTCGTCACTGGATGTGCCTGCATTCCTTAGTTAGTGGTGATGTTCCCACCGAGGATCGAACCCAGTGCCCATAGTTTCAAACGCCAAAGCGTTATCCACTAGACCACTTCAGCCACAACAGCCACCTCTTGTGCAACGGGTCATATTAATTTAACTGAATCTGAGATTTTCCCGTCGATTGATTAGACCGAAGTGCTGTGTCTCAGGTTGACACCATCCGCCAGTTAACTTCTAATTATATGCCCGTACATCGTTGAAGCATCTGCACAAGAAGCCAACATGTCAACCTGAGACCGAGCACTTCAGTCCAATCAGTCGAAGGGAAAATCTAAAATTGAATTAAATAAATGATGTCTGATTATCATTTTTAATGAACACTTGTTCATAGACATTTGTAAGAAATTATATTTGTAAAATCTCAGAGAGATTGAAATGAGTAATTCCAACGTTTCGTTCGGCAATCTGGTCCGAACTTCTTTAGGGAAATTAGTCGACATTAACATAACAGAGGTTTATATATAAAAGGAACGTTTCTTGTTTTTAAAAACTTTGTCCAATCATGATTCATAAAACAAGTATTAACAAGTATAATAAACAAAATTGTATGAGCTGTGATCAAAATTTGACCTTGGACTTACAAATATTGGTCTACCTTTGTTAAACACTCTAAACAGAGTGTACGTGCGTGTGTGGGTAAACAGCTGTAAAACATTTCTTAACGTCTCCATAAGTAGATATAGACAGTCAGGAACTTTGACCAAGTATTATTAGTTAGTGATACATATCCATTCTTATTTATTAATCAGGATTTCCTATGCATCAGCTGGCATCACACCTTCATGTCTGTTCGAGCTGCTAGTATCTAGAATTTTATGATTAGACGTATTTTCAAAACTATGGCTTTTAGGATTAGAGTTTAGTTTAAGCACTCTATCGAACTTATTGCTTTGTCTTCTTTCTGAATATTGAGCTGCTGTATTCGACCTACTGGAGTTGTCAGGTGACTCGACAGTTATGGATTTAGGACATGCATTTTGTTGCAGACAACGGAGATTGTGAAACACGATGATTGTGCCAATTCCATAGTTTCTTTGTTAATTTAATTCGATTGCAAAATAATTCAAATGAACTGTCGTCAAGATTTGATCATAATTTTGGTTTTCATGAATGACAGGTAATTTGGCACTGCATGTTTATGAGCATTCAACAGACAGCTACTAACTTAAAGTTTTAATTTTTAATTAATTTAATCGTATTCCTTTACGTTCCCAGTGGAACGCATAGGGCTTCAAGCTAGAGCTTTGAAGTTTCAATTGCAGGGGTGTTTATTTTTACGAGATGGCGTTGCTAGCCTTATGCCTAACCTTTTCTGTTTACTGATCTTATTACTGGCTTAGTGACGTAAGGGAATGCATCGGCATTCTACTTCTGCGCCACTGACGCACAGTTATTTTAGGTACTTTAAATCTAGAAGACAGACACCCGTGTCAGCGAAAACTCGTTTGTATGGAGAGATCTAAAGGCACGTTATACCGTTATCTAAAGACATCTAAAGACAAACATCAGCTGTTAAGTGCTGTTCAAATTTATTAATCAAGCGATGTAAGGTAGGCGAAAGGGCCTAGATTTAGGACATGTCCGCTAATGAATTCCAGAGATGTGACATTAAATATAATGTACTTCATTGCTATGGCCACGGGCTACGAAACAATCTTTCAAATTTAACTGATGGATTGCGGTTAAAATGCCGAAAAACACTGACTTTCTATTAAAGAGAAGAGGCAGACGAAAACTCTGTTCGAATAACGTTTGGAACGTATTTGTGGATTGCACTGCACTGCACTGTTAAATCTTGCATGTTGATAATGATTGTGAGTGTAAGTAGGGTGTGTTGCGTTGTTATTTGTTGGCGTTGGGTTGTTTGTTGTAGTGTTATTTTGATGGATAATAAAATGAATGGTTATGGTTAACCGCTCAGCACAAGCCAATTCCTCCATACCGAATGGGAATGGTGACGCTTTCGCACACCCTCCTCAATCTGGCTGGACAATCGAACGAGAAGACGTCCCAGTCCGCACTTACTGACTCTGAGGATTCAGATTATTCTAAGGTAGTTTCTTCCACGAGACTACATAACTTGTGCAAACGTTTGAACTAACACATTAGAAAAGGTTGGATTAACGTGATTCGTTAAATACACTATTATACACAAATAGCAGTTGAGTCTCAGACCTCAGCTGGTAACCCGTCGCTTTAGTAATTCGCAGGTCACTGATGCAAATCCTATTGCAATTTAGATTTTTAGAATTCACCTTCAGTCATTATCCATTGCATCAACTACATTCTATCTATCTATGTATCTATCACTATCTGAGACAGACTCACCATCACTTCTATCTATGTATAAATATGCATTTTCACCTAATACTTAAAATGAAATATTCATGCTTTTATATGCATTAAAAAGGATTAATTTATCTGATCTATCGTATTTTAGCCTATCTACTCGTTATATGTGTATTAGTAATATCAGTGAATCAAATAACTTAAAGTGTAGATATAATTACAGATGAAAAAAAAGTAAAAAAGAAAGGCATTATTGTACCTACATACAGCATTGATAAAAAAAAGCTAAATACATTTGTATCTTTCACAATCGATTATCACCAATTCTGGCTGTTTTAATGAACATCTCTATCTACTTTATGCGCCTTTCGATTTGTTTGTCTTGTTGTTTTATAGAATTATGCTATATCTCTCCCTCTCTCCCTTTCTCCCTTTCTCTTTGTATACACATACATATGCATCAAAATGATTATTTCACTTTTAATAAACACAAATGGAAGGATGTTTATACCCATGAGGATTATACGGACGAGAAAGGAAATACTAAATAATAATAATAATAAAAAAGAGGAAAATTACAGCAGCATTCAGATCATCATAATAATAATAACAAATAAAAAGCGATTTTTCAAAATGTTTTCTTTTCATTTAAAAAAAGATTTTGGGGTAAAAATAAAAAAAGGAGAGTAACATGCTTAACTCAAAGCCTTTGTAATCTAACCGGTACAGTTATTTTCAGATACTCTGTTAGAGATTTAATAATAATAATAATAGCTATAGTTATATAGTATCTACAGTTTTTAATGTTGAACAACCCATTCTATGCAATGTATCAACCATAGAGTATAGTTTTAAAGGATTAATATGGGAGGATGTGAGTATTCACTGTTAACGGTGTAAACCAAAAGTATCCATCTAAACTAACAACAGCGTTTTACACAGAATTATTAATCTAAGACAAACTACCAAAGAAAGGAGATTTAAGTCAATGCAAAAACTGGCGTGGATTCATGCTCCTGTCCATCCCAAGCAAAATACTAAGCCGCATCATCCTAGAGAGAATCAAACACGCCGACCTGGATGAAAAACTTCGACCAGAACAAGCTGGATTCAGGAGAAACAAGTCATGTATTGATCAAATCGCCACACTACGGATCATCATTGAACAGAGGTTGGAATGGAAGTCACCTCTCTATGTCAACTTCATCGACTTTGAAAGGGCATTCGACAGACAGTGTCGATCGAGAGGTGATTTGGCAACTACTCCGCTACTACGGGGTGCCGCCGACAATTATACATCTCATCCAACAGTTGTACGATGATGCTGCATGCCAAGTAATCTACAATGGGAAACTCACGGAATCATTCGAAGTGAAGACGGGAGTAAGACAAGGCTGGCTGGCTGCCTACTATCTCCAATGATTTTCCTGATTGCAGTGGATTGGATAATGCGATAGAAAACGAGCAATGAGGAAACAGGCATAAAATGGACTCACACAAAAAACTTGGAGGATCTGGACTTCGCCGATGATATATGTCTGATTTCCTACAAACTGGAAGATATGCAAGTGAAAAGCAACAAGCTGGCAGAAGAAGCATCAAAGATAGGACTTGAAGTGAACATAGAGAAAATAGAGGTGTTGAAGGTTACTGGCCACCGGTAACAGCACCAGCAACAACGACAGACAACAATCAGAATAAATGGGAGGAGTCTGAAAGAAACAACTTCCTTTACCTACCTACCTAGGAAGCATCGTTTCAACTACAGGTGGATGGAACTGACGAGGATATCAAAGATGGGATAATCGGAAAAGCAAGACAAGCTTTCATTTCTCTCAAGTATGTGTGGAGATCGACAGCACCCAGAAAGAAAAATAACATCCGGATTTTCAACTCCAATGTGAAGTCAGTGCCACTTGCTATACGGATCGGAGACTTGGAGCGTCATAAAGAGCATCTCAAACAAACTACAGACCTTCATCAGCAACTGTTTTCCCTCAATACTACTAAAGATCAGATGGCCGGCCAGAAAAGATCAGGAACAGGGATGGATCTCTGGCAATGAGCGAACCAACCAGAAACCGATTGTGCAACAAATATTCAGGAAGAAATGGAGGTGGATTGGATTGGCCATACTCTGAGAAAAGAAACCATCAAGTGACATCACTAGACAAGCCTTCGAGTGAAACCCGAAAGGGTGACTTGGAGGAGGTCATATGAAGAGGATATGAAAGCGTGTTGGCAGACGTGGAGCGAGGTGAAAACTCTAGCAGAGAACCGAACTGAATGGAGACGCGAGGCTGAAGCCCTATGTTCCTCTAGGAATTAAAGGAAATAATAATAAGACAAGATTATATCATTGAGTAATCTTAATTTTCTCATATGTTTCTCACATATGTTTGTAGAGTTTTCTGTTATCAGGTTAGTCTTACAAAGGTGAAAGTTTTTTTTATGATTAGATGTTTAGAATTCGAGTTGAAACTCAATGTTATGCCACACCTAGATGCAATAACATCCTTATAAAGTAATTCTTAACCGGTAAATAACACATTTACTCATGAACACAACACAGGTAATGCATAACCAGTGAATTAAACTGGTTAAATGAAGCCAGTTTTAGAATTCAGACGTAGACAGTAGTATTACTTCAGTTAAACATACATAGAAAGTCAACAGATCAACAAATGTGATGTGAAACTCACTCCCAAGGGAAATTTAGTCTCTTTTATGGACTTGAAAAAGGCGTTTTATATTACAGACATTCGATCTCAGTTAAAGAACAAAAACTCATTAGTGTATTTCCCTTCATTTTATTCTTGTATTATTTTGTATTTGTGGTTTTGCTTATTAAGCAAAAGATTATTTACTGTCAGTGAATATCCTTATGATTTATTATGAGGTATAAGTAATACCTATACATTATGTAGATATGAGTGTTTAATAGTTTTAAAATTACCTCTTGACTACTGAAACGAGACGTTTTTTTGAAAATATACCCATGGTATACGTGGCCATTAAACAATTCCTATTAAATGGAAGTTTAAAAAAGTACGCTGCACTAACAAAGGTGTAATATCTTCACAATTTTATTAAAAAGTGTTTAGACTCAAGTCATGACACCAGCAACAAGCCAACATCAAACGCCACAAGAAAATTCATCCTACCATGTATGAAAAATATCTCTGAAACAACAGCTCGAACATTAAGACTGTTTGAAATAGATATAGCACACATCCGAGGACAGTCCCTTCATTCGATATTGTACAAACCAAAAGATCCAACAGAAAAAGAAGAAATTAATACCATTTATAAAATAAACTTTATGAACCTCAATAAATATTGCGTTGGTCAGAGTGGGCGTCCCTATCGAATCCGAATCCAAGAACACAAATTGTCTCTAAAAACATATGTATATTCTTCGTATCAATGCATGCGGATAATTATGGATAATGGGAATGTAGATAATGTAGAAATTTTAAATTGAGAAAACACCGAAAATGCCAGAGAATTCCTAGATGCCTAGTACTCATAATTATAGACTAAATTTGCCAGCTCATAAAAAGCAGCAAATCACATGATAAGAAAGTTTGAATTCTAAGCCAATAAAATTATGATCAATAGAGACGTAAAAATTAGCATCCAGTCACGACAGTGGTTGCTTGGAGATACAGTTACACCATTCATGGAGAATTTAAATAGGTTCATTTTATAATAAAACCTGCACTGAAGATGTAGTCTAGAAGGGGGGGGGATGACAAAAGCTTCGCAATTAAATCAACCAGCTCAGAGAGCACAATTAATTCAAAGTGTAATACTTCCAATATAAGAATCACTAAGATCCTAGATAATTACGTAATAGAAAATCTTATCAAGAAATGACTTGGTTAGAATACTTTCTCAACACTGTGAAATGCGGAACTACCAGTTCGTAAAGACGTTTGATTTTATGTTCAAGGATGCCGGCAGTAATATTCAATCTATCTGTTGACGAAATTATGAAATAAAATAACAAAACTAAGACACATTTTGCTTGTTTCTCGAAAAATTATGATTATTAAGTGCTGCTGGGACATAAGTTAAATACAGACAGACGATACCTGTCAACAATACATATTCCGCATAAATGCCTCTACCACTATTAAATCTTAAAACTTTAATACAATTTTTACACTAAGCTGTAAACTGATAACTGATCTCATTTACTATCGTTAAAAATAAATGCCACAATTTTCACTGTTTTAAAAGTTTTTCCCAACACACCTCGGTGAATAACAAGTTTAACGAGATAATTAAGGAAGTTAAGGAAGGTTTGTCAGTAAGTTAATCTACATTTCACTTTATTTACAGATAAAACAATAAGTTTATAAAGTCATGGAGGCTACCTACAACTCAGTTTATGGATATTAAAGTGAAATCTCCTACAAGGTGGCATAGAAATCAGAGATTTCAGCTATATTTTGATCCCTACCTTCAGTGATAATTGTTGAAGTCGATGAAGTCTTAATTTCCTTACAATTATCTGTATAAATCTTTTGCCACCCAGTCAATTTCTTATCATCTACTTGGTATAACTTTCTATAAGAAGTTAGGTAGTAACAAGTCATGGTCTGAACATCCAGTGTGTTTAACCATATTAGCATGAGTTCTACTAGGATACACAGATTTTAGTGCATATATTCTTCTATTATTGAAGTCAGTCGTTATTCAGTTATTACTCTACACAGAATTCAGTCAAGTTTGGGTAGTTAAATGGTTTTGTAAACAGTTTGGTCATATGAATTTTGAGATTTTCATTACTTTGATAAAAAACATTAAGGGTGTGAAATAGATTTATAACATTATCCCTATCACTACTACACCCACAGCAGGTATTTGTTTTATGATACTGATATTCATCTTTAAGCCAATGAAGCCTCTCAAATCTCAGATACGATGTATGAATACCCCTGGTAAATTTAACCTCCACCTCTTTGCAAATTATGCCAGTTACCTTTCCATAGTTTCTACAAAATCCTCACACTTGATTTTTCTACTTCTTTGTAGAATGGTTAACTTAGTGACATTTGAGTTTCATTGATTTTAGGTATATTCAGCAACATGGCAATGCACAGGTTTGATAAAACTTATTCAAGTAAACTGGATTTGATTTCTTTTTTTGTTAGATGTCTTCAGAATATGAACAAGCGTCATTTCTCCGCCTTCTCAAGTTTTATTATGCTCTGGAACGTCTATACTCCTCAATGTAGCATGATTACATAGTTACAATTCTACCTGGGCATATGATTGACATGAACCTTGTTGATTTGTGACTTTAGTACTCATGGTAGGTAAGTTGGCTGCTACTCAACTTCTTTGGCTCACAAATAACAGCTAGTTCTATGATGTGTGAATAAATTTCACAATGATTTCGGAAACACATCAAATTCTAAAAGCTGATTATTATCAATACTGTGTGTGTATATATAAACATGGATTAGCATATACATTACTAAAATTTTCTGAAATGGGCGAATTGTCATAACTTACTTAGGAGAGAACTAAAGATATTGAAATCTATTGTAACAAATACATCCTTTATTACTTATTGTTATTCAACTTTTTAGACGTTTGTATAATGAGTCCACCAGGAGCATTTATATCCATTTACATATACGTGTTGTACCTAATCAGAGTTTCAGAGTTTTTAACAAGTGAGTAGTTTTTCAATTAATTGTATCTTTCGTGTTATCCTGATTCATACTTGGAATTACATAAATGTATCACAGGTTAGGTTATGTATTGTTGCACTCAGTGTATTTATATTAGGCTTTAAAAATCACTATTGTTCTATTAATATCAAGAAATAAATTTATTTATTTGATTTAAATTTTCTTTTATGTGATCATGTCAAAAGACACACCTGATTGGTTCATTAAAATATCCATTTTATTTTCTGTTGTATTTTATTGGTCGACATATTGGGACACTTTTTATAATTTAGTAGGCAATATTTTTTGATGTAGTACGTCGTGATAACAGTTTGAATTTGATTGACGTTATTTATTGCTGTTCTCTTATACCATGTGAAACAGTAAACATTCAGGTAACTGTAATATCAGAACATACTAGCACCTTTAACCTGGTGTGTAATAATAACTTTTGAAATCTTTTTATCTTCGCTATTGTAATTTTTCGGTTTACAATTATTTGTATACGGATTTCCACATTAGTTCAAAGATATTTTTGTTATAGTTTCTAAAAATTTTTTAAACCGTTGTTGTAGATTCGTGTTTAAATTAATGAAACAGATAAATTACACACTGTTGCTAAAGGTAAAATAAGAGTGTATAATTTATACAGTAAGCGTATTTACGAAAGTTATATTTGAAGAAGGCATTTGTAGTCTACAAAACCACATAGTTTCCTCCCTTCTAACTGCATGTAAATTGCATTATTGGAAAAGTCAATTTTACAGAATGTTAACTCTTGGATTTTGTAGATTTAAGATGACTACGAATATTCAAGTATTGGTTTTTGTAAGGATTTGGTTTGACTGGTTGGAGGATTTCATCATGAGCTAACATCAGTTAGAGAACCATTGGAAAACATGGGAGTACTGGAAAGCTGTTTCGTCCCAGTTTGGGACTGCATACTGATGAAGAGTCCCAAACTAGGTTGACAAAACAGCTGTCCAGTACTCCCAGGTTTTCCAATGGCTCTCTAACTGATGTCAGCTTATGATGAAATTCTCCAACTAATCAAACTAAATCTCTACAAAAACCAATACTTGAAAATTGACCTAATGCTCACTAGTGACTGGCTATATTCAGGTAGTGACATCGGGTTCTAGTTGGAAGCCATGACCAGTAGGGTACAGCAAGTTGAAGGTGAGGCAGTAACTCATCGAAGAAGACATTGCGAAGTGGTCGCGCTATGTCATGAATTGGCATTAGTTAGGATTCATGGGCTGGCCATTGGATCGCGTCCCAGTGGCTAACTGGTCTATGAGCTCGCCTTGTAACCAGAAGGTTATGGGTTTTAACCGTGTTGGTGGGTGCATACTGATGAAGAGTCTAAAACCAGGACGAAACAGTTCTCTAGTACTCCCAGTTTTCCCAATGGTTCTCTAAATGATGTCAGCTCCTGGTGGAATCCTCCAACCAATGACTATGAATAATCATTAGACATACTGAAGAAATATATTTCCAGATGTCTCTTTCAGATTTTTCAGTAGAAGGAATACACCTTAATTTCCCCTTCACTATATAACTTTCAAATAATGAGAACAAAAGTGGAACAGTAAGCAAAATAGACCGAAAAGAAGTAAAATCTTTGACCATTTTATCATCAGAATTACTCAGTTATTCTTTCATTCCATTTTATATTTATGGATTTAAATTATCAGAAAGATGACAGACAAGTTCAGATAATTTTGAACTGAGTGACAGAGTCTATATCTGAAAGGGGAAGTATAGTTGAAGAAGAGAATGAAATTTATACTAACAAATTCGATAATTTTATTGTTATTATTTCCTTTAATTCCTAGAGGAACATAGGGCTTCAGCCTCAGGTCCTCATTGCATCCGGTTCTCTGCCAATGTTTTCACCCCGCTCCAAGTCTGCCCACATGCTTTCATCTCCTCTTCACATGACCTCCCCCAAGTCACCCTCCCACTGACGACCAACTCGCCGCTTCTCATTCTAGTTCGACTCTAGCAATGGCCTGATGTGTGATGTCACTTGATGGTTTCTTTTCTCAGAGTATGGCCAATCCAATCCACCTCCATTTCTTCCTGCCTATTTGTTTCACAATCGGTTTCTGGTTGGTTCGCTCATTGCCAGAGATCCGTCCCTGTTGCTGATCTTTTCTGGCCGGCCATCTGATCTTTAGTAGTATTGAGGGAAAACAGTTGTTGATGAAGGTCTGTAGTTTGTTTGAGATGTTCTTTATGACGCTCCAAGTCTTCGATCCGTATAGCAAGTGGCACTGACTTCACATTGGAGTTGAAAATCCGGATGTTATTTTTCTTTCTGGGTGCTGTCGATCTCCACACATACTTGAGAGAAATGAAAGCTTGTCTTGCTTTTCCGATTATCCCATCTTTGATATCCTCGTCAGTTCCATCCACCTGTAGTTGAAATGATGCTTCCTAGGTGGGTAGGTAAAGGAAGTTGTTTCTTTCAGACTCCTCCCATTTATTCTGGTTGTTGTCTGTTGTTGTTGTTGCTGTCGGTGTTGGCCAGGAATCTTCATCACCTCTAAAATTCGACAATACTAAATGCTAATTGTACTTTGGTCATTCAGTGATGGAATGCTCTTCAATCACTTGAAATGACCGCGTCCGACACCCCAGTTAACTCATCTCAACACCTCACCTAACATACTAGCTGGAAGTAATCCCAGAAATAAGGAAATATTGAACAGGGGGCTAGCAATCTTACCCCGAAAAACACAAAACTATTACTGTGACTTCAAAGCTCGTGTTCCAATCAGAACATAAGAAATGAAAAAAAAGAACACTAATAAATCACATGATGACAAAAAGGAGAATACTACAACACTATACAGTAGCATTAATACGAATTTTCCTTCAAGATAAATTCAGTACAACAAAACATCTTGATTTTTGACTGAAGTTTTGTTCCCTTGAATGTGTGTGCTTAGAAGAGTGATTTCCACTTTAATTTTTTTTAAATGGACGTAAGTTTCATATCTGGTCTTATTTAATAGAAGAAAACAAATCATTAAGAAGAGAGGAATTCAATGTCTAGGAGGACTGATAGTATATTCAGCCCTGAAAAAAAACAACTATGTTGGCGACTACTTGAAAAACAACTGAGTGAAAAATTCTGTCTTTTTGGTTTTTATACAAGGTACTCATGTCTGACGATTTCCAGGGCTAGAGTAATATTTTCAAAGTATTTTGGTGAAAAATGAACCTTTTATATACGGCATTAACATTTGTATGATTTCCGTTGATCTGAAAAGTTCCTATATTATCTTCTTGTCCAAGGTACGACTGAATAAGCAGCTATTCTTGCATTTTTTTATATTTCCTCATTTACGTCTGAAAACGGCCTTAGATTTCCTTTAAACTAGACAGATATATCAACATACCATTCATATATTACCGAGTCAGGTTTCCAGTATATAAATCAACGCAGTATGCTTTATAAAAGTAACCCATTATATGTTGATAACTGGAAATCATTTCTGTATTGAAGTGTACCCGCTTCTTCTATTCTAGAAGACCTGAATGTCCCTTATTCTGAGATGCGTGAGACGTGTGAAGATTTTTTGATTCATCACCTGTTTTTTATTTTGACAGAAAAAGATTTTACTGTAAATATAAATAATTAATGTACTTCGGTGGTATAGCCATATAATGTTCCCCAACCACGCATGTGGTTCGGAGCTCGAGCCCCGGCCGACGCACTCCTTTACCTTGCTAAGCCAGTAATAGAACTTGTTAAGAGAGAAGGTTGAATATGAGGCTAGCGACCCCATCCCGTAAAAATAAACACCACTTCTACCGAAACTTCAAAGCTCTAGCTTGAAGCCCTATGCGTTCCACTGGGAACGCAAAGGAATAGAATTTTCTAAAAAAATGTTGGTTCGGAGGATTACAATAAAACAGGGTATATGAGGCATAACATCTTCAAAGCAATTACTACTTAAATAAATATAAACTTCATTATCACTGGGTTTATTGCTACCAAATAAGTTTCATGAAACACAGTAGGATTATAATAAAAATAATAATTTAATTGTTTGACCAATTATTTTGCTGTTCAAGTGATCAGCCTTTTGTCTGATAATATAACTGATTAAGTATTTGCCTAAAAAGACAACAGTGACTACAATAAATTATTTGCAATGCATATAAAGTAGCTGACAAAGATGAGTCATATGAAGCTTATTTTTTGAGGATTTGTATGCCCCAAAATTTATTTATTGAGGGCAAATAATTATGCAGTGTTATTTTTAAGGGTCAATATTGAGTTAAATGAAACGTTAACAATTGGCAGATAATCAAAGTTCTATGCATATTTAGATTTGTGGGGGCAACAATCTTTTTAATCGTATACTAGAGGTTAAGAACAATTATACAGTGTTTATTAAATAATAATTTGTGGCCAGAATGAATAAGTATTTATACAATCTTGTCAAGGAAATAACTTCGAGTGTTATGACGTACAGGAAATGATCTTGTGAAATAGTAAGTGAAGCGCTTCTGACAATAGTCCTCCTCTGAATGAATGCTTAATTTGCTCTAATGTGAAGTCAGTGCTACCCACTATATGGATCAGAGACTTGGCGCCGCGCTGCGTCACGAAAGGCACTTCGAAAAAAACTACAGACCTTCATCAACAACTGTTTTCCCTCAATACTACTAAAGATCAGATGGCCGGCCAGAAAAGATCAGCAACAGGGACGGATCTCTGGCAATGAGCGAACCAACCAGAAACGATTGTGAAACAAATAGGCAGGAAGAAATGGAGGTGGATTGGATTGGCCATACTCTGAGAAAAGAAACCATCAAGTGACATCACACATCAGGCCATTGCTAGAGTCGAACTAGAATGAGAAGCGGCGAGTTGGTCGTCAGTGGGAGGGTGACTTGGGGGAGGTCATGTGAAGAGGAGATGAAAGCATGTGGGCAGACTTGGAGCGGGGTGAAAACATTGGCAGAGAACCGGATGCAATGAGGACCTGAGGCTGAAGCCCGATGTTATTCTAGGAACTAAAAGAGACATTGAATTGAATTTTTGATTTTCCCGTCGATTGATTGGACCGAAGTGCTCGGTCTCAGGTTGACATGTCGGCTTCTTGTGCAGATGCCTCGACGATGTCTGTGGATTTGATTTGTATACAATTGGTAGATGGTGGCTAACAGTGGAATTCAGGATGCGCATTTCGTCCTATTTGGGACTTGTCAGCTGGATGTACCTGCCACTGCTAGCCACCATCCACCAATTGTATACAAATCAAATCCACAGACATCGTCGAGGCATCTGCACAAGAAGCCGACATGTCAACCTGAGACCGAGCACTTCGGTCCAATCAATCGACGGGAAAATCAAAAATTCAATTCAATAATTAATATGACCCGTTGCACAAGAGGTGGCTCTCGTGGCCCAAGTGGTCTAGTGGATAACGCTTTGGCGTTTGAAACTGTGGGCACTGGGTTCGAGCCTTGGTGGGAACATCATCACTCACTGGGAATGCAGGCACATCCAGTGACGAGTCCCAAATAGGACGAAATGCGCATCCTGGATTCCACTGTTAGCCACCATCCACCAATTGTATACTAAAAGAGACAGTTATAATAATAATTATAATCTATTGCAGAATATTTCTTTTTTTAATTCTTTTGGGTTCCAACTGAAACATATGGCTTCAAATATCCAAAAGTTTCAGTAGCAGTAAAGTGGTTTAAAGAGGTGGGGTTGCTGGCCCCACACTCAACCTTACTTCTCTTCTGGGTAAATTGCCGGCTAGTAAACTAGACGGTTAAGAAATATGTTAGTCGACAGACAAACCCGGACTTTCCACTCTACTACTGAACTACTAACGCACATTAAGGTACGCAGGTGGTACAAATTTACGAAACAAAGCGTCAATAATGTTAGGGCAACAGCTATAAGTTTTTAACAGCTTCCCGAGCATATTATGAAATTTTTAAACGAGATATAAGAATCATAAAGTTCATAAAATTCAAAATTCCAATTTTCTTTATTGCCAATTCAATATCTTATTGAATTAGAGTCTGGGTGTTGTAATTATTTGTAATCGTAGTATTAGTATTTCGAGATGACCGAATTACAAGAATCCAAACAAAACACAGAGAGGGCGGAATTCAGGAATTTGTATTTAGCGGAATTATTATTCAATTCATATAAGAAATATATTAGCAATCAATAGTAAGTATTTAAACAATACAGAGATAGAAATAGTCAATCACCACATCCGCCACACGTCGAATGTCTCCTTGCGTATTTATACTGATATCGCGGTTTGCTTGCCAGTCTCTGCGATCTTCTAACTGATTCTGTGATATCATTTCCATCAGTATCATCTAGACTTATTTCTGAATTATCTACAAAGTCAGGATTAGTAGCGGAGTCATTATAATCATAATCGGAACGACCTACCTCATTTATTCTCACTTGATCCAAGTGTCTGTTATGAACTGAATTATCTTCGATGTCTAATATCTTCACCATTCGATTTCCCATTCTTTGTAGTATGATACCAATAGAAGGTCTATAATCATTCCCTCTGTAATAATGTACATCAGAAGTCGTGGACATCAGATGCTTTCTGAGAATTCGAGATTTGAATAGTTTTGCAGGACTTTCATGAGTACTTGTATGCTCCGCATTGCGATATTGAAGTAAGAAGTTATCCACACATCTCTCTAGCTCATCAAATTTTGAGGACTCATTGATGCTATAGCACTCTTTAATGTTCGTACAAAATTTTCTGCCAACCCGTTTGACTGAGGATGACGTGGTGCTGTGTACAAATGACGACAACCTATATGTTTGAGCCAATCATTGAAGTTCTTCCGTAAAATGAGTACCATTGTCAGTAACTAAGACATCTGGAATTCCTTCTCGACTAAAAATCTTTCTCAACGCTCTGTGAGTGAATTTGGCATTAGGACTATCTGTAATGATGACTTCTGGCCATCTAGAATAAGAATCCACAATAACTAAAGCATAATATGAATTTAAGAATGGACCACAGTAATCTGCATGAATACGCTGCCAAACCTCACAAGATGCAGGCCACGGTGTCCACGATGACTTCCCATAGGACATTTTATGTAAACAGCTAGAACAGCTCTTTGATCTTTTGTTAATGTCAGCATCAATTTCCGGCCACCAGCATGTTAGGCGTGCTAATGATTTCATCTTATCAGCTCCTAGATGAGCAGAATGTAGATCATCCAAAATCGCAGATCTTAATGTTGGAGGAATAATAATTCTGTCATTCAGACATAGAAATCCTTCAGGATGGACTGAAATCTCATCTCTTCGCTTATAAAAGTCTGGAAATCTTCGCTTACACTGAACATTCCAACCTCTTTTTGTTGCATTTATAACGCATCCGTAATATTTCCGAGTATCATTTATAAGTCGAACTCGATCCACCGGTAACGGCTGGACTAATAAGCAATCAGTATCATTAGCAGCATTTTCAAATAATGAATAACGAGATAAGAAGTCTGCATGAGGTATATCCTTTGCCGATCTATGTTCAATAGTGTAATCATATGCACTTAGTTCTAAACTCCATCTTTGAACCATAGCAGCAGATGATTTATTCAAAGATTTTTCTGGATTGTAAATGAATTTCAAAGCTTGATGATCAGTAACTATGTGAAACTTAGTACCAAAGAGATACTTGTGCAAGCGTCTTATTGCCCATACAACTGCTAGAGCTTCTTTCTGGGTCTCAAATGTAGTTACATGAAAGTGATTTATCAGAAGTTCACGAATCTTGTCATATGACAGAGGAATAGGTTTATCTCGAAACGCCAGATTCTTCACTAGGCTATATGCATCTAGCCCAATAGCAGTGATGAAATGTGCTGGTATTTTGTCATCCCGAACGTTCTTTGAAATGCACCACGCATCAAAGCATTCAAGATAATCAGCAATTTCCCGCGGAGAACCATTTATAGGGAATTTTCCAAGGTTATTTAGTTCCATCGCGACGCCAATTTGTTGTAATTATTTGTAATCGTAGTATTAGTATTTCGAGATGACCGAATTACAAGAATCCAAACAAAACACAGAGAGGGCGGAATTCAGGAATTTGTATTTAGCGGAATTATTATTCAATTCATATAAGAAATATATTAGCAAGCAATAGTAAGTATTTAAACAATACAGAGATAGAAATAGTCAATCACCACACTGGGACAACATTTATACATGGGAACAAGAATGTGGAATTAGAGGCTTTGTGGGGGATTCACATATTTGGCATTAGTATTTACCAGGATAGGTTAATAGCTGCAGATACACCAGAATAGTCCAGGCATTAATTTTTAGTATTTTTAAAAAATAACTTTAATTCGTACTGGAAATTCCTTTAAAATACGCGCGACAATGAGGCAAGCCAATAGCATTTTATAATTTTCAGTATGTAATAATGCTGATTAATGATTTGATTCCAAAATGGCGGATTACTATTCTCATATCAGTAGGACATATGCGTTAAGTGTCTAAACTTAATTGTTTTTTTGTGCGTCGGAAAAACTCACCATGAATGCCTGAAGACTCGCATAGAATTTTGGAGAATAAAGAATGCTTGAAGATTTACTACAGGTTTATGAGGATATATTTTCGAAATTAAAATATACGCTGCTTCAAAACTAATTTCACTGGAAAGTTAGTAAATGTAGAAAACAGACATAATTATTTATTTGTAACGCCGCCTTTCACTTTCAGTTATGCCAATTATTGTTGAAATATACGTGTGGGAAGAAACTACCTAATATAATATAATATTATATATATATATATATATATATATATATATATGATGAATGCTTCCAAAAATATTAGATATGATGGAGAAGATCTGTAGCTCAGGTGGATGATTTTGATGTGATTGTGTTCTCTGAGCTGGATAGTTAATTTGCGAGGCTTTCATTGTCCTACTGGGCAACAACATTTGAAGTCTTTGAAGACTTCAAATTGAAGTATGCGCTGTATATGTTGCCCAGTAGGGCAATGAAAGCTTTGCAAATTAACTATCCATCTCAGAAAACACAACCACATCAAAAAGATTCCAAAATAAGCCTGTTTATGGCTTTGTAGGACAATCATTTCATTTATGAGTTGACCAATGTACACAAGCTGTAGACTTCCGTTTTTCATTTCATATCATAGCTTACGAGTATGTGGACCTTTCAAGACAAATATATACTAAACTATGGTTTTCTAGGATCTGGTGATTTGTTAGCATTCCTCCTACAGTAAATATTTTACTGAGTATACTAGAGACATTCAGTCGCTGAACTCATATCTGTTATCGATAATTCCATTTTATCAATTTTGATCGTTCAAGACACAATATTCACGAATTTGAATGTCTCAAGTGCGTACATTTCGCATGATATTCTAGAGTGGTAGCCTCTGTTGACTCTTTTCGGTGTCTTGTTCATTCCAGCTGAATAATAACACCGAGAAGACATTACGATCTCTCGCATCCAAAATCATTATGATACATGTAGGACTTATGTATAATGAAATTTTTTTATGTCTACCACTTTTTCAGTTTAGCAAGGTTTAATTATTCAATGTGACAGCTAAATAAGCTCTGGAAATTTATGTAATTAGAAAGTGGGAATCTTCCATGCGTATTCACAGCATATATGAAAGAAACCAGAAATTCTAGTTATAGACACAATAATAATTTTTTGAGGAAGGAATGGGATAGATACTTTCGTCACATATGATAACGTTTTCAAATTCGAATCCACTAAGATTCTATCGATGGTACAAAGTCACTAAAGACGTCTAGTGTCTCATTGAGTTATCTTATGTAAGGATATTTAGTAAAACATGCAGAGTTTCGAAAATCGCTGGACAGAAACCCCAAACACTAAGTTAATTTTAAGAAATGTTTCATGGGACTTGAATATTTTATTTGCCTTTAACTAAGACTTTCAGAGATAACTGTTGTACATCAAGGATCTAAGGTGAGTAATGCAGTTCTGTCGGTTTCATCGATCTATCCTTGAAGTGTCTCATAAGTACATGATACATTAGTTGAACTAAACCATCCCTTAAACAGAGTTTATTTGATATAGAGAAACGGTTGTAGTTATAAATGCATTTGAATTATCACTGATTATCTATACGGAAGTTCAAAAATATTTCATTGAAATTTTGTTTTTATTTCCTAAAGTATTTTAGTTTCAAGAAACAGGCAGTTAAAGATTCAATTATAACAGTGTGCTTCAATTTGTAGTCTAGTGAAATTTAAAACCACTAGTTCAACAATTAGTAAAATGGAGATAAGAAGATAAAGTTTTACTTGAGAGAAAATTGCTGTTCACAAGTGAAATCTGCTTTATCTTCCATTTTACTCATCTTCGAATTCTATCAGAACAAACAACAATCATTAAATTTAACAAAAATACACCCTAAGCTTGATCAAGAACTGTTTTCCGTTAGGAAACTGCTGAAAACCATGGAGCACTGAACATTTACATAGTCCTCCTCGTTTACGACTCTTCAGCGGCACACTTGAAACCAATCAAATCCTTGTAAATCAATACTTGAAAAATAGTCTAGTGTTTACTGGTGACTGACTACAGGAGTTCTAGTGGGAATTCGCAATCACTGGGGCCCATCAAGTCGGATGTGATGACATTAGCTCACAGTCAAGCTATATATTTCGACTTGGCAGAAGTTGGAATCGATGGGCTATTGGATTTCTTCTTCCTTAGAGATCCACCGAATCGTAAAAAGTTGCAGCATATCAGATGTGAAATTGGGCTATTGGATTCTCTCCCACTGGCTTAATGGTCAATGAGGTCGCCTAGTAACTTGTAGGTGGTGAGTTCGATCCGTGGTGGAGACGTGAAGGCGTACTGATGAAGAGTTCTAGACGAGGATGAAACAGAGTTTTAATATTCCTTAGTTTTCAGTGGTTCTCCAGATGAAGTCGGTTCATGATCACGCCTGAAGTCAATCAAATCTCCGCAAATCAATACTCGAAAAATGCATTTTTGTTTCATTCAATCTATGTCTTTTTAAAACTTGAACTTTTTATTGATTTCTGATTTACAAAGTTGGAAGGTTTTCAGTGAATACGTTGTACATAATGACTGTACATTTTTAGCGTTTCTTACTGTTTATTCATCCTAGTGTGAATATGTGCGAAATGTATCCTAAACCAGCAGGACAGAAGAGAATAACAGAAAAATCACAGGCGATATAAAATCCAGAAATGATCTCAGTTAGGGTTTCAAATTATTACTATTATGATTGATTTTATTCAGGTTCGTTAAAAAATAATCAACCCTGAAATTTCAGGAGTGTTTTGACAAAAAGTAGATGTCAAACTGAAAGCAAAATTTCTATCATGAATCATCATTAGTCGTGAACTTTCTAGATAGCATATAATCTACTGCTAAATAATACTTACAGTGAAATGTTTTGGACAACTTTCAAAGTGTATGTGTATAAGTGTCTTAAATTTAGTGGAAAATGTTTTCCACAAATCCAGGCATCAATCGACTACTATGTTACTGAATACAAACAAATAGTAAGGTTTAGTAGATAGAACAAACGGAGCATAGATTGCGATAAACCTATAAGTACTTTTGAACTCTAATCCATTATCTGAAAATATAACAATACATCGATTTAACTGAACTACTTTCCTATTAAAGAATAACATCAAATCAAATCACTAGTTATAAGCTCATGTGAATCAATGAGATACTTATCACATGACTAAGATTCAGGTTTTCATTCGTACTAAGGCTCTGTAATAACGTCCATTAATGCCACTAAATATTCAGTGGAAAAGAGCTTGAATTTGGCTGCTGATTATCTAGTTTGATGCCGTTTCTGTTTATTGTTATTAGTATATCCTTTAATTCCTAGAGGAACATAGAGCTTCAGCTGCGCGTCTCCATTGTGTTCGGTTTTCTGCCAATTTTTCACCCCGCTCCAAGTCTACCCACACGCTTTCATCTCCTCTTCCCGCCACCTCCTCCATGTCACCCTTGGATGACCAACTCTCCGCTTCCCTTTCGGGTTCCACTCGAGGGCTTGCCTAGTGATATCACTTGATGGTCAGTTTTCTCAGAGTATGACCAATCCATCTCGATTTCTTCCTGCCTATTTGTTTCCTGGTTGGTTTGCTCATTGCCAGAGATCCCTGTGGCTGATCTTTTCTGGTCTGCCGTCTGATCTTGAGTATTGAGCGAAGACAGCTGTTAATGAAGGTCTGTAGTTTGTTTGAGATGCTCTTTATGATGCACTGACTTCACATTGGAGTTGAAAATTTGGATCTTGTTTTTGATAGTGAGTGCTGTTGACCTCCACACCGACTTGAGAGTAATGAAAGCTTGTCTTGCTTTCCCGATTCTGGCTTTGATATTCTCAACAGTTCCGCCTGTAGTTGAAACAATGCTTCCCGGATAGGTAGGTAAAGCAGGTTGTTTCTTTCAGGTTCCTCCCATTGGTGCTGATTGCTGTCTGTTGTTGTTGCTGTTGGTCAGGAATCTACTACTTCTATTACTAGAAGTTTGTGCAGCTGAATGAAATGAGAAAGTAATCTAACTATTCTCTTCCACTGCCAAGATCGAATATATAAATAAATATCCATTATTTAGGGAATAAAAGATGGCTAACTTAAAGTTACCAAAGGTTATTATACTATTTTTGAAAAAAATGAGCATCTACATAAAGTGCGGAATTAAATTGCTAATACTACCCTATAAGTACAATTACTGTGAGTGATGAAAACGTATAGTAATAATAATTATCCCTTGAATTCCCAGTGGAACACAGACCTTCAACAACACATCTCCACTTGGTCCTATTTTTGCTGTCCTCTTCAGCTTGAACCACGACTGTATTGCACGCGATGTCATCTGATTGTCTTCTAAATCTCCATTTTCTCCTACGTATTTGTTGAGTGATTGGCTCTCGCCTGTTGGTTTTTTCCACTGCAGAGTTTCTTGTTTCTAATTCTTTCTGGCTGGCTAGCCATTCGAACTTCATTATAGAGCCAGAGAAGGCAGCTGTTGATAGAGTCTACAGCGGCCTGTCGACAATTCTTTTTGTGACACGCTGGCCGGGTTTCTCACCCATATGGAAGGACCAACTGACTTCATATATGTGTTGGAAGTCCAAATCGTGTTCCTTATGCTGGCTGAGGGCAGAAGATTTTCAAAGTAGTTTCAGAGTGATGAAGGTGTGTCTTGCCTTTCTAATATTGACTAGCTTCAACATCCTCATCACTTCCGACTGCCTATGGTTGAAATGATACTTCCTAGATAACTGAAGGAAGTAAACTCTTTCAAACTTTCTCCGTTGATGGTGATTGGTGTCGGCTGTTGTTGTTGCTGTTCGTCTTCTCTATGTTCACCTATAGTCCTGTCTTCGCTGCCTGCTTAGTCAGCCAGTTTGCTGGTTTTCGTCTGTAGGTGTTCGAGTTTGTATTACACTGGACAAATCATCCACTCGCGAAATCCAGGTCTTCTAGAGTCTTCTTACCGGTGGTCCAGCGTATTCTTGACTCCTCGTTTCCCACAATCTGACGCATAATCCAGTCTACCACAATTACGAACATCATCGTTGGTGATAGTAAGCAGCCAGCCAGCCGACCAGCCTTGTCTTACTCTTGTATTCACCTCGAATGCCTCTCTGAGTTTCCCGTTGTGGATCACCCAACTGATATGTGGCATGGTCACATAGCCAGCTATTGAATGAGGTTGATAAAGACTTGGGCACTGTGCTCCACAGTGTTGAAGTAGTTTTTAAATCACTTCTTGGTGAACGTTGAGTGTCGAAGGCATTTTCGAATTCGATGAAATTGGGGTAGAGAGAGATTTGACGACCATTTTATGCTTTGTTCGGTGATGATGATGATGTGTAGAGTTGCAATATGTCAGCATGTGATTTGACTTTCCAGAATCCAGCTTGTTCAGAACGGAGTTCTGTATCCAGTGCATCTTTCATCCTTTCCGGATAACGCGACTTAGTATTTTACTTGGCCTGGACAAGAGCATTATTCCACGCTAGTTATTGCATAGGCCTAACTTGGTCGCCTTTCTTCTAGTTATTTGGCACTTTCTCTTCCATCTTTCCAAGCTTTTTGCAATAATGGCGTGAGAACATCTAATGCAGTTTCTATGTCCATTTCCAGCGCTTCGGGGTGGGGGAATTCCATCTGCTCCTGCTGCCTTACCGAATGAACTTCAGCAACTTGATTGCATTAAGAATTTCTGCTTACGTTGGAGGGTCGGTGTCCACTGGCAGGCTCTTCTAGACGGGTTGCAGGTGATGGTCGATTCAAAAGTACTTTGAGGTGATCAGCTCATTGTTTTATTTGTTTCTCCTCCTTGGTAATCGGGTTCCCTTGAGCATCTTTTATTAATTTCATCATCTGTGTTGATCTCTTCCGGATAGCGAATGACCTGTCTATCTGATATACTGTCCTGAGGTATCTTTTACCTGCGTCCTACCTGCCTGTTCTGCTTCAGTTTCCAATTGTTCGTAGAACTGTCTTTTGTCTTTCCTAGCACTCTCCTTCACCTCTTTCTTTATTCAGTGCAGTGTACACTGAACATAGACTGATCTTCTGTTGCCTGTCTTTGCACTGAGTCATCTTCTCGTTCACCATCCTCCTGTTCTCTCTTCTATTAGCTTCCAGTTCCAATGTTCTTCCACTCAGATTTCCTCAGTGATGCTAAGTAGTGTGTCGACTACGCTCTGACATCTTTAATGAGGGTATCTCTTGTGGCTTTGTCCCTCACTTTCAGAGTGTTAAACTTGAACTGTGGTCTTTCTCTAGTTGTTTTCAGTGGTTTCAGCCTCACCTTGAGGGTTACTTGAAATAGGTGATGGTCTGAGCCCACATCTTCTCTCCTTCTCTACTTTGTGTCCAACAGACTGGCTGCATCTCCACTTCATTGAGCAGCATTGCGATCAAATCTATCTGGTTTATGGTGTGTCCGTCAGTAGAAATCCATGTCATTCGCCTTGTGTATATCCTTGTGCTTATACACGTTGCCTCCAATCACCAAATCATTGAAAACGCAGTTGTCTGCGAAGAGTCCTCCTTTCTCATTCATTTCGCCAGGTGAAAGTCTCTCAACCCATGATGAGTTCTCTTCCTGTATTATCTGCTCCCAGTTCGGCTGGCATTCATAACGTCCATGAGAATTTTGATGCCACCATTTGAGATGTTGTCCATTACTGTTTTGCAGTTATCTATAGAAATCTTCCTTCTCTTGTGTCGCGTTGTTTGTGGCATTGTGCGTAGCATAGGATCATTGTGACATTCCTTTTGAGTTGAATCTTGCTGTTGGAATCCTGCAGGAGGAGATTGGTTCCCCCTGCATTAGAACTTTGGCTGTCACTGGTGACATCAATATATCTACTCACTGCTACATTGTGTTCGTGGTTGTCGTGTGAGTGACCAGACCTGAGTAGATTACTGAATGACTAACTGACAATTTTGATAATCCACAATCTATTTCAACTGCTCTCACAGATCCTCAGCACTACTAGGCCATATCTTTGCACTTCTTTGGCTACTTAGGCAGTCTTCCCAACAGTACGTACATTCCACATCCCCATTCTTATTATTACTTCCATCGACGGGATACAAATAGGTTGGCTGACTGGCTTCCCAAAGTCTTTCACCAACCCACGGCATCCTTTGCTTCTCCAATTCCAGGGAAGAATTAAATCGTTCTTTGATTTTTTTATATTTTTAATATTTTTATTGTTCATTGAAGTTTCGGCAGCAGTTTGATAGTTTTAGTAGTGTAGGGTTTCTAGCCCACGCCAACCGTCCCTCTTTACCCAGGCTTAGGACCGGTGAGAAGACTAGCAAGCTAGTTAACTAGGCGAGGTTGAAAATGTATAATAACACTGCAATATTCAACAGTCTTTACTTCTACTGCAATTATGGTCATATGTTAGATAGATTTCGATTCTCAGTATCAAAAGTATAATTAAAAATATTAGGGAGGAATAATAATAATGACTTTACCCTGAAACAGTATACCTGATACAATCTGAAATTCTCAGCATGTAGCACAATACTGCACCTAATACTTAAGAGAAAAACAATTACCGGGACATTTACATAAATAATAATGTCAGTAAAAATGTTAATATAAAATTAAAATTAAAAATTAATAGAAATTGTGACAGCTATATATCTGTAATATGAAAAATAAAAAGTACCGTCTATTCGCTGTTTCACAGTAAGTTAGTTGTTTCATCCCTAAAACTTTTGTCATCACATAAAATACGTATCAAATAAGATATCGTTGAGTTTTTATATTGATTCATTCAAACATAAGGTCTTTTATAATTTCTCCTAGTCCTACCACATGAAATACAAGGAAGCGTTGTGCACGATGGGGGTGCCCAGAATCCAGCAAGATGATAATTACCATATTTTTGGATAATTTCATGTCTGTTCACAGCAGTATTTATGAGTTATCTTAGCCATACTCCACTCGTCATACTGACATCTTTTAGTGCTATTCGTAACGTAAAA
Source organism: Trichobilharzia regenti (assembly GCA_944472135.2). Classification (NCBI taxonomy): domain Eukaryota; kingdom Metazoa; phylum Platyhelminthes; class Trematoda; order Strigeidida; family Schistosomatidae; genus Trichobilharzia; species Trichobilharzia regenti. The sequence goes on along the minus strand of OX235262.1, from coordinate 114,265,698 downwards.
AGTCTTTCTTAAGTAGTCCAGGAAAGATTAAATGGGAGAAATAATGAAGAGGAAACAGAATACAAGAAATACAGACCATAAAAGTAGAATTCAGGTTATACAGACTGCCTTTGCTTCCTTTCCTAGAAATTTAAATAATCTTTGAGGACGAAGACGAATCAGAGGGAGGAAACAATTCATATTACTTAACTTTCAACTTAGTTTCAGTGCCTTCTATGAGGCAATAGTCATGGAAATTAATCAGTTCATGTAGGTCATGCTTTTGTCTAAAAGTGAAATTCAAAGTCCAACATTTGGAGAGATTTTTTTTGAAATCCATTTGACAAGAGCCAATGACTAATTTCAGATAAAAAGCTATTCATTTTGGAACAGTCTTACTGAGAAGTAAACTGAATGGAAGTGGTTAGACCACAGGCACACTTAAAAAAGTCGGCTTCATCAGAATCAGCCAGTTAATGTAAGAAGGAAGAAAAGTGAAGGCCAAAAGAAAGGCATCGGTTGCAGGAAGCGAAGTAATGGAAGAATCGTGTATATGGAATTCATAAGGTGGTACAATGGTTAATCTTCTTTAATTGATATCATAAAATAGGGCTTAATTCTATTCTTGAATTGTGCATACTGTATTATCTTATTTCTTTTTATCGTACTTAACTGTAGCTAATTTCTATGGAACTGAGAATTTTACTTGCATTAAAGGTTTTTATAAATCATCTGTTGATGTAAAAGCGAATCGAATTTTCCCTTTAACCAAACAGCCGTATTATCATAGGTTAACATAGTTTTGACTTAGAATTAGCATTCAGTGCATTTGACAGTGAAAAATTACTACTATAAGAAAGAAATATAATGATAATAATGTAAAAAACGAAGCATATTCATTAACTGACAACATGATGTTGTAACCTAATAAAGGAAAACAACCTCTGTTTCTAGAATGACAAAACATAAATTGAAAAGAGAAATGTGAAAATTCCAAAAAACAAAAAATTTTCACACCTATGACTAATTTATTTATGTTACTTTCGTTTGTCCTGAAATAATCTGTTTCCAGAAGCATGACAAGAGCAAAGGTCATAGCCGAAAATTGTTTCATTCACACCGCATAAAGTGAAAAAGAAATATTAAAAGAACATGCTAGTATCTTGGAGATGAAAATTTACACATGTGAACCAAGGAGGCAGTGAAATGCTTGCATCAGTTTATAGGGTAGAATGATTCTGTTTCTCTGCTTTTAGATTGATTAGACCAATCTATCTGGTATTTTTAACATATATATTATTTTAACACACTATGAGAAGGGCAGCTATTAGCGTTACTAATCCGCTGCTTGGAGTAGAGGAATATGAGCTGAAATATGTTCTAACAGTTATCACAGCAGTATGTAATAAGAAAAAAAAGATTTAATTACTTTGAAATAAAGATAGTAAAAATACTAATGCATATCCAAGAATTAAAGGTACTTTTAACTGCATTCCATTTATGTAATAGTGTGGAGTGTGCTATCTATGAAAAGATATAAGCAGTATATAGGGTAGTATATTTGTAAAAGCAGTGATAATTTGTGCGTCAGTAGAAAAGAAGGGGAAGAAAAAGGTAACAACACTGAGAATTATGTGATAAGATAGAGGCGGGGAACTTATGATCATTATTTCCTTGGGTTCCTAGTGGAACATAGGACTTCAGAAGCACATGATCATTTTTGTCCTGTTCTCTGCAACTCTGTTTAGTTGGCTCTGCGATTATCCATAAGCTTTCACTCTGTACTCACACAGTCTCATCTTTATCACTCTTGGACGTCAAACTGGTCGTTTTCCATCCAAGTTCCACTAGAGGACATGCTGCTCAGTGTCTGGATTATTATTATTTCCTAATGTGAAATCCGTGTGATGTTCGTGACTTCCTTAGTGTGCATTGTATGTTGTTTCACCAGTCTTCCTTAGTTCATTAGCAGGTATAAATTAATATTTATTCAATTAAAGCTTAATTAAATGAGAATATTTAGAAAACCTTAGTGACATTCACTTACAAATAGGATAAATAATGTGCGATTCATTTTTAACGGGTATTCAGTTATGGATATAAAAAGTCTTAAATTCGTGGAGGGAAATAATTTGCTGTTTACTAAGGATTTATAGTGTGCGCCGGTGGCATAGAGGTTAGGACGCTCGCCGACCATGCACATGGTGCGGGATTCAATCCCCGGCCGGCGTACTCCTTTACCTCTCTAAGTCAGAAATAATTCTGGTTGGGCATGGGGCTAGCAGTTCCATCCTGTAAAAACAATAAACACTGCTACAGAAACTTCAAGTCACTAGCTTGAAGCCCTATGTTCCATTAGGGACGTGAAGGAAAAAAAAGGATTTATACTGAAAGAAGGCAAATCATGTGGTGACCTAATTGCAACTCTATGCATCATCGTCGAACAGAACTTAAAGTGGCAGTCAAACTTCTCTCTACCTCAATTTCATTGACTTCAAAAAGGCCTCTGACAAAGCAGCATTAACCGAGAAGTAATTTGGAAACTGCTTCAACACTACAACATGCAGTGCACAGATCTTTATCAACCTCATTCAACAGCTGACTACATGACACTTCCATGTGTCAAGTGATCCACAACGGGAAACTCGGCGAGGCGTTCGAAGTGCAGACATGGGTAAGACAAGCTGGCTGTCTATTATCTCCGATGATATTCTTAATTGTGGTGGACTGAATGAGGCGTCAGACTGTGGGGTAGCAATAATACAGGAATATGCTGCATTGACCGTTAAGAAGACCCTAGAATATCTGGATTTCGCAGACGACAAATGTTTAATGTCACACAAACTCGAAGACTTACAGGCGAAAACCAACAAACTGGCTGAAGAGGCAGGCAGGCAGGCAGCAAAGACAGGACCTCAGGTGAACACAGAGAAGGCGGAGGTAGTCAAACCAACCAACCACCACCAACAGTAACAGCAACAACAACCAGCATTAATCACCATCATCGGGGTAGATTTGGCAGATGTTACTTCCTTCACTTATCTAGGAAGCCTTGTTTCGACAACAGCTGGAACGGATAGAGATATCAAACCTAGCCAGAGTCGAAGAGGGAAGATACACCCTCATCAATCTGAAACCAGTTTGGGAATCTTCTGCACTCAATCAGCATAAAGAACAAGATTCCGATTTTCAATACAAATGTCAAATTAGACAGTTCTTCTATGTGGGTCGGAAACCTGGCTGTGGCGTCACGGAAAGCATTTCCAACAGATTGCAGATTTTTATCAACAGCTGCCTTCTCTGGATCCATACTGAATATCGATTGGCCAGCCGGGTAGAAAGAATTAGAAACAAGAAACTCAGCAGTGGAATAAACCAACAGGCGAGAGCCAATCACTCAAAAAATATGTGGGAGAAAATGGAGATGGATCGAGAATACATTGAGTAGACTGTCGAATGACATCGCGCGCAATGCAGGCCGTCGCTTGAATTAAGTCGCAGTGGAAATCGACGATTGGGTCGTTGATGAGAGGGTGACATGTAGGAGATTGTGCGGTGAGGAGGAGATGAGAGATTATGAGCAGTCGTGGTTTAAGCTGAAGAGGACATCAAAAAGTACATTAAAGTGGAGATGTGTTATTAAAGCCACATGTTCCACTAGGAACTGAAGGCAATAATAATAATAATATAGTGAAGAATTTTCTGGAATATATACTGAATATTCTTGAGTTTCAGCTAAATGTGGTACATGGTGGGCAACAAACGTTAAGCTTCGGAATGTGAATTAGCTTAGAGATAGTAATCATGTGGACTACAAACAAATATAGTGCCACAGAAACAAACAGAATTAATTAATAAAATGTCAAGAGAAAATGCGATTTCACGTCTGAACATATCTGCACCTCTCATTTAGAATGTATTTCATGCTTTTTCCTTGTACATCACATGTATTATTTAAATATTTTCACATCCAGCCAATTTTTTTTATTATTTCAGTTTGATAATTATATCTGTACATAAAATGATTCTCATAGATGTTAGATAGCACAAAAAGAGATCACTCGAATTATTTATAAACTGCTAGGTTTTCCCAGTTCACTACGTGTCGACATCAGTTATTCTAGTGAGATCTGAGTGTACTGAGAAAATAGTCTCATGGTATGCGAAACAACTGATCCGTCATACACCCACGGTCTCTTATGTATTCTTTTGTCATTTATCAGTGAATTATTTATAATTAGAATTGCACTGCACTTTATTCAAGCTCATTCAAAGGTTTCAAAACGGTATGTGAAAAAAATCATGTTTTAACATATTCCACTTTAGAAATTTATTTTTTCTTTTGTTTACTGGATAGGCATACTTCTTACAAACCGTTATAAGAATATATAGTGGTTAATGAAATAATTTCATTGGATATACACATCTACATATTCAACGTTTCAGGGTTTATGTAACTTCGGCATAATCACAAAACCATGAAGTTATCAGTATAAATTAATTCGCTAAAACACTGTTAGTCAAACTGATGTATACGTGAAAGGAATGAAGAGTAAATGAAAGCGGAAAACATTGTTTTCAAATAGCATGGTGCCATATACTGCTAACTGATTAGTATAAGTATTTGGAAATCACCAACCCATTTGCTAGACAGGTCAAAGTTATCCAGACTCTCGGCAACCGTCTAGCTGGTTTCTAATGGAGATGAACTACGTTGTGCCTGGTTCAAATCAGCTTAGATAGCTGTTCAGTTCAAAACACTCCAGTTCTGACTTACTACTTGGGCGAACTGGTAATATATAGAATCGAAATCCTTCATTTGCATACTGCAGAGTTCGATAAGAGAAACCATGACAAATTCCTTTTGGAGCCAAAAGATTATAATATATGATCTGTTGAATATCATAAGCGGAAATGCAGAAAGCAAGTGAAGTAGCGCGATGCTACACACTACTGATAGACAGAAGACCAGTAGTCCAGCGAAGAGTCTCTTTTAGGTGAATTCATTTTCATATCTGTACAATCGCATACATATATGGTTGTTTTGTATGTGTGTGTACTTTAAAATTGTCAAACTAAAATACAATTAGTAAGTTCAGATGAATTGGATGTTGATATAAGAGGGTAGTAACAAAAGTGATGAGTTGTCACAAACGACTGTCATAGAAGAGTTACGTAATAACATGAATAGTTTGATGAAAGAGTTGTGCTCAAGGTGAACATGGAAACAAAATAACATGCGAAATTACTCAAGAGTTTTAAGTAGTTAGAAAAATAAGCATACAAGCAAAAGTTAAGTCAAATCAACAGGGTTGTTACTATGATAGTAGAAGTGGTTGAATAATTTTCTTTTGTATGCATATTTCTGGTTCTTCTAACTGCAATGCAGAGAAGACGGAAACCTATTGTCTTTAGCAGGTTGTTCTTCACTTTGTAGATTACTTTGAAGGAGTCGTTTGTTGAGATGGAATGACCATTGATGACGAGATTTTCGATTATTGTACTCTTTATACGGCCACTATTTCCTTTCTGCAGCCACGTTAGATAGTGTTCTTTGACAGGATGCGCGCTGAAAGACCGATGTAACTGGCTCCACAGCAACAGGTGAACTGATATACACACATAAAAGTGGTCAGGTGTGGGATCTTGTCCTTTGGGCTTCTGAAGATCAGTGGGCGACACTACTAATATTTGGTGTAAATGATTTCTGTTTACTCAGATTAGCCAGTCAGCAGTGTAAAGCATCGTGCTATTTCACTTGCTTTCTAGATTTCCACTTATCGTATTCCACAGGTCACATATTAAAATCCGAATATTTTTGGTTTCTAAAGGAAATTGTCGTAATGTCTCCAATAGAACTCTATAATTAGCAAATGACGAATTCAATTCAGCATTGTTTTAGATCAGATTCTTTTAACACTTAGTATTACAATGTAAGGGAAATTATAACTGGTGGTAATATGTGGGTCAAGCATAAAAGTAATTTTTATAGCTGATATAAATAATCATATTTATTATAATTTCACAGACCCATGAAATGATGTTTCATGAACCATGGTTTCTTTGTAATGATAACTGGTTGGACTTCATCCATCTTTTCATAAAGTTCACTCTAGTTAGTGTTGCTACGTTCCTGCTCTAATTTCTGCTGTATAAGATCACCAGAATAGGTCCTACTTATTCTAGTTGTGAAATGTGTAACTATTTACTTTATAGTAGATAAGTAATAACCTTCAAATGAGATCTTCTGCAGACAGTTTCGTCGAGTAAATCATCTTTCCTTTTGTCTAAAAGAAAAAAATTGAATGCAGAATTCTTTCTTGTTGTTGTGTCCTCCTAGCTCAGTGGTTTAACTGTAAAGTTCCTGTAGTTCTTCTAAAGAATATCTTCAGCTGTGATTTAACTCTAAAGGGGAATGAGTCTCTCAACTAAACCGTTTTCCTTAGACAACGTAAGAATACTAAAAACGTCTACCTGAGCCACAAACTTTCTTAGTCATGCAATTTGCTTGGATAAATGTGTACAAGAGTCAGATTTGGTGACCTGTGCATTTCGATGTCTTTAATATTCCAATTCTTTTAACACTCTAAGCAGAAATAATAAGTGTTCAGATTTAAAGTCTTTCAGGGAATTGGATTAATTTCAAGTAGACTTCATCACGAACCAACATTATTCTAAAGAATCACGGGAAACCAAGGAGCACCATTTCGTCCTCGTTTTGAACTCCTCAACATTGCATGCACATAACCCCTTTAGGGATCGAACCCTGGTTCATGACAGAATCTAAATTGAAAGAATAAGTGTAAAGTTAGTATGATAATACTGTATCTACAATAAAAGTCACAGCATTATTCAAATGGGTACGTGTTTTAAAAAACAACAAAATTGTGAACTTACAGTAATTTTATTGACTCTTCTATGATACATATTGCTAAAGATAAAACATCTACTCAGCGTAGACGGTATTAATTACACAAAAATATGGGAGAAAATTCCGGTGTAATTTTGCTTCATGGATTCTGGTGTAGACAGGAAATATTTTCCAGTTACTGCAATAGGCTGGTGAATAATAACAAAAGCATTACATATCTCCTATTTATAGCGATAAATTTCAGTCTCAACATAAAGTTAAACGCGTATCTCTATACCTGTCATTTGTGATTTATCTGTGCAAAGCAGATAGAATTGAAAACTGTCAATGTTAAACTTCATCGTAAGCACTTTTATCCACTCATTCATTCATTCATAAAAGTGAACAAAATTGGATTCATATTTTCTGCAATTTAGGTAGACAGAAGACCGTGATTTCTACTAGGCGTAGAACAAGGTAATTTAAACGCATATATTAAGATTATTTTTTATTTCATTCTCTTTTTTAGAGGGTAAAAGTGTTCATTTAAACATTTAGAAGAGAAAAAAACTGAGCAAAGAAATATTTGCTTTTCAATTAAATCCTCATCAATGACTGCTTTAATATATATATATATATATATATATATATATATATATATATATACGTAATTTACCAATCCAATGGTGATAAATTTGAAGGGTAGAAAGTATTTATGAAAATTACAACGGGTGATTACACAATACATAATTTATTAGTTGTAAAATGAGAAGAATAAACAAGTGAACAAATTATTAAAATCGATCATTTAAGAACAATTAAAGATGAAGTAGGCAGAATAATAGGATGGTTAATCCACAGTGTGGAAGACATCTTCGAATTTATTTTCAATTTATATGATGTATTAATGTAAACGGGAGGCAATTGTTATCCTTAGATATTTCATCACTGTTTACTATTATAATACTGAATAAGTTGGTGAAATTTGTATGCCACTGGATACTAGAAAAACAGATTGATGTTGAAATTCCGGTCGTTATTTTGAAGAAACTACTTCTAAGATATACTATGAAGGTATGTTTGACGTTCAACAACAACAGTTTTCGCAGAGATATAGACGGTATTTGAATAGGTCAAAATTTGGGAGAGGTTTTCTCTGATAAGCTTTAGAAAGGTTCATTGGAGCTAGTTATATGAACGACGTATTTATTATTCCCGATCAGAATGATTCACGTCCATCACTCGTTTTCATTTGTGAAAAATAAAGTGGTGGCATGTAACATTTTCTTGGTGTTCAGTTGAGCATGTGATTCATTTAGATGTTCATATAAAAACTACGGCTGCAAAAGAACATACACATTTCTTCAGTTTTATATTAATTGATAGGATCCCACGCACTTTGTTATTGATAAATTATTTCAACGGCTGTTAATCTCGCATAAATGGTATATCATCATTTCCCACGCACTTTGTTATTGATTATTATTATTATTATTGTATCCTTTAGTTCCTAGAGGAACATAGGGCTTCAGCTGCGCACCTCCATTGCCTTCGGTTTTCTGACAACTTTTTCACCCTGCTCCAGGTCTGTCCACATGCTTTCATCTCCTCCTCGCATGACCTCCTCCAAGTCACCCTTGCACTGACGACCAACTCACCGCCTCCCTTTCGGGTTCCACTCGAGCAATGGCTTGTCTAGTGATGTCACTTGATGGTTTCCTCAGAGTATGGCCAATCCAATCCATCTCCATTTCTTCCTGCCTATTTGTTTCACAATCGGTTCCTGATTGGTTCGCTCCCAGAGATCCCTGTTGCTGATCTTTTCTGGCCATCTGATCTTGAGTATTGAGCGGAGACAGCTGTTAAAGAAGGTTTGAAGTTTGTTTGAGATGCTCTTTATGACTCGCCAAGTCTCTGATCCGTATAGTAGCACTGACTTCACATTGGAGTTGAAAATCCGGATGTTATTTTTGATGGTGAGTGCTGTTGACCTCCACACAGATTTGAGAGTAATGAAAGCTTGTCTTGCTTTTCCGATTCTGGCTTTGATGTCCTCGTCAGTTCCGCCTGTAGTTGAGACGATGCTTCCCAGGTAGGTGAAGGAGGTTGTTTCTTTCAGGTTCTTCCCATTTATGCTTATTGTGGTCTGTTGGTGTTGTTGATGTTGGCTAGGAATCTTCATTATCTCTGTTTTATCTATGTTCACGTGAAGTCCTATCTTTGATGCTTCTTCTGCCAACTTGTTACTTTTCACTTGCATATCTTCCAGTTTATGGGAAATCAGACATATATCATCGGCGAAATCCAGATCCTCCAAGTCTTTTGTGTCAGTCCATTTTATGCCTGTTCCCTCGTTGGTTGCCGTTGTCTGTCGCATTATCCAATCAATTGCAATCAGGAAGATCATTGGTGATAGTAGACAGCCAGTTTGCCTCACTCCCGTCCTCACTTCGAAGGCTTCCGTAAGTTTCCCGTTGTGGATTACTTGGCATGCAGCATTGTCGTATAACTGTTGGATGAGATGTATAATTGTCGATGGGACCCCGTAGTAGCGAAGTAGTTGCCAAATCACCTCTCGATCGACGCTGTCGAAGGCCTTTTCAAAGTCGATGAAGTTGAGATAGAGAGGTGACTGCCATTCCAAGCTTTGTTCAATGATGATCCGTAGAGTGGCGATTTGATCAATACATGATTTGTTTCTCCTGAATCCGGCCTGTTCCGGACTAAGTTTTTCTTCTAGGGCTTGTTTGATTCTCTCCAGGATGATGCGACTTAGTATCTTGCTTGGAATGGACAGAAGCATAATTCCACGCCAGTTTTTACATTGACTTAAGTCTCCTTTCTTTGGAAGTTTGAATAAGTATCCGTTCTTCCAATCCTCAAGTACTTTGCCCTCTTTGATTATTATTATTGATTATTACGATCAATTATTTCAAATGCTGTTAGCTGTCTGTATTGTTGTAAAAATGTATAAATACCATGTGTTGTTTTCCTAAATAAGTTCTTTGTCGTAGTTGTTGTACTACAATATACAGTCACAGGCCAGCTTTTGTCTTTTGATATTTGCGTGGTTCACTGAATCGGAGGGTACCACAAGCAGATAGGCATATTAGTCAGGCGCAGACAGAACAAGGCGACAACGTCCTCATTTAATTCCCTACAGTTATAACAAATTGGCGACGGGGTTTATCTTAATTCATTGCAGTTATAACAAGCAAGCGACGACGGGTTTTATTCTGTTCAGCGCAGCTATAGAACAGTTTTGACTGTGTTAATTACAACCCAATTACAATGTCTATCTCTCTGGACGACCTCAAATCTATCTTGCAGCAGCAGCAAGTTCAGAATGAAGCAGCTCAGCTAAAATTAATCGAAGCTCTCACTCAGAAGCTGTCCATTCAAGTTCCATCAACATCTCATTCAGACAAATATGAAAGCATCTCAAATTCCACCAGTGAGTTTAACTACGACCCAATATCTGGTTTCGTATTTGATGCATGGTTCAATCGTTACGAAGACGTTTTCCGTATTGAATGCTACATGTTTGATGATGCTGCCAAAGTCCGATTGTTACTAAAAAAACTTGGTACTGTTATGTTAACTTGATTCTGCCTAAGAACCCACGTGAGTTATCATTCGATGAGAGAGTCACCGTTTTATCACAAATCTTTGGTGAACAGTCATCCATGTTTAATATTCGGTATCAATGTTTTCAGTTGACAAAAATGTCTTCCGATGATTATATCACTTACGCTGGCAAAGTGAACAAGGAATGTGAAAGGTTCAAACCACACGAAATGACATCAGATCAGTTCAAGTGTTTGATTTTTTAATTCATGAATAATTCCCATTCGAACATTAGTAGACAGAAGACAAGTAGTTCAGCGAAGAGTCTCTCGCCGAAAAGAGACTCTTCGCTGAACTACTTGTCTTCTGTCTACTAATGTTTGATTTTTATTTGTGGGTTGAAGAACCCAGAAGATACTGACATAAGAACTCGACTTCTGTCACTCGTGGAACAAGACCCGAAAATGACTTTACAGATGGTGACAGCAGAATGCCAACGCCTAATCAACTTGAAGCACGATACTGCTATGGTGGAGTGCAAACGACAGTCGTCTGAATTTGGTTCAATCAACACAGTGAAAAGTCCTCCGATCACCGTTAAGCACACAGCACGTCAGTCTCAGAATTTAGCTAAACCTCCTTCAGTGTGCTGGCACTGTGGTTCGTGGCATTTTGTCAAGTTCTGTCCTTTCAAGAAACATAAATGCCGTAATTGTCACCGTTTTGGACATAAAGAGGGTTACTGTCCACCACAGAAAAATTCTTCGGTGAGGAACAGAAGTAGTCGTTTCAAGCTGAAACAATCTCCTCGAATACAGACCATTTTCACAACTTCCGAAGTCGATTTCGCCAGCAAACATAAGTACATTACACTAGGTATTAACGGCAAACATATTCGTCTTCAGTTGGATACGGCATCAGATATCACCTTAATTTCCCGAACTACGTGGCGCAAAATTGGGTGCCCACAGATTCGGCCGACCGAGCATGTCGCTAAGAATGCCTCTGGAGATATACTGAAACTCGTGGGTGAGATAAATTGCCAGGTTCAGTTTGCTGAGCATCAGTTCAGTGGTGTATGTTACGTCACAAACTACCATGATTTGAATTTGCTTGGTCTTGACTGGTTATACAAGCTCCATATCTTCAATGTACCATTAAATTCAGTATGCTCTAATGTTTCGTCCTCACCATATAACGTTGTTCCCGGACATGTATCTGATCAGTCTCTCTCTCAACGCCTGCGTCAAAAGCACGCTTCTGTCTTCTAGGACAAACTTGGTTGCTGCAAATTTACCCAAGTTGTTTTGTCTCTAAAGCCAAACGCGAAGCCAGTTTTTCGTCCAAAACGTCCAGTTCCGTTTGCTGCTGTCACATTGTTTGAGAATGAACTCGACAGACTGGAAGCATTGGGTGTCATCAAACCAGTAACGTATTCGCCCTGGGCTGCCCCTATACTTATTGTTTTATTTTTTTATTTTATTGCTCCCTTGGGTTCCTAGTGGAACATAGGGCTTCAACTGCACGTCTCCATTTTCTTCTGTCTTCTGCTATACTTTTCGCCTGCATCCATGTTAATCCATATTCTTTCAACTCCTCTTCACACGATCTCCTCCATGTCACCCTTGGACGTCCCACACGCCGCTTCCCTTTCGGGTTCCACTCGAGGGCTTGGCGCGCGATGTCACCCAGCGGTCTCCTCAGCGAGTGTCCGATCCATCTCCACTTTCTCCTGCATATTTGTTGGGCGATTGGTTCTTGCTTTGTTTGTTCCCATAATTCCTTGTTGGTGATTCTTTCCGGCCATCTGATCTTCAGTATTGAGAGAAGACAGTTGTTAATAAAGGTCTGCAGCCTTTTGGAAATATTCTTTGTGACCCGCCAAGTTTCTGATCCGTATAGAAGAACTGACTTTACGTTTGTATTGAAAATCCGAATTTTGTTGGTGATGCTGAGTGACGAAGATTTCCAGATTGATTTCAGGCTGATGAATGTGTTTCTCGCCTTCCCGATTCTCGCTCGATTTGACATCCTCGTCCGCTCCTCCTGTAGTTGAGACAATGCTCCCTAGATAAGTGAATGAAGTAACCTCTTTCAAATCCCTCCCGTTGATGGTGATTGACGTTGGATGTTGCTGCTGTTGTTGTTGTTGGTTGGTTATTTTCATAACCTCCGTCTTGTCTATGTTTACCTGGAGTCCTGTCTTTGCTGCTTCTTCGACCAGTTTGTCGGTTTTCGCTTGTAAGTCTTCGATTTTGTGTGACATCAAACATAAATCATCGCCGCGCGAAATCCAGGTCTTCTAGGTTCTTCACGTCGGTCCAGGATATTCCTGTCTTCTCGTTTCCCACTGTCTGACGCATAATCCAGTCCACCACAATTAGGAATATCATTGGTGATAATAAGCACCCTTGTCTGACTCCTGTGTTTACTCCAAACGCCTCGCTGAGTTTTCCGTTGTGGATCACTTGACATGTGCCGTTGTCGTACAGCTGTTGAATAAGGTTGATGAATATTTGGGGTACGCCATAGTACTCGAGTAATTTCCAAATTACTTCACGATCAACGCTGTCGAAGGCCTTCTCAAAGTCTATAAAGTTGAGGTAGAGGTTTGATTGCCATTCCATGCTTTGTTCGTGATGATGATGCGTAGAGTTGCAATTTGGTCAGTACATGATTTGCCTTTCCTGAATCCAGCTTGTTCTGGTCGGAGTTCTGTCTCCAGTGCGTCCTTTAATCTCTCCAGGATGATGCGACTCAGGATTTTACTTGGCGTCGATAGGAGCATGATTCCTCGCCAGTTCTTGCAGAGTCCTAAGTCGCCCTTCTTTGGTAGTTTCACGAGGTAACCTTTCCTCCAGTCAGTAGGCACCTTTCCCTCCTTCCAGACCTTTTGCAATAATGGAGTCAGCATGTCTGCTGTCGTCTCTGGGTCGGCTTTCAGTGCTTCAGGGGGTATTCCATCTGGTCCGGCTGTTTTTCCAGCTTTCAGAAGTTTGATTGCGTTCAAGATTTTTTTTTTTTTTTTTTTTTTTTTGTCAACTTGCAGTTGTGTGCGCGCTGTTGTTGGTATTTCTGGACGGGTTGCAGGTGATGGTCGGTTCAAGAGTCCTTTGAAGTGATCCGCCCATTGTTTAATCTGTTTTTCTTCCTTGGTAATGGGCTTCCCTTGGCTGTCTTTTATAGGTTTCGCTTGTGTTGGTCTCTTCCCGGATAGAGATTTGGTTATCTGATATAGTGTCCTCAGGTCCCTTTTGCCTGCTGCCTTTTCAGCTTCAGTAGCTAGATTGTCGTAGAATCGTCTTTTGTCCTTCCTAGCACTTTTCTTCACTTCTTTGTCCAATGCTTTGTAAGTTGAGCTCATCGTCTCCTTCTCCTGTCCGTCCTTGCATTGAATCATTTTCTCTTTCACCATTCTCCTCTCTTCTATTAATTTCCAAGTGTCCGTTGAGAGCCATTCCTTGTCTTGTCTCTTCTTTCTTCCTAGAACCGTTGAACACGTTTCGTTGAGAATCGCCTTCAGAGACTTCCAATGTTCTTCCACGCATGATTCTTCAGTGATGTCGCGTAGTGTTTCCTGCTTTGCTCTGACAGTTGCAGTGAAGGTGTCTTTTGTGGTTGTGTCCTTCAGTAATTGAGTGTTGAACTTGCATTGTGGCCTATCCCCAGCTATCCTCGAGGCTTTTAGTTTCACCTTGAAAGTCCCTTCTACTAGATAGTGGTCTGAACCCACATCTGCTCCTCTCCTTGACCTTGTGTCCAGTAGGCTCCGTCTCCACTTTCTTGAAATTGAGATGAAGTCTATTTGGTTCTTGGTGTTTCCATCTGGTGAAATCCATGTCGTCTTGTGTATATCCTTGTGTTTGAACACACTACCGCCAATCACCAAATCATTGAAGGCGCAGAAGTCTGAGAAGAGTTCACCATTGTCGTTCATTTCACCGAGGGCCTCACGACCCATGGTGAGTTCTCTTCCTGTGTTGTCTCGTCCCAGCTTCGCATTCATGTCGCCCATCAGGATTTTGATATCGCCATTTGGGACGTTGTCCATTATTGCTTGTAGTTGTCTGTAGAACGCCTCCTTCTTCTCTTGTTCTGAGACGTTTGTAGGCGCATAGCATTGAATGACTGTAACTTTCCTTCCTTTTGAGTTGAACCTGGCTGTCATTATCCTGGAGGAGATTGGTTCCCACTGCATGAGAGCTTTGGTTGCTGTTGGTGACATCATGATGGCCACTCCCTCGGTGTGCTCATGGTTGTCCTCTAGGTGGCCGGAATAGATTACTGTCTCTCCAGTAGGTAGTTGGCACCTTCCAGTTCCGTTCCATCTGCTCTCGCAGATTCCCAACACTTCTATTCTGTACCTTCTCATTTCAGCGGCTATCTGGGCAGCCTTTCCAGTTTCGTACATTGTGCGAACATTCCAGGTACCCATCCTTACTTTTGCTTTCATCGAAAGAAGGCACATCGGCTGACTGGCTTCCCGAAGGCTTTCACCAGCCTGCGTCATTTCACTTCCCCGATTCCAGCGAAAAGTAAGGCTATTGCTTATGTTTTTAGAATTTTTAATATATTTATTCGTTGAAGTTTCTGTAGCGATTTGGTTGTTTTACAGGGGTGGAGTTGCTAGCACCACGCCCCAACCCTCCCTCTTTACCCGGGCTTGGGACCGGCGAGAAAACTAGTAAGCTAGTAGCCTAGCAAGCTAGTATCTGGCGAGGTTGTACGCAAAGCAAATGGTTCCATTCGCCTGTGTGCAGATTTCTCAACTGAGTTAAATGATGCTCTAGAGGATCATGCTTATCCATTACCAATTCAAGAAGACTTATTCGTCAAACTTAATGGTGGTAAATGTTTTGCAAAAATTGACCATGCTGATGCTTACCTTCAAATAAAAGTTGAACCAAAGTCTCGAGAGTTGCTAACAATCAACACTCATAGGGGTCTCTACCAGTTTACTCGCTTACCATTTGGTTTGAAACCAGCACCCGCAATTTTTCAGCAGATCATGGATACTATGCTTGCTAACCAACCTGGTGCTGCTGTCTACCTCGACGATGTGATAATCACAGGGAGTAGTAAGTCTGAATTGTTTGATCGACTTGACGCTGTGCTATCCAAAATGTCAGAGTTTGGGTTCTACCTTAAAGAGGATAAATGTACATTTTCCATGGATTCAGTAAAGTATCTTGGGTTCATTTTTGATGAACATGGATGTCGACCAGACCCAGAAAATGTACGTGCTATTCAGAATATGCCCGCTCCCACTAATGTTGCCACTCTGCGATCTTTCCTTGGCCTCATCAGCTATTACAGTGCATTTCTACCAGAGCTTCATCGCATACGTGCTCCACTGAATCGCCTGTTATCGAAAAATGCAAAATGGAATTGGTCACCTGAATGTCAAAATGCATTTAAAAAAGTAAAATCGTTACTCCAGTCAGACATGCTGCTTACTTATTATGATCCAAGTCTTGAAATCATCCTTGCTGCAGATGCATCCGACTATGGTATTGGTGCTGTTATATCTCATCGTTTTCCTGACGGAAGGGAGAAAGCTATTGCACATGCATCTAGAACACTGAATACAACCGAACGCAAATATAGCCAAATTGAGAAAGAAGGTTTGGCGCTTATCTTCGCAGTCAAAAAGTTTCACAAAATGCTTCATGGTAGGAAATTCACTCTATTTACTGACCATAAACCCCTGTTGTCGATATTTGGTTCGAAAAAGGGCATTCCAGTGTACACTGCGAATCGGCTTCAAAGGTGGGCTGTCATGTTACTGGGATATAATTTTGATATCAAATACAAACCTACCTCTGAATTTGGCCAGGTAGATGCATTATCACGGCTGCTAAGCCATCAGAAGTTGGAAAGCGAGGATGTTGTTATTGCATCCATCTCTGTTGAAGATGATGTAAACAGAGTTCTGGTAGGCGCGACTCAACTTCTTCCGGTGACTGCAGTTGAGGTTGCCAGCCACACACTGCGTGATCCAGTTTTACAGCAAGTATCAAAGTTCATCCGATTTGGCTGGCCTCCACATGTTCATTCAAATGTTTTAAAACAGTTTTACCAGCGACGCCAATCCTTATCCATCGTTAATGAATGCATAATGTTTGCTGATCGTGTTGTGGTTCCAGCTAATCTTCGTAACCATGTGCTTCGTCAGCTTCATACATCATATCCTGGTGTTGGGAGAATGAAGGCGATCGCTCGCAGTTATGTTTACTGGCCCAACATCGATGACCATATCGAAGACCTCGTTCACAAATGTAGTAAATGTGCTCAAGCATCAAAGTGCCCACGCAAGACAGAACTATGTTCCTGGCCACGACTGGACAAACCATGGTCCCGTGTTCATGTTGACTTCGCTGGACCGTTCAATAGTATGCATTTCTTAATATGTGTCGACGCGTTTTCCAAATGGCCAGAGATATTTCCTATGCATTCTGCCACATCAATTGCAACAGTGTCCCACCTACGTCAACTATTCTGTCGTTTTGGTATGCCTGATGTTCTGGTGTCCGATAATGGATCGCAGTTCACCTCATCACTGTTCTCAGATTTCTGCAAACTGTTTGGCATCCAGCATATTCGTAGCCCCCCATATCATCCCCAATCGAACGTTTCGTTGACACCTTTAAGCGTGCTTATGCAAAAGCGAAGGGGGAGGGAACAACAGAAGAAATTTTGGATAGATTCTTGCTGCATTATCGTACGACGCCAAATCCTTCCGCCCCAAATCAGTTATCCCCAGCGGAAATTATGTTTGGCCGAAGATCAGAACTGCCCTCGACTCAATTAAGCCTAGGCAAGTAAAGCAGGGCTGCAGAAATACAAAAATGGAAAACCAATTCAATCGCCATCACGGAGCTAAACGTCGAGTTTTCAAATTGTATCAGCAAGTTTATGTACGAGATTTTCGCTATTCACCTCCGAGATGGATTCGAGGACAAATAGTGGGGCAGAAAGGAAGGGTTTTATACAAAGTGAATGTAGAAGGACAGTTATGTGTCAGACACACGAATCATATACGAGATGCGTCAGATAGACCCGATAATGGGAGACGAGACCTCACGTTAGAAGTATTAGTAGATACATTTAATCTTCCGCAGCCGGAAGCCCGGGACACAGATCACACTCTATCAAGTACCACGCGAAGGTCAACTCGACAAAGAAGAGCTCCGAAACCTTTTCAAATAGATCCAAAAAGCAAGTCCTACACTTTTTACGGGGAGAGGTGATAGGATCCCACGCACTTTGTTATTGATCAATTATTTCAACGGCTGTTAATCTCGCATAAATGGTATATCATCATTTCCCACTCACTTTGTTATTGATTATTACGATCAATTATTTCAAATGCTGTTAGCTGTCTGTATTGTTGTAAAAATGTATAAATACCATGTGTTGTTTTCCTAAATAAGTTCTTTGTCGTAGTTGTTGTACTACAATATACAGTCACAGGCCAGCTTTTGTCTTTTGATATTTGCGTGGTTCACTGAATCGGAAGGTACCACAAGCAGATAGGCATATTAGTCAGGCGCAGACAGAACAAGGCGACAACGTCTTCATTTAATTCCCTACAGTTATAACATTGATCTACTACAAAGTCATTTGGTTAGATGACTCACGAACAGGGAAAGAAGGAACTGTGCCTATGATTCTTTGAAATAAGGATTTTGATATATTTATAGTGTGTTGATAGAAATGGGTTGTCTTGATAAATTTATAAGGTTTATAAGTGCGTACTGATGAAGAGTTCCAAATCAGGATGATAAAGCTGTCCAGTACTACATAGTCTTCATTGTTTCTCTTAATAAAGCAACTCCGTGATGTAACTTGCAGTTTAACACATATTCTATCCACAAGTTCATCGTCATTGGTTTATATATATACATATCGACTTATATTGCAGTAAGCCCGGGGAAAATTTAATTCAAAACATTATTGTGTGCATATATATCTGGTTTTAATTTTAAAAATAAGAATAATTAATTTAAAATAATGACTTGTAGAGAGGATTGGGGAAGGGGGAAATAGCTAAGATAAAGAAAGCGAGTGTACGAATTTCTTTCGAACACAGATTTGTCTTATTTAGGTTGATTACAATGGTTAAAATAAAGTTATGGATGGACTTTATTTGCCCTCTGCCTAACCACTCTGACTGGCGTTTGGAAATAGGACAATGAACATGCCTTGTTAAACACCCAATGTAAATGGCTCCACAGGATTCACCATGCTGGTAGATGCACATGGTGGTGGCAAAATTAGGTAGATTAAATTTACTTCTACAAGGCAGGTGATCAACTGTTTTTCTACTTCTTGCGATATTATAATATTTCTAGTATTACTGTTTTCCAAAAGACCTATGCTAACGGCACCAATGCAGAAGGTTTGAAAAGAGGAAAAGGTAAGAGCCAACTGAAAGAAAGACTGTCACAGAAGATCAGCTTAATCCTTTTCAAGAACTGACTTGTTAGTGTGTGAGTAAAACTACAACGATACCTATCATCATTGAATATAGCAGTGGACCTTACCTCAAATTTAGTAACTGTGGAAAGGTCTTTGATATTTCTGACTAAGAAGTAATTTGGAAACTAATTTAACACTACAGAGTGCCTAAAACCTTTATAACTCTCATTCAGCGGTTATATGTGGACACCATATGGCGAGTGACCCACAACAGAAAACCCAGCAAAGCATTTATAGTTGACGATAGGAGTAAGACAAGACTGCATATTATCACAGCTGACTTCCGGCATCATCTGAATTTCGCCAACAGTTGCCTTCGCTCCATACTGTAGGTCACATGGTCGGAAGGATAAGCAATGAGGAGCCCTTGAAACAAACCAATCAGTAACTTTCTATTCGACGAATACGGAGAAGATGAAGTTTGTTTGGATGCACGCACAGGAGACCGTTGACCGACATGATGCGCCAGACCTTTGATTAGAGGCCGAATAGGAAATGACGAGTCGGAAGTCTGAGGATAACATGGGAGAGAGGAAATGACGGCTTGTGGGAAATTGCAGCCAGCTAAAAATGACGGCGGAGGACAAGATACAGTGGAGATGTGCCTCTGAAGCCGTGTTTTTCACTCAGAATCCAAGGCATTATTATTAATAATTCTCTTTCCAAAAAATAAAAAAATTATGCAAAATGACAGTCAAGAATATATATGATAATGCTTTATAATATAGTACCTTGACTTTTTATCTTTTATGGGTACTTTCAAAATAAATAGTACAGTAATGGAGAATGTACCCACCAAGAAAGAAAGAAAGAAAAAAAGGAAGAAAGGAAGGGAGAATTTCACTTACTACGTCTTGTAAGTTCCAATTCTAGGTGAAAATTTCACTTGGCCTTAAGTTACACTACCGAAAATAATACGTTTTATAATCTAGACAGAAACGAAACACAAAGTGTGATTAAATAGGTGCTCGAAACCATTATTTGAAGCAAAACATCTATTTATTCATGTCTTCAGTTTTTCACATGATTCTTTTCGTAATTAGCAGCTTTAACACAAAACCAGGCAAGCTGCTCTAATCGATGAGTCTGGAAAACTTAAAATGCGTAATTTCTATGTTCAATTATGCCAACGGCAACCTAAAATTTTGTCAACAAGCTATTTTCTTCGTTGTGTTTAAATGTTAAACATTTTGTTTTGCTATGAATTAATGATCTTAGGTACAACACTATGTGTATTTCATTTTTGTGTCAATATTGCATAATTTATCACGGGAAACTTGAAACATCGTTGGTTCTCTGTTAGTATAATAATGAGGAAAATTAAATGACTACTTGTTATAAATATTTGTTTTCATAGGATTAAATACTTTGTTTCTCCTCTTGGCTTCAGTATGCCTTGATTTTGTAATAATTCAGTAATACGGTATCGATAAATGATACAAACAGAAATAAAACTGGAAACAAGTACCTTCCAAAAATTCAGAATTTTCTTCTTCATTGTATATATATATATATATATATATATATATATATATATATATTATATATACGCATTCGATTGAATCCAAAAGCATCTTTATTATAAATATCCATCAAAAACACATTTGAGCCGCCGACAAATGAAATCGATCATTTCTAGGGTAATATTTTCATTCATATTAAGTTATAAGTGACTTCAACTGGAAATATGGTCAACAGGCATAAAAGATCGGTTTTACCAGTTTCCTTTTAACAGCAGTGCTGCCTGTATTTTCAGTACTTAGGGGCTATCAACACAAAGCCATGGACTGTGAGTTCGTGCTTATTGGTGTATTTACAACCTCAAAATAAGTGACATTTTTGGATATCATAACTTGTGTTGGCACATGCTGCAGTCTTAGACAACACCCTTGAGCTATTCAGACTCCCAAGTGACCCCTTATAGAACTGTAACGGATACCTGACTGATCACAAGGGTGTAACCAATGTTATTCGTCAAGTTCTTAGTGTAAGTGGCTGCGGATATCTATCATCCCAGGTTATAGTCTTTCTCTTGCTTACCGATGATTATCTAGTATGAATTGAAAATTCACGAAGTTGGCGGGTCACCTAGCTTCATGACCATATTCCAAACTTGACTAAAGGAGTTCATTCAGCACCAAAAAATAAAGACTGTACACATGATATTTTTTTTATTTCAGCTTGATTCCACACCGTATTTTTTGGTACAAGTATGGAATTTTCAGCATGGATATCGGTAGCGCAAATTTCGCAGACCGACCATAGATATCAGTTGTGCGTCGGCAGTGGATCGAACCCCGGACCACGTGTATGGTCGGCGGGAGTTCTAACCACTGTGCATCTCTTCAAAGATAAACGAGTAAATAAACTGAACTATCTGGACGTAATTTAGAATTTCTTTCAGTAGAAAACTTTTCCATGAAATTGCAATAAAAATATCAATTTCACTGAAATGCGGCTAGTCCTCAACACAAGTGGTTTGCAATACTTTCATTTACGATAAGATTTTCTATATCACTTTAGCAATAAAGTAAGCCGATAAAAGACGACTTAAATTACATTGAGTTTATACACTGTCGGAAAAATTCCCCAAAATATTAAATTTGAATTAACTTGGATGCTAAATTTTCTACTTTGTTTCATCCACTAAATTTAGTCTTGACTTATTAATTTTACGTGAAAAT
Organism: Trichobilharzia regenti; assembly: GCA_944472135.2. Classification (NCBI taxonomy): domain Eukaryota; kingdom Metazoa; phylum Platyhelminthes; class Trematoda; order Strigeidida; family Schistosomatidae; genus Trichobilharzia; species Trichobilharzia regenti. The sequence continues at coordinate 114,244,137 of OX235262.1, read as the reverse complement.
TTCAAGTTGGCTTGATTTTAATAATCTCAGCAAGGTAATATATTCACCTTTTTTAATAATTAATGAAAGAGTAAAAATATGCGGAAAAATTACCCCGCTTCAATCAGACGAGATAGTTAATAAAGTAAAGCCCTTTATGTTGCATATATACTTCAGTTGGAAATATCCTAATGGAAATGATAGCTGGATAAGAATTTTAATGGTAATTTTTGTTTTACCTGCTACATACCCAAAATGAAAACTTGCACTGATCACAATACACATTCATCAAAATTTTCAGCATAAAATTATAGAGTGATATATGGTACACAAGACTGTTGCAAATAAATCTTTAATTTAAGAAGTCTTCAGTAATGCTTACCAATGAACCCACTTAGGGTCTAACTCACGGTCTCCTGTTGATTATTCAATCACTGAGGCGATATCCATATACTTATTTGGGGGAAATTCCGCTGTCAGTGCCGGAAGGTTGATCGCTAATGAAATCTCGGCACGGATATAGAAGGCTCGTTTTGCATATGCCAATTTACGCTGTCTCTGGAGTAGACGTGATATCCGGCTATCAACCAAAGGGCGTATGTACTGCTCAGCAGTTCACTGTATCCTCCTTTATGGCTGTGAGACATGGCCAATGAAAGTGAAAGACATGAAAAGGCTGGCTCTCTTGATCATGGGTATCTGCGTTCTATCTTTCGTGTTAAGTGGTACAATAGGATGAGCAATATTGAGATGAGGCATCGGTCGAGTGCTAGGTAAAGAGGGGAAATCAACTAACGAAGTTGTGAAGTTACAGCGATGGAGTGAGGTGGTTAGAACATGTGTTACGCATGCCTAGCCATCGCCTTTCTCAACCGGAAGTGTTAGCTAACATAGGATGAGGTTGGAAAATAGTTGGCTATTGGTGGTCAAACCAAAACATGGCTTCATCAGTCAATGTAATCCACAACAGTTTGCTTAAGCTTCGTAGGGAGGTGTAAACTGTCAGCTTGATTAGGGTCCTCGGGTTGGTAAAAGCCAGTGGCTAGAGACAAATAGCGTTATGGCTCAAAATCGTTCTCATTGGTGTGGATGTATCCACTTTTTTTGATTTATTATAGCCAATAGGATTCGATTGTTCTCCCATATTGCTATTCTTTTTGCCTCATATTCCTGTTTATTATCTCTTTTGAATCTCTCTTCTCTTGCTTTATGTGCTACATAGAGGGAGTATGGTAAGTAGAACTGCTGCACATCTGTACAAAGTTCTACGTTGAAAGCAGTCAGTCATCCAAACGCTCATGAATCTTATGAAGCTTAGTTAAGTAGTTTTATGTAATCTGAAAACAGTAAGTGATTAAAATTGCTCAGAAATGATTACCACTAAAACTAAAAGTGCTTGGATACAGGAATATTGTTGATAAGAGTAACAGATTGACAGTGTGTATAAAGTATGTTTACAATTTATGAATTTGAAAGGAAAAGAAGAAGAAAACGAAACAACGAATATCGATAATATACCACATTACCGTACAAATCAAAAATATTTTAAGGCCTTGGTAGTACAACGGATTGGGTAAATAAATCTCTGCTGTACGTGTTGTCTGAAGCTCAGTACAAGGTAACTTTTGCGTTTACTGTATCGGAAAAGATAGACATACTTGGAAACCGATCCAACCACTTCTCAGTGAAATAAGTTATCAAGTCTTTTGTACCTGTAAAGTATTTTGAGTTATGATAAAATAAACTGTCTACAATTAGACTATTTGATAAAAAAAGTCTGGTACAAATTTAATGCTTTGTATTTTAGCGCCTGTAGCATATGAATAGGGTAGTTTGCATAACACTTATATAACTAAGTATATGAATGTACTGGAGTCATTCTACACTTATCCTATCACTGCTATGCTAAATTCTGTAATATGTTAACAAACTGCATTTAACGTACTGACAAAAAAGTAGTCTATACCACAAACTTCACTGTTAGTTTGATGTGGGATATGTCATTATACGCATTCATCCGTTCGACTGAAAAGTTCATTTTCCGGTCTCTTACAGTCAATTTTTGAATGATTTTAGAAAAATATCTATAAGCGTGTGTTTATTCAATTGTACTCATAATGACAAGTGAACACGTGGCGGTGAAATACAACAAAATTAAAATTTTCTATTTCCTGTTTAAGTATTTTGCTGGAGTAATTCTTCGTTTTTTAACATTAAAAAAAAAAAAGTAATCACAATTTATGTCTCAAACACTTAAAATCATAATTCTCATTCTGTTTTTCACTATGAAGTGGTGTCACTATTGTTTATCCCCATTTCTATGCGTACATAATTTACTCCTACAATCTTACCCACTAGTTAAAGCAATAAGTTGATTATAATCACGTTGTGTGTGTGGGTTTCCCCAAAATGTATATTTCAGCATGATATTTGATTACTTGGGATTCTTACTGTAAAACATTTTGGATGGTTATGGAAATACCCAAAAATACACAAAACTAACCCCTTTTCATCACGTATTTCAGCAGATAACTGAAGCCACAAAAGGTTATTTTGTTTCTTAAATATGTCAGTCTTTTCATTTGCATAAGAAATGCAGGAAAAACTGTTGTGTAACCAAGTGATTTGAGCTTAAAACAGCGAAAGGAGGTTGTTGTACTTTTTATTTGCATATACATTCGTTTCATAATTCTTATCAAACCTTTATTCTTATGTTTATTAGTCTGTTAGCAAACGGAGAAAACTTTTGTTGGTCTTGGTGTTTTTCAGTCATAATTGCCCACGTTGAACAGTCGTCATAAAACTTATTAACTGAGACAAGAGCCATGAGTTGCAATTGATAGTGTTCTCTGAGCTCCTTGGTTTAATTGCGGAGCTTTCATCGTCTTTCTGGACGACATCTTCAGCGCAGTATTTAGGATAAAGTGAAATGATTTAAATTTCTTCATGAGTCTCCCGGTAACCATCTTTAGATATTTATTGACCGTTTTCTATTGATTGGGATTTTAAACATGTATGAAAGCTCCGCAATTAAACCAAGGAGCTCAGAGAACACTATCAATTGCAAATCATCCACCTGAGTTACAAATCTTTTCTATTATTTCAGAGTCATGAGTTTTTAGCCTGTCCTAATTCTATAAAAGCTAACTAACATCAAAACGGCTAATATTAAATTACTAACTGATTCGATACAGTGATTAGGCATATGACTTTGGCGCCTCTGTCTGGCGCATTAAAACCTTCACAACTTCAGATAGTTTTATCTGAAAAGTTAAGTGTACTTGTATAATTACTTATTTCATAGGAAAAACTGGCCTTCAACGGAAAATTTATAAAAATAATTCCATTTTTTTCATCTTTAAAAAAATATATGCGCATTTTTGAGGATATTTGTTGCAATTCATTGTTAAAATCTTTTGGTTAAAAATCATTTGTTAAAATCTGTGCCGAGATGTGTGAATTAGCTTGGTGCTAAAGAGAGTCTGTAACAGAAGTTGGGTTTCTCCCTAGTTAGCATTCATCAAAGAAGTGTACAAACAGCATTGAGAAGACTTATTTTACCTGCCTGATTCATGCCTTCACTGCTGAGTCATAATATCAGTAATTTTTACTCCAAGATTTTTAAGACACAACCACCACATGAAGGACTCGATTACGCGTGTCACGCAGTGGTTGGATAGTAAGTAATGTAGCTATCCAGCCTACAGTGTCAGTAGGATCGTGTTGATTAGGTATTCAGTTGCCACTTTGCGTTTTTATGTAAAGGACTGTTGGCATACAGTCGATATGGTACACCAGATTTCAATGTACAGTCTACAATATTTCTGAAAAGAGTGTTTTCCTTCATCGTAATCTTCATGAAATTACACTACTCTGTGCGTCGGTGGCACAGTGGTTAAGACTGTCGCCGACCATGCACATGGTTCGAGGTTCGATCCCCTGCCGACGCACACCTGATATCTATGGTCGGCCTGCGAAATTTGGGCTACCCATATCCATGCAGAAAATTCCATACTTGTACCAAAAAAAAACAGTGTGGAATCAAGCTGTAATCAAAAATATAAAAATATAAATAAAAAAAATACAGATCTTAAAGAATCCAGGTTACGTTCAATTACTATCACATTCAAAATCCGTATGAAATCCTAATTTTTCACATATCATGTATAAATGTACATATCGGACACTTATGAAAACTTTTAAATCAAGCTACTTTACAATCCATTACAGTAAGTAAGTACATTTTTGTCATACTGTAGAAGATACATCTAATATCAATCAATCGTTACAGTGAATACTGCTGAGGTCATCATTTAATTTTTTGCGGTAACGTCCCTACTAAATTAGTTCAAACACATTAATGAATGTACTTCAAGACTAATAGATACAAGAATATCCAACTGTAACGTCAGTGCACATACTAGATTTCATACAAAGATTATTTTAAACGGGTGAAAATGAAAGTGCATGGACTGACTTTTTTCTAGAAAAAAAGATAGGTGATGTGACATTTTTATTTTGAAAAAAAGGCACACAACAAATCTCTGGGATAGCTTATAAACATTTTTTAAAAATCATGAAACTGTATCGATGAAATTCTTGATTTATTTTATTTCGGAAAGGCTTTCAAATGCCAGAAGAACAAATTATAAATTTATGCTTAACGTCTAACAACTGAAATGTCTGAAATTTTCTTGAAACTGCACTACTTTATACCAACCAGATCTTTGTACTACGTCTATGCGGCTTATCTAATTTAAACTGGTGATAATATTTTATTTGATAAAACCAAATCTAATGTGATCGTTTGTTTGCTATTAGCAGGTTAAACTCATCACAATGAGATAATTTTATTTAATCAAGCATACAGGGGTACATTATTATGTATTTACTGATGATACTTCTAGCAATAAATGATAATGTGCCACTATCTGTTATATTTAGTCAAATTAGTCTATTGTGGAGTTACACCCTACTACTGTGGCTGAATTCTTTTCTAGTATGAATACACTACCCTCCAGTTAGCAATCTAGAGAGTCTACATCCATTCCACCTTCTCTCACAGATTCCAAGCGCTTCATTGTCATATCTTCTCAATTCTTTTGCAGTCTGAGCAGGTTTTGCAGCTCCGGACATCGTTCAAACATTACATGTCCCCATGCTTATTTTCGCTTTCTTCGGAAGAAAACCCATCGTCTGACTAGCTTTCCAAAGGCTTTCATCAACTTGCATAATTCCGTCTGTCTTTTCACAGTGAAGAATGGGTTCTGTAGTTTGGAGTATCTGTAGCAATTTGGTTTATTTTCCAGGGTAGGATCACTAGGCCCATGTGCAACTTTCTCTTTTTTTGGGCTTATGACTGGTTAGTAAACTAGTCGAGGTTAAAAGTTCAGTATAGTTGAGTAGTCTTTTAGCTGAGATAGATTGTCCTGAAAATGAAGAAATATTATGACCAGAAGTGGCTTGGAAGCTCTAAGTCTGTTCTACATTAATGACCCACTTGTTTTATTTTCTTATATAACATTTTGTTGTTAGTGTATTTCATGAATTCAAAATTGACGAATAATAATTTACTCAAAATGTGATGACAGTAAATACAATTGATGCATGACGCGCAAATACCAATTATATTAAAACAAAACAGGGAAATGGGGGGCATATTACAATTAAAGATATTGAAAGAAAACCTTGAGATTAGTTATTTGTTAGGATGGATTAAACGACTGGTTACTGATTAAATAAATAACTGTATTAAAATCAATTTAGAAATACTAATTGGAAGATCAACTGCAAGGTACAGTAGTAGTTAATTTAACATTATTATAATTATTCCCTTGAGTTCCAAGTGAAGCATAGGGCTCAAAAACACATCTCCATTCCAATCTATTTTCTGCTGTCCTCTTCAGCTACACCCTCTATTGTCCATAATCTGTCATCTCCTCTTTGAACGACCCACTCTTTTCCCACTGGGATTCCACTCGAGTGATGGACTGCATTGCACGCGATGTCACTCGACGGCCTCCTCAAAGCATGCCCAATCAATCTCCTTTTTCTCTTACATATTTGTTGAGCGATGGGCCCTTGGTTAGTTTACTGCCAGAGTTTCTTGTTTCTGATTCTTTCTGACCGGCTAGCCAATTGATCTTCAGTATAGAGCCAGGGAGGGTAGATGTTGATAAAAGTTCGTAACTTGTTGAAAATACTTTTTGTGACACCAGAGCCAGGTTTCTAACCCATATAGAAGTACTGATTGACTTAACGTTGGTATGGAATTCTGAATTCCGTTTTTTATGCTGCGAAACGCAGAAGATCTTCAAAATGGTTTCAGATTGGTGGAGGCATATCCCCCTTTCCAATTTTGACCTGCTTTGATATCTTCATCTGTTCCGACTGCCTGTGGTTGAAACAATGCATCCTAGATAAGTGCAGACAGGAAGTAACCTCCTTCAAATTTTTCTCATTGATGGTGACTGGTGCTGGTTGTTGTTGCTATTGCTGTTGTTGTTGTTGGTGGTGGTTGGTTATCTTGACCACCTCCGTCTTCTCCGTGTTCACCTGAAGTCCTGTCTTTGCTGCCTGCCTGCCTCTTCACCCAGTTTGTTGGCTTTCACCTGTAAGTTTTTGAGTTTGTGTGACATTAGACATTTGTCGTTTGCGAAATCCAGATCTTCTACAGTCTTCTTAACGGTCAGGGCAGCATATTCATGTATTCTTGCTACCCAAAGTCTGATGCCTCATTCAGCTCATCACCACAATTAAGAGTATCATCGGTGATAATAGGCCAACAGTCTTGTCTTACCCATGTCTGCACTTCGAACGCCTCTCTGAAATTTCCGTTGTGGATCACCTAACACACTATCATATAGCGAGCTGTTGAATGACGTTGATAGAAATTTATGCACTGCATGTCATATTGCTGAATCAGTTTTCAAACTACTTTTCGGTCAACACTGTCGACGGCCTTGATTTACTTTTAGAGCTAGTTGTCAGCTTTCTTTGAATTTCTTTAAGCTTCTGAAAGTGAGATGACAATTTCTATTCTGTTGAAAATCAAAATGAGAACGTCTTCGATAAAGTTTTATGCATCCTCCTTCGATAATTGATGAATATTATCTCCTGGCCGGATAACTGTAACTTAAAGTCTTCTGTCTATTAGTTTTATAATAAGAATCATTAGACGAATTACAAAGGTATCTATTAAATTTCTTGCTAGTAAAGCTTGAAAACAAGCGTGATGAAGAATAAGAGTTATCTTCATGTAGCCAACAGGATATGCTGTTTTCGAACCTAACCATATCAAAATCATAATAAAACTAATAAGGAGGAGAATAGTTATTGCTTCTCAATAATATTTGACTGCAAACTAGTACAAACCTCATTCATTCATTCATTCATGATAACTTAAACATAATCAGTTCTGTTGTTGAAGAATTAAACTTTTTTATTGTTTAGCTTTATTCCTCTCTTTTTCTTTTCATTGAAAAAAAGTTCAATTGTTAGCTTTCATTCTGTCAACCGATCATTTATCATGTTCTTTTATGACGGTTTGACTATTATTCAAATAACTGACATAACAACGACAGGCTATATATAATATGAATAACAGATGATCGAATGTAAAATATTATTATTATTATTATTAGAGTTTTATTAATATTAGAGTAGAAATACAAAAGATGAAGAGAGTTTAAATTTTTTAAAACATCATCATTATAATTCGAAGAGTCAATCACTAACTTCAGATTTACATTTACCTTTTGCCTATTGTTCATTTTCGATGGACTACAGATCGAAGTACACCAAATAATTGGAGAATTGTGCTTTGCTCAGTATTTCAATCAAGTAATCCCATCAAAACTGTAGCTTAAATATTAATTAGTAGAGTTATACTCTTTTGAGTTTAAAAGGGATTTAAACAGATGAGTAGGCGGAATTATGATCAGTTTACCTCATGTTCTAATGCATTATACTATTCGAGATGTGTAGACGACTGTAGGTAGTCAAAGCTAGATAAAATGAGAGGATGGCATTTCTGGTTCTTAAGAGCCTAGCCTGCATATAATAATAAAAACTACCATAAGAAGCGCGTAGAATAAATAAACAAAGAAAATTAAGTAGAATAATGTTTCTAATTAGATTGTTAATATTCATCTTTACAGATAAAAATCCGGTGAAATGATTTCAGATAGAGAGTACTAATTTGTGCAGCTATGTTCTGTAAAAGCTGAATATTTTAATGGCTTTATTTTTGTGGCGTTTGGGGATCATTTGATTCCAAAATGGTTTATAGTGGTAGTCGAGATTTAGGATGGAAAGGGCATGTGTTTCGCTAATGTCCAAAGTATTCTGGCTGAAATATGTATATTTTAAAAATAAGAATTTCATCATTATTGGTTAGCATTAACACATCGGTTTTCATAAATGTAAATAAAATGGGAGTGTTTACTTAGTAAAGACAATTGACTCCATAGAAAGACAAACATCATCAAAAATTTAATATCTTCATACAGAAACGTCTTTATCTATATTTGTCATCTGAATTGTTCGGGTTTTGTAATATTCTTACTAGCAGAAAAACTAACTTGATGGGGTAGAAAAGATTCATACGACATTATAAAGTTAAATGAATCCTCTATTCATTTCCTCTGACCGTACATATTAAGTAGGCTTTTAGCTTACAAGGTGCTGTTCAGTCACAGTTTTTAGAGACACATTACGCAACCTTCATTTCCGAAATTATCAGAAATTGTGTTCAGTTATAATATGTGTATGGTGCAATAATGATAAATGTGATATCTGCGCGAGTTCAAGTATTCAGCACAGTAAGCATTGTTATGCAGTATACTAATGCAGATTATGTTACATTGTCACAGTTAAGTATATATATATATATATATATATATATATATATATATATAAGATAAGATAATAGCTTTATTCCAAATCAGTACTTGTGATACAGAATGGAATTCTCAGTATTTTTACTACAATATTGCATCCAGTTAGTACATTAACAATAAATAAAGTTCTACATAGATTAAAGTTATCTCAGTCAGTTTTGACAACAACATATTAGCATGTCGGTGGCAAAGCCAAAATTTAAACAGAGTGTTTGAAGGCGTTAGAAAAGTAGATACTACTAGCATATTTAAGTTGAGGTGCATAGATTGCGAAACTTGGAAATATTTCATTGTTTTAAGTGCCGAGGAAAGTAGTATTAAACTTCCATCTGTCATTCTAAATCGTGATGAATAAAGGTGTCAACTATTTCAGGTAACTGTGGCATGTTAGTTTTTTCTGTAAATTTTCTAGGTTATAGATATATGGAGGTGATGATAACTGCTATATGAGTGAATGCTCACTACCTAAGGATTCTCAATTGAATAATAAACATGTGAATTTTTGTTGTAAAACAATCATCAGAAAAAATATTTCAGTCATGTATGGAATGAGACTCTACGTTCAAGCACCTAAGATATGTAAATTTTTAAACACAAAAAAAAGCTAAATTTGGATATGAGAAGCAAAGCTGTAGAGATTTGAGTACTCATCATTGCGCTTTCAAAAATCTCTTGGAATATTTCACAGTCACCCCTATAATTTCACACAAGTGAATGATTGCAGCAAGAAATTTGTTTAAAAAGTTCAAATGATACCGGATTACATGCAGTGGGACATCAGATAGATTTTGGTAAACATATTACTCACACTTCTTGCATTTTATTGAAAATACATGCAAAAGTTGATCACAAATGAGCATCAGATTAATAGTTAAGCGCTAAAATTGTGGAAGTCTGATTGAATTCAAAATAAACTTTAATAAAACTATAATTGAGTCACCGAAAATAACCATTGAGTAATGAAGAAAATAAGAGACAGATTCAGCGAAGAAAATTTTCTTCATCGACGAAATCATCTTCAGAGGCTGTACAGTCGTATTTGTATTTACCGAAAATGTTTAGTCGTCTATTATTGATTAATAAGAGGTGACATAATTGATATAATTACTTGGAACTGGCTTTAGAAGTGGAAAATAAAAGTTGAAAATTACGTGGTACTCAACGGAACAAAGATAGAAATGTGATAAGGTTAAAATTGCTACCGAGTGGGAATAAAGGTAGTTGAGTGTCAATTTAACAAGAGTAAAGAGGGTGCGAAAATGTACTAAAGGAACATATGAGAGTGATAATAGTGAATTAATTATTGAAGCAAAAGCAAACTAAAAGTAAAATTAAAATATTTTCAGGGAACGACTAGTGGAGAGGTTAAGACCAAGGTAGAATAAGAGACTGAATAAACTTCTTCTACATACAGAGTTCGTGGTTGTACTGACGAATTGCCAGCGCCTCCGCCATACACAAAAGCCGAAACTTGACGGCCTTTGTACCATCTGGCCTCATCTTGTAGATGATCTTAAAAGACGACTCTAGTGGAGCTACGTGGCTTGAGTTCACCAAGCGCTCGAAAATTGAGCTAGTAATTATCTTGCATTGTCCTTTTGCTAACCATGATGGGTAATGTTCAGAGATGCGCTTGGAAAGTGTGCGCTTTATGAGGCCAATATAACTAGCTCCACACGAGCAGGTGGATTGATAAACACACACTGAAGTGGCCCAAAGCGGCAGTTTATCCTTCACAAGACCAGTATCATCAGAAGTAGATGCAGTTGCACCGCTAAATAAAAAGTGGCTGAATGTTAATGTGTCCGCCTTCTCACCGGGAGGTGGACCATTCGATTTCCAATGGAATGGTGACTGATGCTTTTCTGGAATCCAGCATTAGACAGAAAAGTTTTTCAAAGGCTTTTATCTTATGTAGTTTTGTGGTCGAATGGACCTTAAAATTAATCAAATCTCTACAAAAGATCTGTCCGTTTTTTGCTTACTTAACGAGTATTTCAAATATGCAGAAATAATTCTGTTAGCATATTTCAATGGTTCAAGAGTGAAATAAATTTAGCATGTTGGCCTAAAACTGTGATTGATATTCACCATTAATTTAGTCATTTATTTATGTAATCTGACCAAGTTTACCTAATGTCAAATTATTTAGTACTAAATTAAATATTTCTGAATAAAAATATGACCTTCCTAACAGAAAATTTTTATGCATTTATCTTATCGAGATGAGAAGTTAAGTTATCATCAGCCCTTAGGAAAACTCACCTAAAAAATAATTAAGTTGAGGCTGTATACAAAATGAAATATTAACAACAACGAAAGCTGAAAGAAAGTTTCTAGGTCATCAGAATGGATAATTCAATCAACAAGTGGTAATAGCTTTAGAGCAAGTGATTATGCTTGCTCAGTTTTAAACATTACCAAAAGAACCTATCCATGATGAAAATATTTGCATGATGCTAGACATTTACCAATGTGTAAAATGATTTTAAATCCTAAGTACGAAAAGACGGAACTAAGAGGCAGTTAATTAACGTGAAAATTCTCAATTAAAGGTGTTAGAATCAACATTCGTAAATCTAAGATCTTAGGTCCACAAATAAGTAGTCGGAGGAAGCTTTCTATGTATACTCAGTAAAAACCAATTTACACACATTCCACAGACATGCTTATTCTTATATGAGTCATGAAGAAAATAAAAGAGAAATTCAGCGAAGAGAATTTTCTTTATCGACGAAATCATCTTCAGAGGGTGTACAGTCGTATTTATACTTACAAAAATATATAGTGGTCTATTACTGAATAATACGGGGCTGAGCTACATATTAATTTCTACAGCCGACAAATGATCAACGCATGTGTGAAGGATAAACTGCCGCTTTGGGCCACTTCAGTGTGTGTTTATCAATCCACCTGTTCGTGTGGAGCTAGTTATATTGGCCTCATAAAGCGCACACTTTCCAAGCGCATCTCTGAACATTACCCATCATGGTTAGCAAAAGGACAATGCAAGATAATTACTAGCTCAATTTTCGAGCGCTTGGTGAACTCAAGCCACGTAGCTCCACTAGAGTCGTCTTTTAAGATCATCTACAAGATGAGGCCAGATGGTACAAAGGCCGTCAAGTTTCGGCTTTTGTGTATGGCGGAGGCGCTGGCAATTCGTCAGTACAACCACGAACTCTGTATGTAGAAGAAGTTTATTCAGTCTCTTATTCTACCTTGGTCTTAACCTCTCCACTAGTCGTTCCCTGAAAATATTTTAATTTTACTTTTAGTTTGCTTTTGCTTCAATAATTAATTCACTATTATCACTCTCATATGTTCCTTTAGTACATTTTCGCACCCTCTTTACTCTTGTTAAATTGACACTCAACTACCTTTATTCCCACTCGGTAGCAATTTTAACCTTATCACATTTCTATCTTTGTTCCGTTGAGTACCACGTAATTTTCAACTTTTATTTTCCACTTCTAAAGCCAGTTCCAAGTAATTATATCAATTATGTCACCTCTTATTAATCAATAATAGACGACTAAACATTTTCGGTAAATACAAATACGACTGTACAGCCTCTGAAGATGATTTCGTCGATGAAGAAAATTTTCTTCGCTGAATCTGTCTTTTATTTTCTTTATGAGGGATTCAAAAAGCATTTTAATTATTAAATTTAATGTATTGAAATCCAAAATCTTTACTTCGAAATGCAACTAAACCACTAACTTTTATTCCTAGAAATGTAGTTACATATTAGATTGAAGTGTTTAGGACGAATTTATTTTACTTCTAATTGAAATATGCGCTGAAGTTGTTGCCTAGTAGGGCGATGAAAGTTTCGCATATAGACCATGCAGCTCAGAGAACACAACTACATTAAAATCATCCACGAATTTATGTGTTCAACAGTATCAAATAGCATACTGATGTCACTATGAAGTAACCCCTACAGTGTTCTGTAGTCCTTAGTGCTGACTGGATCCTACCAGTCAAGTTAAGAGAATTTTCATTGCAATGCACTTTGAATGAATATTGGTTCAGTAAGGAAAACGGGATTCCTAAGAGAACTTGTCCACCTAAATTGGAATTCAATTTACCCTAGTATCCGAATTATACTCCAATATTAGAGAGTATTCTATGATTCGTACATCCAATACAATATGTACATAGTCGACTCCTGCACAAGTGGAACAATTTGAACACATCCTGAGAATAAATGGCAGCAGAGTCCAGTCAAGCCTTACATTCAATTCAATTAGTTTGGAAATTGCAAATGTGTCAGAGGTTTGTTAAGTCGGTATAATTCAGTCACTTTGGTTTAAATATTTCGAATACAAGGCGTTATCTCTTAGACTAAGGACTATAAGTTCTGGAAATAATTTACTTTTTAAATGATTTGCTAATGTCATTAATGTTGACAGTGTTTCATATGGCTGTAAGCAGCTTATACTCACAAGAGTAAAACAAAGTGACAAAAATATTATAAAATATATAAAGAACGTGATGTTTGGCATAAATGCTACATATACTATTATTAAACAGGCATTACAATAAACCATGAAAACTTATTTTGAAAATCATATAGGAATAAATGAGCAGATTTTGTGGCAAAAATGTATCTTATTGAAATCGATAGAAACTGTCAATTCGTTTAAGACACACTTGAATTCACCTTAGGATTTTAGTGTATTTACTAGGGATTATGGTAAGGTTTTTATAAAATTCTACGTGTATACTGTGTTAAAAATAGTTTGTGTTCACAATATTTCCTAAGGGTGGAAGAAATACAGTCACATAGTGCTCTTCGTATTTAATAATAAGTTACAGTCAAGTTATGTACATGTATTGCTTAGGTGATGGTGGCTGGCAGTAGAATCCAGGATGCAACTTTCATCTGATTTGCGACTTGATGTTCTCAATGAGACTCAAACCCAAAGCCTATCGTTTCAAACCCTGAAGCCCTATCCACTTGGCCACAAGGTCATAGTCACCTCTTGTGCGAAGAATAGTTTCTATTTCCTTCAGTTATTAAACTAAAATTATTTACACCTGAATACACCATAGGAAAGTATTTGTACATTCATTAAGGAATTATCGATCACATATATATATATATATATATATATATAATTCTTGGTAGGCAAAACTATCTCATTTAATAGTTTCTGACTCTGTATTTTATGATTACATAAGTACAAGGACCAGATAATAGTGAATATGGATATAGGAATTATTTCAAGCATAAAGGTGACAGTAGGTAAATGCTTCCAGGTAATATAACGGACAAAAAATGTAGTTTTTGCGGATATGAAAATTTGATAATTATATTAACCTAAAATAAAAATCCAGTACTGCCTAGAGTCGATAAACTGCAGCCAATAATGGTAGAATGAATAAAGATGGAGTATGTGTATAACAGTTGCGTTTTTGTCTCTTGCGTAATAAATGACACTAAATAATTTAATTTGTAAAACAATAGTCGCCAGTTTGGTACACTTAAAAATAAAAAATTCATATTAAAGTACATCCTATTTGACAATATCTTGATTAAGCTGTTTATGCATTGAAATAAAAATGTGGATGCATAGTTTATTGACGGATTCAGTTTCACCGCTTTATTTCCATTGTTATCAACCATTTTATTTTATTTTAGGTTACTTAGAAAGACAGACTGCCTGAGCATTGTAAACCAAAATACTCTCAAAGAGGGTCGTGTCATTGTGTAGTTGCGTTTGGAAAGTTCTAGAGACTGAATATTATAATGAAAAGTAGCTCAGTGTTATCATCCTCCTTATCGCTTAGTTTATTATTATTGTTGTTCCCTTGGGTTCCCAGTGGAACATAGGGCAGTGGGCTTCAACTGCACGTCTCCACTTGCCACTTCTGTCTTGCTTCTGCTGTACTCTTCACCTCCATCTATGTTAGTTAGTCCATACTCTTTTAACTCCTCTTCACACCATCTCCTCCATGTCACCCTTGCACTGACGACACACTCGCCGCCGCTTCCCTTTCGGCCTGGTTCCACTCGAGGAATGGCCTGACGCGCGCGCGATTTCACCCAGCGGCCTTCTCAGCGAGTGAGTGTCCAATCCATCACCATCCACATTCTCCTGCATATTTGTTGGTTGGCGATTGGTTCTTGTTTTGTCTTGTTTGTTCCCAGCCATAGTTTCTTGTTGGTGATTCTTTCCGACCCGACCCGGCTCGGCCCGGCCATCTGATGTTCAGTATATGGCCAGCGAAGACAGTTGTTAATAAAGGTCTGCAACAGGCTGTTGGAAATATTCTTTGTGACCCGCCCACCAAGTTTCTGATCCATCCCGTATAGAAGAACTGACTGACTTGACGTTGTTTGTATTGAATTGAATCCGACCTAATTTTGTTGTTGATTGTGGCTGAGTTGAGTGACGAGGATTTCCAGATTGGTTGTTTCAGGTTGGTTGATGAATGTGTTTCTCGCTCGCCTTCCTGATTCTCGCTCGATTTGACATCCTCGTCCGTTCCGACTGGCTGTAGTTGGGACAATTCTCCCTCACTAGATGATATGTGAATGAAGTCATTAAACTCTTTCAAATCCCTCCCGTTGATGGTGATTGACGCTGGATGTTGGTGCTGTTGTTGTTGTTGTTGGTGGTTGGTTGGTTGGTTATTTTCATAACCTCCATCTTGTCTATGTTCACCTGGAGTCCTGTCTTCGCCGGCTGCTTCTTCGACCAGTTTGTCAGTTTTTGCTTGTAAGTCTTCGATTATGTGACAGTGACATCAAACATAAATCATCCACACGCGAAATCCAGGTCTTCTATGTTCGTCACGTCGGTCGGTCCAGGATATCGCTGTCTTCTCGTTTCCCTGTCACTGTCTGACGCATAATCCAGTCAGTCCACCAGAATTAGGAATATCATTGGTGATAATAAGCCAGTAGCCTTGTCTGACTCCTGTGTTTACTCGAAGCGCTTCGCTGAGTTTTCCGTTGGGGATTAGTTAAACGGTTTTAATCTAAGGTAGAGTTTCAGTGGTGTCGAATGAAAAACAAAAATTCAAAAGATTGCAACGTTCCAATGATCCAAGGCCTTTAAAAGCTAATCGCTGGACAATTCACATATGATCCTTTGAGACCTGCTTAAAAATTCAATTCTTTTTAGCGTATATCAAGGAAAGGTGAAAAATCAGTCGCCTTAGCTTTATGCTGAAGAGCAAATGGCCAGAAGGAATTAAAAGTAAGGAACCAGGAACCTATCTTTCAAGAAATATGTAGGAGAAAATAGAGATGGATGGGACATACGTTGAGAAGGTCATCGGTTGACATCACTCGAGAAGCAACGGATCAGTCATTGGTGCAAGGGTGATAATGAGGAGATCGTGTGAGGGGGGAGATGACAGATTATGGACATTCGTGAGCCTAGCTGAAGAGGTCAGCAGAAAATATAACGAAGTGTCGTTAAAGCCTTATGTTCTATTTCAAACCCACGGGAACAATAGTAATATGAGTGAAAAGAGTAAGAAGAATGATGATTTCATGTAGGCATCATTAATTCGCTTCACTTCATTAACTACTTTTAAGATGTAATTAACTTTCTCTAAATACCAAGGTGATTTAAATTTTCAAAATATACAACAAAGATTTATTGATTGAAATGTGGCTTACATTTTTCCGTTTATCATAAACACAAAATTAATTATTAATTAGTAGTAATAACTAATAAAATTTGTTATTGTAAGAATAAACTAAACATTTTTTCAGATCATTGATGTAGAAAATTGTTTTCATTTGTTTAAGAAAATAATATTTATAAGTTAGTGTTAAATGACGAAAACTTTCACTTTCGAAGAAGACTTATGTCGGAGGCAATGCCAAAAAGTCATGATAACAGTAACTCATTTATTACATAAGAAAATGGCCTTTCCATAATAGAAAAGTTTAACTGGACAAAGCACACAGTGGCTGATGAATAATAATTGTGACTAAAGCGAAAATATTTATTCAGACACTTAGAAAAAAAATATAAAAATTTAAGCAAAGAATATCTTTTTCGATATTTCCCTCTTCTGGCTCTACAACTATATACATTTTCTATAGCTGATTTGTAAGGACAAGTTTTGTGTGTACAAGTTGATCACGGATTGATATCAGTTAGAGAACCATTGCAAATCAACGAGTACTGGACAGCTGTTTCATCCTAGTCTGGAAATCATAGGCAGTACGCACCCACCGGGTTTCGAACTCAGAAGCTTTCGGTTACAAGGCAACTTCGTAGAACATTCAGTCACTAGGATCCGAATCGGTGGCTCAGTTCATAGTTTAAGCGAGACTACCAGTTAGTGTTATTGGCGAGTATTAAATTGCAATAATTTAATAAAAACTATACATTTGTCCAGTTCTTTCTATGTCAAAATTTTGATCATGAATAAATTGTCATTTTAAAGCACCTATTTCTTAGTGTTTTCACAGTATATGCATTAAAGCATTCGTTTTTAAATACACTTTAACTCAATGAACAAAGTTCATATTCAATAGACTATCAGCAATCCATGCTTTATTTTTGAAAAAATAATTTATAAATGTCGTCAAGCAAACCCACCAACTAAAAATGAGTAGAATATTATGTTCAGGTGTATGGCTACACCACTTATTTATTCCTGAATATCTTGAAATGAAAATATATAGACTAGTTATAATATCAAAACTTGAAGACGTGTAGAAAATGAAATAGTAATATTGATCTTTAATCCTGTGGCAAACTTGTAAGCCCCTAAGGTTAACAACTTTGTGTTTTAGTCATTAGTTTCACGTGTGATGCACATACTTTTTATACATAATATTTTGCTCGGAGATGGAATGTACCCTGAGTGTTAATCAGTCTGTTGCTCACTCTGATTATAAGCAAATTGTTTTTTACAAAATACGCAGTTTGTATATTTGTAACGAAAAGAAGCATAATTAATAATAATAATATGAGCGGAAGACTGACTGTTCAGTGAAGAAAACTGTTTATCCATAACAACAATTTTCGTTAAATCTGTAAAATCTCTAACTAAGTGAATACAAATAATAGTAAATTTGTTATTATTTGTAATAGTAGTATTTGCATTTCGCAATGACCGAATTAAATGAAATCAACCAACAACACATAGAGGGATGAATTTAGGAATTTGTATTTGGCGGAATTATATTTCAATTCATATAAGAAATATATTAGCAAGCAATAGTAAGTATTTAAACAATACAGAGATAGAAATAGTCAATCACCACATCCGCCACACGTCGAATGTCTCCTTGCGTATTTATACTGATATCGCGGTTTGCTTGCCAGTCTCTGCTATCTTCTAACTGATTCTGTGATATTATTTCCATCAGTATCATCTGGACTTATTTCTGAATTATCTACAAATAGGATTAGTAGCGGATCATAAATATAATCGGAACGACCTACTCATTTATTCTCACTTGATCCAAGTGTCTGTTATGAACTGAATTATCTTCGATGTCTAATATCTTCACCATTCGATTTCCCATTCTTTGTAGTATGATACCAATAGAAGGTCTATAATCATTCCCTCTGTAATAATGTACATCAGAAGTCGTGGACATCAGATGCTTTCTGAGAATTCGAGATTTGAATAGTTTTGCAGGACTTTCATGAGTACTTGTATGCTCCGCATTGCGATATTGAAGTAAGAAGTTATCCACACATCTCTCTAGCTCATCAAAATTTTGAGGACTCATTGATGCTATAGCACTCTTTAATGTTCGTACAAAATTTTCTGCCAACCCGTTTGACTGAGGATGACGTGGTGCTGTGTACAAATGACGACAACCTATATGTTTGAGCCAATCATTGAAGTTCTTCTCCGTAAAATGAGTACCATTGTCAGTAACTAAGACATCTGGAATTCCTTCTCGACTAAAAATCTTTCTCAACGCTCTGTGAGTGAATTTGGCATTAGGACTATCTGTAATGATGACTTCTGGCCATCTAGAATAAGAATCCACAATAACTAAAGCATAATATGAATTTAAGAATGGACCACAGTAATCTGCATGAATACGCTGCCAAACCTCACAAGATGCAGGCCACGGTGTCCACGATGACTTCCCATAGGACATTTTATGTAAACAGCTAGAACAGCTCTTTGATCTTTTGTTAATGTCAGCATCAATTTCCGGCCACCAGCATGTTAGGCGTGCTAATGATTTCATCTTATCAGCTCCTAGATGAGCAGAATGTAGATCATCCAAAATCGCAGATCTTAATGTTGGAGGAATAATAATTCTGTCATTCAGACATAGAAATCCTTCAGGATGGACTGAAATCTCATCTCTTCGCTTATAAAAGTCTGGAAATCTTCGCTTACACTGAACATTCCAACCTCTTTTTGTTGCATTTATAACGCATCCGTAATATTTCCGAGTATCATTTATAAGTCGAACTCGATCCACCGGTAACGGCTGGACTAATAAGCAATCAGTATCATTAGCAGCATTTTCAAATAATGAATAACGAGATAAGAAGTCTGCATGAGGTATATCCTTTGCCGATCTATGTTCAATAGTGTAATCATATGCACTTAGTTCTAAACTCCATCTTTGAACCATAGCAGCAGATGATTTATTCAAAGATTTTTCTGGATTGTAAATGAATTTCAAAGCTTGATGATCAGTAACTATGTGAAACTTAGTACCAAAGAGATACTTGTGCAAGCGTCTTATTGCCCATACAACTGCTAGAGCTTCTTTCTGGGTTTGTGAGTACCCTTGTTCACTCTTACTTAGACGTCTTGAAATACAAATAACAGGTTGTCCATTTTGCTCAAGTACTGCAGCTATACCCATAGGAGAAGCATCTGTAGTGAGAACAGACTTATCTTTCGATGAAAAAGGTCTTAGAAAGCTTGTTTATTAAGAAACTCCAAAGTTTTTCGCAAGATATTCTCATGTTGTTGTTCCCACTTAAACTGTTTACTGGAGACAATCTCAAAAAGTGGAGATAACCGTTGAGTGAAGTTGGGAATGAATCTGGAGTAAAACTGAAGAGTACCTATCCATGATCTCAACGATGACATATTATTAGGTGACGGTGCTTGAATTAGAGGTGCCAAACGACTAGCATCAGGTCTGAAACCTTCGGAGTCTACTGTGTATCCCAAGCATGATACAGACGACAAAGTGAAATGATATTTAGATGGATTAACAAGAACATTATTCTCACATAAACGCCTGAACAGTTTTAAAAGACGTTCATTATGCAATTCGATATTAGGACCATGAACTATAATGTCGTCTTGGTATGACTCAACACCATCTAATCCATCTATCATCTGATTTATTACATTTTGAAATATTGCAGGTGAAACCTTTAAACCAAAAGGCAAGAACTTATACTTGAACAATCCAAATGGAGTATTAATGGTTGTTAATGCACTAGACGCCTCATCAAGAGGAATTTGCAAATAGGCATCTTTTAGATCTATTTTGGAAAAGTATCTTGAGCCATGTAGCTTGTAGAGAATGTCTTCAGTTTCTAGAGTAGTGCAACTTTGCTGTAGTAGACGACTATTGAGTGTAAGGCGGTAGTCACCACAAATTCTAGGTGTTTTTCCATCAGCCTTTAGTGGCGTAACAATAGGAGTAGCCCAATTTGAAGACTCAACTGGCATAAGTATGCCTTGCTCAACCAACTTGTCTAACTCTTTCTTAACTGCATCTCGCAATCCATATGGAATTAATCGGCGTTTCAGGAAGATAGGATCACCCTCTATTTCAAGATGGATGGGCTGAATCTTCATACCACCTACACTCTTTGAACATTGGAGAAGTAATTCTCTGAACAAAGATTCATCAAACAACTCAGTACAAAGTGAGATTTCGACATTTAACAATCTAAGGGCTTTTAATCCCAATAAAGATGGACCATATTCACTAACAAGAAAGGGAATATTTACAAAATTACCACTGTCTGATTTCAAAGAAATGTTAGTAGCACCGATAAGAGGTAATTTATGACCAGTTATGCCTGTAATTGAACAAATAGTAGGGTCTATCTGGACATTCTTACAAATCGATTGTAAATCTTTCTTAGAAATTATAGATTCAGTACTCCCAGTATCAATTATAAAACAATGAGACTTGCCTGAACTTGTAGTGAAGGTTCTCATTAGATGAGATTGAGTATTGTGAAAAGTTGAAAGAGACATTGACTTCTTTTTACCAGACAAATTGGGAGAATCATGAGAATTCTGAGTAGCATAAGTATTTGAACTTCTGAAAACAGACTTTATGTGCCCAATTTTACCACATTTATGACACTTAGCACCCCAAGAATGGCAAGTGCTTTGTAGATGAATCTTTCCACAGGAAAAACACAGTTTAATGTTTATGCTTTCTCTCTGCATTCCACCACATGTGACGAGAGTTTGGATTTCTTTCTTTGAACACTTGTATTATCGACTTTAACAGCATGACATCAGACACAGACGTAGTGGGAGCAGAGTATTCACTGTTGACATCTTCATATGTAATAAATAAATCCTTAGCAGTTTGAAAGGTGCAGGAAGAAATCTGAATCAACTCTTTCTCTCACTTAGGAATATTGATTCCAGCAATTAGACGGTCACGTAGTTGAGTATGGAGATGATCTCCGAAGTTTCACTTTGAAGCTTGTATCTGAAGCTGAAGGATAAAATCTCTAATCTTCTGGTTGGGAGCACGAACAAGTTTGTTGAACTGAGCCCTCTCTCGTGTTTCAAAAGTAGCTATATGGAAGTGATCTATTAGAAGTTCACGGAGTTTATCATATGACAGAGAAATTGGTTTATTTGGAAATGACAGCGTTTTCAACTAGGCTGTACGCATCCAGCCCAATAGCAGTAATGAAATGTGCTGGAATTTTGTCATCGCTGTCATTCTTCGACATGCACCATGCGTCAAAACATTCAAGATAATCTGCGATTTCCTGCGGTGAATCATTCATAAGAAACTTTCCAAGGTTATTTAATTCCATAGCGAAGCTAAAATGTTATAATTATTCGTAATAGTAGTATTTGTATTTTGCAATGACCGAATTAAAGGAAATCAACCAACAACACAGAGA
Organism: Trichobilharzia regenti; assembly: GCA_944472135.2. Classification (NCBI taxonomy): domain Eukaryota; kingdom Metazoa; phylum Platyhelminthes; class Trematoda; order Strigeidida; family Schistosomatidae; genus Trichobilharzia; species Trichobilharzia regenti. The sequence goes on along the minus strand of OX235262.1, from coordinate 114,222,173 downwards.
CGGATGAATACAGGAATTTGTATTTAGCGGAATTATATTTCAATTCATATCATGGATATATTAACAAACAACATTAAGTATTTAAACAATACAGAGATAGAAATTGTCAATCACCACAAAATTATTGCGTAAGATGTTGAGGTCGCTTAGATAAAATGAAAGGAAAAGCAATCCCAAGTCAAAATATAATGATCAATTGATAATATGGAGTGAAGTGAAAGTAACAGGTACTGAATATACAGCAAAATTATGTAAACCGGCTTATTTAGGTATATAATGATGATTACAAAACAGTAGCGATGAATTAATGTCAGTGAAAATTTGTGCATTGCGGAATAAATCAAATTAATCATAATTATATTTCAATAGTTTACACACACACACACACACAATGTTTTGATAACTTTGCTCTAAATATTACCAAAACAAAACAAAAAAACTTTATTATTATGTGTACACAATTGAAATATAATTATAATTAATTAGAGGCAATGACAGTGGATTAACTGCCTATTTTGAGGTTGGAAATGAATAGAATGCGATCAGGATCGAAATCTAGGTAAAGCTGCCCAGAGATCTGTACTAAATCAGTGGCTTGCCAACAGTTTCATTACTGTAAAGTAGTAAAGTAGTGACTCGATTATGGATAAGATTTTATTTTGATAAATCACGCAGTGTTATACAGTAATTAATATTAACTGATGACGTTTCGAGCACAAACTATTGCTCATAATCATATCAAGTTACTCACACAAATTTTTTCCTTCATTTATACACATGTGTAGAAATGACTGGATATTTAAATACACTCACTTAGAGACAAGCTCTGTGGGCTAAAAGACCCGTGGACCTAATTAAACAAAATAATATAATTTACAAAATACCCTGGAATGACTGTGAGGTCAACTACATACATCAAACTAGTAGATCGGGAGTAATCAGATTTTCGGAACATAAGAATTTAGCTAAGGTGAGAATTTGAACAATGCAAGAACTACAGTTTTAGCAGAATAAAATGGTACCATCTTTTATTTCGTTGCCTTCTCGTCAGCTGCTTACATGGCAAAGACATTATTAAATATATCTACAACAACAATTTTAACATACTTGCACAGAGTTCAGTTTAAACAAAAATCAATCGATCAATATACGCATACATTAAAAATATATACATATATAAATATGCAATATTAACCACTATTCCGAACAATAATAATCAAACACAATGGAAACTTTTAGCATTTCACATTCGGAGGAAAGAGAGGTGAAATTATCCAGTTACCAGGGCAAAGAAAGGCTGATAACCGCTTCTTTCTGGACGCATAGATCAGGTTTCATGCGCTTGATGGAAATGGCTTCAGCAAACTTAAGGAGAATGGAGCTATTTTGCTTATTGATAATTTTGAACGACTTTTCAACGTCCACCTCATGACCCGTGTCGAGAAGATGCCTGGTGATGGCACTATTTAAAGCATTTGTTCCCTTTAGACGTAAGCTTTTTGGTACATGTTCGGAAAATCGTAGATATGCCCTTCTTTCTGTCCTTCCAATGTAACTGCTCCCGCAGATACATGTAAATTTGTATACACAGTTGGAGGTAACATGAGAAGGATATCTATCGATTTTCGATTGCACCAAAGAGTAAGTTGTTCGATAGACGGGAACGAGCTTAGCTGCAGGATACGCTATGGCTAGTGATGTACTCAGCCTTCTGTTGATAATCGCTGCAATATTTTCACCTTTGTAATCAAGCTGAAGGTAGACTGGCTTTTTTTCCACTGTGATTTGTTTTACTCTTTTGACTTCAGATCTTCCATACTTGTTGATGAACCTTTGAGGATACCCATTTCTTTTCAATATATTTTCAAGTAACTCAAACTCCTCCTCTAGTTTCTCTGTAGAGCATATTCTCCTTGCTCTATAGTACAAAGTTTTGACCAGACCACGTTTAAAGCTATGTGGACAAAAGCTATTAAAATGTAAGTATTGTCCTTTCCATGTGGTCTTTCGATAAATTGACTTTTGAAGACCACCGTCTTCTAGGCGTTCCATGGCTATGTCGAGGAAGTGAAATTTTCCATCACTTTCGTGTTCCATAGTGAAGTCAATATTGGCGTGTGCACCATTGAATAATCTTAGTAAGCGTGAAGCATGACTTTTATTTTTGCACACTATAAATGTGTCATCAACATAACGACAGTAGGAAGATGTTTCGTCGATTGCATGCTTCAGCTTTGTTCTTTCAAGGTTAGACATGAAAATATCTGCTAAAACAGGGCTAAGTGGACTACCCATAGCTACACCATCTATTTGGCGGTAAAACGTGTTGTCAAATAGGAATTGCACATCCATGGTGCACATAAGCAGTAGGCGTTTGAATTCAGATTCTGGGAGTGGGAGAAGATCGGACTGCTGACAGATGATTTCAATGGTTTCATTGACTGGAATCATTGTGAGAATATCACTGTGAGAATGGTTGACCCCGTGAAGATAAGTAATTTATAAAAAAAGCTCAGCGACTGCACTGCATGCATTAACACACAACCACACAATAGGATGGGAGAGGGTTAAAATTCTAAAAAGTAATATAAGTAGGTGGAGATAGAGAGAGATTGATTACTGAATCCTGGTTCATCGAGTCTACACCCAACATATGCAAGAGAAATGATTCAATGCAAATACCAGAGATGTGGAAGATATTATTACCACCAGTCAAATCAGAGGAGGATAATAAATAATCTTAAAATGCTATTTCGATTCATGTATATCATAACATTCTAATTGTATTTCATGAATAACACTCATATTATTATTTCTGAATGTACATTATCCAAAAGTGATTTTTATTCGAATATCTAATCAATTCCACTCATGTATGTAAATGAAGAAAAAAGTTGTGTGAGTAACTCGATATGATTATGAGCAATGTTTGTGCTCGAAACGTGGTCATCAGTTTATATTACTGTATAACACTGTGTGATTTATAACAAAACAAAGTCTATCCATAATGGAGTTATACTCTACCTCAGTGCCCAAGTTTTATACTTATATCAATTAGTCCTCATTTGTTTGTTCAGAAGACATGACGTTTCATAAGGAGTGTATAAAACGTCGATACACAGAGTCAGCGGAGGCTTGGCGGATTAATTCATCAATCCAGACTAGATTTGTACCCTTCTGTTATCCACCATGGCTGTATTATTCTGTCTACGTCGAGTTATGTAAAGAAGTAAAAAAGAGCGTATGCTGGAAAAAGGCTTCAAAATATAAAGCATTTAGGACAATGACAGCTAGACACATAGTTGAAGTGGAATACTAGACAGACGTTAGTAAGTCCTTCAGAATAATAGGTAGACAACACTTTCATATTATTTTAGAATATTTTGAATTCCCTGTCACTAAGGCATTTGAAACTAACTCTGTACACAGTAGAACGCTGTAGATTTATCTTGCTATGCTGTGGTAACAAAATTCAAACTCACTAGCTAATGTAAGTAGTGTGTTTTAGTTTGATGGGAAAAAAACTCTATGAAAATACTCATTAATTTCTTACAGTGAAGCTTAAAATTTGATTTTGGCTAATGTAAAGTACACTAATATAATTTTTCTGTGAATGGAAAGTAGTTATCTGACGCCGAATTTTTATCTTTAATCAGTCAGATAGAAAGCCCATCCGTATAAACTAAATGTTGCATCTGATAAATTATTTGTACTTGAGTATTAAAAGAGATAAAGGAAGTGGTTTGTAATTTAAACTAGACGTAAGCCCATCTAGTTTAGTTCACACTTGCTGCCTATCACACATTTTTTTATAATAGACACCTTATTGAAATATCTGTTTTATCGAGTACTACAATATCCCATGCATTGCATCATATTTTTTTTGAAATTCTTATTATTCCAACCATTTATTTGTGTCCTTGAGTCCAAAAACGTTCTGAAGCACATTTTTAATTGGCTTCCAAACTACTAGGCCACACGTCTTGGAGATGAAGAAAATATATGATAAGAGATTAGTCTGTGTTTCCGAACTAACAACATTGTGTCACATAACAAACTACATATGTGCTATTTTACTTGAAGATCCCAGATGAAGAGAATATATTGCCTAGTGTGTTTAATGGTAAGAGTCCTGTACATTGTGTAAATATTCTGTCTGAAATAAAACTTTTATTGTGATTAAGTTGCAAGAATTTTAGAAAAGAATTTGTTGGCTAAAAGGTATGTGACAAGGTCCGTGCTTGTTTTAAATATGCCGATGAAAAAGTGATTGAAGTATTTGTGATAAAAATAAGCTCAAGTATTTTATTAGTTGAATGCACAGTGTACTTATACCAAAGATGGTGATTTATAACCAGTGTCTATTCAGCAAAGGAATTTAAATAAATTTGCAGCATCGTTACATCTACATACCTCGAGACCTTAAAGCAACACATCTTTTAGTAAAGATCAATTATTAATAGTCGCTTCCGAATTGTAAACATGTGAAAAGCTGTATCTCAAGTTAGAAGGCATTAAACTTATCGAGAAATGCTTTGCACATGGACAGAAGAGCAAATTCCATCATAGTTTTTCAAGGGAAAAAGGAAGAGTGTTAGAAACACCTTGATCAACTTCTGTCACTCAGCTAACCATGATGATTTTAAGATCATCAATGTGATTTATGCTGATAAGCTGCATTTTCTTCATTCAAAACCTTTAAAGACATCAGAGGCCTTGACCATTTATGAATCCAAGTCAGACTTTTGAGTACAAATATGTGTGGTTCTTATTTCTACTTAGGCCGTAGAGACATACAGATTTGTTTGTACATTGGTTAATTTTATCTGCATACCTTTATTGTAACGACTACTATTATTTCTGTTCCCACTTTGAACTGTTTATGACATTATTTCACTTGCCTTATTTATTATCTTAAATCAAGATAGATTTCACAGTGCTAAAGTCTATCATCTCAAACTACTTACTGTGTTACATAGTGTTTTATTTGCCTACTAATCCCATTAATTGTATATCCCTTTTCGATATCTATGCATTATATGAACTATTTTATTTATGATGTTATTTATTTTCAAATTTGCCTACGGATTGACATCAGTCAGAAAACCGAACACTGGAAACCAGGGAGTACTGAACAGGTTTTTCGTCCCAGCTTCTGGCTCATCGGCAGTGTGCACCCACTGGGTTTTGAAACAGGGACCCTCCTGTTACAAGGCGACTTCGCGCACCATTCAGTCCAATTTTTGTGTCTGTTCATTTGGGTGTTTGACACGATGTCAAGTGGTTTTATAATGCTCATACAAGAGAAGTTCTTAGAAATGATTCCAACGGTGTGAAAAGAGGTGGAAGGAAGAAAATAAGATCGACTTTTAGAATGTTTTTCTACTGCGAAATTCGTCCAAAACCACATTGACCAATATCCGTAGATATGAACATTTTAGTCGATTCTGAATATAAAACTTGTATAACATGAACAACTGTATGACGTTGACTGATAATTCCCGTCGACAGTCATGCCGTAAATTATTTGTATTTGTTTATTGTTATATTTCTCTAGATGTATAAATAGATTGATGCAAGGTGTAATCGTTTCTTTACAGACTCACGTGGTTTAATGACTACTTTTGAAAGGAAGAAGTGACCGATGAGGCTCAAAAGTAATGTTTATTGGAACAAACTCACTGTAGATACATAAATTTGGTACACCTTATTTTCAAGTCTTTATCTGCACATTATTTGCAAATTGGTCGAGTATCACCATATTCGATATTTTGTTGGATTCTGTACAGTGTTGTAACGTTCTTGTCATACAGTTATCTTCTTCGATTGCTTTTTCCAGTGCCCTGAAACATACTGTTACTTTTCTGAATTCGTTTACTGATACACTACTTATATCTGGCTGTAAGTAGCACTCACACACTGTCACTAAAGAATGTAATTAATGTACAACTCAATGTTCAGGTTCTAAATAACCTTTTTTTTATTAGCTTGAAGTTTAATAAAATATCTGCCCACAAGGCATCTAGTTAGAAATTACTTATTACTTTTAAGAGACTGTATTTATTAAAATAACAAGGGTGATTTAAAATTCTCTTCGCTAATAAACATTTTTACTGAAAATCATATGACTGGTATACTGCAGCTTCAAAAAAAAGCCAATACAAGCTTCTTACAGCAAGAACTTTCCTTTAAAACTTATAGACTAATTACAAAGCTTCCTAAAAATTATTAACAGCAGTCTACTTGATAGCAATCCTTTTTGTCAAAGCTGAACATTTCTGAATGTGCCAAGGAAAAAGCAAAATATTTAGCTGCAGTCCAGTTGAGCTTTCGGTAGACTGCATATATGATATTACGATTAGATATGTGTGATAAAACCTTCATGATAAAGAAAAATTCACATATCTACAAATTTTTTAAAATTCTAGTGATCTACTGGAATGAAAAGGGGAATTACAGCTTTCACTCCAGAAAGCGTTACAATTTTACTTTAGACTCATTTCAACTTGTCACAAAAGAATTTAAACAATGTCTCATGACCAAAAAAGATTAGATTGATGATAATAAGCCTTTAGAATTCGTTAACATCATTTAAGTTGAATTTACGGTTTAGGTAAATATAGTTTTCATAAGAAAATGTTATGCAGGTGAATATATATTTATCCTAACGTCGTATTCACTCTTCATCTGTTTTTATTCTTTTTCTTCAAGGTGGAACATATAGCTTCAAGCTGTGAAATTTCACTGGCTGTACTGTGCGTCGGTGGCTTAGTAATAGAACGCTCGCCAGTCATGAGTGTGGTACGGGGTCCGATCCCCGACTGACGCACTTCTTTACCTCTCTTGGCCGGTGATAAGACTGGTAAAAGGGAAAGTTAGACACGAGGCTTGCAATCTCACCACGTAAAAGTAAAAAAAGACCCACTGCTGTCGAAACTTCTAAGCTCTAGCTTGAAGCCGCATGTTCCACTGGGAACCTACAAGAATCAAATAATAATAACCGTTGCTTTTATGGGGTGAGGTCACTATCCTTACGACTAAACTTACCTCTTTTCTGGGCTTATCACCGGTTGTAAGTTTAAGTGAGGCTTCAGGATGAACCGACCGGGAATTGAACCAGCACCACTTGAGTGACTGGCGAGTAATTTACCGATGCAGTTTATCATATTATAAAGTTTATAATTTTATTAGGCTTTTAACATGCCAAATATAGTAAACTAGAGTATGTGAAGTAATGGTAAATCCATTAATATATATTTTGATCAGTTTTTTAACACTGCTTTCGTTCTACTTCAAAGGGTGTTAATTCTGTTGTCATCACTTATTTTAGACAACTTTTATGAAAAAACAGAAATGTATTTTTAGATCGAGTATCAAAGGGAACCGATAAGTAATAAAGGTAATGATTCCTGTAAGGTTTTATTATCTATACTAAGAGGTTTAAACCCTTCATTCTATGATACTTATGATTATGAATGATAGATTTCGGTTAACCCATTTAGGATAAACCGGCTTACAAAGCAATGAAACAGTAGTCTTCGGCATGCCGCTAATTGATTCACATAAAAAAGGATGATTGTGTGTGTCTAAATTCTGGTTTAAATAAGTACTGTACTGTTTAGATGCCATAATAATACAATGGATCTTTCCAATCACTAAAATGATGTCGGAAGATTTCTCATATTTTTATGTTTTGCTAAATAGGATATCGCTTACAACCAGTTATCATGTTTTATAGGCGTATAATTAACTTGTTGAAAGGATGACACTTAATAATAAAACTTAATGATGATAGCCAAGTAGTGTGACGATTTATTTCTTAACAAGAGAGTTACTTTATAATTTTATTGGTGTATAGTGAGTAGCAGTGGAATCCAGGAAGCCGACATGTCAACCTGAGGCCGAGCACTTCGGTCCAATCAATAGACAGGAAAATCTAAAATTCAATTAAAGAATTACTTTATAGTTTGAAAAACAAATTAGAGAAACAGAGATAGACAGTTATAAGTTTATTAGACTTCTGCATGGAGGATTTAATCATGAGCCGACATCAGTTAGAGAATCACCAGTTAGACTTCTCAACAATTATGTAACTTTATAAAGCCGTTCCCTTTATTATTTTAAACAAAGAAAGAACAAATATATTTACAAAATAATATGAACTCGTTCTCTTCAACTGCGTACATCCTAAGTAAATCAATTATGCGTTGCGAAATTTTCTGAACATACTTTTTACAGTGATTTCAAGTTATCGATAGAAAGTATAAGCGACATAATTTCAAAGATGATGTAAGTGAACAATTATTTATGTATTAATTAGACAAAAGGGTTGACTTCAGATTTCGCTAGGAAACAAGGATGGACCAGAGACAAAATACAAGATTGAACAACAGAATTAGCTTATACATATTATGGTCGACAGTTCAGGAAGGTAGGGGTCACTAGCAAAGCAAAATTATAAAATAGATTATTATTATTGTTCCCTTGGGTTCCCACTGGGAAATACGGCTTCAACTGCACGTCTCCACTTGCCACTTCTGTCTTCCTTCTGCTGTACTTTTCCCCTCCATCCATGTTAGTTAGTTCATACTCTTTCAACTCCCCTTCACACCATCTCCTCCATGTCACCCTTGCACTGACAACCCACTCGCCGCCGCTTCCCTTTCGGCCTGGTTCCACTCGAGGAATGGCCTGACGCGCGCGCGATTTCACCCAGCGGCCTTCTCAGCGAGTGAGTGTCCAATCCATCACCATCCACATTCTCCTGCATATTTGTTGGTTGGCGATTGGTTCTTGTTTTGTCTTGTTTGTTCCCAGCCATAGTTTCTTGTTGGTGATTCTTTCGGCCTGGCCGGGCTAGCCATCTGATGTTCAGTATATAGCCAGCGAAGACAGTTGTTAATAAAGGTCTGCAACAGGCTGTTGGAAATATTCTTTGTGACCCGCCCGCCCACCAAGTTTCTGATCCGATCCGTATAGAAGAACTGACTGACTTGACGTTGTTTGTATTGAATTGAATCCGACCGAATTTTGTTGTTGATGGTGGCTGAGTTGAGTGACGAGGATTTCCAGATTGGTTGTTTCAGGTTGGTTGATGAATGTGTTTCTCGCTCGCCTTCCTGATTCTCGCTCGATTTGACATCCTCGTCCGTTCCGACTGGCTGTAGTTGAGACAATTCTCCCTCACTAGATGATATGTGAATGAAGTCATTAAACTCTTTCAAATCCCTCCCGTTGATGGTGATTGACGCTGGATGTTGGTGCTGTTGTTGTTGGTGGTGGTTGGTTGGTTGGTTATTTTCATAACCTCCATCTTGTCTATGTTCACCTGGAGTCCTGTCTTCGCCGGCTGCTTCTTCGACCAGTTTGTCAGTTTTCACTTGTAAGTCTTCGATTTTGTGACAGTGACATCAAACATAAATCATCCACACGCGAAATCCAGGTCTTTTATGTTCGTCACGTCGGTCCAGGATATCGCTGTCTTCTCGTTTCCCTGTCACTGTCTGACGCATAATCCAGTCAGTCCACCAGAATTAGGAATATCATTGGTGATAATAAGCTAGCACCCTTGTCTGACTCCTGTGTTTACTCGAAACGCATAGCTGCGTTTTCCGTTATGGATCACTTGACATGTTCCGTTGTCGTACAGCTGTTGAATGAGGTTGATGAATATTTGGGGTACACCGTATTACTCGAGTAGTTTCCAAATTACTTCGCGGTCAGCGCTGTCTGTCGAAGGCCTTCTCAAAGTGTATGAAGTTGAGGTAGAGGTTTGATTGCCATTCCATGCTTTGTTCGATGATGATGCGTAGAGTTGCAATTTGGTCAGTACATGATTTGCCTGCCTTTCCTGAATCCAGCTTGTTCTGGTCGGAGTTCTGTCTCCAGTGCGTCCTTTAATCTCTCCAGGATGATGCGACTCAGGATTTTACTTAGCGTCTACAGGAGCATGATTCCTCGCCATTTCTTGCAGAGTCCTGAAGTCTCCCTTCTTTGGTAGTTTCACGAGGTAACCTTTCCTCCAGTCAGTAGTCACCTTTCCCTCCTTCCAGACCTTTCGCAATGATGGAGTCAGAATATCTGCTGTGGTCTCTGGGTCCGCTTTCAGTGCTTCAGGGGGTATTCCATCTAGTCCAGCTACTTTTCCAGCTTTCAGAAGCTTGAATGCATTCAAGACTTCAGCTGTCGTTGGAGGATTAGTGTCAACTTAATAAATAATAAAATAATTTAATTCAGTAGATTTTGAACCTTAATAATGAGTTCAGCTCAGTGAGTAAAAGTCAAAATCAAGATTAAGTGGAGTGTTACGTGACAGAACAAAAACACAAAAGCACACGAACAAAACAATTACGGTTACCAGGGTCGTGAGAGGATAGTCACATTCTCTTTCTGTATGCATAGGTTGGGCCGAAGTCTTTTAATGGCAACGGCCTCCCTCAACTGAAGTAAACATGCTTTTCTTTGAGTACTAATTATTTTGAAAGCTTGACTAATTTCCACTTTATGTCCCTTGTCAATTAGGTATCTGGTGATTAAGCTTGCAGACACTTTGCTACCTTTTAAATGGAAACTTTTAGGGATATATTTAGAGAATCTAGCAGAATCCCTCCCCTTTGTCCTTCCTATGCACTTGTTGACGTAAGTGCAGGTGAACTAGTAAATGCAGTTTGAGTTTAAATGAGCAGGATACTAATTTACTTTTGACTGGGTTAATGAGCATACTGTGTTGTAAAGTGGAATAAGTGTGGCGGCAGGAAACGTTATTTTCTATACGTCAGAAGTGGACATTCTTTTTACAAAGAAGTAGTAATTTTCATAACTGTTTTTCAGGAAGAATAAGTAGTTCAGATTGCTGGCATATGCTTCTCACTTTATCCTCAATTGGTATGCTAGTAAACAGCGAACAAACATCTAATGATACGAGAAGTTTGCCTGAAATGTTCAGTTGGTCTAATTCTCGTGAGAATTGCAAGGATCCTTTGACTCTATGAGGTGCCAACTTTTGTCGGACTGGTTCTTACTTTTGTGCCAACCACCTAGCCAGTTTATGGCATAGCGATTTCACCATTGACACCATAGTTTTCAATGGCACATCAGGTTTGTGGACTTTGGGTTGATAATACAGGAATAGTAGACCTGGACCCCTTGCTTTGAGGTCATTATAGGCACCGTTGTCGATCAGTACTTCTTCAAGCAATTCCTTTAGGTGTCTGTATATTTTGTTTTCAAAGACTGTTGTTGCATCGTTTTTTGACTCCTCCACTTGGAATCTCATCGTATCACTGAGAAGCGTTGTCATACTGAAGATGTAGTTTCAACGGTTCACTATTACGACACAAGAACCATTGCCTGGTTTAAGAATGACGATCTTGTCATTGTTCTTTTGGTATTTTAACGCTAGCCCGTGTCCTTAGTAAACATTTTCTACTGTGATAATGATCTGGCATACCAACCATTTTTAACCTAAGCCAAACATTTTTATCCTCGTCTATATGTGTCAAATCTTATAGTTGGTCGTATAAATACTCAAACTGCGTTTCTGTGTCAACTCTGCTGACAAACGCGTTTGTCACGTGGTGCTTAAATCCTGGAGACAGTGCTCCGGTTTCAACTTAGTTTGGCTTCAGCTCCAATAGATAGTATACGTATTTTTCCATGGACTGTGGAAATTCTTCATATAGTTGCTCCCCTACTAAGCATTTCCTGAGCTCCTTTTTATATGAATTCACGATCTGTAGTTGTTAGTCTTGCATGAAGTTAATAAGCTTTAATCGACACACCAAACTGAGACTTTCTAGCAGACTGTCAAGTTTGACTAAATCTGATCTCAAGATGTCGATGTATTTCTGAAATGAATCAATATATGATTTGGTGATGCGACGCAGATTCTTTTAAGTATTTGTAACATATTGATTTTTGATTTACAGCTTGATTCCACACTGTATTTTCGGTACACGTATGGAATTTTCAGCATGGATATCGGTAGCCCGAATTTTGCAGGCCGACCATAGATATCTGATGTGCGTCGGTGCGGGCTCGAACCCCGGACCATGTGCATGGTCGGCGAGAGTCCTAACCACTGTGCCACCGACGTACACAGTTAAAGAGAATCCACGAAATAAAATGAGCTCGCATTGTCTTGCAAATATATTTGTTCTTTCTGAACTCAAAGTTATGTGATTTTATGGTTATTTGAAGAATAAACGAACTTGAAATAAAAGTAAGTGGATTAAAGTTGGTGATCAAATGATACACACAAATGTGGCTGGTCATTTTAAGGTGTCCTGGTTTTTTTTCGCTCAAAAGGTAGACATATGACGCATCAAACGGGAATATTGTTTTCACTAGCTAGATTTGAAAATATTTAGGCAATATTTTTATCAACAGACGTTAAATGTCGCATTTGCAATTTCTTTAAATAAAATCTAGGCAGCGTCTTTATTTATTAGTATGCTTGTGAATGTTTTCATTTAACTGAGAGAAAAACTCTGCTGAAAAATTGTTTTTCATGATATATTGGAAGTAGAAAGTGCTCACAAGAAGAAAGCAATACTGAATAGTGTCGGTAGACGAATACTGATATCCGACTATCGACCAAAGGCGAGTGTACTGCTCATCAGTCCGCTCCGTCCTCCTTATTGGCTGTGAGACCTAGCCATTGAGAGTGGAAGACATGAGAAGTTTAGCTGTCTTTGATCATAGGTGCCTACGCTCTATCTCCCGTGTGAAGTAGTTTAATAAGGTGAGCAATATTGAGATTAGGCCTCGGTCGAGTTCTAGGTAAGGAGGGGAAATCAATCGACGAGGCTGTGAAATTACATCGACTGAGATGGTTAGGACATGTGTCACGTATGCCTAGTCATCGCCTTCCTCGACGGGAAATGTTAGCTGACATAGGGTCAGGCTGGAAAAGAGCTAGCACATGGTGGTCAAACCAAAACATGGCTTCCCCAGTCAATGAAATCCACAACAGTTAGCTTAAGCCAGTCACGTAGGAAGGTGTAGACTTCCTGACTGGTTAGGGTCCTCGGGACGGTAAAAACCAATGGTTGGAAACAATTGGTGATATGGCTCAAAATCGTTCTCAATGACTGGCGCAGGTGCATTCACTCCCTGTGAATTATGATTTCCAATGAAACTGTTTTGTTCTTCGTTATTACTATTCCTTTGTCTCACACCTCTGTTTACTGTCTCTATTGTCCTTTTCTTCTACTTGCTTCTTTTGGTTTGTGTGCTACATGGAGTGTAGCGACTTGAACTGCCGCACATCGGTGCAAAGTTCTATGTCGAAAATAGACAGACAGACAGATAGGTAGACGAATAAATGTGTGGATAGAAATCATCAACAATACGACGAAAAACGAAAGCAACAAAGGGACCAAAATGTAAGAAATTGAAAATTTCTAAAATACTATCAAAATATCTGAGGACTAACTGCGTAAGACATGCTGCTGTAAACCATTCGATCGTACTGGATTATGAATGAACCAGAATCAAAATCACGTTTAGTCTAATTTATTTGAATTACCTGTTATCTATAGTAGAAAGCGACTTGTGGTAATGAGTTTTAAGCTTATCTGCGTCTATCTGACCGATGCTATCATTGTTTGGAGCGGCTGTGTTTGGCTTGAAATATGTACGCATATATCAGTGGTACAGATAGTCTGTTAGGATAGAATGAGCCCATTGTGATTATATCAAGGGGTGAGATTTTACGCCATTCTAATTTTGTGAAGAGTTAGGAGAGGTGTTCGGCTTTTCCCAAAACTAATGGTAAATTATTGCAATATTACAGGTGAAAGGCTGGTGAATCTAACTAGCATTTAGAATACCGACTTTTACGATAAACCGCTGTCAAATATTCTATTTTTCTCCGCATTTGTTTCTTTTTTTTAAAGTTGCAATTAAACAAAACACATTTTGAGTATATGAGTATAAAAATGCAGCATAGAAAGAGAAATAGATTTTACTATACTAAATTTTATATTTATCCTTTTATAACAAGTTATACATTGGAAACAAATTTTAAAAAAGACTCTCAGACTGTAGAAATGACAGATCGAATTTAACGTTTCAATGTTTCATAAAAATCATGTTTGTTCAAATCAATATATGCAGCAATCTGTTTTTTTGCTACTTGACTGTTGTTCAGACAGTCAGTATACTCCTCTTTTCTTATATTAGAAAAAAGTTTACTTTAACATAAGACATAGGCCTTATTTTTGTATCAGATTACCATGGAACATCACATTATAATCAGATGAGACTTGTAATACAAAACAGAATAAAGAAAACACCATAAAAAGAAGACATAGTTCTATGTATTATGAAGGACTTTGCTGCATTTTACAACTCGGAAGCCTCTCAGGCTACACTAGTTCTTCTTATTTCATCATAATAGGTTGTAATATATACTTTTGTAACGGAAAAAGATAAGAGACTTGGTAAAGCACCTTTTTAATATGGAAAAATACATTATATGTATACCTTCTGAACCACATTAAAAGTCGGCTAGTTCAGCCTACAATAAACTGCCCTGATTGGTTGACGATCGGCCCAAAGTTAAATAGTGAGATGAGAAGGTGTCCAGTGAGATTGTTTTCTGACCACAACGTAAGCCGAATCCAGATTTGAGGAACAAACACTTCTACCTTTTTTTGATGTGGTTTTGTTCTCTGAGCTGGATGGTTAATTTGCGAAGCTTTCATCACCCTACTGGGTGACATCTTCAGCGCATACTTCAAATTGAAGTAGGGTGATGAAAGCTTCGCAAATTAGCCATCCAGCTCAGAGAACAAAACCACATCAAAATCATCCACCTGAGCTACAAATCTTCTCTATCATAACTTCTACCTTTGAAGAAATTGACTTAAAATGTTGATTTCAAATTTGTCCGCATCCTGTCACTCTGAATTATGTAAATATGATCCGTAATACACGCCACACTATAAGTAAATAAAATGATTATTGAATGCAGTACTTTTAAATAATTGTAATTCGTAATGTATATATATATATATAGTTTGACAAAGTTAGCTACTTGGCTGAAATGAACATTTTCAATCCAACTGTTGTGTTCATCCTGGAGTTAGCCAAGTGATACAGTGTACTTTTGAATAAGCTAATAAACTGATTAATACTAATACAAATTTCAGAGGGAATGGAAGATAATTATTTCTTTAGAAATCTATAAGGATGTTTATTTATAGAAAGAAGTATATCTAAGATAAAAAATCTTGCTACAAAAGATGTTAAATTTGATCCCCTCTAATTCACACAGAAGGACTGTAGCATATTTTTTGGATTGGAACTTCCCCACATATTTTAATCTTATTATATTATTATTATTGTTCCCTCGGGTTCCCACTGGGAAATACGGCTTCAACTGCACGTCTCCACTTGCCACTTCTGTCTTGCTTCTGCTGTACTTTTCACCTCCATCCATGTTAGTTAGTCCATACTCTTTCAACCCCTCTTCACACCATCTCCTCCATGTCACACTTGCACTGACGACACACTCGCCGCCGCTTCCGTTTCGGCCTACTTCCACTCGAGGAATGGCCTGACGCGCGCGCGATTTCACCCAGCGGCCTCCTCAGCGAGTGAGTGTCCAATCCATCACCATCCACATTCTCCTGCATATTTGTTGGTTGACGATTGGTTCTTGTTTTGTTTCGTTTGTTCCCAGCCATAGTTTCTTGTTGGTGATTGATTCCGACCCGGCCCGGCCTGTCCCGGCCATCTGATGTTCACTATATAGCCAGCGAAGACAGTTGTTGGTTGATAAAGGTAGCGTCTGCAACAGGCTGTTGGAAATATTCTTTGTGACCCGCCCGCCAAGTTTCTGATCCATTCTATATAGAAGAACTGACCGACTGACTTGACGTTGTTTGTATTGAATTGAATCCGACCGAATTTCGTTGTTGATTGTGGCTGAGTTGAGTGACGAAGATTTCCAGATTGGTTGTTTCAGATTGGTTGATGAATGTGTTTCTCGCTCACCTTCCCGATTCTCGCTCGATTTGACATCGTCGTCCGTTCCGACTGGCTGTAGTTGAGACAATTCTCCCTCCCTAGATGAGTGAGTGAATGAAGTCACTAACCTATTTCAAATCCCTCCCATTGATGGTGATTGATGACTGGAATAAAATATATACTTACATAACAGTGAAATTGTAGTTATTCTGTCAGAACTATTTAGGTGGAATTTGGCAAAACATCAGTTTATTTGCATTATTTTTGTGAATATAGACTTTTATAACTTCTATATATGTCCAAATCAAGTTCACTTTTAACAGTTTGAAAAATAGGGGCACTGTGTGTATGATATTCATTATTATAAAAGTTTTTGTACTTCTCAATGAATGAAAAACAAAACTATACTGTTTTTTGTACTGACGTTTCGCTATTTAATGCTTACAGCTCTATCAAAGTATTATTCAAGCAGAATTTTCAAAATCTCATATTATATATAACAACTTAATCATCGTTCATCAGTGTGGGGTAAGTTTTACGTTGTCAAGTTGGCCAAGTGATAAAGATAACAAAACCAAGTGTTGATTGTTGGATCTGATAAGCGTATAAAATTATATAAGCAGCATATATGTTTACATAGTGAAATTGCCTATCACATGCGTGTTGCTTTTGTCATTTCATGGTGGACGGGGGTGTTGTGATCAGGTCAAATTCTGTTTTAGTCCATCATTCCTATTCAGACAATGTGGATTCCAATTGATATGAAATGCTTCTGATATCAAACGTTCTTTGTGACTTCTGAAATTTTTTTTGGGTTATTTCAGTATTGTCATGATATGCATCCATATAGATATGTGTGTGTATGGTGATCTCTCTTTCTGTTTGCTCGCTTAGTCTGTGACCATTTCACTTGTATCAACCTGTCTCCTTTAACAATGTATATTCCCCTTATATTATATATAATATGAGTGTATGTTGACAGTCCGTTGCTTGGTGACATATATCCATATTATATGTGTGGTTGTTGACATGTCTGCTATATTTTGCTATGTATATATGGATCGACACTCCATTATAATTAGCCATTCATGTTAAGACTGTCTATTGATTTGTTCACACACTTGTCTGGACATTCATATATATTTCGCTCTCACAATCTTGTGTGACTAATTTGGTGTGATACCACTTTTGCATTCTCCTTGTGTTTGGAAAATAGAAGTATCATCACAAACCTAGTGGTCTTCTAATTTCCGTCCTTCCTGCGTCAGGACTATTAAATTCTCGACCAGTACATAACACTAATTTGGTGATGAGTACATAACAATTTGGCGACGGGGAAAACTACTATTAACCACTCAGCAGCAGCAACATAACATGTCAAAATCAGTATTGTGACCTGATTCTATAGCGAATAGACTTACAGACCCATAAAGAATATCTCTGATTGTTTTTCATTCACTGGAAAATACAAAAGCTTTTATAATATTGCATAACTTTTCCTAATTCTATCAATATCTAGTCCTGATACACCAAATGTAAACATTCTGTTAGAAAATTACGATAATGTTCTACTTATATTACTCATTAACTGATTGTTATAGGCGCAGCGCAAAATAATCCTTCAGGATACAGACTTGAAGTCTTTGACCAAACCGAAATAAAACAAAATTGTTCTAAGTTAACTCAAACTAAATCCAAGAAAAACCAAACACTTCTAATTACAACTGACCCAATTCAAAACAAAACTAATGGTTTCAAAGAGAATTATATTGATAACAGAATGTTGAAGTGCAAGATAATTATTCTATTGAACGCAATGTTTCAGGTAAACATGGTACAAACCTTCAAGTATGAGGTTATCCAGCATTCAAATGCAAAGAGTACAACAGTCGAACCCAAAATTACTTCGCAATCAACAAAATGTTAATTTAAAGAAGAAATGTACAAGAGCCCAGTGAAGCACAAACCGTCTAATTAACACAAAATACAAGACGGTATGTAAACCAAAACTTAAGTTTTCAAGGATGGAAATATTAAACGTAATACTGATTTCCAATTCACTTAATCTGATATGATTCTCAGTTAATGTAAGTAACTTCAGGAACTGTTGTAAGTGTAGGACTTTGGCATTGTGGTAGAATGTAATTCTATCACTGTGTGAAATTTAAAATAAACTTATCTTATATGGAATAACTTTAAAAATGTTCACAACAAGTTGTTCGTCATCTGAAAACAGTTCACTCATTAACTAATTAATCAGGCATAAAACCCATAAATAATGGAGACGAATTTCCTTCGATACACCGCTACAACAGCTTGTTTTTTTCTAGATTTAGGTATTTATTTGGAAGTGACAATGTAAACGCCGTGCAGATCAAGTTATCTCAGTGAAAGCAGATAGACTCTGGGACCTGCCCTACTCAATTATTATCCAAAAAATTGGATTCTGACTTTAAGTACCTAGAGGAATAAATAACAAGTTAGTTCCTTCAAAAATACACCACAGATTTCTAAATTCAGTTGGATAAATGGTACAGTTTTAATGTGACCTCATAACTGTTATCAAGATAAATTTCCCCATGAAATGACATTTTTCAAGCAACCAGGGAGGTACTGGATAACTGGTCTGTTCATGAATGCGGAATAAATCTTTGTAAACCAAAATCTGCCTGCTAGAAAAGATCATAACATTACTTAGAAAATACTAAGAACAATGAAATTGAACAATCAATCTGTCAGTATATTGTATTTAGAAATGCTTCTACCTGATGAGTATCTTTGCACAAGTCTTCGTATAACTGTGCATTGATTGTAATTAGTTGTTTAGGAAGACAACTTTAAATATTACAACTTCAAGAGTACCTCCTAGAAGTAGTTGGAAAGTCAACATTATCGGAATATAAGTAAGTGAATAGAGATAATTTGAATCAATTGGGTAAATAATTAAGTCACTCATTTGACCAGAAATGAAATATGATTAAAGTAGCTATAAAATAATCTCATTTACACCTACTGGTTTCCACTCAGTCATTAAGGGGACTATGGTTTTATGCCAAGAATCAAATATTTTGAGGTTCTTGATTTTCTGTTTGTGAGAATCCAACAGCTCGTCAATCTGTCAAGCTTCAGTAAATTAGTGTCCTCTCAAAAAGTTAGCTTTGTATCACATTATATATATATATATATATATATATATATATATATATATATATATAAGTAGAAACTGTGATAATTAAGATACTATCCTGTCCAGGTAGGTTTTCTGTGAACAGATAGCTGTATTGATCCATCACGTCATCGACTAATTACTTTTTTTTCAAGATTTACTGCAATACACAAGTATTTTCAGATAACAGGAAACGACGTTCATATCTCAATTTACCTAAAACAAATGTTTATCAAGTGAAGTTTCCAATACCTGTTGAGTAAACATTGGCAGCGATAGTCTTATTTTAGTTTATTATTTAAAGAAGTCGAACAGACAGATAGTATTATTTATTGCATAAAGATATTGATGAGAGTTGAATTTATGTAGTTCTACTAAAGTAATTTAAGTGGTAAAATATCAACAAATAACACTTAAAGTTTTAATGTCATTTAAAAGTAGTCAGAGCACCAAGACCTACTCTCCAACTTGCCACTAAAAAAGACGTATACATCAAGCTACACTGTATAGGGGATCACAGCAGCTTGACATATAGATAACGACTGAACTCTGCGGTTAAAAAGACTTTTTATACAGCTAAGAGCTGAATGATTGAGAATGTGAACCTGATATATCCATTTAAGTCCATTGAACATGCGAAAAATGATGCCACATCCCACTGTATTTATCATTTTCAATGTAAGTGTGGTCACATATAAATAGGGAGGACTTATCGATCTTTGTAAGTAAGGGCTTCAAGGCATATACCTAAGTGGCTTCAGAAGTAAACTGAATTTCGAGAATCCATTAATGGTGAGGACAGATGTCTTAGCTTCTCTGTTGTGATTTACTGATGTTTACGGTCTTTTAAACCTATCTGTAAAACGCATTTGGGGCATATTTCTAAAGTTTGTGGAGGCCCTAGCAATTAGGAAGTTTAAACCAGCTTTACGCGTTCACAAACGATTCTTCATCACACTGGACCTTCCTTGGTAAATTTTGTTTTTATACACCAGGGTAGAGGTACTATTGCCTCTCTTCTTCGGTTTGGTGATCTTCATTGTCAATTGGACTTTCAGTGTGTCCTTTTAGCTTGGATTAAGTCTATTTCCTAGCCCCTTAATTCTTTATTATTTTCATATATATACATATATTCCTATAACGTCCGTATGTGATCAGATTGTTCTAAATGTGTTGTGCAAATACATTACATGATTCCTACAAATTACGTTTTCTTATTGCTTTGTTTTAATTCTTAAAGGTAGCTGATTGTTTCAAAAGTAATTATTATAGAATTAAAAGTAACATGTGAAGTTATAATATGAAAAATGAAAGGAGATAATGGACTGATTAAAATGGATAAGAATTTACTGAAAAGACATGTGAATAAGAAGAAAAGGTGACTTAATTAGTGAGGTAATATCAGAATTTATATTGATTTGATCCCCTCACCGGATATAATTTCTTTTTATTAAAACCATATATATGTATACGATTGTACGGCGTGATAATAAATTCGATAAAAAGTGTCTCTATGCTGAATATTGTGTTCTAAAAGTTATGTTCTCCTAATATATCAAGAAGTAGAGATCAGAGATGTGGTAAATATTTCCACCTCAAACTGTGGATTTCCCGACGGTTTCGAATGAACTTTGAAGAGAAAGCACACTAAAAATTATAACCTTTTATCCCATTAGTCTCCAGTTATTTGTAATTAAGAATTAAATTAGACATAACTAGTTTTTTTTTATTATAAATTATTCAAAGGAACTGACTTCAATTTATGCAATTTTCTGACTTTATATTTTGACGATTAATAAAATCCGAATTATTCCGCTGATGAAACTATGGCTTACAAAGCGAAACGTTTGGAAAAATCTTGTTTTTATTTTTTTCTTAAACATTCTGGGATTCTTTTAAATAATTTATAATGATTCAGTTTAACTCGGCGCTCAAATTATTCCAGGAAATTCGTAACATATACAGTCTGGAAACTTGCAACTGGTTTTGTTAAGCCTAGAGGAGTGATAATCATTCATAGAAATTCTTTTAATAACCTAATTTTTCCGTCAGAAATATACTAAAACACATTTATTGCTCTTAAAGTCAATAAAATGACTAGCGAAACAGATCGACACAGCAATTTTAGGTTTTCTGTATTTCACTTCAAATAATCCAATATTTGTCTCGTTATAGAAAAGATGAGTAAATGAGTACATCAGCTTTCATACAAACTTCTCAACTGCTTTTATTCGACTAAAATTACCAAATTTTATTGGTGTCTCAGCACTTAAGACCAAAAGTTTTAAATTTAATTGAATTTGAGATTTTTCCGTCGACTGATTAGACAGTAGTGTTTGGTCTCAGGTTGACCTCTCAAATTCAATTAAACCAATATAACCCATTGCATAAGAGGTGGCTCTCGTGGCCCAAGTGGTCCAGTGGACAACGCTTTTCCGTTTGAAACTATGGGCACTGGGTTTAAGCCTCGGTGGGAGCATCATCACTCACTGAGAAATGCAGGTACGTCCAGATGACGAGTCCCAAATAGGACGAAATGCGCTTTATCCTGAATTCCACTGCTAGTCACCATCCACCAATTAAATACAAAAGTTTTAAAGTTTGAACAAATAACAGTCGCACAAAATGCAGCTCTTGCAGTTCAGTAGTCATCTAGGTGACGATTAAGTGTTTTAAACGAAGAGCTTTGAATTTGAGTTGCTATGGTAACACCATCACTTACTGGAATGCAGGCGCAAATAGATAATAAGTTTTAAATAGGATGAAGCATGAATTCTAGACTTCACTCTTCATGAACTCTTAGTGTAAAGAAATATATTAGCTTCGTTTCTTTGTCATTTAATCTTGACAAATGTTCATCGCTTGAAATGAAATCTATATTTGACTGATAGTTTTAAAACTAAGAAACTAGATAATAACCCTGACAGCTGTCAAACAGACGAAGTTTGATGACTTTAGAAGATACACACGTGCTATGCTATAATTGCTTATCGTTAGAAGTACAACTAAGTCAAAAGAGTGTTTTTTGAAAGCATTGATAGAATCAACTTAG
The DNA here is from genome assembly GCA_944472135.2 of Trichobilharzia regenti. Classification (NCBI taxonomy): domain Eukaryota; kingdom Metazoa; phylum Platyhelminthes; class Trematoda; order Strigeidida; family Schistosomatidae; genus Trichobilharzia; species Trichobilharzia regenti. Next base: position 114,199,980 of record OX235262.1, on the reverse strand, counting down.
AAAGGTAAGGCAATTGATAGGCATATAGTTTGTGTAAAATTCATTTTACTACTTTAATCGAAAGACTGAATAAGCTATAAGTGTATAATATGACAACGAGTTTAGAATATAGAAAACTTGGCTTCAATTTGTGATAACAGTTTACTTCGAGAAAAGATGGTTGAATTGTGTCGTTTCATAAAATCACAAGAATTCTTTTTTCTGTCAATACCTACTTTTGCTTTTGTCTAACAAAATGTAAACCATAAATGTGAATTTTTAAGTGACAAATTTTGGTCTCGTAACACATCTGTTAAACTCGAAGCTAATAATTCAAAGGACACTGACTACAAACCTCTCGTTAACCAGATTGTCATTTTACTTTCACTTATTAGGTCAACAGTAGTCTCCCAATTCAAAACTGTCCCAGATAATTCCACCATTACAGTAACAGTTGACTACTAGATAAAACAAAAAGTCATCATGAAAATGCAAGTTATATTTTTGATTGCACGCTAGTTAGTAGCATGTGTGATGTGTCTAGTCCTTTGTCTGGTGCAGACTGAATTCCATCAGTCAGGTTTGCACTGTGGCCAACATTCTAGGTGGCTCACCATCACGGTGCACTATGAACTGTTCATATTAGATAGTTGGAGGCAATCTGCATGAAGCACAGTGATGGAGAGCCACCTGGAATGCTGACTACATTGCAAACTTGACTGATGGAATTCAGTCTGCACCAGACAATGGACTAGACACATCACACTAGTTAGTAACTAGTGTGAAATCAAAACTATCCACTACAGTCCTACAGGAGGTCAATCGTGATCCCGAATAGATCAGTGGCAATCGCTGACTGCAACACTGGGTGATGTGGGTTCGAACCCCAGAAGAGAAACGAGTTTCTTCACAGTTACATATATGCCTTGCTGACTGGTGAATGTCGACTAGCACAAAACCTGTGTCAAGCAAGGCTTCCTGCTGATTGCTTCCAGCAATCGATATCAACAACGTAAGTTATTTACTTAAAAATACACTTTAGTATTTATCATAAGGTGTATGCAATTAGAGGGTATATACACCGAGAATAAAACCACCAGATCAAATGTACGCCTTATTATCAGAAAACAGCAGCTACGTCTATTTCTATAAAATGTTTCTTCCTTCCCTTTAATAATTCAGTTAAAATGTGAACAATTTCACTGCAAAAATCATTTATGTTTTCGGAATCCCAACTTTTTATTCCTAATTCTGTATTGTAGACAATTTAATTTGAGATTTTCAGTTTAATAAAACCGTTACAAGAATTTAATATTGCTTACAGTAAAGAGGGGGGGGGGTATTGATTAGAGTTACGATGAGCAAAGTATTTATTCACTGACTCATAACTTTCTGGTTAAATATTTCAGTGCTTTTCAAGTGAGATATTACTATGACAAATATTCAGTAATCATTAACACAGAATGATTTAATAGAGCACGCTGATATGCGACAATTAATTCAGTTCTATGATTTCGAATTCTGCTTATCTACCAAAGTTAGCTATCGCTGTTTCCATATATTTCCATGAAACATTCACAACATTCAGTTAGAATACTGTGAGATTTGGGTGTGTAATCCAGATGACCAAACTGACAGCGATATTTAATCTTTGGTTCCCAATAATTAACTGGTTTATAAATATCCAGACCATAGGAGTTACGAATTTTCCGGAATAATTTGAACTCCTAATTAGATTCAATAGTTATAAACTATTTAAAATAGTCCCAGAGTGTTTTAAAAATCAAAAGAGAATTTTCTGAAAGTTGTTTTGATTATTGAAACAATCTGGGATTATTTTAAGTTATTTATAATGAATAATTGGTTTGACAGAACCTTTAATCCTTGTATTTGTTTCAACATATCTCCAGTTTCTTTATGTTCATAGGCGGCCTGCTTGAAGCTTGAACTATTGCACATATTTCTACTCGTTTAGTTTGATTTAATCGATTAAGATATGACCTCTAATCTACTCTTATATGTATTTAAAATGTTTATAAACTTTTGATTCGTAAGTTCCTACTAAACTTCAGGAATGGCCTGATTGCTGGTGGCAACGTGTTCCAATACATGCGGTAACTGTCCAACAGCTATGTCCTTGGGTCTCAAAATGTACTTCTGAACATCTTGCAGTTGACATTCAACCAAATATCGTGGATTTCTTGAAGGCGACAAAGTAGATGTATCACAATAGAATAGCTTGTGTTTCAGCTCAGAGATCATTGTGTCACAGGATATACTGTCAGTTAATACTTTACTTGAAGATATTGTACGAAGGAAACATATCATTCAGTAAACTTCTCTGGAAATTTTTTACATTTGATAAATACTGTCCAGAATAAGGATGTTATTATTATATGGTTGAGTTAGATTCATAATATTTTGTCCTTGGGGGTACTTCCTATTAACTGAATTTCGAAGTTTATTTTTTACGTGAATCGTTTTCCAAAAACAAGTTATCTTTGTTACATATTATCAATCATCCCTTTGGTTTCGAGTGGAAAATTGTGGCCCAGCAGCACATCTGCATTGTGTTTTGTCCTCTGCCGCATTTTGTTATCTTCACGACTGCTCGCAGGCTTTTGAATCCTCTTCACGTGGTCTCCGCTGTGTGGTCCTCAGACATCCACCCCGCTGCATTCCATTAATGTTTTACTCAATCTCCCGGTGTGTGACTTCACTTGAAAATCTCCTCAAAATATGTCTAATCCATCTCCATTCTGCTCTGTATTTTTGTTGAGCAATAGGTTCGTGACAGGTTTTCTGTCTGTCACAGTTCCTTCCTGCCTATCCTTTCCGGTCACTCGTCTGATTTTCACTATCAAGGACAGGTGTTGGTCAAAGTCTACAGCCTACTGGAAATGCTTTTGATCACGTACGTGCGAAGTATCTGATGCATATAGAATTACTGACTTGACGTCAGTGTTGGAAATTCGGATCTTGTTCTTTGTGCTAAGTACTGTCGATCTCCACAATAATTTTACAGTAATGAACCCGTGTCTTGCTTTCCTGATACTGGCTGGCTTCTACGTCCTCATCCGTACTACCTGTAGTTAAAAAGATACTTCCAAGGTGTGTAGGTGAGAGAGACGATTTCCTTTAGATTTCTCCTGCTGATGGTGACTGGTGTTTATTGTTGTCGGTTGGATTTCTTCATCACTCCTCTATCATATCGATCTTCAACTACAGTTCTGTCTCCAGTGCCTCTTCTGTTAACTTTTCAGTTTCTGCTTTTAAATTTCAAAGTTTTAGCTCTACGAGAAGTAAATCATTCACACAGTCTAGATCTTCTAGCGCTCTATTGTCTGTTCAGCGTATGCCTGCCTTCTTGCTCCCCACAGTTTTTGCACAATCCAGTTCGCCACAATCGAGAATATCGTTGGTAGCAGTGGGTAGTCTTGTGTTTTTCCTGTCTTCACCTCAGAGGACTTACTAAGTTTACCATTGACACGTAACATCAACATACGGCTGTTAAATGGGGTTCACATATGTTTTTTTTTCAAGTACTCCGCAGTGCTGATACAGTTTCCAAGTCACTTCACTGTCAGCGCTGATGATTAGAAGTACCATCAGTGGGGTATTGAAACAGGACCTCTGTTTTGGTTGGACACTATTTTACACCTAAACTAAAAACACACCTCAGGAGTTTAGAAAAATCCCATTCTAGTCCACCAGTGTGCATTTGACTAATATTTCAAGGTATAAAAGTTCTGTTTTAAAATTTGGAATAATGAAAACGAGAGCCGATTCATTCTAGTTAAATTTTATCAATCTAAATTAAATGTTAAACATTTTTTTAACTGGTGAGATAAACAATAGATGGTATTTGTACATATTTTTATTTGTTATTAGAAAGTTTTATGGTTTTTCCAAACTAATATCCCTATTTTACGTGATGAATTATGCTTTACACTGAAGCTGAAGTTGTTATTTTGTAGTTTCCACTTGATCGTATATTTATTAAGTTCTCATAATTAGGTTATAGGTAGTCACATACAATATTATATATACATATATACGTCCATTTTTCTACAAACTTACAAATAATGACAAAAAGCAATGTCAGAATTAATACTGTATGATCTATCACACTTATTTAGGTATACACCACATGGCAGGACACATAAAAAAAAGACATTATATTACAATGCATATTTAGATAATAGGTGGATTTCGTAAAAGTAATTTGTGTGTGTGAAATAATTATAAGCGATAAAAGACACAATGTATTATTACACTGATATTACTACAAATTGGCTCAGTAGCTTACTTCAAAAAATGTTTTCTAAATTAAGTTATGCAGTGAATGACGCTTTAAAAGCTTTTTGATGTAGTTGCTTTAAAAGTCCAAAAAAGGCATAATTTGGAAATCTTATTAGTAGGCAGACTTTTTCTTCGCATATCAGCCTAAAGAATAACAGAAACCAAGGGAACTGGAGACTTTTTTTTTACGAGTTTTGGTTTCTGGTATATTTTATGTTGGATGTTTACAACTTTCTTTCAATGTGGAAAGATGCCTGTGCAGAGTTGTCGATGATAAACTGATGTATAAACAGAAAAGCTATCGTACTCACTCTAGGTAGTAAATCTGCTTCTTTGTTATGAAATTTAGACAATCACACCGAATATTTTCATGTCTGAAGTAAGATTTTATTTTTTCCTTGAATTCATTTCTTTAGAAAATATCGTAGAGAGAGAGATGAGGGAAAACAGTCTTTGAGGAGTTTTCAGAACAAAATTTCACATTATGGTATGTTAATGTCTCGTGTAACTCAACCTTTTTTTTTATTTTTAGCGTGATTTACTAGAAATATCCACCTTCTTTCACTGGAAGCGATTTTCAAAGGATAAGTGTGAACTTAACTTCGGAAAGTAAATTATGAGCTTGTAACTATGGTGTGTGTTAGCATCGGTGGTTTAGCAATAAAATGCTTGCCAACCATTCACGTGATCTGGGGTCCGATTCCTTGTCGGCGCACATCTTCACCTCCCCTAGATGGTTGTAAGCTCAACAAAGAGAGAAGGTTGAACATGGGGCTAGCAGCCTCACACCGTGAAAAAAAACACCACTTCTACTAAAGCTCCTAAGCTCAAGCTTGAAGCCTTGTGTTTCACTCGTGACGCAAAGGGATAAAATAAAAGATACGAATAATAAAGTAACTGTAGTGTGCTGACTTCATATATTACAGGAGGTCCAGAAGAGCGAAACTAGTTTACCTAAGAAAAATCTGTGTTATAATGAAAAGCCAAACCTGTAAAAATTCCACTATTTATTCTAAGTATGTTGTTAAAACAAAATAGGAAGTATTATACTGTGTTACAAATTGAAATAATTTAAATTTTTGATATAACTTCTAAAATATAAGTGTGTCCTTTGATTCATACAACTGAATAATGCTTTTTTAAAGAGATCACGAAGCTATCTGAAATAATATTATGGAGCGGCTGTATGTGCTTCCACTTTTTGGGCTGGATGTTGCTAGCAAAGTGACAGGTGACTCTTAATTTTTGCTTTTTAACACTTAAGTGTTAAGTTCCATTTCACTTTAAATTTTCACATTTTAAATCGAACTTTCTTTGTTCTGTTTGTCTCGCCTCACGTTTGAGAGTTAAATATTCACTAGTCTGCATCAACCCAAGCAAGCCATAGCGATATATTTATCTTTGATGTGTAAGAAATAAATGTATGTGCATATCCGTATATATAAATATATATATTATATCCTTTCATTCCTAGAGGAACATAGGGCTTCAGATGCGCATCTTCACTGCCTTCGGTTTTCTGCCAAATTTTTCACCCGGCTCCAAGTCTACCTACATGCTTTCATCTCCTCTTCACATGATCTCCTCCAAGTCACCCCCGCACTGACAATCAACTCGCCGCTTCCCTTTCGGGTTCCACTCGAGCAATGGCTTGTCTAGTGATGTCACTTGATGGTTTGTTTCCTCAGAGTTTGGCTAGTCAATCTATCTCCATTTCTTCCTGCCTATTTGTTTCTCAATCGGTTCCTGGTTGGTTCGCCCATTGCCAGAGATCTCTGTCTCTGATCTTTTCCGGTTGGCCATCTGATCTTGAGCAAAGTATTGAGCGAAGACAACTGTTAATGAAGGTCTGGAGTTTGTTTGAGGTGCTCTTTATGATGCGCTGGCCAAGTCTCTGATCCGTATAGTAGTACTGACTGACTTCACATTGGAGTATAAAATCCGGATGTTATTTTTGATGCTGAGAGCTGTTGACCTCCACACAGACTTAAGAGTAATGAAAGCTTGTGTTGCTTTTCCGATTCTGGCTTTGATATCCTCGTCAGTTCCGCCTGTAGTTGAAACGATGCTTCCAAGGCAGGTAGGTGAAGGAGGTTGTTTCTTTCAGGTTCCTCCCATTTACGCTGACTGTCATCTGTTGTTGTTGTTGGTGTTGGCCAGGAATCTTCATCACCTCTGTTTTCTCTATGTTCACCTGAAGTGAAGTCCTATCTTTGATGCTTCTTCTGCCAGCTTCTTGATTTTCACTTTCATATCTTCCAGTTTATGGGAAATCAGACATATATCATCGGTGAAGTACAGATCCTCCAAGTTTATTGTGTGAGTCCATTTTATGCCTGTTTCCTTATTGCCCGTTGTCTGTCTCCTTATCCAGTCTACTGCAATCGGGAAGATCATTGGCGATAATAGATAGCCTTGCCTCACACCCGTCCACACTTCGAAGGCTTCCGTAAGTTTCCCTTTGTGGTTTACTTGGCATGCAGCATTATCGTATAACTGTTGGATGAGATGTATAGTTGTCGATGGCACCCTGTAGTAGCGAATTAGTTGGCAAATCACCTCTCGATCGACGCTGTCGAAGGCATTTTCAAAGTCGATGAAGTTGAGTGAGTAGAGAGGTGACTGCCATTCCAACCTCTGTTCAATGATGATCCGTAGAGTGGCGATTTGATCAATACATGACTTGTTTCTCCTGAATCCAGCTTGTTTCGGTCGTAGTTTTGCATCCAGGGCTTGTTTGATTCTCTCCAGGATGATGCAGCTTAGTATTTTGCTTGGGATGGACAGGAGCATAATTCCGCACCAGGTTTTGCATTGACTTAAGTCTCCTTTTTTTGGTAGTTTGAATAAGTATTCTTTCTTCTAATCCTCAGGTACTTTGCCCTCTTTCCACACCTTCTCCAGCAATGGCGTCATCAAGTCCTCTGTTGTCTCTGGGTCCATTTTCAAGACTTCTGCTGGGATTCCATCTGGTCCTGCTGCTTTCCCAGCTTTTAGCACCTTGATTGCATTCAGGACTTCTGATTTCGTCGAGGGGTCAAGGTTCACTGGTAGTTCTGCTTTCGTTGTTGGTATTGTTGGGCGCGCGCGTTGTAGGTGGCGGACGATTTAGAAGTCTTTGAAGTGTTCAGCCCAGTGTTTTCTTTGCTCTACCTCTTTGGTGACTGACTTTCCATTGTCATCCTTTACTGGCTTAATCTGTGTCGAACTTTTGCCCGATAGGTTCCTAGTTGTTTGGTAGAGTGTGGCGAGGTCTCCTTTGCCATGACTTCATAATATTTTCTTTTGTCTTCCCTGGCACTCCTCTTTACTCTTTTGTTCAGTGTATTGTAGCTTGCATTCAGCTCCTGTTTTTGTTGCTCGTCGGTGCACTGAATAATCTTTTGTTTCACTATCCTTCTCTCTTCTATGAATTTCCAAGTGTCCATAGTGACCCACTGTTTTTCCTGCCTCTTCTTTCTACCTAGAACTTCCATGCAGGTTTGGCTCCACACCGTTTTCAAGTTGTCCCAGTGCTTTTCGACGCTGACGTCTTCGCTAGTGTTGATTTGTGTCTCGGCTTTGTCCCTTATGCTTGCAATGAAGATGTCCTTTGTAGCCTGGTCCTTCAGCTTTTGAGTGTTGAACTTGGCTTGTGGTCTATTCGCAGCTCCTGTTTCCCTGAAAGCTTTTAATTTGATTCGGAGTGTTCCTTGTACGAGATAGTGGTCTGAGCCGACGTTTGCCCCTCTTCTTACTTTTGGGTCCAGTAAGCTGCGTCTCCAATTCCTTGGGCAGTATTGAAATGAAGTCAATTTGGCTTTAAGTTCGCCCGTCTGATGACATCCATGTAGCCTTGTGGATACCCTTGTGCTTGTCATACGCTGCCACCAATCACTAGTTCATTGAAGGCGCAGAAGTCGGCGAAGAGTTCTCCATTTTCATTCATTTCTCCGAGAGCTTCTCTACCCATGATGAGTTCCCTTCCTGTGTTGTCTGGTCCCAGTTTGGCGTTCATGTCTCCCATTAGTATTTTAATGTCACCAACTGGAGTGTTGTCCATTGCTGCCTATAGTTGTCTGTAGAATTCTTCTTTCTTTTCGAGGTCTCCGCTGTTTGTGAGCGCATAACATTGTATAATTGACACTTTCCTTCCTTTGGAGTTGACACTGGTGGTCATTACCCTGGACGAGATCGCCTCCCATTGCATCAGGGCCTTCGTTACCGTTGGTGACATCATGATAGCCACGCCCTCGGTGTGCGTGTGGTTATCTTCTGGATGACCGGAGTAGATCACTGACTCACACGTTGACAATTTAGTGAGTCCATTCCCGTTCCATCTACTTTCACATATTCCCAATACTTGGATTCAGTATCTTTTCTCATCTCGTTTGTGATCTGGGGAGCTTTTCCAATCTCGTACATGGTGCGGACGTTCCATGTCCACACACAGACTTTTTCTTTTGGTGCAAAGAGATTCATCCCGCTGAAGTTTCTGTAGCAACTTTGTTTATAGGGTGGGGTTGCTAGCCTCACACCTGAGAAAGGAATTGTTACATTAAGATAAAGTTTAGAGAGAAACGACCTTTTGGTTGCTTCCCTTAAAATCGGAAAACAACGGACAAAACAATCAGATCAACACCAGCAAAAGGAAAACAATTCACAGCAAAAAGGGAAAAAAGCGACAACAACGATTCAATACAACAACATGCAATATAATTAAGCACAGTTAAGTAAAATGATATCAAAACGATAGACTCACTGACTTGGGCCAACTTGAACATATAAATCCAACAATATATACAATTACAATTATATGTTAGTGTTAAAAGGTCACAAAATGTCAAAAAAATACTTTGTTATAGGTATAAGTAGTCAGTGATATTATATCAACAGGTTCAGTGTTCGAAAGTAGACAGATTGTAATAAATTCCAGACTTTCGTAGTGAGATACAACAAAGAAATGAGAGTTTTATATATATATATATATATATATATATATATATATATATTAGCTTTTCAATTATTGGTTTGTAGGAATTTGGTTGATTGGCTACAAGATTACATCATGAGCTGACATCGGTTACAGAAACATTGGAAAACTTGGAGAGAGTACTAGACAACTGTTTCGTCCTAGTCTTGGACTCTTCAGCAGAACGCACCCACCAGGGTTCGAATTCAGGACCTTCTGGTTACAAGGCGAGCTCGTATACCACTAGGTCGCTGGGACCTGATCCAATGGCCCATGAATTCTAACTTCTACCAATTCATGATATAGCGCAACCGCTAGCTTATTAGCTTTATTCTAAAAATTGCATTAACACGCACAATTCTCAACATAATTTCCTCTTATAGAATCTTCAAGTAAATATAAATCGTTTATTACAGCATTTTATCTGAAGCAAAATCCAGTCCTCTCCGACATTTTTTCCCTCATTCTCCTGTTAAACTGCAGAACGGTAAGTTGAAAACGAACTCAAGTCTTGTGTGAGTTCATATTGTGACCCAAGAAGATGAATCCAGGAGTGTAATGACAGGGAACTGATAACAGTAGACATATTATGCTAGATGGAAATTAAGATATCCCAGTGGTTTATATATATATATATATATATATATATATATATATATATATATATATATATATATATATATATATATAGCCAGCATTCAGTTCAGCACCGCCCTCTTTACTTCTAAGGAGCTTCCTGTGCTGTAATTATTACTGTTAAACTGGGACAAGTCATAAAAATAATAATAAAATATGAATTTATACAATATTTTAACGCGAACTATATCTGGAAATAAATGCTAAACTGTTTATTTAAAGATTATATACTACCACTTCTTTTTGTATTCCCTACTACAGGAAACGTCTCCATTGGTTGTTAAGACAACTATAGGATACCACACGCCTTTTAAAGAAAAAAATCCACTTAACGACATTATCAAGATATCAGTAACAGCATGTCATCGATATATATATTGAAAGAATTCCGGAGTAAATGATACTTTCAGCACCTGACAAATTGTTTCGTCAAAGCGCATATGCATATATATATATATATATATATTTATATACCACAAGTGACATAATTTTATTTACTTCGGTGTCATAATTATTGTCCAGTTTAAAAATGTTACCTTTAATAGATCTGTTATTCTTATTTCCTGCCAAAAGATTTTATTATTTTTATTTTTTGATTACAGCTTGATTCCACACTGTATTTTTGGTACAGCTATGGAATTTTCAGCATGGATATCGGTAGCCCAAATTTTGCAGGCCCACCATAGATAGGAGGTGTGCGTCGGTAGGGGATCAAACCTCGGACCATGTGCATGGTTGGCGAGAGTCCTAACCACTGTGCCATCGAAGTACATTGGTTACTAGTCTTATATTATTACCATTATTATTATCATTATTATTGTTATCATTATTATTATCACTATCGCTATTATCATTATTTATTTTATTTTTACATTTACTTACATATTTCTTGACTAATTTATCCGGGTAATTATCAAGTTTCAAGGCTTCTTTTATGTGTATCACTTCCTGTCTTAGATTTTCCTTGGTACTACTTAGTTTTTGTGCTCTGTCATTTAAACATTTCACTAATCCTATTTTTACTGACATAGGATGGGATGATTGGAAATCCAAATACCTTTTTGAATGTGTGGGTTTTCTGTAAACACTAGTGTTTAGCTTCCATCTTCTTTCCTTTTTACGTTGCAATCTAACATTGGAAGTTCCTCTTCCTGACTTTCCAATTCACAACTGAATTGAATTACCTTTACCTTCGAGTTGATGTGCTCAAGAAATCTATCTATATCTTGTGTCCTAAGTACAGTGAATGTGTCATCTACATACCTCCAGCATACTTTTGGGGTGGGGGTGAACGTCTCAATCGCTATCTTTTCCCACCTATCCATGAATATATCTGCTACAACCGGGGATATTGGTGATCCCATGGCAACTCCCTCAGTTTGTTTGTGCAGCTTTGCCTGACTTCTACAGTATTTAAATTCCAAGGGAAAATATACAAGCAAACTGAGGGAGTTGCCATGGGATCACCAATATCCCCGGTTGTAGCAGATATATTCATGGATAGGTGGGAAAAGATAGCGATTGAGACGTTCACCCCCACCCCAAAAGTATGCTGGAGGTATGTAGATGACACATTCACTGTACTTAGGACACAAGATATAGATAGATTTCTTGAGCACATCAACTCGAAGGTAAAGGTAATTCAATTCAGTTGTGAATTGGAAAGTCAGGAAGAGGAACTTCCAATGTTAGATTGCAACGTAAAAAGGAAAGAAGATGGGAAGCTAAACACTAGTGTTTACAGAAAACCCACACATTCAAAAAGGTATTTGGATTTCCAATCATCCCATCCTATGTCAGTAAAAATAGGATTAGTGAAATGTTTAAATGACAGAGCACAAAAACTAAGTAGTACCAAGGAAAATCTAAGACAGGAAGTGATACACATAAAAGAAGCCTTGAAACTTGATAATTACCCGGATAAATTAGTCAAGAAATATGTAAGTAAATGTAAAAATAAAATAAATAATGATAATAGCGATAGTGATAATAATAATGATAACAATAATAATGATAATAATAATGGTAATAATAATAGTGATAATAATAATATTAATGACGACACCAATAATAAGGAATCTAAATCATCAACAGTAATTCAATACAAGGATGGAACCTTGGAAGCCTTACGCAGACTTCTTAACAAGGCAGGAATAAAAGTGGCATTCAGACCCACAAACTCAATTAGAAACAAGCTGTGTCGGTTGAAGGATCCTGTAGGGGACTAATATTAGAGTTCACTAACATTCGAAGTATAAAAGTAATAATCCAAGTCAGTGGAGTGTTAAATCACAATATATTACCAAAAATACAGTGACGAGTTATAGCAACAAAAAGGATTACTTGTATATAAAGTCTAAGTCCTCGGCTACAAATTAATTATATAATCCACGGGCACGTTAATTGTTTGGACTGCGTCTGCTGTAGCTGCTGTGTTCCGGTTGTAGAAATGTCTTCGGTTGAGAGTAGTAGGCTCCTACAATAAATCCGAAGTATACAACACGGTGTGAGTGGAGCAAGTAAGCAGAAGTGACCAGGGAGAAGACGAAGTCTCCAACAGCAGAGTGTATTTTTCAATTGTACACGGAAGTTATGTATATTTCAACAAGAAGCGTTTTAAACAAAAATTATGTACAATATCTCGAATTTATACAAGTAACCAAAAAGTGTACAATCACATTGTTACGTACTCAACACGGCTCCCCCCTAGAGGTCCGGAGAGACAACCGGAAAATGATAAGTAAAACTATGAAGTAAATAATAATAGTAATAGCAACTTTTGGATAAAAATAGGGATATATTACAACATGCATAAACGCGAGAAGGTATGTGAATCATGTAAAGTCTGAAAGCATATACAATGAGTTCAGCAATAAAAATTGAAATAGAAAGTCATGTCACTTAAATTTGCACTAACCATGAACATAGATTTTTAATGTATAAAGAAAAATATGTAAATACACAGTAATTAAGGAGGGGAAAGAAACATTAAAAAAAATATGGATTAAAGATCAATAGTTTTTGGAAAGGACAATACCTGTTTTTTAGGTGAGGTACATATAAATAAATAATAGTGATAGTAACATCAAAGTTTACGACGAAATACTAACGGTCATGATGATAATGTCTAAACGAAAAAGATAATAATAATTTTTAATTATTTTTCTTTTGTTAGTCCTCAAAATGAACGTAGCGAGCCGGTTTACTGATTTGCCGACCACTACGTGTTTGATATGGAGGGAGGATAAGACTTGGTGCCGGTGGAGGGAATTCGGATGTTTGATTATTTGATTGCGCAGCTGCCGATGTAGATTCGAAGTCGTTGTCGGTGTATGCGGGTTTGATTCGATCAATTGAAACAGTCTCTCGTCTTCCATTCTTGTTCACTGTAAAGTGTTTGTCTGAACGTTTAATAACTTGAAAGGGTCCTTCGTATGGAGGTTGCAATCCTTTTCTGATGGCGTCGACTCGAATGAAGACGAATTTGCAAGTTTGTAGATGTTTGTTGATCTGATCTCTTCGGGGAGATTGTCGAGGTGCTGTTGGTTGAAGTTGAAGCATTTGTCTAGTTAATCGGTTAGTGAAGTCGGCAATGTTCACGTCTGTGGAATCGGCTGAGGGGACTAGCTGTCCAGGCAAGGTTAGGTTGGTGCCATAGACAAGTTGAGCCGGTGTACATCCTAAATCTTCTTTGATAGTAGAACGGATACCAAGTAAAATCAAAGGTAAGTATTCACTCCACTTAGATGTATCATTCTGCGCCATCAGGGAGCTTTTCAGTTGTCTGTGGAATCTTTCCACTAGACCATTCGCTGCCGGATGATAGGCTGTTGTGGAGATATGTTTCACTCCCAGAAGTCTCGTCAGTTCGCGAAAGAGTGTCGATTGGAATTGAGGACCGCGGTCGGATGTAATAGTAGTTGGTACACCGTAGTTTGACACCCAACGGTCGAGAAAAACTAAAGCAACGTTTTCAGCAGATATGTCGTTTAAGGGGCATGCAATAGCCCAACGAGTAAATCTATCAATCGCTGTCAGGATATGTGTATATCCCCTTGATGTTGGCAATGGTCCCACGATATCTATATGGATATGCTGAAATCTCCTTTCGGGTAATTTAAACGTCTTCGGGGTTGTAATAGTGTGGCGGTGTACTTTGGAGCATTGGCATTGGATACATTCTCGTGCCCATCTCCGAATGTCAGAGTTCATTTTAGGCCACACGAAGCGTTCGCTGATCAGTCTGACCGTGGCGCGTACTCCAGGGTGAGAAAGCGAATGTAAATGTTCGAACAATGCTTTTCGGCAACTGAGAGGGACAAATGGACGATTAGTGCCGGTAGATACATCGCAGACTATGGTTGCATCTGATAAGGGGATAGGCACATCTTTGAGTTGTAAGGAAGAGTTTCTGCGGCAGGTTTGGAGTTCAACGTCATCTTTTGTAATTGAGCCATACGATCAAGACTGATGTCTACCGACGTTTGGAGCTGGTTAATGTCACTTCTTGAAAGAGAATCGGCTACCACGTTCGCATCCCCTTTGATGTACTGAATGTCGGTTGAAAATTGGGAGATATAATCCAACTGTCTGGCTTCTCTAGGGGAGTGTTTATCAAGTGAAGTAGTGAAAGCATGACACAGGGGCTTGTGGTCAGTAAAAATAGTGAAATGCCGGCCCTGTAGTAAGTAACTGAAATGCTTCACTGCAAGATATATGGCCAGCAATTCTCTCCCAAAAGTGCTGTATCGTGTCTGAGCCGGTTCCAACTTCTTAGAAAAGAATGCGAGTGGGGTGACTTCGCCCTTCATCTTTTGTTGTAATACTGCCCCTACAGCTACTTGGGAGGCATCTGTGCACAAAATAAGCGACGCTTCGGGGTTGATATGGGATAGCATAGTGACTCTGGATAAGGCATCTTTTGCGTTGCAAAATGATTCGCGTGCTTCAGCTGACCACTGAAACTTTTTAGGATCATTTTTAAGGAGGTCGGTTAACGGCTGGACGATGGAGGCACACGAAGGAATGAAACGCCGATAGAAATTAAACATCCCCAAAAAACGTCTGACCTTCTTGAGTGAATCTGGTTCGGGGAAGTTTTTGATGGACTCTATCTTTTCCTCCGTAGGCGTAATACCATTCGCGGTTATGTGGTGTCCCAGAAACTGTATAGAGGAGACACCGAATATGCACTTTTTGGGGTTAATGACGACTCCATATTGCTCAAATCGTTGAAATAAGATGGTGAGGTGATCAGTATGTTCTTCGGGCGACGAGCTAGCAATTAAAACGTCATCGATATATACAAATACAAAGTCCAAACCTTGTGTGACCTGATCCATGAAACGTTGGAAGGATTGTGCTGCGTTCTTTAGGCCAAATGGCATGCGGAGAAATTCAAACAAACCGAAAGGTGTGATGATGGCCGTTTTTTCGATATCCTCTTGGGCAACTGGTATTTGGTGATAGGCCCTGACCAAGTCTACTTTAGAAAAAATGGTTTTTCCGTGTAATGTCAGGGAGAAATCATGAAGATGAGGAATAGGATAACGGTCGGGAACTGTGGCATTGTTTAAATGTCGGTAATCCCCACATGGCCTCCAATCATGATCAGCTTTAGGCACCATGTGTAAGGGCGAAGACCAAGGACTATTGGAGGGTCTGATGATGCCGAGCTGCATCATGTGTTCAAATTCTGCCTTGGCTGCTGCCAATTTGTCCGGGGGTAATCTACGGGGACGAGCACGAACTGGTTGACCCGTAGTAACTATCTTGTGAGTAACTGTGTGAGGGACGTCCTCGATGTTGTACGACGGCTTAAGAATTTTAGGGAAACGGTGAAGTAGGGAGGAAAAAGGGCAATCTGCTGGTCTTTCAATACTGATATTATAGACAGAATAGCTGGAGATAATTCCATGGATCTTTAGATGGGTGTTGTTATCAATCAGTTTTTTATTGTTGACGTCAACTAACAGGTTGAAATTACTCAAGAAATCTGCTCCGAGGATGGCGTGACTGACGTCGGCTACTATGAAAATCCATGTGAAACGCCGACGTAAACCTAGATCCAGTATGAGGGATTGCTCTCCATACGTCTGTATGCTTGTGTGGTTAGCTGCCCGGAGAGACAGTTTTCCGGGTGTCCGTGTAGATCGCCTGGATAGTGAAGGAGGGATTACGCTAACTTCTGCTCCCGTGTCTACCAGGAATAAAGTGTCTGAAGTTTTATCCTTCACATAGAAGAGGCGACTTGTTTGCTTGCCAGTAACAGCTGTCGCCATCACTGTCTGGCTGAGGCGTTTCCCTGAGCCTGGTTGGCTTCGCTAAAGCTGCACGGTTTTACACATTTCAGGGCATGACGTCCAAACTTCCAGTGATACCAGCATATATTGCTATCCCGAGAAGACGTGTAAGAACGCTGTCGTGAGAAGGATCGTCGTCGTGATGGTGACCTTCTTTGTGAACTCCGTCTCCGGACTTGTCGATCAGACTTATTAGTTTCCAACTTGTCAATCCTTGCCGCTAAGTCTGCAATGGCGGCGAGTATCGGTGTGTCTGCCGTGGGTGTGGAATGACACGGTGTGGCACTATCAGATGCTACGTGACTTATGGTGTTATCGGATAAAACATCCAAAATACTATCTGCCATGTCACTTAGTTGGTCTAAGTCATACGACTTTCCTGAGATGATTAAAATTTGCTGGACATTTCTAGGTAAACGTTGCAACCACATCTGTTTCAGCACTACCTCGTCTACTTTATGATGTCCGATTAACTGGCGCATGTGCCTGAGCAGCTGGGATGGTTTACGTGGGCCTAGTTCACAGCCTGTGAGCAATTGTTGGATTCTTTTCTCATCCGACAAACTGGTACGTTGTATGAGGAGGGCTTTAAGTTTATCAAATTGATGTTCCGTCGGAGGATCTTCGATGAAATCGCTGATTTCTGTCAATACTGACGGAGGGAGTTCTGCCAGCACCATACCATATTTGGCTATTTGGGACTTAATGCCCCGTGCTTCTAGCAACGGTTCAATTACCGCAAACCAAATCCTTGGTTCTGCGAAACCGTATTGGGGTAAACGAAAATCAGTGATGGCATTTATTGTGGCATTTGTCTCGCTATTAGTTGTCTGCTCGTTTGATGTACCGGACTGAGGTGATGACATTATATATATGAGGTTATTGGTGCAAATTAGGATACAAATATAAACCACACACAAAATCACAATGAATATAAAAATAGCAAAAATAAGAATATGAATATGCCAAAATAATCCGTGTTCTTATCGGGCTCACCAATTAATTTGTAGGGGACTAATATTAGAGTTCACTAACATTCCAAGTATAAAAGTAATAATCCAAGTCAGTGGAGTGTTAAATCACAATATATTACCAAAAATACAGTGACGAGTTATAGCAACAAAAAGGATTACTTGTATATAAAGTCTAAGTCCTCGGCTACAAATTAATTATATAATCCACGGGCACGTTAATTGTTTGGACTGCGTCTGCTGTAGCTGCTGTGTTCCGGTTGTAGAAATGTCTTCGGTTGAGAGTAGTAGGCTCCTACAATAAATCCGAAGTATACAACACGGTGTGAGTGGAGCAAGTAAGCAGAAGTGACCAGGGAGAAGACGAAGTCTCCAACAGCAGAGTGTATTTTTCAATTGTACACGGAAGTTATGTATATTTCAACAAGAAGCGTTTTAAACAAAAATTATGTACAATATCTCGAATTTATACAAGTAACCAAAAAGTGTACAATCACATTGTTACGTACTCAACAATCCTGTAGAGCCATTAAAACAAAACAATTTAGTTTATCTAATACCCTAATGGGATGATTGTCAGGTCAAATACATAGGTCGAACTATTAGAACAGGGGCAGTCAGACTAGCCGAACATAACAACCTAACAAAACCTAGATTAGTTGACACAAATAAGATAAGAAATCTAGAGAGTAGTTCAGCTATAGCACTCACTACATGCAATTACACACAACTATACAATAGGATGGGATAAGATAACAGTTTCAAAATCTAATGTCATAGGATGGAGGGAGAGATTGATAACAGAAGCTTTGTTTATCGAATCAACTGCAAATACGTGTAGTAGGAATAATTCAACACCTGTCCCAGATATATGGAAAATTCTACTGTCCATACGACAAATATGAGACGACAAAGAAAACGATAAAACTCAAGTTTCAAATTCGTGCGACTATAATTGATGAAATGATTATGAAGAATAAATTTTGTTAGAAACATCATCCAGTAAATAGCCGTACTGTTTTACTGTGTGATACATTTAATAAACAAACTGATATGGAATTACTTACTACCACAGTGGCCAAGTTTTACACATATAAAAACTTTTCTTAATATATTTAACTCAACAGGGAATTAACTGCCATTGAATTGTTTAACTAAAATAGATAAAGCAATACAGAATCAGCTGATAAATCAACAATAAACGTTACTATTGTAATTTATTAATATTCAATGTAAATTTAATGATATCATAATCTAGCATATATGAGGTTTCGTAAATGTAATTTCAACCAACTGTCACTTACCTAACTACTGGTAGCATATAGATGCTTTTTAGGGTTTTTTTTAATTTCTGCACAGATTCTTCATATATAACGTTAAGAAGAAATAATCAAAATGTGTTGTCGGAAGGGGAATGCAACCAAATATTCTTCTGTAAAAAGATTAACTAGCTTGCATTGTAAGTTTAGATGAATTTTATGCGGCTAAAAAGGAAGTCTGTTTATACCAACATGATACACCTGATTGATCACGATAATTATGTGTATACTATTTTACCTGTGCCGTACACATGTTCACTTTTTCTTTCTATTTTATGGACATCAATGAAGTCACACGTGAACTACAGACAGTATGAAGAACAAAATTACCCACTGGACTAATCTTCATTAAGCCTTATATATATATTCACTTCATTGTTCTCTTACTATAAATGTATTACAAGTTTTAACAAATAACAAAATGCTTCTTTCGAAGTAAAAAAAGTATATGCCTAAAGACTTAGATTAGGGCAATTTTATTTTCCACATTGTCTTAGCATTACAAAATTTTCAATGAAGGAAATAATTTATTTTAGCAAACCAGAAGCCATCAGCTTTCATTTTCTCTTCATATGATCTCTTCCATGTCACCCTTGAACGTTTAACTTGTCGTCTGTTATTTGAGTTCCACCCGATGGCATGGTACTCAGTGGATTTTTTAGTGTGTGTGTGTGTCCAATCTGCCACCGCATTCTTTGATATATGTGTAGGCTAGTTCATTCTGAGAATCACTTGCTGATAATCTTTTCTGGACATCTGATCTTCTGCATGGAGCTAGCAAAGGCAGATTTCCATAACGCCTGAAGCCGTCTGTTTGGAACACTGTTTGGCTACACACTAAACGTGTGAACCATGCAGAGGCACTGAAATAAACATTAGTGTTGGAAATTAGAATTTTGTTCTTTATGCATAGTGCAGTCGCACAACTAATAAACACTAGGGATCACCGGAAGGATTTTTCACTTTAGTTTGGAAATCCTGAGAAGTGTGACCTTGCCACATACTGGACCTTGCAACCTCCAGCAGTCGTTCGAACCTGCAGGAGTGAATGATCAACGGCTCACTTTTTGACCTGAATATCTTGGATGTGATCCTTGGTTGATTTGTGGTTGCGCACTGCTAGAGATTTTCATGTCAAGAGAAAACAGTTGTTCAGTACTTTACGGTTCTCAGTGGGTTTCTTATTAATGTTATTCTTGACATCTTGCGCTTTTAAAATTACCACAAGAACATATATAAAAAATATAATGACAACTAAATGAATAACACCGTGAATTCTCAGCATGTACTATGAAATTACATTACACTAGACAAGAATAACTGTATATATGTACCCACTGGAAACATATAAAGCTTATCTGCATAAATGATATAAATGAAGTGTGATTGAGTGAAGTTGAAGTATGTCAATTTGAAGAAATAACAATTCGATAACAAAATGATTTGATAAAAAAATAGACATTTATAAAGTATTATTTATTAATGACTTTCCAGGATTTATTATGTCCTAATCCTGTTAATGTGTAGTGATTAATTACTTCACTGTCCACTGGTCGGAGCTACTTTAAGAATCTCTTTTAGCACAGGAGGAATTTTATGCTAACAGAAAGTTAATTTACACACTGTGAGTTTTAATTACTAACGCGACTAACATTAGATATCATGTAAGAGGGAAGTATTACTTTACCAAGTGATGTAAGTCTGCGCTAAATTCAAGTTATTTACGTGTATTCTTGGATAACAGTTATTATTATTATTGTTCCCTTGGGTTCCTAGTGGAACATAGGGCTTCAACTGCACGTCTCCATTTGCTTCTGTTTTCTGCTGTACTTTTCGCCTGCATCTATGTTAGTCCATACTCTTTCAACTCCTCTTCACACAATCTCCTCCATGTCACCCTTGGACGTCCCACACGCCGCTTCCCTTTCGGGTTCCACTCGAGGGCTTGACGCGCGATGTCACCCAGCGGTCTCCTCAGCGAGTATCCGATCCATCTCCACTTTCTCCTGAATATTTGTTAGGCGATTGGTTCTTGTTTTGTTTGTTCCCATAGTTCCTTGTATTCTTAGATAACAATAAAATATTTTAATTTTGTATATTCCGCTATTTTATCAAAAAGCACCGTCATCAGACTGGCCTCAAATGTGTCTTAATATAATTACATAATTATTGTAGTAACTGTAGAGATATTTCAGGGTTTGGACGAATTCCTTATCAAACCAGTTCATTTTCAATCTTTAAAGAATGATCAATCATTTATCATCAGCAATGAACTGACATTCTCAACAGCCTGCATTTTAACGTTTGTATATTCATTCTAAGATATATCCATGTAACGTCTCTGTAAGGTCATGTAATATAATTGAGGTAACCATTTTAAAGTGACTTTTTAAATTCCTCTTCCTAATTCATGATGATCTTCAAATCGATTATAAGCTAAGTAATCTCTCTGTACGCCATTCACTTTATCCATTTTGTACACCACTTTATCAAGTCTGACTACGTCAACAATCATGAAATTATTCCCTCTTTGTCACATCATGGAATATGAGTTAATAACAGTTCTAGAAACTAAATTCACCACAAATTCGTGTACAACTTCTCTTTCTGTCTGTCATGGGAAAGAAGAATAAAATCGGTTTTGACCAAAGATGTTAACTGCGCGTGATTTCGTGAACTGTCTTCCATTTCTAAGTTTGTTGTATAAATAATTATGGTGATTCTAGATACCCTAGAAGTCATTCTGTCTAACAAATGTTTTTTGTAGAGCGTTTCTTAGCCTTTGATCTTAAAAAACTCCAGGTAAAATAGTTGATCATCACGGAGCTTAATCTCTGGTTTGTGAATAATTTTACCGGCTTTACTGTCAGAGAAATGCTTCTGAACAGTGGTTTGAATGCATAACTACGATACTTTTTTTCACGCGCAAACGTTATCTCGTATCTTAATAATCCGAGAACCTATCAAAAACTATTGTGCGTCGGTGGCACAGCGGTTAGGACGCTCGTTGATCATGCACATGGTCCGGGGTTCGATCCCGGGCCAACCCACTCCTTTGCCTCACTATGCTAGAAATAAAAGCTGGTAAAGAGGAAAGGTTGGGCATGAGTTGGCTAGCAACCCCATCCTGTAAAATAAAGACTGCTACAGAAACTTCAAGCCACTACCCTGAGGCCCTATTTTCCACTGGGGAACATGAAGGAATGAAAAAAATTCAAGAACTATTATGCAAGTGATTTCAGAAAACATATTCTTTTTGTAGAGAGAAAGAATTAGAGCAAGTAAGGTTTACTGGTCATAGTGTAACTCGTGTTAAGTAACCTTGTCTTAAATATTCACTAGATACTCTCAACATATTGGAATTATTACAAGCAGAATGCTCTTTTTAGTTGTCTGAATAGATAATTACTTTGAGGTACTGAGTGCATTTATGTGGTTCGATGACACCAACTTTCTCTCGTTGTTTATTCTCCATAGAATCCCTCCAGAAGCATCGAAAACAAACCTCGAGACACTGGCTGATAAATTTACACCGCCATTGCAGAAAGTTTGGAAAGAAGGGATGGCATCTGTGTATTAAAAGAAAGGCTACCTCATCAAAATACTGAAAAAATAGTGACCCAAGCCTACGAATAAGCTGGCGCAGAATTACATGAGGTAAAATATTAGGTTGTGTCATCCTGCAGGGTTTAAACATGCTATAGATGCAGGACACCTCCTGGAACGAGCTGGATTCAAGAGAATGAAATCATATGCTAACCAAAACGCAACGCTACGCATCATCATAGGACAGCGTGTAGAATCTCTATCTCAACTTCATCGAAAGCGTTGACCTCGAATTAATTTGTAAACTGCTTCGACACTACAGTGTTCTGCAAATCCGTATAACCCTCATTCAATAGCTACTGAATGGCATTACATGCCAAGTGACTCACAACAGAAAGCTTAGAGAAGTATTTAAAGGAGTAAGACGACTGTGGTAGCAATGACCGATGATATTAGTGATTGTGATGAACTGGATCAGGCAGCAGGCTATGGGTTGTGAGGACCTAGGAATATGTTAGACTGATAAGAAGACTCTAGAGCATCTTGAATGTGCGGATGATTTGTGTTTAATGTCATTCAAACTCGAAGATCTGCAGGTGAAAACCAACAGGTTAGTAGGAGAATCAGTGTACACATGACTTTAAGTGAACGTTTGAAAGAGATTGGTGACAACGATACCTAACCAACAACAAGAAGCACCAATCACCAATCAACGGATGAAATTTGAAGGAAATCATCACTTCACCTTATTTAGGCATGCAGCATGAATGAAAATGTTAAAGCCAATCAGGATCGGAAGAGCAAGACTGGTCTAAAATTAATGTGGAAATCATCTGCAATCAGTAAGAAGAATAAAATTCGAATTTTCAACACTAATGATAATTGCATGGAGGATTTAATCATGAGCTGACATCAGTCAGAGAACCACTGGAAAACCTAGGAGTACTGGACAACTGTTTCGTCCTAGTTTGAGACTCTTCAGCAGTACGCACACGCCGGGATTCGAATCCAGGACCTTCTGGTTACAAGGCGAGCTCGTAGACCATTGAGCCACTGGGGCCCGATCCAATGGCCAGTCCATGAATTCTAACTTCTGCCAATTAACGACATAGCGCGACCACTTCGCAATGTGTTCTTCGATGAGTTACTGCCTCATCTTCAACCTGCTGTACCCTGCTGGTCACTGATGTCAGCTCATGATTAAATCCTCCATGCAATCAAACAAAATGCCTACAAAACCAATACTTGAGAACTAATAATAATTCACTGCTTTTGTATGGTTCAGAGACTTGGAGCATCACGAGAAATGTTTCTACAAGACTGCAGGTTTTCATCAATAGCAGCCTTTGCTTGGAACTAAGGGTCAGGTGTCCAGAAAGGTTAAGCAACAAAGAACTTCGGGAAGGAACCAGCGAAGAAACTGTTTTTGCCCCAATAAATATACCAAAGGAAATGAAAATAGACTGGATACACACTGAGAAGGTCATTGAATGACACCCCGCCACCAGCCAGTCAGGTGGAAACCGAATGGCAAATAACGGGTTGGGTGTTGAAAGGTAACATGGAGGGATTGTGTGAGTAGGAGATGGGGGCTCATGAGCAGTCGTGAAGCTAACTGAAGAGGATCACAGAGAACAGGATGAAATTGGGATATGCTGTTCAAACCCCATGTTTCACACAAAAGGAAATAATGATGATAATGATAATATAGCTAACATTAGCCAATGCCACTAAGAAGTATTTGTGAGCTGTTAGATTTCATCCTTGTGACTAGGGTGTCTACGCGTTCAACTCGTACCTGGACGTCGTGGGTTCGATTCCCTGTGGACTCACGGGTTTGTACTGATGAGGAGTTCCAATCTGGAACGAAAAAGGTGTTCAGTTCTTCCTGATTATAAATGATTCTGTAAGTGAAACTTGAAATTCCTGAAACCCTTGTTATGTAGCCATATATGAAAAGAACATTTCGAACCTTATATTAATTCCGTATGAAACTCTAAAAACCTTCTTCCTTAGAATTTTCACAAGTTCAATGGTCCCATAGACCAAATTAGGAAGTTATTCCTGTATAACGAATGACATGCCATAAGTATGAATTTAACGTCAGTTATTAATCTGAATAGTCTGGAACTTAGGAGACAAAAATGTAGCTGAATAAAAGAAATATATGATCTAACAGGAAAACCTTGTTGGAAAAGATCAAACTCTTGTAATTAACAGAGATAAGCATAATCAATAAACAACCTTCTGCTACTCAAAGTTATGTCTAACTTTTATAAGGAAAAAGAAAACGGCATTGTGTTTAACTTAATTTCTAGAAAATAACTGGGCTTATAAAATACAAATGCATGAGGAAAAATGTTAACTTTTTTCTGTAACACAAATTTTAGACATTCATGGGACTAGTTGATACTATACAACTTGATTTGTCATTTCAAGTTGACTTCAGTACACTCTAATCAATAAAAAAAGAAATTACTAATAATTTATTGAGATCTCAGCTTCAGGCATCACAACTGATTGCTTAGTTTGTTCATTAAGTATATAATTCAATCAAGTAGAATTTGGAAGAAATTCCATTAGAAAATTAATGTCTTTTGTTTTGAAACAGTTTCAATGCCTCTACAAATCTTAATTACTAAAGCAAGCCAAAAAAAAAAAATAGTAGTGGTGATGGGAGTAGGGAATTTACTGAAGGCTAAGGTATGCGAGTAAAAGATAATTTGAATAATTTGTTCGCGCAAATGAACATTTTCAAACAGTTGTTAATTAAAAGTTGAAATAGAATTAAAAAGTGCGTGCTTTAAAACGAATGAATTGAGCCAAACTAAAGTTTTTTTTTTCTAAAGAAAACTTTTGCTGCTAGACAGAAATTTACTAAATTAACTGGCTGTTATGCATTCTGATCTTTCTGTACGCCTATGGAATTGTCTTTTCTAATTTGTTTAGTAATATCATAAACTACTTGTGATGGAATTGTCATTTTGAACTCCTTATTGATTGATTTTACTGGAGCAAAGAATGTACAGTCGCTATTAACATCTGCGCTCCTAGCATGGACGCTATGATGGTGTCCTAACGTTGGTCATTTAATACTATGGTAGCTAGATTTGTATCCCAACAGGATTAACGACAATCACTGCAGATGTACGTACAACCAACTAACGAGTCCGAAATAAAATGAAAAGTAAGTCCTGCAGTTTACTATCAGACATCAAAAGCTAATAGTTAATTATCAAAAAGACGGTTGCAGCGAAGAAAATTTTCTTTTCGACGAATTCATCAACTAGGCTGTATGTACATTCGTGTAGTTAAGTATAGTTCTTTACAAATGATAAACATTATTTCATACATTTATTCCTCTTAATGAATTTGACTAAAGCATGAACTACAGTTTTTGCAGAATAAAATGGTACCATCTTTTATTTCGTTGTCTTCTCGTCAGCCGCATACGAGCCAAAGACGTTATTAAATATATCTACAAAAACAATTTTAGCATACTTGCACAGAGTTCATTTTAAGCAAAAATTAATCGATCAGTATATGCATACAGTAATAATATATACATGTATATATATAATATTAAACACTATTCCGAACAATAATGATCATGCACAATGGAAAGAGATATGAAAATATCCAGTTACCAGGGCAAAGAAAGACTGATGATTGTTTCTTTCTGAACGCATAAATCAGGTTTCAGGCGCTTGATGGAAATGGCTTCAGCAAACTTAAGGAGAATTGAGTTCTTTTGCCTATTGATAATTTTGAATGACTTTTCGACGTCCACCTTATGACCCGTGTCAAAGAGATGCCTGGCATGGTACTGTTTAAGGCATTTGTTTTCTTTAGACATAAGCTTTTTGGCACATGTTCAGAAAATCGTAGATATGCCTTTCTTTCTGTCCTTCCAATGTAAATGCTCTCGCAGATACATGTAAATTTGTATATACAGTAGGAGTTAACATGAAAAGGATAACTATCGATTTTTTATTGCACCAAAGAGCAAGTTGTTCGATAGACGGGGACGAGCTTAGCTGCAGGATAGGCTCTGGCTAGTGATGTACTCAGTCTTCTGTTAATCATCGCTGCAATGTTTTCACCTGAATAAGCAAACTGAATGTAGATTGGTTTTGTTCAGATAAACATTAAATTTAGATTACCAGTGAATTTATTTGACTCAGAATAAGTGTATTTGAAAATAAATTCTATGTTTTTGTTTTTAGCGCCAAAAAACAGTACTAAGGTACCATCTAGAGCCTTAAGAGATAAAGTAATGTTCAGCCCGTGTATCGTTTAGTATAAGTACAGATACATGGCCAATCTGGCGAAAGCGCAGGTCTTATATAATCAGAACGTCTTTAACGTATTCTTTATGCTTCGCTTAACTAAAATGACCTGAGAAGAATAGATAGTTTCTATTGGCTTACTAAATTTGTTTAAAATAAAGCATTTTTTCAATAATTTAATAATTCCCATTGTAGCATTAAGAACACAATTTTCAGCGAAGAGACTCTTTTCAACGAATTTATTATCAAGCTGTACAATCGTATATATATGGTTTTATAAAGAAATTATATCCGGTGAGGGAATTAGGTCAAAGGTGTAAATACATGAAATAATAATAGTATGAAATAAATTTAAAATATTTGTGATTAGGTTCATAGTTTAAGTCAAGTGGAACAATAATTAATGTCATATATAAGATAATACATCGGGTGTATAGATTTTGGGGAGAGGCATATAATTGTAAGATTAATAGACGAATGTAAAATGTTACGTAATATGGTGTGAAATTTGATAACATAGAATTTAATATTGTAAAAATAAAGATAAAAAGTATACACATGAATAATTTTTGGTTTAAAATGTCAAGTAGATCAAGTGGAAAAGATTCAGAATGAGAGTCGTAATAATAATGATAATAATAATAATAATCGAAGTAATAAGGGAAAAGTACATAAAATAATAAAATAAATGTCTATCCCTCTACGGCCAAGGCAGCAGTAGGGATTGTACATACTTCTTTTGTACACAAAGGTCTGGCTTAAAGTCATGAATTGCCAAGGCCTCAGCTGTCTTTAGAAGTCTGTAACGAAGAAAACGCGGGAAGTTGGCATGAATTCTGTATATGACCTTGAAATCATGGTCAGGGTTGACCGAGTGACAGGAGTCGATGAGGTGTTCTAAGATAGAACTTCGCACACATTTCCTTTCTCCTTTGTAAAACCAAGCTGGAATATGTTCTCGTATCCGTGTGGAGAGCATTCTCTGACTACGGCCAATGTACCTTGCTCCACAAGAGCAGGTGAACTGGTAGATGCACATGGAGGCGGTCAGACGGGGGAGCTTATCTTTTACAGAGGTAGAGAACAGTTTGCGGCTCGTGAACGTCATATGTAATCTAGCTGCAGGGAACGTTTTACTAACTGATTTAGAAAGACGATTTTTGAGCATATCAGAAGCTTGATCTCCTTTGAATTCCAAGTTCACGAATAGGGTTTTCTTTGGAACTGAGTCAGTGACCAGTTTAGACTGCTTCTCTTTCATGTTTCTGTCAATAAATCGGTTAGGGTAACCGTTTTCTGCGAGTGTGGCTTTCAGGAAGTCAAGTTCTGAGTCGACGCAATCAGAACTACAAATTTTCCTTATCCTAAAGCAGAGTGAATGGATTAAATTCCTTTTCCTGGAAATAGGCACCCAACTGTAAAAATTAGTTAGTTGTCCGTTCCATGTACGTTTCCGGTGGATCGATCTCTTGAGAGATCCGTCATTCCGTCTGCTAAGGCACACATCAAGAAACGGAATACTTAGTTCCGATTCCTTTTCTATGGTGAATTGTAAAGAAGGATGGCAGTTGTTGAAGGCGAACAAGACATCATCAAGAACTACTTTCTTATCGCAGATGACGAAAGTGTCGTCTACGTATCTTTTATAAATGTCAAAATGCCCGATGGTTTGACTAAGTTGAGAATTTTCCAGCTTTGCCATAAAACAATCAGCTAACAAAGGACCCAGTGGTGATCCCATGGCAATGCCATCTCTCTGTCTATAGATCTCATTGTTGAAGGTGAACTGAACATTCAACGTGCATCTCAATAAAAGTTCTTTGAGGTGGATTGTCGGTAAACCTATTTCCAAACCATGTGTATCAATATACTCACATAAATAGCTAACAGTTTCCATGAGAGGAACATTGGTAAATAGCGACGTGACATCTAATGAGAACAGGACTTTTTCTGAGACATTAAAATCTTTAATACTATCAATAAATTTAAACGTATCATCAATGGAAAACTTAGATACTTGCCTTCTGACTGGTTCCAATATTTCGGCTAGCCATTGGGCGATTCCGTGATAAGGAGAGCCCGCCATATCGAGGATTGGACGGAGGGGTAATCCTGTCTTATGTATTTTAGGTAGTCCATACAAACGTGGTATAATGGAGCCTACTGGTCTGATGCGTTCGTATATTTCTGACGATATTGCTGACTTATTCCTCATATTCTTTAAGACATCAGTCAGTTGATTTTCAATTAAATGTGTCTTGTTCTTTTCACCGTCGGGTTTGGCGAATTTCGTTTGGTCAGAAAGGATCGCTGAGATTTTATCATTATAATCTTGGCGATTCATAACTACGACACCCCCACCTTTGTCTGGACGGCATATGATAATATCATCATTCTTCTCTAGCTCTTTATTACGTAACATTTTACATTCGTCTATTAATCTTACAATTATATGCCTCTCCCCAAAATCTATACACCCGATGTATTATCTTATATATGACATTAATTATTGTTCCACTTGACTTAAACTATGAACCTAATCACAAATATTTTAAATTTATTTCATACTATTATTATTTCATGTATTTACACCTTTGACCTAATTCCCTCACCGGATATAATTTCTTTATAAAACCATATATATACGATTGTACAGCTTGATAATAAATTCGTTGAAAAGAGTCTCTTCGCTGAAAATTGTGTTCATAAAGCATTTTACCTACTTCTTGTTTTATTTAATTTATTGTTATGAACAAATTAGAGGATAATTACAAACAAATTAACTATGAATTTGACTAATGAAGTTAAATTCAGTAGGCTGGTAACACGGTATAAAAAAACACGTTGGGTAAAATTATTTGGCACACCATGTAGCGATAGAGGCTGATATTTCGAGTACAAACTATTCAAGCGTTGGTTTGTAGGGATTTGATTGGTTTCAGGATTTCATCATGATCTGACATTAGTTAGAGAACCATTGGAAAACCCACCAATGGGTACTGGACAGCTGTTTCGTCAACCTTAAAATGAACAAAAAAATATACGTTGCAATTTAACGATGTGAATAGTGTGGAAACGTAGAAACATAAATTTTTTTGGTTACAGGATTTCATCATGAGCTGATATTGGTTAGAGAACCATTGGGAAACCTGGGAGTACTGGACAGCTGTTTCGTCCTAGTTTGGGACTCTTCATCAGTACGCACCCACCACCAAAGCTCAAACCCAGGACCCTCTGGTTATCTAACTAATGTCAGCTCATGATGAAATCCTGAAACCAATCAAATCCCTACAAACCAACACTTGAATACCAATGAGTTGCTCACTGGCGACTGGCCCTATTCAGGTAGGTAGTTACCTGGGTTCCAGTGGGAAGTCGTGACCAGTAGGGTGCAGCTGGTCGGGTGTGAGGACAAATACTCGACGAAGACATTGGCTAGTGGTCGCGCTATATCGTTAATTGGCAGAAGTTAGAATTCGAGGACTATTGGATCGGGTCCCAGTGGCTTAATGGTATGCAAACTATTCTTCAGGATTATTTCGAGGCGACCAAAAGCTTCATAACTTGCTTTATACAGTCCTACTTCTTCCATGTTTCGCTCTAATCGAATCTTCAAAATAGCCAGAATTAGTGCTGAGTATTTCCTATTGTATGCCTTTGGCGTTGATTCCATGAGGAAGTATTATGTATTACCAATATCCCTTATGTATTTTTACATGATAGCATACTAATTTTGTGTACGAACCATGCTGACATTTGAATTATTCAGTTTCTCTCACACAAATTAACCACACTTAACGTTTCATGTTGGTAGCATCAATGTGGCGTTTTTGTTACTGATACGATTTATCAGTCTCTGCTATTTGATTTATGCGCTACATTTGCTTAGTTATATAAAACTCTCATTTCTCTGGTGTTTTTGACCAGGAATGTGTAGAATTTATTGTGATTCCTTTAACTGCCAACACTGATTCTGTGGATATAATCTTGTTGAAAATCCCCATTTAGTCATATGAAAAAGAGAAGACGTTCAACGAAGAGAATGAATTCGCCGAAAAGAGTCTCTTCGCTGAACGTCTTCTCTTTTTCATATAATCTTGTTGACTACTGCTACCTATAACTAAGTGTTTGCCATTTTGTGACTGTTTAACATTAACTAACATCTCTAATTATAAATATTATTGGATTTACATGTCCAGGTTGGCCCAAGTCAGTGAGCCTACCGTTTAAGTGTCATTTATGGTAATTGTATATAACGATGATATTTTTGCTGTCGTTGTCGCTGCCTTTCCTGTTGTGATTTTTTGTTGTTGTTGTTTCTCTGATTCTTAAGGGAGCGACTTAAAAGGTCACTCCTCTGTAACTTACATGTCTACGCAACAACTTTCTCCTCGGGTGTGAGGCTGGCAACCTCACTCTGTAAACAAAACTGCTACAGAAACCTCAGTACGATGAGACTCCTTACGACAAAAAACGTCTGTGTGGGGACATGGAACGTCTGCACCATGTATGAGACTGGCAAAGCTGCCTAGATTGCAAATGAGATGAAGAGATATGGTGGTGAAGTACTGGGAATATGTGGAAGCAGATGGAATGGGAGTGGACTCACCGAATTGTCAATGGTAGAGTCAGTGATCTACTCCGGTCACTCAGAAGAGAACTGCGTGCACACCGAGGGTGTGGCTATGATAATGTCAGCAACGGTAACGAAGGCCCTCATACAATGGGAGGCGATCTCGTCTAGGATAATGACCGCCAGATTCAACTCAAAAGGAAGGAAGGTGACAGTTATACAGTGCTACCCACACACAAACAAGGCAGATCTTGAAAAGAAAGAAGAGTTCCACAGACAACTACAGGCAACAACAGGCAATGCTTCAGTCGGTGACATAAAAGTACTCATGGGAGACATGAACGCCAAACTGAGACCAGACAACACAGGAAGAGAACTCATCATGGGTAAAGAAGCTCTCGGAGAAATGAATGAAAATGGAGAACTCTTCGCCGACTTCTGCGCCTTCAATGAACTAGTGATTGGTGGCAGCGTATGACAAGCACAAGGGTATCCACAAGGCTACATGGGTGTCATCAGACGGGCGAACTTAAAGCCAAATCGACTTCATCTCAATACTGCCCAAGGAATTGGAGACGCAGCTTACTGGACCCAAAAGTAAGAAGAGGAGCAAACGTCGGCTCAGACCACTATCTCGTACAAGGAACACTCCGAATCAAATTTAAAACTTACAGGGAAACAGGAGCTGCAGATGGACCACAAGCCAAGTTCAGTACTCAAAATCTGAAGGATCAGGCTACAAAGGACATCTTCATTGCAAGCATAAGGGACAAAGCCGAGGCACAAATCAACACTAGCGAAGAGGTCGGCGTCGAAAAGCACTGGGACAACTTGAAAACTGTGTGGAGTCAAACCTGCACGGAAGTTCTAGTCAGAAAGAAGAGACAGGACAAACAGTGGCTCACTATGGACACTTGGAAACTAATAGAAGAGAGAAGGATAGTGAAACAAAAGATTATCCAGTGCACCGACGAGCAACAAAAATAGGAATTGAATGCAAGCTACAATACACTGAACAAAAAAGCAAAGAAGAGTGCCAGGGAAGTCAAAAGAAAATATTATAAAGCCATGGAAAGTGAAGCAGAACAAGCTGCAGGCAAAGGAGACCTCGAAACACTCTACCAAACAGATAGGTACTTATCAGAGAAGAGTTCAACACAAATTAAGTCAGAGAAAGATGACAATGGAAAGTCAGTCACCAAAGAGGTGGGACAAAGGAAACACTGGGCTGAATACTTCAGAAGACCTCTTCGTCGACCGCCGCTTACAACGCGCCCAATAATACCAACAGCGGAAGCAGAACTACCAATGGATACCACGAAAGCAGAAATCCTGAAGGCAATACAGATGCTGAAAACTGGAAAATCGGAAGGGCCAGACAGATCCCACAGAAGCACTGAAAATGGACTCATAGACATCAGCGGATTTGATGACACCACTACTGGAGAAAGTATGGAAAGAGGATAAGGTACCTGCTGATTGGAGGAAAGGTTACCTATTCAAACTGCCAAAGGAAGGAGATTTAAGTCAGTGCAGGAATTGGTGCGGCATTATGCTCCTGTCCAACCCAAGCAAACTACTAAGCCACATCATCCTGGAGAGAATCAAACACGCCTTGGCTGAAAAACTTCTACCGGACAGACTGCATTCAGGAGGAGCAAGTCATGCATCAATCAAATCGCCTCACTACGGATCATCATTGAACAGAGCTCGGAATGGTAGTCAGCTTTCCACCTCAACTTCATTAACTTTGAAAAGGCCTTCAACAGCATTGATCGAGAGGGGACTTGGAAACTACTTCGCTACAACGGGGTGCCGCCAATAATTATACACCTCAACGAACAGTTGGACGACAGTGCTGCATGCGAAGTAATCCACAACGAGAAACTCACGGAATCCTTTGAAAAAGTGAAGACAGGAGTAAGACAAGTCCAGCTGTCCATGGTCTCCAAATATTTTCCTGATTGCGGTAGACTGCAAAATGAGGAAACAGGCATAAAATGGACCCACACAAAAAACTTGGAGGATCTGGACTTCGCCGATGATATATGTCTGATTTCCCACAAACTGGAAGATATGCAAGTGAAAAGCAACAAGTTGGTAGAAGAAGCATCCAGAGAAGATAGAACTTCAGGTGAACATAGATAAAACAGAGGTGATGAAGATTCCTGGCCAACAGCAGTAACAAAAACAACAGACAACAATCAACATAAATGGGAGAAATGTGAAAGTAGCAACCTCCTTTGACTACCTGGAAAGCATCGTTTCAACTACAGGAAGAACTGATGAGGATATCAAAGGGAAGGTTTGGAAAGCAAGGCATGCTTTCATTACTCTCAAGTCTGTGTGGAGATCAACAGTACTCAGAAAAAAAATAAGATCCGGATTTTCAACTCCAGTGTGAAGTCAGTGACACAGAGACTTGGTGCCACGTCATAAAAGCATTTCGAACAGACTACAGACATTCATCAAAAGCTGTCTTTGCTCAGTACTCAAGATCAGATGACCAGCCAGAAAAGATCAGCAACAGGGATCTCTGACAATGAACGAACCAACCCACCAGAAACCAAATGTGCAACAAATATTCAGGAAGAAATGGAGGTGGACTGGCCATACTCTGAGAAAACAAACCACCAAGTGAATGATATCACACGCCAGGTCATCGCTCGAGTGGAACGGGAATGGGAAGCGATGAGTTGGTCATCAGTGAGGGGTTGAAATGGAGGAGGTCGTGGGAAAAAGAGATGAAAGCATGTGAGCAGACGTGGAGCCAGGTTGAAAAGTTTGCGGAGAACCGAACGCAATGGAGACATGCGGCTGAGGCCCTACGTTTCTCTAGGAACTAAGGGAAACAATAAATTACTAAATCTCTATCTTCCTACAGTTACGCGGGCACCTATTTCGGTCTTAATATCAGTTATATATGAAGTGAAGTGGTATTTTATAGATTGTGTTGAAAAATGAAATTACTCTAAGGTTGAATACCAGGTAACATTCAGTAGGGAAGACATATAAATTCCATATAAAAATTGAAAACATATAAAGTTAGAAAAAGAGGATCAGAAATTATCAGTCGAGCAGTAGCAGAAATTAAGGCTTCAGATAGTCTTATCCAGAGTACTACATATCTTTGCTCTCATATAACATTCGCATGAATACTCCATTTCAGTCCACTAAAATGACATCCCTAATGGCTGATAAAAGGTTGGAATTATTTTGTTTGAATGAATTAAATTATTCATATCTAAAAGTAGCTATGAAGAAACAGATGTTTTTATTGTTTTGAAGGTAGTTGTCATCACGCATCAACATCATTTAGATAAGCAATTAAAATCATGAAGAGCTGAAGACCTGTAGAGTTTTAGTTTTAGAACTCGGTTGGATAGTCATGGGAGAGAATCACAAAGTAAAGCAAGATAGCTTCTCAGCGCTTTATGGATTTCCCTTGCTTTTTAAATGACGTCGGTTCATGAAAAAATCTTGTATGAAGTAAAAACAGAGTTTAGAATAATTCAAGCATTTTATACATTACGTATTTTGCTAAAGAGTAATATTAAAAGTTTGAAAAAGAGTTGAATAAAACGCAGCATAAGCTTTCAACAAATACAACAGCATTTGAGGTCATAGAGACAAAACAGTTTCATTATGCTCTAATTAAACGCTTTGTACAGTCGCATAGTCATCAAAATAAATCTTAATTACGATGATCATATGATTCATTGGAAACTTTTTTAAATCTAACAGTGTTATCAGCCTCATTATTTTAATTGATTTACAATACAGTAAAAGATAGAATAAATTCTGACGTTAATGTATGATTTGTGTTCGATTTGCGGCGTATTAGAATGTGTATTAAATGCGGTAGGTAAAAGAGACTATTACTTTCTGAAATCCGTTTTTACAAAATATATTTTAAGTTTAGGTGAGTTCACCTTTCTGCATAATTTTATATTGCTAAATGACTATGCGCTTCGACACTAGTGAAGTAGTGTATGAGTTAAGTACTTCTTGTATTGAAAAAAAGTACATGAGAAACTAAACCTACAGGGGCAAAAGATAAAATGGACTAATTTCTAAGGGTAAGAGGAACTAAAATTTACATACATTCATAACTAATGTTAAGAACTGTTGTATGAACCAGGTCCGTTTTGTGCCTGCTAATTAGAACTCAGTGATAGGCATAGTAATCAGGGCAGTTGATTGTTCTATACAAACCTACTACTTCTTACTGGTCAGCTGAAACTATTATGATATGCCCTATATGAACTGCCAATATGCAGCCTTAATTGCATAAAATTGAAAGGAATGTAAGTTGTTATCTACATATGTACAACTATAGTTTCTACTAATGACACATGTTTTATGTTAACAACTCCACATATATCGTGAAGTAACGTCAATAAAAACTAATGTGAACACTTCCACCGGTGGTTCAAAATTGGGTTGTATATTCATGTGTACTATGCTGGACGAATAAAAATGAAATTATTCAAAATGGGAATACAGAGATGGCACGCAGTAACAGTCAATTTTTATAACTACATGTTGTGAAGAATATCATCAGAGTATGAAGACTAATAAACTTCATCATCAAGTTTGATTTATTCACTTCATCAAACATGTCATTTAGAAGAAGCAGCTGACGTCGGTGTACAACAGATTCAACCCTGAAATCAGATCAAAACCCAAATGACTCAACTACACAAACTTTAATATGATTGAATTTTTGATTTTCCCGTCGATTGATTGGACCGAAGTGCTCGGTCTCAGGTTGACATGTCGGCTTCTTGTGCAGATGCTTCGATGATGTCTGGGCATTTAATTAGTATTTAATTGGTGGATGGTGACTAGCAGTGGAATCCAGGATGCGCTTTTCGTCCTATTTGAAACGTTTGAAACTACGGGCACTGGGTTCGAGCCTCGGTAGGAACATCATCACTCACTGATAAATGCAGGTACATCCAGATGACAAGTCCCAAATAGGACGAAATGCGCATCCTAGATCCCACTGCTAGTCACCATCCACCAGTTACAAACTTTAATACTTCTGTACTTTGATTTCCTGTAGTCACTTAGAAATATAAAAGTTTGTCTGTAAGGCGAAGGTAGACTGAGCTAACTTTTACAAATCTGAAAAATCTAGACTGTTTGACATTTCATTTTGCCGAAAACCAGGTATAAACTCACCAACCGATCAGTAGTTGAGCAAGTTAAGAGAAGCAACTAAAACGTATGAACATGAGGTTGGTTTTAAAAAACAACTGACAAATTATGCACGCCTGTGACATCAGCTTGCTCTGTGTAAGCACTAGGTTGTTTGTTTTCATTGTGTTACCATATTTTATTGAAGGGGAAGAAATCGGGTTGAAGTTTTGTATTACGCGGCTGATTATTTGACGGTAATTTATCGTGGTGTCTACTAATATTATTGTTAAGTAAACATTTCAAGGGTGATTTCCGTAAGGTATACTTTGGCTATATTAAAAGGTGGTATGACCACTGGAGAATTAAAATGCTAACTTGTAGCTGTTTATTAATACGGACATATCCTATTAAGGAGATGTGAATAAAGTAGGAAAAAATTGAGCTGAAGAGCCAAGCCTGTTCAGATTGTTACAGACTGTCAGCACAGTGATTCAGGTCTCATCTGACTATTTAATCTTCAGTTCTCTGAGTGTAATCAAGACAAAACGTTAATGGTGAGAGAGAAATTATATCATTCTCAAGAATATATTTATTTTGCGTTGAAGTTTATTTAGCAGTTTGATAGCTTTTGTGGTGTAGGTTGGCTAGTCCTACGCTTAACTCTCCCTCTTTATCCTAGCTCGGGACGGGTTAGAAAACTAGCAAGCTAGTAAACAGCTGCCTTCACTCCATACTGAAGGTCAAATGGCCCTTCAGAAAGAATTAGTAACAACAAACTGTGGGAACATACCAACCAAGATTCGATTGCTCAACAAAAATGTAGGAGAAAGTGGAGATGAATCAGGTATATGTCGAGGAGGCCGTCGAATGGCATCTCTCCCCAGCCAGGCCACTCCTTGAGTGGAATCAAAATGGGGATTGACGGGTAGGTCGTCGTTGCGAGGGTGACATGGAGGAGACCGTGTGCGGGAGGAGAAGATGAGAGATTATAGTCAATCGTGGACTCAGCAGAAGAGGACAGCAAGAAATAGAAGAAAGTGGAGATGTGTTGTTAAAGCCCTATGTTCCACTCGGAACCCAAGGGAAGAATAACAATACTTTTTGTTCTACTCAGTAGAAGTTAAGTATGAAGATTTCAGTTTAAGGAAACAACAATAAATGGGATGTGATGATTTAGTCATTGCAACTAACATGAAAAAAGTAATTAATTATAATACGTTTGGATGAAGATCCGTGAACTTTCCATAAATGCCTTAGCAACAAAACGCTCATTTACCTGCAACATACAAAAAAAGAGATTATGTAGCAATATACAAGAAAGTATTTGGAAGTGAACTCAAATCATTTAAGTAAGCTAAAATAGAAGGATCAATAAATGATGATATTGACAATAATAATAAAAATAATTGGCATAAAGGACTGCATGACTATGTAATAAATGGAAAAACTGTTACTAGGATGAACTAAGATTAATCGCAGTTTCTTTCTGTAGACACAAGTTCGATGTGCATCACCTGGTAGTTGTAGATCCAGCGAACCGAAGCAAAGTAGAATTCTTATGCTTGTTGACAATAATGATAAATTTATAGCCTAAGGTGTTATATATATATATATATATATATATATATATATATATATATATATTGCTGGCCAACAGCAAGAGCAACAACAACAGACAACAATCAGCCAGCATCAATCGGAGGAACCTGAAAGAAACAACCTCCTTCACCTACCTATTTGGAAATCATCGTTTCAACTACAGGCGGAACTGACGAGGACATCAAAGCCAGAATCGGAAAAGCAAGACAAGCTTTCACTACTCTTAAGTCTATATGGAGGTCAACAGCACTCACCATCAAAAATAACATCCGGATTTCCAACTCCAATGTGAAGTCAGTCAATGCTACTATACGGATCAGAGACTTGGCCAGCGCGTCATAAAGAGCATCTCAAACAAACTTCAAACCTTCATCAACAGCTGTCTCCGCTCATTACTCAAGATCAGATGGCCGGCCAGAAAAGATCAGAAACAAGGATCTCTGACAATGAGCGAACCAAACCAGCAGGAACCGATTGTGAAACAAATAGGCAGGCAATAATGGAGATGGATTGGTCATACTCTGAAGAAACAAACCATCAAGTGACATCACTAGACAAGCTATCGCTCGAGTGGAACGGGAATGGGAAGCGGCGAGTTGGTCGTCAGTGTGAGGGTAGGGTGACTTGGAGTAGGTGGCGGGAAGAGGAGATGAAAGCGTGTGGGCAGACTTGGAGCGGAGTGAAAAAGTTGGCAGAAAACCGAAGGCAATGGAGACGCGCATCTGAAGCCCTATGTTCCTCTAGGAATTAAAGGATATAATAATAATAATAATGTATACATGACCTTGTGAACGAAAATGTGTCGTCATATGATAACACGAAAATCACAGATTTTCTCATTGAAACAATGTCTCTTTACTCATAAAAACTACTATTATTTTTTTTAAATGATAACTATATATTTCATTTCAGAGACTGTAAAAAATAAGTTATATTATTCATATTAGATATAAAGGACACACTGAATGTACTCTGTTAAAACAATTGTTTTATCAGTAGACCAGGATCATATCAACTACAACAATACTGCTTTTAGTGCTTTTCTTGTTGTTGTGTGCTTGTCATTTGCCTATTTATTCTGACTATTTTTAACACACTATTACATCAAAAGTTCTACTGTTGTTACATTGTTCAACAGTATGTCACAGATTTCACATATAGAAGTTCATTAAAACTACTAGAAAAGTGAGCATGTAGCGTTAATGCCAAAAGTTAACGAAAGGCATGAAACTGCTTTATATATATATATATATATATATATATATATATTACTCTCGTTCACTGAGATAGCATATAATGCACTTGGATGATTGAATTCTTTATTTCATTTATCCAGAGAATAGGTAAAATCACAGAATGAAATGGTGCAGAACGCTCGCCTGCCTGCCTACCTACCTACCTACTTACCAACTTACCCACTGAATGATTTATCTGTTCTGTTTGTCACAATCACATGGTATAAATTATAAAATAAGAATGAATAATTAATAGTAAAAGGCGTATTTGTCATTTTTTTTATAATCCACTTTGACGGAGATGTTGAATAAAGTATGAGATTAATCACCAGTCGCTGTGATCAATGTGAGATCGATAAGCCTAGGGGATATTGGTGAATACAATACCCTGTTGAAAGATACAATTGACAATTCGTTTTATTAGTGGATGATGAATACTGGTTGAAGCTTACTTATTGGAAAGGTGATTTTCTATGCAGATTCGTCTTATAAAAATAGATTGCCTTAATTATAGTTTCCGGTGTTTTTCAAGAGTTAAAGTCTACATGCTGAATGTCATCGCTATGGTGTTTACCACAGCTAAATTTGAAAACAAGCTGTCTAAAGTTAAACTAAACTATATTTAAACAGGTGACAATATTTTAGTTTATAAAAGCGATTATTGTCAAAATTTAAAGTAATATTTGTAAGTGAAGCATGGACATTTTTAGTTATCTTACCTTGATGAACTTAACAGAATATTGTGGGAACACTATCACTCACTTTGGGTGCAGGTACGTCCTGATGATGGAACCCAGACAGAAAGAAACGCACATTCTACCGCTAGTTACTGTCAGAAAGGTAAGATAGCGGACACTTTATTAACATTACGTATAAAGAAAACCTGTTTAGATCAATAATAACTGCCATTTATTTTCTTCGGATACATTAAAAGTATGTATTTTAAGCAGAATGTGCAGCTGTTTGCAGTAGTTGATTAAACTGTCTGGAATGGATTCCTGTCAGTATACAGAATAGGAATTTCAGTACTTTGAAGTATCATTAAGGACCTCAAGTTAACATATATATTTAACACCTTATTTCATTTGTCTTACCTTAAATATTCTGTTGATATCACACTATTTGTTTAGGAAGTCACCTAAGTCAGGGACACTGATTTTGACAGTACTAACTTTCATCTTCACCAATTGTAACCCTATTATATCAAAGTCTTTTTAAATATCATTATTAGTATTTTGCTTCTTCCCCTCAAGTTTTTTGTTTTTTAGTTTACTCTAAATACTGCATTATGTAAGTGGGAATACTTGTATGATGACTGCTTTAAAGTAGAATCAATGAATCAATGAACCACTGCTTTGAATAAAGTATGTGAAAACTGTCACTTCACTATTATTTAGGGGTAATGCTTTTTTGTGCTGACATGCTTCCCTATAGGTGATGGTTACATGTAAAGTACTGAACACGCAGCTGGTGGGTTAATGGAGGTCTATCATGTCCGTACGTTAAAGTAAACAAGGAAGCATTTCACGAATAAATATTTTGTATCTTTATTTACAAGTCGTTCTCATTCATTTCACCGAGTGAGAGCCTCTGGACCCATGATGAGTTCTCTTCCTGTATTATCTGATCCCAATTTAGCTTGCATTCATATTGTCCATAAGGATTTTGATGTTGCCATTCGGTATGTTGTCCATTATTGTTTGTAGTTGTTTATGGAAATCTTCCTTCTCTTGTTCCGCGTTGTTTGTAGCACTGTGCGTAGCATTGGATAATTGTGACCTCCCTTCTTTCGTTTTCAGTTGAATCGTGCTGTCGTAATCCTGCAGAGGAGGTTGGTTCCCACTGCATTAGGGCTTTAAATGCCACTGGTGACATCGTGATAGCCACACACTGCCTGAGTATTTTCATGGTTTTCATCTGGGTGACCAAACCAGAATAGATTATTGATTCTCCCGTTGAAAATGTTGTCAGTCCACATCCATTCCATTTGCTTTCACAGATACTCAGTACTCTTGAACCATATCTTCGCATTTTTTTGGTTGCCTGGGTAGCCTAATCAGCCAGTCTCGTACATTGTACGGACATTCCACGTCCTCATTTTTATTCTTGCTTTCATCGACAGAAGACATATTGGCTGGCTGACTGGCTTGTCGAAGTCTTTCACCAGCGCATAGTGTCATTTCGCCTCTCCGATTCGAGGGAAGATTAAGATTTTTACTTGAAGTTTTTTATTTTTAATATATTTTCTGTGTGCTGAAGTTTCTCTGGCGCTTTGAAAGAATTAGTGGTGTGGGGTTGCTAGCCCCATGCTCAACCCTCCCTCTTTACCCGGGCTTGGGACTGGCTAGAAAACTAGCTAGCCTGTAAACTGGGCGAGGTTCTGTTAGTAAGAGGAATTATAAGTGATAAAATAAATATAGCACCGATAATCAGATAAAACAATTACTTCTAACTATATGAAAACAAAAGTTAACTTGTTTGATAGATAAAAAGATCTCTTGAAATATCAAAAGGATAATGAGTACTACGTTCTAAATACCATGAGATACTGTAGTCTTTAAGCAATGCAGATATGTTACAATAAAATATATTAGAACCAGTGAAATACTAAATAAATTTTATGTGATATTCAACAAAGATTTGGCAGCAATAAAGTGTTTACTTTGAGCAGTCACTGTGCCACTTCTGTGACCTTTCTATTTTGGGGAGGGAACTTCGGAAGAAATGGATGCTGTAATTGTGTGTTGTGGCTTACTCTACACTGGCCCGTATGGTCGAAGGTCCACAGACTCCAGCTCCTAATCGGCCGTTCGCTTTTGGCTCCAAGAAGTTGTCCACTGACTCTGGAGTCTCACAGAACTAATACTTT
Organism: Trichobilharzia regenti; assembly: GCA_944472135.2. Lineage (NCBI taxonomy): Eukaryota > Metazoa > Platyhelminthes > Trematoda > Strigeidida > Schistosomatidae > Trichobilharzia > Trichobilharzia regenti. The sequence continues at coordinate 114,158,264 of OX235262.1, read as the reverse complement.
TCTCCCTTTCAGTTACTCAAATAATAAACCAATCCCTACAATATGAGAGGTCACAAGGGATAAACTGGCCACACAATTCCTTAAACAAACAAAGTTCATCTGTTTATCAACCATTCTTCATCTTCTTGTCTTGATCTTTCTAAATGGAACTCCGTAAACAGCTTCTTTAGTGCCGCTGAACTCCGTGGACACTGCTGCCAATTTGTGCGTCGACATGGTAGCTGGCATAGTCTAAAAGTTGCGATGGAGTTGTCTGTGTGGTTGCGTGTTGACGGATCGACAAAGACGATCGTATTTTACAATTCGGTTTAGATCACCATCTTTTTCTGGTACTGATTTCAAATGTAAGTGAAGACGTCTTCTCGTCTGACAACCACAGAAACCAAATCAAAGACGGTCATAAATAAACCTCATAACTACAGGTTATCGTTGGCAGAAGACTGCCACTCCTTCTGGGATAGCTGCCCGTGACCCAACCATGTTTTAGTGCATATCTGCAGCTGAATGGGCAAAGTAGCTACGAAATCTTATGTATCCAGGTATTTTCATAAAAACGTGAAGTCTGTATTCAGGGAGGGGACAAACACGCAAATGTCCAAGTGGAGTAGGCATCCTGAGAATGACTGGCACCATAAGTAGTCATATGCAGAGATAGTTTAGTGATAGTTTAACGGCAGAAGAGAAGAGAATTCGGTGACAGAATTACACACAAACAACTCGATTAACAAAGATGGGTAAAATATGTCTACTTTATATTAGAATAAAAATTTGCATAGATCTTCAGTATTATGCCGCTTTGTCTTCCGAATTGTTCTTCTTCATTCTGATTTCCTATTTTCCATGTTACTTCTCAAGCATCGCTCATTACACCTATCTCTTCACTATTCGATATTCTTGTAGATGATATATATATGCATCCACGTATTACTTATAAATTTCGTCAAGCACGCCATAATAGCTCTTGATAATCTGCGACCAAATGTAAGTAAATGGCGATTAATTTCTACAGTCCCATCCGAACTAATCAGGGAACTATGAACATGATGAAGAGCGGAATCTTCTTAAACGTGAACTCGTTTAATATTTTTGTGGTGGGTCAGTAAAACGAAAGAAATTAAAAATGTAACAGCAATAGATAATATCTATTAATTGTTGAAACTCATTTGGAAAACGGGTTCTAGAAAAGCTATGGTCAGTGAAGTGATCTCCAAGGAGGAAGAAGCTTCAGCAGCTTTTAAGAAGATAGCCCTGTAATAGAAAAGATTTGTAACTCAGGTGGATGATTTGCAATTGATAGTGTTCTCTGAGCTCCTTGGTTTAATTGCGGAGCTTTCATCGTCTTTCTGGACGACATCTTCAGCGCAGTATTTAGGATAAAGTGAAATGATTTAAATTTCTTCATGAGTCTCCCGGTAACCATCTTTAGATATTTATTGACCGTTTTCTATTGATTGGGATTTTAAACTTTCTGATCACCTGATTTACTTCTTATTAGTTGGTATATTTCATCTATATTAACGTGTTTATTAATTGCGTTTTCATTTGAGTACCAGGCTTCTAGGAATTCTCTGGCACATTTGGTGTTTCCTCTGTTTAAGATTTTGACATTATCCCAATCAAATTGATGTCCATGATCGTCTGAATGTATTGATACTAAAGAATTTATATCATGTCTTTTCACGGCTGATTTGTGTTCCTGGATTCTTATTCGAAGGGGACGCCCACTTTGGCCGATGTAATGTTTGTTACAGTTCACACAATTTATTTTGTAAATGGTGTTAATTTTATCTCCCTTTTCTATCGGATCTTTTGGTTTGCATAAGATGGAATTAAGCGATTCAGCTGGTTTGTGTGCTACATCTATATCAAACGGTTTCATTATTCTAGCCGTTATTTCAGAGATGTTTCTGATATATGGTAGGATGAATTGCTTTTTGGTCTTTGGTGATGGTTCTTTGTTGGTGCTTTCATTCGATTTTAAACACTTTTTGATGAAATTTTTTGGATAACCATTCTTCTTGAACACCGTTTGTAAGTATCTTTCTTCCATTCTTTTCAACTCTGGTGTGCTACAATGTGTTTGAATTCTTCTAAACAATGTCTGCACACAGTTTCTTTTGTGAGTAATTGGATTGTTGCTAGTATAGTTGAGTATTTGATCTGTGTGCGTTGACTTTCTGTATACTTGTGTTTCTAAATTTCCTGTGTTGGTTCTCCTGATTAAGACATCTAAAAATGGGATTTTGTTATCTAACTCTTCTTCTCTTGTGAATTTGATGTCTTCAAATATGTTGTTTATTAATTTATGGGTATATTCTAAATCATTTCTCTTAATTATTACAAATGTATCATCAACGTAACGTACCCAGATTTTCGGTTTAATTATAGGTAGAGCTATTAATTCTAATCTTTGCATAACGGCTTCAGCTATTAATCCTGATATGGGCGATCCCATTGGTGCTCCCTTTATTTGCTCATATATTTGAGTATTAAATTGAAAGTATGTTGTAAGGCATAATTTTATGAGTTCTATCCAAGTTGAACATTGCGTTTTTATGTTTTCATCACTATAGAGTAATCGTTGCATAGTTTCTGTTGCTAGTTTTGGACTAATCGAAGTATATAATGCTGTGACATCAAAGGACACCATTATTTCATTGTCTTCTACCTGAATGTTTTTGATTTTCTCTAGAAATTGAATTGACGAATTGATAGAATGGTCGCATGATTCTGTTAGGTAATTTAACTTCCTGAAAAGTTCTCTAGATAGATTATATGTTGGTGTTCCTGGAAGCGAAACGATTGGTCGTAAGGGGATGTTCGGTTTGTGTAGTTAGCCCTGTATTATTATACAGAACATTTTGATGAGAAGTCTAACTGGCAGTGTCTGGGTCCACCAATTCGGGTGTAAGGACAAGTACTCTCCAATAACACTGACTATTAGTGGCATTATATATCATGAAATGGAAGAAGATAGAATGTGTCAACCTTAAACTAACATGTCAATGGGATATGAATATTACAACGTGTCTTCCTACCACTTAAACTCTAACCCTGTAACAATGTCTGCCATAAACAAATTTCTACTGATTTCTGCATATCATGCTGCACTTACTCAACCTCTGTTATAATGAGAAGGAAACATGTCCGGATGATATGCAGAATAATAAACAATCCAACCCACAAAAGTGAAACAAGCGACTCAATCTAAAAAAACTTAGGACTACACTCTACTCAATGAACCGTTACTTTCGTATGACAAAACATCTGGTGATATAGGAAGGACCAAATTAATGCTTAATAAAAAAAACTATGAAAGACACCATCAAATAAAAGTTTTCACCGTTAAGTCGTCTAAAATAAATGGACAAAACCAGACGGTAGTATCTTCTCTTCTTCTTGTTAATTCAACAATAATACTGCCTGAATAACGATAAAGAGAATGGAAGATTTAGCTTCATTTTAAAATTTATTAACAACATATATATATATATATATATATATATATATCGTTAATACATTTTCAATCAATATAAGTAGATGAATAATTAATGCTATCATAGTTCCTACATTATTGTACGTTTACACAGAGAAAGGGATAAAAATATATTTCTCTGTTATTGCTGAGTAAATTCAATTGAATTTTTTGGTAGATTTGAAATTTTCACAGAGCAGTGAGACAGCTTTCTACTAAAAGTATCAAAATACGGTTGGCAGTTTGTTACATATGGTTAAACCAATTAAAATTCGTTTGGATTTGAAATAATTAGTTCCAGTATTTGAATGCTTTTGCTTTTATAAATACATCTGTATTTTGATGGAAAACCAAAAGTGAATGAAAAAAGGAGTATTATCGTCAGCCATATATGAGTCTATGAAACCAGCGGGTATCAACATTCCTCGTGTTCACCGGATCTTCCTCTTTGCCCATTTTTAGATATGTATAACTTACCATTTCACTGAACAGCAAAGTGGTTAGTTTTTCAAATATTGGTTTGTAGGGATTTGATTGATTGGCTACAGGATTACATCATGAGCTGATATTGGTTACAGAACCATTGGAAAACCTGCTGGGAGTACTGGACAGCTGTTTTGTTCTATTATGAGACTCCTTATCAGAATGCACCTGCCGCCAGGTTTCGAACTCAGGGCCCAGTGGTTACGAGGCTAGTGGTCGAGCTATGTAGTGAATTGGCAGAAGCTGGAATTCATGGGCTGGCCATTGGATCGGGTCCCAGTGGCTTAATGGTCTACGAGCCGGCCTTGTAAACATAAGGTCCTGGGTTCAAAACCTGACGGCGGGTGTGTAATGATGAAGAGTCCCAAACTAGACTGACGAAAAAGCTGTCCAGTATTCATTGCAGGTTTCCCAATGGTTCTCTAAACAATGTCAGCTGATGATGGAATCCAGTAATCAGAGTGGTTGGTGAAGATTCTAGGACCTTTGCACAAAGAAATTTTGTGATATGGAATTATTGACGTCTTCGACTTCATTTGCAAAATATCCAGGACTAATGTTAGTGATAAACTTATCTTATTCGTGGATGTATCATCACTATTCATGAATGTACCACTTATCGAAGCGGTAGATTAAATTTACCAAGAAGTCACTGGGAGACAAATAGACTTAAGAATTCTCTCGTGTAGCCTCACAGAATTACTTCTTAAATGCACAATGAATGTGCATTTTGTATTAAATAATGCATATTACTGACAATTAGATGGAATAGCAATGGATTCACCATTAGGTTCAGTATTAACTAACTTCTTTCTTACAAAACTTTAAGACGGGAGATCGGAAAACATCATCAGTCAGTTGGTTATGTATTACAGTTATGTAGGTGATACATTTATGTTAGTTAATGAGAATGTTAGCATAAACGAATTGTTTATAAAATTCAATGACAACCATTCTTCCCTTACTTTCACTTGTGAAGACTAGCAGGATGATAAACTGAATTTTCTAGACGTTCTGCTGAGTAGGCTAGAAGACAGGTCACTCGGAAGAAGCGTGTATAGAAAAAGCACTTTCACAGGGCAATAAACACACTTCCTTAGTTACATGCCCATCAGATATACAAGAAATGTTGTTAAGTGTCTTACAAGCAGAGCAAGAAAGATATGTACGGATGGTCACTTACAAAAGGAATTGGAATATATTCATGATACCTTGACGGAGATAGGTTATCCGATTAGTTGGATAAAAACATATGGAAACATTGAAGAGGAGACCTGAGACTATGACAGCACAGAAGAAACCTCTATTTATTACGTTAAGATTTGTTGGTTACTTGTAAAGTGAGATTTTATTTCAGAGACATTCCGGGAGTATACGAAGGACCTTTCATGCAGCGAACCTATAGTTGTCATTCTCTAGCTGAGGAATGACTGGAATGCAAGCGAAGGATAAGGTATGTAGTTTTGCCGCATCTATATGCATTCATCTATTCAACTGTACCTGTGGTCTCTGTTATGTTCGGCGTACTATTAGATAGCCACGCCAACGTGTTACTGAACATCTCCCATCGTGGTTTGGAAAAAAGTAGACAAAAACAATCTGTAGCTCCATTCTGTCACATTTAATTGATAGTGGTCCTGTAGTGGAGAAAGAAAAGCACTCAAGGTAATTCATCGTGTCCCTCCGAATCTTTCCAGTAGACTTCATATTCGTCTGCTACATATAGCTGAGGCGATAGGCATTAGAACTATTAAGCCTAAACTATACATTCAAAAGAAGTTTGTAGAGTCATTATTCCTCCCTTGACCTATTTTTTTTTATTTACAGCTTGATTCCACACTGTATTTTCGGTACACGTATGGAATTTTCAGCATGGATATCGGTAGCCCAAATTTCGCAGGCCGACCATAGATATCAGGTGTGCGTCGGTGCGGGCTCGAACCCCGGACCATGTGCATGGTCGGCGAGAGTCCTAACCACTGTGCCACCGACCTAACCAACTGATGACGTCTTTACTCTCCCTAACTTACATTTTCAACCCCTTTCTTATTATCCCTTAGTCTTATCACATCTTCATTAAAACATTTTATTTCCAAAAGTTGATTTTTTTTTTCAAGTTTGACTATGGAATGATATCAGTTAGAGAACTATTGAAAATCAGGGAGTACTGGAGAGCTGTCTCGTCCCCGTTTACGACTCATCAGCAGAACACACCTACCAGGCTTCGAACCCAGGACCTTTCGTTTACAAGGCAAGCTCGTAGAACATCCAGCCACTGGGGCTAGACTCAGTGGCCAGTCCATGAATTCTAGCTACTACCAATTAGTGATTGTAGCGCGACCAACAGCCAGTGTCTTCGGTGAACATTAGTCTTCATTTTCCTTACAGTATAGCATCACTTAATCGGTCTATTTGTTTTTCTCAGCCTTAACAGAATACTTCTACCTGGAAATTTGCTTGTTTTTCGTTATTCTTGTTATCACAGATTGCATCACTTTTTCATCCTTGTTAATGATAGAATCATTATTTTTATTGTGGCTAATTGCACAATCTTTTTTTTGTTTACAGCTTGATTCCACACTGTATGTTTGGTACAAGTATGGAATTTTCAGCATGGATATCGGTAGCCCAAATTTCGCAGGCCGACCATAGATATCAGGTGTTCGTCGGCAGGGAATCGAACCTCGAACCATGTTCATGGTCAGCGAGAGTCCTAACCACTGTGCCACCGACGCACCAATTCATATGCAATCTTATTATCCTATTGACAAAACACCGTGGTTGGTTCATATTTTAATATAGATTTTATGGAGTTAGAGTTAAGCCCGATGAGATCTACTTAAAAACAACATTACTTGCTTTAATGTGTTATTCTGAATTTTACCATGGGAATATTTAATATTTTGAAAAAGAAACCAAAAAAGGTTTGTTGTTACAGTTTAGAGTTCACTCAAAGTAAATTCAACTAACTGTCCAGATTCAAGGACTTCAAAAGAAACTTAGGCTATCAGTAGTGGGTAATTACCACTGTTAGAGTATGCATTGCAGAAACGAAACAAAACTTCGTTGATATTATTGTATTTTGTCACAACAAGTTTATCTGATAATAGAATACTAGGTGTTTGAAGAAGAAATATTACTGTCAAGGGAATATCTTTTACTTAAACAGTCTGTTCAAAACTGTTTATCCTATTGTTTCACCTGCTAATCCACCTGTATTCTACCTCTGTTTAGTTCTCATGTTTTCAGAAATTTAAGGTTTACTTTGTATTCTCTGATAACATTTCTAAAACAGGTTTTAACAAATGGCTGCCTTTCATCGTTTCTACACTTACACACAGGTTTAAGGAATTAGTACAAAAATACTGCCCACAAAGGGGATGTCATCAGACGGACTGTGATAAAAAAAATTTCAGAACGACTCTTCAGGATATTTTCACTCTTGAAAACTTTTACCTTTTCTTAAACAGTCATCTAATTTTTCTTTATTGCTGAAACAAAAACCGGCTTTATGGCTCTAACTCTTGTTTCTGTTAAGTTGCTCCAGCGAATCAAGTTTTTTGCTAGATTTGGACATTTCAATAGTCCACAATCATCACCAGAGAGCGGAAGGTAGTCATCTGAGGACGCGAGAAGCCTATAATTCAGTCGTAGGGTTAATAAATAACATCATACTTACAGATTATAGTAAATTTACACCATCCTCTAATGTCAGTAGTAGGTTTCTGCTCTCACATCTGACTTTGTTGGTTAGTGACGAAATCATCGGTAAAATGCGTCAAAAACTCGTTATCCAAGCAATTTATTTTCACTAATTAATGTTGAATGTTGATAGAAATATGTTCTGCTAATATTGTAAATTATTTTACCTGTTTAACGTGATGCGCTTTTCCTTTTCTGAATAGTTAAATCACGGATGATAATATTAATAAGTGCATCAGATTTTAGGAATTGTGTTTTGATTGACAGTAACCGTTTTAAAAAAAAACTAAATATTGGTTCCTAAATGTTTATAGAGTAATTCAAATATTTATAAACTTTGCATTGCATGAAATGTAGTGGATTTATCTGGAGAGAAACTCCCCTCGTTGTCATCCCTCGTGGTTAACCATCATAGTTATAAAATGATTAAACTTTCACAGATATAGGTTCTAAGTTTTGGATATCTCAACGCTGAACGCATCACTCTTTTGAGCAGCCAGCTTATTGTTACTTTTTGCATTAGAAATACTCTAAAACAATTATTTTAATTGATTTTTGTCCATTTCACACAGGAGTTGCACTTAATGAATTTGAAATATCCAATAACAACAGATGATACAAGATAAAATGGCTCAATTTCATTTTGTCAGATTCTTGTCATCTGTATGCAATCTAAAATTTAATAGTTCTATCACAAGCGTGATCACAGATTAATTCCATTTAGAGAGCCGCGGAAAGCTTACCTTGTAACCGGAAGGTTCTGGGTTCGAACCCGAGTGAGTATGTAGTGTTGAAGAGCCCCAAAGCTGGCGAAACAGCTGTCAAATACTTCCCGAGTCCTCAGTGGTTCTCTGACTGACATCAATCCAGGTCATACTTGGGACAAATCAAATCCCTACAAACCAGCCTATGAAAGCTCATTCGATATAAAATGTGGAACAGTAATTAGGAATGATCACGGCATGTAGATGAATCGAAATGCTAAGTCTATAAATTATAAAAAACTGCTATGCCTATAAATATAATGTAATCAAAGTTGATGACGACGTGAGAACAGAGGCTCACCAGTGACATAAGATGATGATGTCTCTTTGCTGAAACTGAGAGTTTGGAGGCACATGTAACTGGCCTGTAGCCCAGTTACTGAATAATAAGCTCTTTGAGTTCTTACCTGTCTGTCTTCTGCTCTATGGTGATTTATGTGAGCTACCAAAATGTACAAAACACAGTACAACAATATTTTGTATTTTACTAACTTAACATTTTGATTCACCTATGTATCAAGATCCTTTTTATTCACCGTTCCACATTTTATATCCAATGTACTGAAGTATGTTGAAAATGTAATCAAACTTAACTTTCATTATTTGGGTTCTTTATAGCTAAAATATGTCATAGGTCGAACTAGTAGAACAGGGGCAGTCAGACTAGCCGAACATAACAACCTAGCTAAATCTAGATTGGTTGACACAAATAAGATAAGAAATCTAGAGAATAGTTCAGCTATAGCACTCACTACATGCAATTACACACAACTATACAATAGGATGGGATAAGATGACAGTTTCAAAATCTAATGTCACAGGGTGGAGGGAGAGATTGATAACAGAAGCTTTGTTTATCGAATCAACTGCAAATACGTGTAGTAGGAATGATTCAACACCTGTTCTCCCAGATATCTGGAAAATTTTACTACCCCAACGGCGACAAATCGGAGAAGACAAAGAAAACTATGAAAGTCAAGTTTCGGAGTCGTGTGATTATCATTGATGAAATGATTATGAACAATAAATTTTGTTCGAAACGCCATCCAGTAAATAATACTGTTTCACTGTGTGACACATCTAATAAACAAACTAATGTGGAATGTTCATATACTGTCTGAAATAAAGGCTCATTATTACTGAAATATATTTCCGAATGTTTCAAACGTGTAAGTTTTATCCTAGTAGAACATAAAGTAGAGTACATAAAATAGATACTGTGTAAAATAAATTGCATGACGTATGATGAAAAGTCAGTGAATTATTCATTAAAAAAAGTATCACATGATAATGTTAATTAAAACAAATTTTTCATGAAACACGATGGACCACACACTTTTTTTTGCATATACAGTAATTGTATGCATGTAACTTGCTCATTTTATTCTAAAGCCAAAATTAAGGCCTTCATCTAAGTTACATTTATAATCTTCATTGGAAAGAAGTAAAATCACTATATTTATGGCTTATCGAATTTATCTTATTCGTTCAAATTTTTACACTTTTATTTATATAAGTATTATTTTGGTGGATATTTTTAATTTGATTATAACTCTGAACAAATAATTAAAGAAATTAAAGATTGCTTCCTATGATATGATGTCTTCTTGTCGGTGATTTTTTTTAGATGTATTTCAGAATGTTTTATGGGTTTTCTTCCCACTAGGAGTATTTGTTTTTCATCCAGTTAGGTGTTAATGCTGAAGCCAGTAGTTTTCTGCTTATAGATAATCAGTAACTAACTTGCATGTAATACTATTTTATTTTTCCGTGATGTGATGGCGAGCCAGTTAGCATGATGACCACATTGAAAACTTGATTGATAGAGTTCAGTCTGCACCAAAGATAGGACCAGACATATTACACTAGCTACTAGTGTCCAATCAAAAATACCCAGTACAGTCTTTCAAGAGGTCAGTCGCGAACCCGAAGAGCTCATTGTTAATGTCCCTAACTACAGCACTGGGAGACGCCGGTTCAAATCTCAGAAGGGATATGAGTTCCTCCGAGGTTGCAGATACGCCCCGCTGATTGCTGAGTCCCAAGTAGTCCGAAATATAGATGGTGTCCAAGGCTTCCTACCTATTGCTTCCAACCAATAATTTTATTTTTGTCCTTTTTCAGAAAGCCGTTTCAAAAAATCAGGTATTTAAAACTCAACAGAACACCACACTAAGACGCAATATATACTCTCAGTTATCACCAAAGTAATGTCCACTCGTATTGTTGTTGGTTATACTCGGTTGATCACATTTCTAACAGGAAGAGAATGCCGACACAATGACTCATATACGCCTAATTTTACCTATATTTAATTACTGCCAGAGGAAAGATACATCACTTTATCTGATCGATAAAAAGTTAGCCTCGAGTAATACTCGAATCAGGACAACAAGCAAACCTACAAGGTAACTTCAAAGTGGTCTACAGAATACGTGGGTATCTTGCTAAAAGAGTATGAGTCAAATTTATTCACACCGTAGAAGTAATAGTAATTGATATATAAAAATCTGTACTCTGCATACAAAAGAAGTTTGTTTCGTCATTAAATCTACAACGGACTTGACCTCTTTTAACACCAAATACGTAATTTCTGGTTCGTTATATTTTTTGGCTTGTTTCTTAATTGAATAATATTCTCTTCCCCCACCCCTTATTACCACTGTTATTTACTTTATTTTTGTTCAGTTCTACGTTAAGCTTAGCCCTAATCAAGCTCGTCAATTAGTCAAGTATTGCTTTGTAGGAACTTGGTTGATCGGTTACAGGATTTCATCATGAGCTAACATCGGTTACAGATGCATTAGAAAACCCACAGGGAGTACTGGAAAGCTGTTTCGTCAGCCCAGTTTAAGACTCTTCACCAGTACGCACCCACCAGCGGGTTTCGAACCCAGGACTTTATTTTCACAAGGCGAGCTCGTAGACCATTCAACCACTGGGACCCGATGCAATGACCAGCACATGAACTCCAACTTCTGCTAATTCACGACATAGCGCGACCACAAGCAAATGTCTTTGGCGAGTATTTGTCCTAACAACCAACCCGCTGTACCCTACAAATTACGACAGATACTCTCCGAAGACATTCGCTTGTGGTCGCGCTATGTTGTGCATTGGCAGAAGTTGGAATTCACAGACTGGTCACTGACTGATTCAGGTCCCAGTGGCTGAATGGTCTACGAGCTCGCCTTGTAAACATAAGGTCTTGGGTTCGAAACCCGGCGGTGGGTGCGTACTGATGAAGAGTCTTAAACTAGGCTGACGAAACAGCTGTCCAGTACTCTCTGCAGGTTTTCCAATGTATCTGTGACCGAAGTCAGCTCATGATGAAATCCTGAATTCCGTAAATTAGATTACGTTACCCAACTTGCTTATTTGTTCTTATTTTAGTTTCTTACTCATTAACGCTTTCTACATTACGCAATTTGTTATCTACAATTTACAACTGTAATGACAAATCTTTGGAAATATTCATTTTGTTGCCAAGATAATTTACTATATATATATATGAGATTTTACAGCTTGAGAACGATGTCACCTAAAAGAGTAACTCTTCACTGAACGCCTTTTCTTTTATAAGACTCAATGGGAATTTTAAAGTTACTTTATAATTACAAGTTCACAGTTTACACAGCTAGCTGATATAACCATTTGAAATGAAAAATGAATCAATAAGAAAATATTGTCCACCATGTGAATTAACCAATGTACAGATGAGCATAAATCATGTGAGTAGCTGAAAAATGTATCTACCAGGAAAAACTTTAAGTCAAGTTATTATTCTACACCTCATCAATTGAAAATTCAATATTATTTTAGCTCATGTATTAGAAAGAGGTTTTTCTTCCTGCCTCATGTTTCGTGAGGAGTTTTAGCATTACTTTTTTTTTCTGGAATTTCGAAACAACATTATTTACAAAATATTTTGAAAGATGTCATGACTGACAGAGAAAATAGTTATTCAAGAAACCCACGCACACACACACACACGCTTCATGATAAAAAGTCAACTCTAAGTGATGTCTGGATTGGTTTTCTGATTCGACTGCTGCATCATGTCAATAAACATGAATTGTATTGACTTAAAAAAACCAACATCCTATTGCAATACAATTAAATATAAGTTGAGCATTGGAAAATGATTTTTTCTATGCCCATACAATGAACTCTATTTTTTTTTTTTTGATTACAGCTTGATTCCACACTGTATTTTTGGTACAGCTATGGGATTTTCAGCATGGATATCGGTAGCCCGAACTTTGCAGGCCGACCAAGCCTGTCGTTTGTGAAGGTTACTGGAATGCCTGTTAAGCAATAAGATCGGCCTACAAGGTTACATCATCATTTTGTGCAAGTACCTGAAGTTATTCCTCAAACAGGTAAAACAGCAACCACCATACTGTTGAGTTAAAATAGCGATTTGTTTCTGTTGTTGACCACCATTAAATAATAATGAATAAAATAGAGTATATAATATACCAATGCCTCTGCATACGGAAATGATATAAAGCAATAGACTCATCAATGATGATTGATGCACTTAGAGAAGTGAGATCACTATGAAAAACTTATAAAGTGTGGAAATTACAGTAAGTAATGTTATATGGATGGTTGATCACTTTTGTTATTTACGATACACACGACACGAAAGTTCGTGGGAATTACTATAATGTAATAATTAACGGAGTCTTCCCGAAGTTTTAATATAAATTTATATAAAATTGTTAAGAGTTCCATTTAATTATGCGAAATTGTTAATAGATATTCAACATATTAGATGGTCAGAGGCAATCGGTAGAAAGCCTTGCTAGACATAGGTTTCGTGCTGGTTGGCATTCACCAGTCGGAGAGGTCTTTGACTGCAGCACTGGGAGACGCTGGATTGAATTTCAGAGTGGACATGAATTCCTTTAAGGTTTCAGACACACCTTACTGACTGTTGAGTGTCAACTAGCATGAAACGCAAGGTGGTGCCTCCAACCATCTAATATCAACAATTCAAAGTGCATCATGATGGCGAGTCAACTAGAGTGGTGGCCACATTGCCAGCGTGACTGATAGAGTTCAGTCTGCACCAAAGATAGGACTAGAGACCATACACTAGTTACTAACTAGTGTGCAACCAAAAGATATTCAACGCATTAAAAGTGTAGCGAAAATAATCATTCAGACACTTAGAAGACAAAAAATTCCATCAAAGAATAGTCTTTTCGATAAGTTCCTCTTCTGGCTCTACAATTATATATATATATATTCTAGATTAATCCTCATTAACAATACTGGTGTTTTAAAATAATACCGATTTGTTAAAATCAATGAAATTACAGTTCAATAAAGACGCTTAAGAAGACAATTGCAGCGAAGAAAATTTTCTTTTCGACGAAGTCATCATCTAGGCTGTAGATTCGTGTATTTATATCAAATGGATAGGAAAGTTCCAGAATAATTTCCGGTTAAGGGTCAAATTTATAAAAATTAAAATTAGGAATTAGAATGCCATAATAAACAGGGAGGCGGATAAAACAAACAAAGTAGCATCGTAATAACTAAGAAGATTGACATTGTGCGATTAGGGGTTAAAAATGTAGAAATAACAAAATAGACAGGATGTTTGGATAAAAACTAATGTGATGAATAATTGTTTATGCAATCAGGGATTATATATGTAGAAATAGTTTGGGTATGAAAATATGGTAGTGTAAACAGGGATTAAGAAAACTTAAAATAACATGAATAAACAGGAAGTTTAGATAAGAAAGGCGGTGGGATGGTCATTACTAAAAACTTTGACGGTTTATGATGACCATGGCAGGGACAGGGGTTGGACGTATTTCTTTTGTATACAAAGCGTGGGTTTGAGTTTTTGTATAGCTAGTGCCTCGGCTATGTCCAGATGTCTTGATTTCACTCCCTTTGATAGGTTTGATTTAATCTTGTATATTACTTTGAGGGATTTTTCGAAAGGTACTGAATGTCCTGAATTGCCCAGATGTTCTGTCACTTAACTATATGTACGCTTTTGGTCTCCTTTTACTAGCCAGGCTGGGTAGTCTTCACAAGCGCGTTTTTCGAATCAGCGCATGGTACGACCAATGTACTCAGCTCCACAAGAGCAAGTGAACTGGTATATGCATGTTGAGGTGGCCCAATGCGACAGCTTGTCTTTTGCGTTCTGGCGGAACAGTTTCTTGCAGGGAAACGTCAGTCGTAGGCTCGCGACGAAGTATGTTTTCCTCAGCGATTTGGAGAGGCGTTTGCGAAGGATTTCTGCTTCAATATCACCTTTGAATTCTAGATTAAGCAGAATAATTTTCCTTGGAACGGACTGGACTTGTTCGAAAGTCTTCTTAGGTTTGAGATTACTGTCTATGAACCTGGGCGGAAGAACGTTTTCCATCAGGGTTTTTTGAAGATTACGCAGTTCTTCTTCAACTACTTCCTCACTACATATCTTCCGAATCCTTGAGGAAAGAGCGTATATCAGGTTCCTCTTTCTACTCAGGTGCACGAAGCTTTGAAAGTCGATGAATTATCCATTCCATGCAGGCTTTTTTATATGGACCTTTTCAGAGAGTTGTCGTCGTTTCTTGTCAGATGGACGTCGAGGAAGTGGAACATTCCGTCGGATTCAGTCTCAAGTGTAAAGTCGATGTTTGGGTAGGCATTACTGAATATTTGAAGTAGGTTTTTTAAATCACAGTTCTCAGATGCTTAAGTTAACAAATGGCATAAAAACATAATGGTTAAACAGAATATTTAAAAAAATTAAAGAAATTTCCACAACAAGTTAAGGATCATTGAAACCTTGATGATCAAGCTAAGGAAAGAGTCTGAACCAATTTCTTTTAGATACATAGATTAGGCTTCTTAATCTAGATTCCAACGGCCTGAGCAAGAGTTAAGAGACGAACCTCTGAGGTAAAATCAAGCTTATTTGGTAGACGGTGGATGACCCTGAAGGCCTTGTCTACATCAGTTTTGTATTCTGTATCCGCGAGATGAGACAGTATATAACTGTGAATGTACTTTAATTGTCCTTTACTTGACCATTCAGGATAATGTTTGGAAATCCGACGATAAACCCGTCTGATTGTACGACCTATGTAGCTGGCTGCAAAAGAGTAGTCAAATTGATAGATACACATAGAAGAGGTAAAATCAGACGGTTATAATTACCCATAAATGTTCTCTGTTTACGGAATGTTCAGTACCTGATGGTGAAAATCTTGTCAGTTTACCACAGATAACTTATATCACAGAAGTTCACAAATAGTTTGTGATAATCGATACAGTTCTAAAAAGTATTAAAAAGTATTCTCTTTGCATTCTTATTGAAATAATATTATGATTTAGGCATTTATTTATTACAGAAGTTCACTTCTAGTATATATTAAACAAACAAAATGAAGGCAAAATAAATACAAATCTAGACAGCCTTATTTATAATGCATTTTCTGTCGTATTGTTGAGGCATAAAAGTTGCATAATTCAATTATATATTGTGTTTGATATTTATATGCTTGCCAACTGAAAACTTCTCTTATTTTTTTTTAGCTTCTCTGACTAAAAGACTTTTTCTCCAGTGTTATGCTTTCTATTGTAAACATAAAATCATTTTAGACAACAAGAAAAATGTCTTCCTGATTTTATGCGCTTTTCAACGCGAAGAAATGAACAGAACACTAATTATATAGGTAATAATTCATTTACTCAGTGAATTATTTTTTTTCTTTCTCTGATTGGTAAAAGCCTAAAGCATATTTTTGTGTGGCGTATATAAGAGGGAAAAGTTATTAAATTAAGGAGTTTACTTTTTATTTTATACATTACTTAGTCGTATTTTACAAAATATTTTTTAATGCCAGTAAACTTTACGTATACATGAAAAATATTAAGTTTGACAGTAGTAAAAGCATAGAATCTGGTAGGATTTGAATATTTTTCACCAGTATGAACTCTTCCATATTATTTGGTTGATAGTGTCTAACAGTGGAATAAAGGATGCGCATTTTGTCCTATTTTTGAAGGTCGCCGACTGGATGCACTTGTAATATGCAGTGAGTGATGATGTTCCCACTGAGACTCGAGATGAGTACCATTTTGTTTCAAACACCAAAGCCAAATTTTGACAGAAGTCGAAAATTTCAGTACAACAATAACTTATCCCTGTCGCAGAAGTGTTGGCTGTCTTGGCTCCAAGTGGTCTAGGGGATAACACCTTCAGATTTGGAACTAAGGGTACACAATCAGTCACAGGGGATTGCCAGTACATCCGGATGACGAAATGCTCATCACGTATTCCATTGCTAGTCACCATCTCCCAGGTAACATCACTGTTAATCCTCAGATATCGTTGAAGCGTCCACACTAGGGGCCAATATGTCAACAGAAGGCGAACATTTCAGCCTAATCGATCAACAGAAAAAGGAATTGACTTAAAACAAAATAATGAACTCTTCCATAATTTAATTTTGACATTTTAAGTGATGATGAATACTGAGATGTTTATATGATTAAAAGTTGCCAGATACCCAATGAAAACAGTCAGCTTATTTCCAAAATGCGTAGCAGTGATATATGCCTTTGAAAATTTAAACTAAACCTTCACAGTTAATAAAGTTTAGTATTTTAATTTCTGGCTTTATTTTGTAGGCACTTATCTATTTAAAATTCAGTTGTTTCAAAAGAATCTCAAGTAACACAATGTTTTTAAAGGAAAAAGTTCATTTCACTATAAACTGATCAAATGTTGTCAGTATAATCTGACTACAGAGACAGGAGTAGAGCCGAAACAGAAAGCATGAGATAAAAACATAAATTAGTTAAAATCTTAGAATAAACGGATCATGATGTTTATCTATAGTCAAATAGGGGATTTCTCGTAGTGGCATTGATAACTAAACGTACATAACAAGTGGAAATCTGAAGAGCTGACTTAATCCCTGAAGATCTCCTGTTATCAATTGGTCGCTGAGGTCGTAATCAGTACTACATGTCTAGTCTTTAATGACGGTGACTGATTTAGTATCTTCAAGGAGACATTCAAAACCTTTGCGATTTTAGGCATTCCTTGCTAAGAAGTGCTTTTAAACATGAAACCTATGACCAAGATGTTTTACTGACTGGCTACAATCACTTGATAACAATTCGAACATCGCTTTATATTATTATGGTTTTTACAAAGGAGACTAGTTGGTCATGTTCTTGTTTTGCAGCCAAGCAGATAATGTGAGTGGTGATTTAAAGACGAATTTATTTATCTTACGTTTCATTCGAATTTCAGTGTTCAGTTGGTTTAATGATAAAAAGGAATTCTCTAGAAATGACTGAATATGGTAATTCATTTGTATATTTTTCATGTTTAGAAATGAAATGGATCTTGACTGATAAATAGGTCCCATTTCGGAAAATTTGTTTCTAAGTAAACTAGGAAATGGACCTTTGAAAATCCCTATCAGAATATTCTCATTTTATTATTGGTATTTGGATGAGACCTTTATTCTTTGTGATAATGATTCAGATAGGAACCCAATAATAACTGAATTCAATGAAGTACGTTCTGCTATGAAATTCACGTGTGAAGAGGAATCCCAAAATATAACTGTCTTCCTAGATATCTTTCTTACAAAAAAACTAAATGGTATTATAAAGAGAAATTTGCATAGGAAAAGCACATAGACAAGATGATATACACATTTTCACAGCTTCGCTTCTCTTCAGTACAAAAGAAAATTAATAAGGAACCTTAGCCACAGGGTTAGAGATATATGCTCAGAAGAGATAATTTAAGATGAACTAAGTATTGTACATGACAACCTAACGGAAGCAGCTATCGAGAAAAGTTCAGCAAGAAACACATGACAAAGAAAGTGTAAAAGGACTTTTCTCCGTCTGTAAATAAGAGGCCTTAGAACATATGACTGTAATTGAAGGGCGACAACGCATCTAGTGAAATAATTACTAACAAGTTAAGAAAACCTGTTCAAAGAACTTTTAATGCTGGTCAACCACAAGTCATGTTTTCTATACGACCGTTGGTGATTTTTCGATTGAAAGATGAAGTACCTAGACCAGCCACTTGTAATATCTACCATTTCAGCTGTGCTCATGGAAGAGTTTGATGTTAGACCACCTGGTCCATCTCCACCACAAAGTCACCATTGAAGAATCCTTCTTCTACTGGGTACCAAATAAATTGCCAAAAACATCCAGGTTCCTCATATTCCAAACAGCAGATGCTATCGCGATCCTCCTTAAACAACCGGTGCTCTGTGTCCAGAAGAAGCATATCCAGCCTTTATTACTGCCCAGGCCTTCAATGGGGACTATGAATTCATGAATTTGCATTATTTTCTTCCCTAATTTTTATGGTAGTCATTCAATGCATTGTTATGTTGATGCTGTAGGCCTGTAATCCCTTGATATTACCGATTCATTATTGCTGAAACATTATTCTTGTTAATAACACTAATTCATTCACTACTATGTATATATAATTGTAGAATCTGATAGAGAAGAGGTTATCGAAAAGAAAATTCTTTGTTCAGTAGCTATTCCTTTGAAAAATAGGAATTTTGCTAAATAAGTCACTTTAACAGTCAGTTGGTCACTAACATCTGATCATTAGTAACAAGTCGACTTCACTTTCTTAGACTGAATTCCTACTGCTTTATTTCAGTTATCATAAGAGTAAAGATTTATTTCAGTTTTTAAGAAAGCATGGACTTTCTTCTCTAAATATCAGTGATTTTCTGTCAGTGCTTTAATCATTTAACGAATAAGTTTTAAATTTAGAGGCACATTTTTCTTCACTTCTTTTGGGCAAGCGAATATTGTTGGGAGATGCAACGTCTTACAGCCTCAGGCTAAATAAAACGTGCATTATAACTTTGTTGTTATATTTTTCCAGTCTCTCTCTCTCTCTCATTCTCTCAATATATATTTGTCTATAATTTGCATTTCGATGCTTGTGGTCTAGTACAATCTTTTTCTAACACTCACGAAAAGTTAACTTATTTGAACTAGGGACAAAAATGCTGTTTGGTTTTATATAGGCTAATTCTGACAGATAATAATTTTCAGGTGATTCATTCACTAGACGCATATTTCTTATTGAACTTCAAAGTGACTTCAGAAAAAATAATACTTTGCCTATGAGAAGTGACTACTTATGTTACAAAGTTTAAAATTTCTAAAAGTGGATTTCGCAATATATCAGCTATGTTTGGAAACATATAATGAAAATCTATATATAGTTCATTAAAATCACAGCGATTGAATTAAGAAACCTCAGTTCTGAATGTTTTTACGGAAGTGTAACAGTCTGATAGTCAGTTAGCATCAAATTAGGTGTTTAAACGATCTAGAGAGGTGATTTGACAACTACTTCGCTACTACAGGGTGCCGCTAACAATTATACGTCTCATCCAACAGCTGTACGACAATGCTGCATGCCAAGTGATCCACAATGGGAAACTTACAGAATCCTTCGAAGTAAAGACGGGAGTAAGACAAGGCTGGCTGGCTGCCTACTATCTCCAATGATTTTCCTGATCGCTGAAGATTGGATAATGCGACAGAGAGTGGGCAACGAGGAAACAGGCATAAAATGGACCCACACAAAATCTTGGAGTATCTGGACTTCGCCAGTGATATGTATCTGATTTCCTACAAACTGGAAGATATGCAAGTCAGAAGCAGTAAGTTGGTGGAATAAGCATTCAGAGAAGATAGGACTTCAAGTGAACACAGATAAAACAGATGTGATGAAGATTCTTGGCCAACACCAACAGCAACAACAACAACAACAGACAACAGTCAGCCACCATCAATGGGAGGAACCTGAAAATAACAACCTCCTTCACCTACCTGGGAAGTATTGTTTCAACTACAGGCTGACGGTACTGATGAGGATACCCAAGCAAGAATCGGAAAAGCAAGGCAAGCTTTCATTACTCTTAAGTCTGTGTGGAGGTCAACAGCCCCACACAGCATCAAAAATAACATCCGGATTTTCAACTCCAATGTGAAGTCAGTCAGTGCTACTCGCTATACCGATCAGAGACTTGGCGAGTCATAAAGAGCATCTCAAACAATTTCCAGACCTTCATCAACAGTTGTCTTCGCTCAATACTCAAGATCAGCAACAGGGTGGATTCCTGGCAATGAGCGAACCAAGCCAGCAGGAACCAATTATCCAAAAATACGCAGGAAGATGTGGAGGTGGATTGCATTGGCCATACTCTGAGAAAACAAACTATCAAGTGAGTGACATCACACGCCAGGTCCTCGCTCGAGTGAAACGGGATTGGGAAGCGGTGAGCTGGTCATCAGTAATAGGGTGACATGGAGGAGATGGTGAAAACTTTAGCAGAGAACCGAACGCAACAGAGACGTGCAACTGAAGCCCTATGTTCCTCTAGGAATTAAAGGAAATAATAATAATAATGAATAACTGTTAGGCATAACAAGCATTTCAAAACAGCTGTCTCCTGATAGCTTGTGAAGAAAACCATGCATATAATAATCGCAAGTTATCAAAAAAGAGAATATCAGAAAAGGTCAAAAGCAAAATGAAAATAATGGTGAAACTAATAATGATAGCATAATTAAGACAGATAAGGCTTCTACTGTCATACCACATAAGGAGGGGACATCTGAAGCCTTACGTAGGATTCTCAATAAAGCAGGAATTAGGGTGGCATTCAAACCTACAAACTCATTCAGAGACAAGCTCTATAGGCTAAAAGACCCGTGGACCTAATTAAACAAAATAATATAATTTACAAAATACCCTGGAATGACTGTGAGGTCAACTACATACATCAAACTAGTAGATCGGGAGTAATCAGATTTTCGGAATATAAGAATTTAGCTAAGGTGAGAATGGTTGACCCCGTGAAGATAAGTAATTTATAAAAAAAGCTCAGCGACTGCACTGCATGTATTAACACACAACCACACAATAGGATGGGAGAGGGTTAAGATTCTAAAAAGTAATATAAGTAGGTGGAGATAGAGAGAGATTGATTACTGAATCCTGGTTCATCGAGTCTACACCCAACATATGCAAGAGAAATGATTCAATGCAAATACCAGAGATGTGGAAGATATTATTACCACCAGTCAAATCAGAGGAGGATAATAAATAATCTTAAAATTCTATTTCAATTCACGTATATCATAACATTCTAATTGTATTTCATGAATAACACTCGTAATATTATTTCTGAATGTACATTATCCAAAAGTGATTTTTATTCGAATATCTAATCAATTCCACACATGTATATAAATGAAGGAAAAAGTTGTGTGAGTAACTCGATATGATTATGAGCGGTAATGTTTGTGCTCGAAACGTGGTCATCAGTTAATATTACTGTGTAACAATGTGTGATTTATCAAAAAATAAAATCTTATCCATAATGGAGTTATACTCTACCACAGTGATCAAGTTTTATACTTATATCAATAATCGCAAGTTACTCGAACTAAGTAGTTTAGATGACAAAATAGAATTTTTGCCCAAGTGCAGTTTAGTTGACGGAAATATACAAGGTTTATTTAGTGATTTATATATGCTGCATTCCATTCTTGTTTAAAGAAGCCGGCAGAAAGTACCGATAACTAATAGACATAAGACACTATAGATTTGATGCGTCTTGTATGAAGAAAGATTCCCTATCAAAATAACAAAACTCCTTACCACTCAACTGGATGTAAACACTTATGTGGGTAACAATATTTGACCTTATGAAAAACGTAAACATATTCTCGATAGGAAGATCTTTTATAGTGATGTAAATTATTATACTGTCTCGTTAAAGTTGAAGAAAGTATTCAGTTAAATTCCCTTGACTCAAACAGTAAGTGAAAAATTACTATCACTAGAACAGAAATGTCGGTTGTAAAGCATTTTGATGGTTCCTACGTGTGAAGATGCTACATTGAAGAAAAATTAGACAAAGATATTGGGAAGTTGCTTCATAAGATATATAACCCAATAAATGGTCCCTCGTTAGGATTTTTCCGGGAATTACCAGAGGCTAACACTGAGCTCCTCATTTACCTTATTCTTTCTTTCAGTAATGTAAACATTTCATTTATCTGCTGCATGAGGCTGGTGTTTATGAGATCAGAATTGTCTAAATTCTCATATATAAGAAGAATTCTTAAATATGGAGTGTTATTATTAGTAGGTTAACACAAGTAATATCATCCTTCAGATGACTCTGTTTGATAAATTCCTGTGATTATTACCCGTTCTTCTTTGTCAGAAGTAAGTGCTCGCATATATATGCGATGATTAGAAGTGAAATGAATATGTGGATAACGACCGCCATCAGTCATCACCCAATACATGAATAACAGTCTGCTAACCCATAGTTATTTCAAATAGCCACACCATTAGTAAGTAAATGTTCTGCTTCTTAAACATGATGTTCTATTAAACAAAACTTATTTATTGAAAGGAGGAACTTACAGTTATGAGGGGATATTAACCTTAATGTGTTGAAGTGACCCTTCTTCGCCTCAAACTTTGTTAAGTTTAACAACTTCAGTAGGTTCTCAGAGAGTTTGGAAAAGTACGAAATTTAGGAAAAGACCTTACAGATGAATAGATTGTTGTTAGGAAATGGGAACTTAGATGCAAGTGAATAATTGATATCTCAAGTGATAATAGTGTTTTCAGTGTAGTTTAATTTTTTGACGCTTTATGCCACTGAATAAACTTCAGCAAGAAATGTTTGATAACTTCAGTCTTCAGTTCAGCTAAATTTTATCATCACACTTAAAACATCTGAAATTGTTTAAATGCCAAGCTGTATACGGGTAAGCAATTTAAAATACTAAGTACCAAACAATCTGCCTAAAAGCACACGATTAAATCTCTTAGCTATAGCGGAAGCTATTATTATATTATTATTGTTCACTTGGGTTCCTAGTGAAACATAGGGCTTCCAAAGGACGTCTCCACTTGCTTCTGTGTTCTGCTGTGCTTTTCACCTGCATCCATGTTAGTCCATACTGTTTCAACTGCTCAACTCTTCACGTGATCTGTTCCATGTCACCCTTGGATGGCCCGCTCACCGCGGAAGTTAAACAGCTTAATAAGAAAAACCGGACCTAAGTGTACAAAAAAAACCATTCATCCTCTTTGTTTACCGTGGACTACTGTAAGGACAGCAGAGACATAATCAATCATGTTTTCATGTCAAATCATGCCTTTTTATCCCTTTTCACTTAGTTTACTTTACTCCATCCTTAACTTTATTACTTGTCAACCTTTTGTGATTTACACTAATTTTCTATAGTTTGGTTTGCAAGGGTTAGTTGTGCTTTTACAAATTGATCACGGATTTATATTGATCAAAGAACCATTGAAAAATAGGGAGTACTGGACAGTTGCTTCATCCTAGTTTGGGAATCATCGGCAGTACACACCCACTTGGATTTGAACCCAGGACCTTCCAGTTACAAGGCAAGCTCGTGTACCATTCAGCCACTGGGACCCGATTCAGTGGCTCATGAAATCGAACTTCTACATTAAGTTTATTACACCTCTAATATTTTATTACAGTTCACAATCTAACCTCCTTATTTTATCTCTACACTTGACATCTGTTAGCCCTTGAACTTACATTCATTGTTCTCCATTTTTTAAATATTTGTTTGTACGGATTTTGTGGTAATAATCACCCTCGCACACCACTAAATAAAACTCCCTCCGCCCCCACAATACAACTCATAGTCTGTTAACTATAAAGACATTAGTATGTCACCCTTTTGTCTATTTACACTGAATTACTGAATGACTGTACACTTTATATACGTTCGTTTAACAATATTAAATAACGAACTATCACTCCATATTCTAACTGTACCCCAATACAGTTTCTGATATAATTTTCACATGCCTTTAACCGCTCTTTGTATTGTAATATCCATGGATTTATAACTGTAGAGCCTGAAAAAGAACTTGTCAAAAACAGTTGTTCGCTCGAAATCATCTTGTTCAAATATACTTAGCTTTGAATCGAATATGTATCAGGCATACTTAAATGTTTTTTCGATCTCATGATTTTCAAAGGTAAGTTTACTTAATGTCTTATAACAGAGCTGGTTTCGTTGTAGATTCGGTGGCAGACTGTATGGGAGTTATGCAGTTTTTCTGTGTTCTCCTGAACCTCACTTAATTCGGGTGATTTGACTAAAGAGACATTTCACGCTTTTCACCGGTACGATCTCTAGCTGAATCTATAAGGTAACTATCCTTTTGTTGTATCCTTTAACTTTTTGAATTTTTTCCTTCTTGTGTAAGAATGCTTTAACTACTGATTAAGTAATTATTAGGCAAGCAATTAACTTCAAGAAAAATATACCCCTGTGAGTCTTACAATTGCTTCCTTGTGTTATTTTATGCTTTTTGTTTAGAGTATAATTATCTGACCATAAAAAGTATGCATTTCAGGAAATGTAATTATTGTCATAAGAAAAAGAAAGAGAATTAACGACAAATTCTTACTGAAGCTGTTTAGAAGAAAGTCTTAGATGAACAATATTAACACGGATTGAAATGCTCAAGTAACAGAAAAATTCTTTTTTAAAAAAAACAATAAAATGGAATATTCAGTAATAAACCAGTTAATCAGTTCTCAATACACTTTTAAATAGAAGAGAGGAAAAAACGATCATAAAAGCTGGGAAAGAATTGAGTAGGCTACACGTGAATACTATTTGAATCCAATTTCCCTCCTGATGATTTGGCTCTTTTGTAAAGCAGTTTGAAGATTTTTACTCAATGACATACACACACGCTGAGTTGATTTCTGACGTAAAGTTCTTGAGAATTGGAATTTATCGTTTGGGAATTTCAATCTGCTTCAAATAATTAACATAGAAATCGATACTAGTACACTCTTCCTAATGATAATTAACACGAAAATACCAAATATTGATTGTTTGAAGGGAGGCCTGGATGCATTTCTCGAAATCCTATTGTTTTATGCGTTGCTTATTTCGTTTTTACAAAGACAAAGTTTATATCAAATAAAGTATAATTATATTTTAATAGTTTACACACAATGATAAGTTTTGTTATTGGTAATATTTCGAGCAAAATTACTGCCCGTGTTCCCACCACTGTTGGAATTGTTTTATATATATATATATATATATATATATATATATTAAAAAGAGTGTGTTCATACGGTAGTTCGTTGTCAGAAATCCAAGTGACTATAAAGGAGAGGAAAGTGAAGACGGAATAGCACCCAAACTGAATTCCTTAAGTGACTAGATACTATAAATTTCACTGTAGTTGTTTAGTGACACTGTCACTATCTACCATTCAACAAGACGATGGTCGTAACCTGCATTCTTAGTGTTTTCATACTTCACTAGTAAATTAAAATCATATCAAAACCTGTGTGCGTCGGTGGCACAGTGGTTAGGACTCTCGCCAACTATGCACGTGGTCCGGGGTTCGAGCCCTCGCCGACGCACACCTGATATCTATGGTCGGCCTGCGAAATTTGGGCTACCGATATCCACGCTGAAAATTCCATACTTGTACCAAAAATACGGTGTGGAATCAAGCTGTAATCAAAAATTAAAAAAATTGTAGACAAGTCAATTAAATCAGTGATTACTAGGTGCACATGAATGGTGTAATTGACATATTCCACCACTAAAATTGGTTTTCAGATGGAGAAAGACGCCGCTTTCGAGTTCATGGTGTTGTTCAAAGTTTGTCAATGGATTTGGCTACGTACCCAAGAGCCTGTTTTGTACATTATCGTGCGTTGTCATTTCGCATTAGCTATCAGGTACCTGTAGGCGGGAAGTTCAAGACTGACGTTTCTTGGTCATCAGAGTGTAGTTAGATTGCAAACTTGACTACTGACACGGAATTAGTATGGGGACTGGCTGACATCTGAAAACTAAGAGACATCCTTTTTATATAAACCTCTGTTATGTTAATTTTGATTAATTTTCCTGAAGAATTTCAGACCAGTTCGCCAAACGAAACGTTGGAATTACTCATTTCAATTTCGCCGAGATTTTACAAATATAATTCTTTACATATTTCTACTTCTCACTCAGAGTCCAATTATTTTGTAACTATTCGGTCAAATCTTGATCACAGTTCATATGAATAAGCAATGCCTACTTCATCGATGTTGGTTACCTCGTAATGTCTAGTGCGTTTTGATGAAGTTCAGAGCCAAGTCTATGAAGTAGTAGATTTTTCACATCCAACACTAAACTTTTTTTAATTTCTTTATTTTAAGCTGAAGTTAGGTGTATTCAACATTGAATGATAACTTGGGTTCTTTGTCATCATTGGATGGACGTTGCTAGACTTTGTTGTCGTGACTGAAGATAAATTACTCAAACTATATAAAATCTTCTTCGTCTTAATCGAAACTATGCGGGTAATTTCTATTCGCCTACTCTCAACTCACTTTTGTTAGTGGTGCATACTGTACAAAAAATATTTCAATCACCTTAGCTTTAACTGATTAGCGTGGGTGTTGTTCATCTAAAAGAATAAATTCTTCCAAACCAAGTCATATGTCTCTTTAGTTAAGGGGCATCAAACCATTTGTTAGTAAAATCAATAAAAATATAGTTCCTTACCTTCCTATCAAACGAACTGGGGTGTCTTGCTCCTTACTCCAGTCCATATCTTGCCTCAACTGGTATAAATGTATGAGAAGAACCGGTATTTTGAAGTATATATATTGAATTACATTACTGATGAGTAGCCAAAACAAACTCTTGGAATTTCCTGACATGGTATGTGCAAGTAATTGAGGCAGAAATAACCGTTTGTTAACCCAGAGTCAGAGTTAGCATTCAATCGAAACATAACAATACGCTATGTGGTCACTTGTCAGTCTCATTTGAGCCGCGCAGGTGGCGTGGCTGGAATTTTACTCAAACTCTAGTGGTTCATTTAAATCCA
Source organism: Trichobilharzia regenti (assembly GCA_944472135.2). NCBI lineage: Eukaryota > Metazoa > Platyhelminthes > Trematoda > Strigeidida > Schistosomatidae > Trichobilharzia > Trichobilharzia regenti. The sequence continues at coordinate 114,130,867 of OX235262.1, read as the reverse complement.
AATGAATGAAAATATGCATAATTAGGCACTGAAAAATATTCAGAAATGAGTGTTCTGCATATTAACAATTTCACCTTGAGAAAAATAACATCTGAGAGCTCTTTTACCAGAACCTTATAATACATCTGCTTAAATAAGTTAGACAATTAGATGGATATGAAAAACTAAGCTATGGCATCAAAGCCAGAATCGGAAAAGCAAGACAAGCTTTCATTACTCTTAAGTCTGTGTGGAGGTCGACAGCCCCACTCAGCATCAAAAATAACATCCGGATTTTCAACTCCAATGTGAAGTCAGTCAGTGCTACTCACTATACGGATCAGAGACTTGGACAGCGCGTCATAAAGAGCTTCTCAAACAAACTTCGGACCTTCATCCACAGCTGTCTTCGCTCAATACTCAAGATCAGATGGCCGGCCAGAAAAGATCAGCAACAGCGATTGATCTCTGGGAATGAGCGAACCAACAGTGCAGGAACCGATTATGAAGGAAATAGGCAGGAAGAAATGAAGTTAGATGGATTGGCCGTATTCTGAGGAAACCATCAAGTGACATCAGTAGACAAGCCATTGCTCGAGTGGAAGGTGAAAGGGAAGCGGCGGGTTGGTCGTCAGTGTGAGGGTAGGGTGACTTGGAGGAGGTGATGTGAAGAGGAGATGAAAGCGTGTGGGCAGACTTGGAGCAGGGTGAAAAAGTTGGCAGAAAACAGAAGGCAATGGAGACACATACATGGCTGAAGCCCTATGTTCCTCTAGGAACTAAAGGATACAATAATAATAATAAGCTATGGCTAACATCTGTATCATTACTTTTTCCTTTCTGACTTGATGATACTGAGCGAATGATGCTAAGTAGGCTGACAGTTTCATACATCTTCTAAAGGTTCAAGCATGATTTGTTTCTATGCTGAGTATATACACTGTGAGTTGTCTGCGTTAGTGGTTCAGCCGTAGAGTGGTCAACAACCATGCACACGGTCCGGGGTTCCATCGCCGTTTGGCGCCCACCGGTTATAAGCCTGAAAAACAGAGGAGGTTAGGCGTGTGGCTAGCTACTTCACCCCGTAAAAACCCCATTGCTACTGCAACTTCAAAGCTCAACCTTGAAGCTCTATGTTCAGCTCGGAACGCAAAGGAATAAAGTAATTTGTGGATGAAATACTGTGAGCTGTAGATATTTTCTCTTGTTACTGATTATTTAACATACCATCACTAGAAGAAAAAAGCTACAAGGTTAGATATGCATGTTTAATAAATACAGTTCAATAATAGATATAACATTATGATAGTGTACAGAAGAATAACCGGATCCTAAGTAGTAGAAGGACACAAAAGTTTTGACATCCGGAGCTAAAAGTAGACAAATAATTAGATTTTCACATTACATCTGGTTAAAGGTAGCCAAGGATTTCGCGGATGATTTATGCTTGATGTCACACAAAATCGAAGGCTTACAAGCGAAAACCGACCGACAAACTGGTCGAAGAAGCAGCCGGCGACGACAGGACTCCAGGTGAACATAGACAAGACAGAGGTGATGAGAATAACCAACCAACCAACAACAACAGCAGCAACAGCAACATCCAGCACCAATCACCATCAACGGGAGGGATTTGAAAGAGGCTACTTCATCCACTTATCTAGGGAACATTGTCTCAATTACAGGAAGTCGGGACGGACGAGGATGTCAAATCGAGCGAGAAACACATTCATCAACCAATCTGCAACAACCAATCTGGAAATCCTCGTCACTCAACTCAGCATCAACAACAAAATTCGGTCGGATTCAATTCAATACAAACAACGTCAAGTCAGTCAGTTCTTCTATACGGGATGGATCAGAAACTTGGCGGGTGGGTCACAAAGAATATTTCCAACAGCCTGTTGCAGACGTTACCTTTATCAACAACTGTCTTCTCTCTATGCTGAAGATCAGATGACTGGGCTGGAAAGAATCAACAACAAGAAACTATGGCTGGGAACAAACAAAACAAAACAAGTACCAATCGCCAACCACCAAATATGCAGGAGAAAGTGGAGATGGATTGGACACTCACTCGCTGAGGAGGCCGCTGGGTGACATTGCGTGCGCGTCAGGCCATTCCTTGAGTGGAACCAGGCCGAGAGGGAAGCGGCGGCGAGCGGGACGTTGTTGCAAGGGTGACATGGAGGAGATGGTGTGAAGAGGAGTTGAAAGAGTATGGACTAACTAACATGGATGGAGGTGAAAAGTACAGCAGAAGCAAGACAGAAGCGAGTGGAGACGTGCAGTTGAAGCCCACTGCCATATGTTCCACTAGGAACTCAAGGGAACAATAATAATAATAAAAGGTAGCCAAATCGATGTTCCCATTTACCGATAACTAAAAGTGTATAATTAACTTTGCCTGTTTGCAATAACTAAAGTTAAATACATTTCTCTTTCTCAATAGTAGTCTGACGTAATTTGTTTAGATGAAAGTAAAGGCAGATGAAATCTTTTTCGTGGTATTTATTACAGTAAACAAAATGAATACTATTCAAGTGTTGGCTTTCAGGGAGTTGATCGGTTCCAAGTTTGGTCGTCAATGGATATCAGTTAGAGAAACCTCGAAAACTAGGAAGTACTACACAGCTGTTTTACCCTAGTCAGGGACTCTTCATCAGTACATGCCTATAACGCCACTGGCATTCAACCACAAATTGACAGGAATGAGAAGCCATGAGTCATTGGATCCCGTCTCAGTGGCGAAGTTCTCGGCGTGTTCAACCTATAAGCTGAAAGTCCTGGATTCGATCTCCGGCAGGGTCATGCGTGAGCATTGCTGGTGAGTTTATAACTAGGTAGGACAAGATAGCTGTCAAGTACTCCCTGGTTTTCAGTAGTTCTCTAACTAATACAAATACTGTCGTGACACTTCAAACAAAAACCAGCACCAGTCACCATTAACGGGAGAGACTTGACAGAGGTTACTTCCTGGCTTCGCTTATCTAGGAAACATTTTTCCAACTACAGGCGGATGACACGGATGAAGATGTCAAAGCCAGCTAGAATTGGAAAGGCAAGATACACCTACATGAGTTTGAAACCAGTCTGGGAATCTTCTGCACTGAATGAGTATAAAGAACGAGATTCAGATTTTCAACACAAGTATCAAGTGATTCAGTTCTTCTATATGGGTCAAAAACTTGCACTGAGTGTCACGATAGGATTTCTAACGAGTTACAGAACAGTTATTAACAGCTACCTTCGCTGGCATCATATTGAAGATCAAATTGTAAGCCGGCCATAAAGAATTATCAACAAGAAACTCTGCCTGGTAATAAACAAACCAAGGGCCGATTGCTCAACAAATATGTAGGAGATATTAGATAGTTGGAGGCAATCACTAGGAAGCCTTGGACGCCACCTAGGTTTCGTGCTAGTTGGCACTCGTCAGCAAGACGCATCTGTGACCTTGAAAGAAGTCATGTCACTTCTGAGATTCGAACCCGCGTTTCCCAGTGCTGCAGTCAGCGACGATACCACTAAGCTATTCGGGCTCGCGATTGGCCTCCTGTAGGACTGTAGTGGGTATTCTGATTGGACACTAGTAACTAGTGTGATGCGTCTAGTCCTTTCTTTGGAGTAGAGTAAATTCTATCAGTCAGGTTTTGAAATGTGGCCACCATCCTAGATAGCTTGCCATCATGGTGCACATTGATTTGATGATATTAGGTAGTTGAAGGCGATAGGCAGGAAGTCTTGGACGCCACCTAGGTTTCGTGCTACTTGGCAGTCATCAGCAAGGCGTATCTGCAACCTTGAAAGAACTCATATGTAGGAGGAAATGGAGATGGATGGAACATACACCGACGAGGTCGTCAAATGATATCGTTCACCAGGCTATCACTCGAGTGGAATTCCAATAGGAAACGACGAGTGGGTAGTCGATACGAGGGTGGAGATCGTCTGTTAGGGAGGATTGAATGAGAGATTGTGGCCAGTCGTGGACCCAGATGAAGAGGACAGCAGGAAACAGAAGAAAATGAAGATCTGTGTTGTTGAAGCCCTATGTTCCACTCGGAACCCATGGGAATAGTAATCATAATACTGTCCCAATGTGTAATATTATAAATAATCGAATTATATTATTTAGCTATAATCACTAATTACATACAATTATCATTTTATCTGTCTTATTATATAACATCAGTTTTGCCTAATCCCCACACCTCACTTCTTCCTTAAATTTTTTCATTCTTCTTGTTCTGACGATAAAATTTGAAAAAGGATCAAGTATACAAGAAAGCTTTTTTTTCTTTATTTGCTACAAGCTTAATATAAATTTAACCTTTACAGATTACTAAGAAAAAAAAGAACAATTTCGTATAAAAAAAGGTTGTATAACACTGTAAAACAACTGTAAAACTTTTGGCATAATTTTTCAACACAAACAAAATGCAATAAATAGTGAGGATGCTTTCACTTTGAATAACAAAAGATAGTTGGATAAACTGAAACAGTCTATATATATATATATATATATATATATATATATATATATATATATATATATATATATATATATATATATATATATATATATATATATATATATATATATATATATACTTCAAGGTAAAAAGAAAAATAATAATAAATCAATAAAATCAATACATTTCAAAGTCATGAGAAGGATTTAAAAAAAATTATTATTTGTTAGTGGTAAGTAGTTTGTTTTACTTCGGGGTGTAAATAGATCTGTGGTGCTCAGTTTAAAAAAAATGCATATTTATGAAAACTTCACATCAACTTAGGCTGTTATTTTGTACATAAGGCACCAGTTGGGTATTAAAATTCAGCCTATTTATATGATAATTAGTAAGAAAATAATTCACAGGTAAACACACAGAGTTTGAGTGATGAAAATGAATGTTAAAGAATCGACAACTATAGATTTATGTAGTTGTTCCACAATAAAACTTATAACTTAGGAAGTAGGTTGATACCAGAAAGTCAAATGTGTCGAGGATAAATAAGTTGAGCGAATCCCCTATTTTCCTGACATTAGAAAAACATTAGAAAATAGATCCTATTTCATAATGCTTTTTTCTGAAATATGAATAAGAAGAAAAATCATTGAATATTAATTAAACTTCAGGAGGTGGTATATTGTGTAAGTAAGACAGTCCATCTGAATTTGATCGATTACTATGATTTTCAGATTTTTCTATAATCTTATCATTTAACTTTTGAGGAAATCCAACATCATCAGTGACATCTGAACTATCACCAATCATTTCATCAATTGCACCACCAACCATAGAATCTTGTAGAAAGATACTTTGTTTATCATTATTAGACAGACTACAGTAGTCTGAATTAAAAGTTATTTTTTGTGCTAAATCATCATTCTGCATACAGCCTTCCTGATCTGATTGTATTCGATGAGTTGCCATACCAAAGCTATCACTTCTTTTATAACCAAGTGATGTCTGCTTCCTTTCATATGAATTGTACTCATCGATATCATAAGGCCGATTTAAAAGTAGTGGAGAATTAGTTAAAGGTTTCGTCAAAGTTGTGGAGTTAATACGATTATTTAGTAACATCATAGGAGGCACATGAACAGCAAATCCATCATAATCTTCACCAATGGGATTGACTGTAGAATGCAGGTTCTGATTATTTGAGCCATATGTAGATTTACTTTTATTAATCATACTGTCTTTTGCATTTGTACACATTGTATTAGCTACTATGTTATTTTCCCCAGATAACATTTTCCGTTGGAAGTCGTCTCCAGCATCCGCAGTGAATGTGATTTGAGGACTATCATGTATAAAACTTTCAAACATCTGATTAATTTTACAATTTGACTTTGGACTACGCTCGCCTATGAAATCACTGATCTTAGATACATTTGTTAAACGTTGGGAACAATTTGAATCTATGCCTCCATCAGTCTGACTTGATACAATGTATCCAGTATTACTTGGCTGGCTGTTTAATTTGTTTTTTGTTTGACAGCGTGAATCAAATTGCCCCCTAGTTTGTCGATATTCTGATATATCCGCTCCACTACTAGTTCCGCTTAAGCTTCCACCGCCTACACAAACACCATTATTATCATCAATAGTTGTACTTGTCATAGTGTGTTTACATTTTATTGATGCATCTCTAGAGTGATTTATCGAAACATTGTTACCATTGCTATTGATTCTACCACCGAGGCTTTCATGAGCTGAGCAATAACCGTTAGGAGTATGCCTTTGGGAGTGAGTATTGGAGCTAAACTTACATCTCATTGAACCTGGAAAGTGGGTTATTCCTCCACTAGTATTGTTATTTAATTCTTGAGATAAGCTGTTTACTTCGATTCCAGAAGCGACACCTTCATCACTGCACCCTTCAGCTGTACCAACAGAACCAAGACCACTAGTGTAATCTCCGTTACATGGTTGTCCACCGACATGATGCCCCATAGGCCATAACAAACATTTGTCTGTATTACCTGTATTAGAATAGGAACTCTGTCGCTGATGATTTGGATGGACTAACAAGTTTGTTGTAGGTGTATTCCAGTTTCCCTGGGGGACAGAATTATTGTAATCCGTTTGATAACTTATCAAACCAGGAGTGTTTATCGGTGATAAGTTTGTAGAACAACTGTGTTGTGAGGCATGTTGAAGTCTACCGGATGATGAGGATTCAGAACATATGAAATAAGGATTTACAGTTGTATCTACTATCATAGAATGCTTAATATTGGTATTGATAAATGTACCACTGTTCATGCTACCCATACTACTGCAACTTCGTCCAGATACCAACTGTGTTCGACCTTCTATACAATGTGGAGAAGAACTTGCTCCACTCCCTCCTACAATTAAGGCTTGTCCAGAATTTTTGTTACAATATGTGGGTGTAACATTTAATTGTTTAGATTGTTCTCCTGTTGAAGAAGTCATATGGGATGCTGTTAATCGACCACTAATAATTTTATCCTCGATGTAATTTTGTTCATCTGAATCAAAATGATTTGATCTTTCGTTAAATCTACCCTCATAATTTGAAAGAAGATTGAATTGACTTTTGTTTTCAGTTTTTGGATGACTTAAATGCTTCTTACGAAGAAATAATATTACTGAACATGTAATCATTAACAGAATAAGTGCTAAACAACCGACAGAAACCAACATGTAGGTTACGAGTGGAACCGCTTGTGAATACTGATTTTTATGGTTATTCGACTTCATTGAATTGTCTGCATTACTGAGTGTTAGTAAAGTACTGAACTGAAGCCATGATCCAGCACTCGACGATACAGCTGAAGAATCCTGTTAAAGGAAACAATGAAAGAGTAAATCATGCTGAATTAAAATGAGATTTGTGTAAAATAAAACAGATGTCACATGACAACATATTATTTTTATTGGTTGAAAGAGCTGTTCGGTAAAATATTGGTGGAATAGCCATTGGTTTCAAACATTGTGTAAAGGTAGCTTTCTTCTGATTTCTGTGGCTGCACACGATGGTATTGGGTTTGGGTACATTTAAAAATGGCTTAGCGTGACACTTATGAAATTTTAGAGTCATCAATGCTTTTGCAGAGAACAAATAGCGAGGTCTTGCTCGTCTTAACTTATTTTATTTAACTGTACATAACCCTAAAAGATGAACTTAGTGTGCTTCTATGAGCTGGAATCAATAGATGTTTAGCTGACCGTTGGCTGACTGATTTGATTCACATTTGAATGTCTACACAATGTAATAAGCTAAAAAGCAGTAGAGAGACCTCCATAGAAGCAAACTAAATTACAGGTGCACATTATAGTGGCGTTAGTTCCTTCAACTACTACTGCAAATGCACTGAAATCAGCGTTAATCAATATCATTTTCTATGAAACAATATGAAACCATATTGATTTGATCTTGGCCTCTTGCCTTCCCAATAGAAAGTGATCAAGAATCCGTCGAATACCCTTCAGTTTATCAGTGATAGTTTCCTCTGTTCATACTTGTCAAATTGTGGGGAAAATGAGAGAATCAAGCTTCTAATTCTGCCTGAGGGAGACTAATTTTGGAAATATGCAGATTGTTCTGAAAGCCAACATCAACAACAACAACAGATAACAATTAGCCAGCATAAATGGGAGGAACCTGAAAATAACAACCTCCTTTACCGACCTGGGAAGCAACGTTTCAACTACAGGCGGATGGAACTGACGAGGATATCAAAGCAAGGATAATCCGAAAAGCAAGACAAGCTTTCATTACTCGTAAGTCTGTCGAGGAGGTCAACAGCCCCACTCACCATCAAAAATAACATCCGGATTTTCAACTCCAATGTGAAGTCAGTCAGTGCTACTCACTATACGGATCAGACACTTGGACAGCGCGTCATAAAGAGCATCTCAAACAAACTTCGGACCTTCATCAACAGCTGTCTTCGCTCAATACTACTCGAGATCAGATGGCCGGCCAGAAAAGATCAGCAACAGAGATCTCTGGGAATGAGAGAACCAACCCAGCAGGAACCGATTATGAAGGAAATAGGCAGGAAGAAATGAAGTTAGATGGATTGGCCATATTCTGAGGAAACCATCAAGTGACATCAGTAGACAAGCCATCGCTCGAGTGGAAGGTGAAAGGGAAGTGGCGAGTTGGTCGTCAGTGCGAGGGTAGGGTGACTTGGAGGAGGTGATGTGAAGAGGAGATGAAAGCGTGTGGGCAGACTTGGAGCAGGGTGAAAAAGTTGGCAGAAAACAGAAGGCAATGGAGACACATGGCTGAAACCCTATGTTCCTCTAGGAATTAAAGGATATAATAATAATAATAATAATAATCTGAAAGTCGGTTTTTGAATATAAGAGCCTGCTATTCCTAGTAGCAAAACGTCTATTATATATATATATATATATATATATATATATGTCAGTGATTCAAAAAGTTCTGTATATTCAAGATTCCTTGTGGTTTTTCAGAAAACGTATCCTTTTATTTACCGCCGAAATTCAGCGGGCGTATTTTCCCAGGTATTTCTCCAACGGGGGTGGATTATAGGAATCTAAACACAAAATATCTTTTTGTATTCCTTGAATCAGCTACTTTTGAAATGATTTCGTTAAGGATGCTGTTAAGTTACCTATGGGTTTCAGATGAAGAAAGCCACCATTATTTGTAAAACATAATCTGTGTCTTGTAGAAATCCGAAACCTTTTTAGATTTATATATATATATATATATACATATATATAACACAGGAAGCAGAAGTCTTTGTGGTATTGAAAATTTCAAATAAGAAACACTTAGCCTTCATGACGTCATCTAGATAATAAAGTTAAATAAATGAGAAATTAAAAACTGGCCACTTATTTACCTTCCCATGATTGTCTGGATGTAAGATCTTTTCTGATATTTTGTCATTTTTAGCGCTAGTAAACCATATCGCTGGGTTCTGTGGGTTTCCAGGGTCTTGAACCATCCCTGACTTTCGAATATAAACAAAGACATCATCCATAATAGCCAAAGGTAGTGCATGATGGGTTGTATCACCTTTATCAGTTATTTTTGCAGGCCAAATAATTAAACTGTTTATTGGGACAGTAATATTTACTCGTTGTTCTCCATCCTCAGTATTAGGACGAATTGGAACAGCAGGGTCCCAAACATACTGTGTACCATATGACGATATTCGAATTTGATTTTTTGGAATAGTATGAGCACTAATTGTACTTCCATCAGATAAAATAAGGTTGATAACAAGCAAGTGAATTGGACAAACTGCCGAAGAAACTAATGGTCCCATTGTATCCATTATTCTAACAGGATTTTGATCTTTTTGTATCACTTTGAATTTAAATGACTGAGGATGCCTGATTGTGGACGAAGCAGCAGCAGTGACTAGATTTACAACATTTGGACTTCTTCCAATTAGGTTAATGTTTAACCTATGTGGATTAGGAAGACTTTTATCCTGAATCCTTGTTATCGGTGGCTCATCAGCAGGTAAATGAGAACGAACCTTGTCATATATATCCTGTGAATTATAAATGTGATTATTTGAGGCTGCAGCTGGAATGAGGTTACCAGAAAGTTCTAAATGTGGGTCCTGAAGAAAATACACAAATTCAAGTGAGTCATTTGAAAATATCATTACAGTTGTCATACTACTGCCAAAATTATAAGTAGTTAAAAGCTCTTTGAAAATATTGACTAATGTAAATGTGTGTGTATCGGAAACTATCCGTAATACGTGACAAAAAAGTATAAAAATAAAGAATTTCAAATGTCTGAAGGCTGAATGAATGAGGTTTAAATGACGGAGAAAACAAAATATTCATTTATAACTTCCCGTGTTATGTCCGCATAAAAATATTCGTAAATACCTAGACACTATTTGAACCTTTATCGAAATCGAGTTGAACATCTATAGATTAATAGCATGAAATATCTGAACCATATTTTCGGGACAAAATATTATCCAAGTATAAGCTTATAATGTAAATCTTATTTTCATGAGGTACATTACTCATTAGAGAATTCACCTCATAAGAGTCATGTGTGTGAGATATACTTAAGTGACTAATAGTTCTGAAAATATGGATGCATTTTTAAGCTCTGAGTGAACACTACTCCTCTGATCTGTACCAAGTATTTCTTTAGATAGCGGAACGCTTCAAGTCAACGATATTCACTAGCACACATAACATATCGTTAAAAAGTTTTATTAAACGTATAAGAATAGATGTATTCTCTGTGTTTTGGAAAACCATCTAAAGCCATCTGACATGCAATCGTCCATCAATAGCTTAACAAGTACATTCACATTAGCACAAAGTTAAACTATCTAGTTAAATCTCCAAAATAATCTCTCCGCAAATGAATAACCAGGTAGGGGAAATAACTGATAACGGTAATCAGTATCCGTATAACTTCTCATACTTACTACACTGTTCACAGAACTATTGATGTTTTCCAATAGAAATGTTTGAACTCATTTCAATCATCAGACTAAATTATTATTAATCATTTTATTATTTTTGTTTTAATTGTTTACTGCTGTTGATTTACCGAAAAAAAGATGACTAGCTTATATAAAAGGACCTCAATTCCATCTTTATATGGAATTCATGTTGAGTTTTCTTGCGTTTATTTTATCAAAATGTACAACTCATGACGTTTTACTTAATGACTAAAGTTTTAACTTCCATAGATACCATTCTAAATGAAAACTAAATAAGCTTCAGATTCTTTGAATTTTTGAACTGACAGACACTAAAAGTCATGGATCACTGGACTAGTTTTATTTACAGAGACAATAAAATATAGAGATAAATCATTTTTCAATGAATACTCTACAACTGAGATTTTCTACCTACGATATTCGACAGACTGAAATGTTAAATGATAAATTCGGAAAATCCTAGGAACATAGATAATTAGATTAAGGAATACCGAGAAATTCAGGGAAACATTGGAATCGGGAAACAATCACTGCTAGGGAGTCAAAGTTTTGGACTAAATAGTGGTAGTGTCGCTGTATCACTTATGCGTAGGAGTTAAAATTGACGCGTCAGTAGATTTCAATTCAATGGTTGAATGGTTGACGGGTTCTCATCATAACCTTAGGATTTTAAATTGAATCCCTAATGCGTTCGTTAATGCATGCTACTGAAGAGTCTCAAGATAGAAAGAAACAGCTTTCCAGTGGTCCACAGATTTTAGTTTCTCTCTGGATGATGGAGGTTAGTGATGAAATCTGAATACAATTAAAATACCTTTGGTTTTTCTTTTTCATGCGTTAAATAATCAAACAGAAATAATTCACTTTCATTCGATACTAGTAACTAGTATGATGTGTGTAGTCCTACCTTTGGTGCAGACTGAACTCTGTCAGTCACGTCGGATATGTGGCCAACATTCTAGGTGGCTCGCCATCATGGTGCACTTTGAATTGCTGATATCAGATGATTGGAGGCAATCGTCAGGAAGCCTTGCTTCACATAGATTTCGTGTCAGTTGGCAATTACCAGTCAACAAGGCCAAGACGTATCTTCAAACTTGGAGGAATTCACGTCCATTCTGAGATTCGAACCCTAGTGCTGCAGTCAGAGACGTTACCACTGAGCTATTCAGGCTAGCGATTGACCTCTTGAAGGACTGTACTGGATAGTTTGATTGACTTGACTGATAGAACTCAGTTTATTACCAAATAAAGGACTAGACACATTACACAGGTTACTGACTAGTCTCCAATAGAAAGCATCCAGCACAGCCCTACAGAAGGTCAAGTCGAACCCGAATGGCTCAGTGGTAACGTCACTGATTGGAGCCTTAGGTGATACGCGTTTGAATCTCAGAAGGGATATGAGTTCCTTCAAAGTTTCAGATACGCCTTGCTGACGATTGAGTGCTAACTAGCACGAAATCTAAGTCAAAAAGGCTTCCTACTGATTGTCTCCAACCAACTAACATCAACAATTAAGAAATAATTTAGTTGAAGTATCTCTTAATTTATTATTATTATTATTATATCCTTTAATTCCTAGAGGAACATAGGGTTTCAGCCATGTGTCTCCATTGCCTTCTGTTTTCTGCCAACTTTTTCACCCTGCTCCAAGTCTGCCTACACGCTTTCATCTCCTCTTCACATCACCTCCTCCAAGTCACCCTACCCTCGCACTGACGACCAACTCACCGCTTCCCTTTCACCTTCCACTCGAGCAATGGCTTGTCTACTGATGTCACTTGATGGTTTCCTCAGAATATGGCCAATCCATCTAACTCCATTTCTTCCTGCCTATTTCTTTCATAATCGGTTCGTGCTGGGTTGGTTCGCTCATTCCCAGAGATCTCTGTTGCTGATCTTTTCTGGCCGGCCATCTGATCTCGAGTAGTATTGAGCGAAGACAGCTGTTGATGAAGGTCCGAAGTTTGTTTGAGATGCTCTTTATGACGCGCTGTCCAAGTGTCTGATCCGTATAGTGAGTAGCACTGACTGACTTCACATTGGAGTTGAAAATCCGGATGTTAATTTTGATGCTGAGTGGGGCTGTTGACCTCCACACAGACTTAAGAGTAATGGAAGCTTGTCTTGCTTTTCGGATTATCCTTGCTTTGATATCCTCGTCAGTTCCATCCGCCTGTAGTTGAAACGTTGCTTCCCAGGTCGGTAAAGGAGGTTGTTATTTTCAGGTTCCTCCGATTGATGCTGGCTGATTGTTGTCTGTTGTTGTTGTTGCTGTTGCTCTTAATACATCTATCTTTTCCATAATACACGAAAACAACTTCATCTTATTAACATATTGATAAATATACACGTCTTTGTTTTAAATTTCCTTTCTAATTATCCGTATTAACATATTTTAGAAAAAAGGAATCAAGGGAAGAATAACACTGAAAATCTCTCTATTATTTCGTACTTGTAATCATTCCGAAATCCCGACTAATTTTATTTTGTTTTCCTACTCAGACGAATATCTTTCTCTTTAATGTATCATAATTTTAAAATGTTCGTCAAACACTAAAAAAAATGTGAGCAAAAATATAGTACATCAGTGAGTGATATGTGGAAAGATTAGTTACGTTGGAACTATATGTACTACTCGTTGTCGATCAATGCGTAAATGGATATAAATTTTGGATGGTGAAAGGTAAAGAAGACTATATATATGTATAACAGATAAACTCAGTGAAGGTTGTTATACAACGGGTTACCATTTCTTCTGAAGTAAAAAAAACAAACAACAAATCTCAGAGGATAGACAAAAGGAAATGAAATCACCCGTCATTATTGTTTTTAAACATATTTTGGAAAATAACTAATTTACATATTTGTAATCAGAAGCTGAGAAATGTTACCCTACCCTAGCCCCCTTTTTATAACTCTAATGCCTCTCTCTCTCTCTCTGTTTCGATTTACCTTTTTCCTCTTATCCCACTATAATCTACTTTGGTATCCTGAGAGAAACGTGAACAAAAGACAATTCTTCATTAAAAAAAAATTTAGAAATTACAAATTCTTACTACTATTCTTACTGATATAATTAAATACGATAACCACTGTGCATTCCCACTGTAGACAAAACAAACCGAAAGGGGCAGACAAAAAATAACATAAGAAGAGTCTTAGAAAGCAAATGAGACATTTGTGAAAGTGTTAAGTTTGGCATCACTAATGTAATTTACAAGCTGAGTCTTTATTCATCACACCATAGAATCATAGTAAAAGCATGAGTCTGTCAAGGTCTTATAATAGCTTCACTAGGAAAAATACCTGAATTCAACTATTTTCTAGTATTGGTTTTGTAGGGATTTCGTTTGATTGCATGGAGGATTTCATCATGAGCTGACATCAGTTAGAGAAACATTGGGAGACCTGGGAGTACTGGACAGCTGTTTCGTCGGCCCAGCCTGGGACTCTTCATCAGTGCGCACCCACCGGGGTTCGAACACAGGACCTTCTGGTTACAAGGTAACCTCGCAGACCATTGAGCTAATGGGACCCAATCCAATGGTCCTCAATGAAATTCTCCATGCAATCAAACACAAAATCCCTACAAAACCAATACTTGAAAATTAATCTGATGCTCACTAGCGACCGGCTCTATTCAGGCAGTTAACCTTGGGTTCTAGTGGGAAGTCGTGATCAGTAGGGTACAGCAGGTTGAAGATGGGGCAGTAACTCATCGAAAAAGACATTGAGAAATGGTCGCGCTATGTCGTGAATTGGCAGAAGTTAGAATTCAAGGACCATTGGATCGGGTCCCATGGGCTCAATGGTCTACGAAGTTGTCTTGTAACCCGAAGGTCATGAGTGCGTACTGATGAAGAGTCCCAGACTAGGACGAAACAGCTGTCCAGCTCATGATGAAATCCTCCAACTATTTTCGACCTATCCAGCAATGTAATGTCTCATATCTTCAAAATGATTGATTCTGACACAATGATTCCAAAGTGTAGTCCAATGTATTTAGTTCCCAAGTAAATACATTCTTTAGAGATATTCGAGCATCTCTGTAGTATTCAAATATGAACAAGTGTCTTTCTGTCTTTCAAGTTCACAAACTGAAGAGACATGTGAGTGTGAAAATGCCGTAAAAATATTATAAAAGTCATTCATTCACAGTTAGCGCTTTAAAATGAATGATTTTAAATATTGATAGAATATTTTTTTCTAAAACAAATATTTTCATCTTTAATCGAAAACAGTTTCTGACTAAAATTAGAATTAATCACCCCGAATCAAATTGGGCAAAACTTGTAGATTTATCTTATAGATTACCCAAATGTGGTTCTAAAACTATCGTTTGCTTCAAGTAGAAGTTCACTTCACATTTAAAAAAAACGAAATAAGAAACAATCTGAAGTCAATAAAACTAACTTACAACACATTCAGCTTTTAATGCAACTATATCTGGATTATCAGCATACACAGATTTCGGCTGATCCTGTGGACTCCTTAAATCAACAACTTCAATCGATAAGGTTGATAAGGGTTGTATATCACCAAGAGTAGCAACTAAGTTTAGCTCTACTTTTCCTGGAAATCGTCCAATTAAATATGGTCTACCACTAAATGCATCACGGTGTAAATAAGCAGCACCGCCACCACCAGCTTCTTCGTTGATTTCAGAAGATGGATGAGAAGATCTTACTGATTTGACGACTAAAGACCAAAGTGGTAGTAATCTGGTTATATCAAATCTCATTTCACTAGAACCATCTTCATGTGCATGGAATTGATTGAAATGCGGTGGCATTGAATATGCAGATGAACTGTATTGTTTATCGGAGAATGAAGAACCTAAATAAATACGTTGACCAGTCCCAGGCTTCATTGTATATATTCTAAATGGAATGAAAAATTACTGGATTTAGAAAAGGCTAAACTGTAATACAAAAGAATTTACAGATATCTGGTGAAATTGGCAGTAGACAAAGTACGCTAAAAAGAAAACTGAATTTCATTAGCCGCTTTTTTTTAAAACAACATTGTGTTGTTTTGCGATTTTACATAATTCCTTCATTCACACACACACACACACACACACAAGAAAAAAATACTTTTGTTTATACCAGTAAGTGATTGCAGTTGAAAGTTGCCTAGTTGTTGTTTAAAAACCAAATGGTCAAACTAACTTATATTTGATAAACAAAAGAAGGATAATAAGCCTAATCATGTGGTCTGTCCACTCTTTACTCTATTGATTTTATCACCACTAGATTACTGAAAGCGACAGAAATAATGAGAAGAGGATTGGTATAATTTAATCGAAAGCTGAATGACTATTTATGAAGTCAGAAAATATTTTCGGCGTGTTTTGTGAAACCGGTCAACTTGTTTATAGGTTAAAGGAGTGTATTTTTGTGTGTGTGTGTGTGTCGTACTTAACTATTTGAGTAACACAATACTCCTATCCATTATAGCATATTTTGTTCATAATGCCAAATTAAACTTAACCACAGTAGGAAGCGTGCGTCGGTGGCTTACTGGTAGAACAATGGGCAATCACGCAATTGGTTCGGGGTTCTATCCCCGGCCGACACATACGTTTACCTCACTTGACGAGCAATAAGCCCAGTGAAGAGGAGAGGTTGGGAGTAAGGCTAGCAACCCCATCCTGTAAGAAACACCACTGCTACTGAAACTTCAAAGCTGTAACTTGAAGCTGTATGTTCCACTGAGAACGAAAATGAATAAATTAAAAAAGACAAAAGCAATAAGAAGTTGAGCGGTGTTACTTGGCTTAGTGATCCATTCAATGGAATTCGATCAATATGCTTGAGATTAAACACGTAAATCCAATGGCTAATTTATGTAGAAATCTAGGAAAGTAGAAGGTCAACCATGACCTGAACAGCATCTAAAAACCAAAAGGAGTGACACCGATTCAAATCACAAAATGAAGTGAATCTCTTCTGGAATATGGAGGCGCGTTGCTGCTGAGAGTTAACAAGATCCAAACACACTTTCAAGGCTACCTTCTGACTAACTCCTCTTAGTATTCATTATTAATTACCCAACCACCGGGTTTAAGAACTAAGGGTCGTTTGGGAAAATGAAATAATAATGGACGGAATAATTACCCCACATAAGTGCTGTGAGTCGACGAAGAGACTTTTGTTGAACGAACTCAAAGATCTATAGGCAGAAACAAAGAGGGTGGTAGAAGAGTCACAAAAGACAAGATTTCAAGAGAACATAGCGGAGACAGAGACGATGAAAACACCGGACCAGCTGCATGGAACACCAATCACCATTAACTGGGTAAACCTAAAAGAAGTTACTTCTTTTACTTATCCAGACAGCATCGTTTTTTGATACAGGTGACATGGATGAGGATATCAAAGCCAGGATCGGAAATATAAGACACACCTTTATTACTATGAAGTAAGAGTTGAAATCTGCTTTACTCAGCATGAAAAATATGACTCAACTTTTCACCACTAATGTAAAATCAGTCAGTACTTCTATGTGTTTCGTAAACTTGGTGCTCACATCACCGAAAGGATTCTTAACAGGCTGCAGGAGATTTTCTTCGAATTTCCATCTTTGCTGGTTTGACAGTGGAGGGGTCAGATACTTAGTCGGAAAGGGTAAACAATGAGGAACTCTGGTAACGAGCTAACCAAGAATCTATAGTCCAACAAATATGCTGAAGAAAATGGAGATGGAATGAAGACAGGCTGAGGAGACATCAAACATAAAGTCCTCAAGTGGAAAGCGAATGGGAAGCGACGAGTTGAGCGTCAAAGAGTGATGGGGAGGAGAAGATGAGAGCTTATGTGCGATCGTACAGCCAGCTAAAAAGGACCCCAAAGAACAGCGTAGTGACAGTGTGTTACTGAAGCCATGTGTCCCCCTTGGAACCTATTGGAACAATAATAAAGAACCAGTGCTATACTTCAACCAAGACAAGGAAGTTTATGTAAATATGGAGAATTTGATGAATCATTATATGACTTGCTATGATATAAGTTTTATAATAATTTCTGATTGAAGTATAAGACATCGTGTATCTAAACATTTTGATCGTAATATCCAGTTATGAATGTCACCACTACCATCGAAGTGTAGTTATTT
Source organism: Trichobilharzia regenti (assembly GCA_944472135.2). Taxonomy (NCBI): domain Eukaryota; kingdom Metazoa; phylum Platyhelminthes; class Trematoda; order Strigeidida; family Schistosomatidae; genus Trichobilharzia; species Trichobilharzia regenti. The sequence continues at coordinate 114,112,815 of OX235262.1, read as the reverse complement.
CCTTACTTATCTGATGACAGTCCCTGATCCCGTTATTTTATTCGCTATAAAAATAATAAAGAAACACGCTGAAATCTATGAATCTGCTTATTTCTGTAGCTGAAATACGTTTGACCGTGAAGGATGATAACTACCATTCTTTGTTAATCAGTAACAACAAGTAGCTTCAACATCATCATTTAAAAAATTATACCGTGACGGCAAGATTAATTTGAACGTAACATGAAGACTCAGTATGCAGTTAAAACTTTATCAAAAAATAAAATAAAATACGGAGTATTCTTACCTTGCTGTAACTGTAATCAATGTTTGTTCATAACGGTCTAGTCCATGAATCGATCTGGTTGAAAGTAAATTTTGACAAAAAAGAAAAAACAAACAAAAAATAGTGAAAATGACAGTCATATACCACAACTAAAAAGGCAAATATGTATAAAAGACAAGTGATACTGTCTAACAGTTTGACATTTGATAATGCATGAATGTTAAGCAGTTGAAAGGCAACACTAATCAATCACAGTCAAAAAATACAATTTACTTTCATATTTATTAAAAGGAAAGAAATTAATGCTGTTAATAAAACTAAAGTCTACGTCTAGATCACGGGGGGGGGGGGGTTTAGGGGTTTTGATGAATTTCAGTGTAAATTTCGTTACGAACAAGCATCAGTTAGAAAGCGTTTGGGAACCAGAGAGTAACGGATGACAGTTTGCACCCATAACTCTAACAGAGATTGGACCAAGGTGTTCTACAGGTTTCCAGGCTAGCTTACTGACCGTCTAGTCAATTGTACCAGAATTCAATGACCTGTGAACGTAATGTTCTGTCATTTTGTGATATCGCGCTATAGTCAACATTTGTCACCAATGAACATCCATTTCACTATGATATGACTTCTCTTTAACTGTTGTTAGTTAGCGATTAGATTCACGCTGAAATTAATCCAAATTTTAATTCGCGAAAAATACCCATTAAGACATTGAAATAAGAACAAACAAGTTCAGCGAAGAGTCTCTTTTCGGCGAATTCATTCTCTTAGCTGTACAGTCGCAAATATATACAATTAATTTTGTGTGTGTGTGCATAAGGTTTGTCAAAATCAAAATCAAAATAACAGTTAGTGTGGGTTATTGGTTACATCATCAAAATAATAAAGAAATTAAATTGTGTGAATAGTAATCAAAGTTGTAACTAAGTAGGGTGAGGAATGGTAAGATGTGAGTAGGGTTACGTCATCAAAATAATATAGAAATTAAAATGTGTGATTAATAATCAAAGTTGTAACTAAGTGGGGTGAAAATTGGTAAGATGTGAGTAGGGTTACGTAATATAGACATGTTTAGAAAGATTAGATGTTCGTGAAGGAGTATGGAGACAATTATGAAAATAAACTAGATAATAGGTGAAAAGATTGAATGGGTTAGTTACTAAAAATTATTATACGAATATTGCAAAAAATTTTGATAACAAAATGTTGATGACAGATGAACTTGAAATTAAACCCACGGTAGTAGGAGGGGGTGGAGAAGTTTCTTCTGTGTGCATAATTCAGGCTTTTCTATCCAAATCGCTAAGGCTTCGGCAATACAAAGTATACGGAAGCTTGTCGATTTTGGAAGGCTTCTTTTGACTTTATAGATGACTTTGAATGACTTCTCCTTGCAAATCGAATGACCAGTGTTGAGTACATGCTCAATAATGGCGCTCCTTATTGCTCCATTGTTACCTTTCCGTAGCCAGGCGGGATAGTGTTCTTGAACTCTTTTAGATAAAACTCGCATCGAACGACCTATATACCTCGCTCCGCAAGAGCAGGTGAATCGGTAGATACACATGGAAGTGGTCAAATGCGATAGTTTATCTTTAGAGTAGTTGAAGAACAATGGCCGGGAGGAAAATGTCAGTCGTAGTGTTGCAGCGAAGAATGTCCTTCTTAGAGCAGTAGATATCCTCTTCTTCAAAGTGTCAGCCAGAAGGTCACCTTTGAAGGGTACATTCATGTAGACCATCTTCTTCTGCACTGTAGTGGGTTGTTCTTTGTAAGTCTTAGGCTTAATATGCTTGTCTATAAAACGGGGTGGGTAGCCATTCTCGAGCAGTGTCTTTCTTAAGAGGGCGATCTCTTCTTCTATTGATTCAGGACTGCAGATTTTTCGGATTCTAGTCGCCAGAGATATTATCAAGTTTCGCTTTCGACTAATTGGTACCCAACTGTAGAAGTTTGTCAACTGACCGTTCCATGTAGGTTTTCTGTGTACTGATCTGTTCAAGGTACCATCGGTCTTCTTACTTAAACGAACGTCCAGAAAGGAGATTGTCTCTTTGGTTTCTACTTCGATTGTAAATTTGATGGCGGGGTGGCAACTATTGAACACTTGGAGAACCATATTTTGATCACAATTGTTATCGCAGATGACGAAAGTATCATCAACATACCTTTTGTATAAGAAGAATTTGTCGATGGTTGCTTTCAGCGGACCATTTTCCAAACTTGCCATGAAAATATCAGCCAACACCGGACCCAAAGGTGATCCCATCGCCACGCCATCTTGTTGTCTATAGAGGTTCCCATTGAATGTGAACTGGACATTTAGGGTACATCTGAGTAGGAGTTCTTTTAGCTTAGTGGTAGGTATTCCAATATTCAGGTTGTTTTCTTCCAAGTATTTGCATAGAAAACAAATCGTCTCAGTGATAGGGACGTTTGTAAAGAGAGACTCGACGTCGAGTGAAATCATACGTTTGTCTCCCACTTTAACATCTTTGATACAATCGATGAATTCAAAAGTATCTCGAAGAGAATGTTTTGAAATTCGTTCTCTAACAGGTTGTAGGAGTTCTGCTAGCCATTTCGCTATTGGATGATACGGAGATCCCGACATGTCCAAAATAGGGCGCAGTGGAAGACCTTGTTTATGAGTTTTTGGCAATCCGTATAGTCGGGGTATTATTGAACCTGTCGGTCGAATGCTCTCGAAAACATTTTCAGGGATAACTTGATCAGTTTTTAGCTTTCTCAAGATCTCAGTTAGCTGTTTTTCCGTTGCCTCGGTTTTGTCTTTCTCTTTCTCGCATACTGAGAACTTGTTGTTATCTGAGAGAATCGCCACCATTTTATCAATATAATCTTTTCTATCCATTAAGACTATACCTGTACCTTTGTCAGGGCGTGTGATAAGCAATTCTTTGTTCTGTCTTAGTTGGTTGAGTTGTTCTCTATGCTCTTTGGTCAAAAGAATGTTGAACTTGGACTTTGTATTGAGATACTGTTGACAGGAGTCTAGAATAGTAGACTTAAAATGTTTGAATTCTTCTTCGGAAGCTGGGACAAGATCAGTAGTCTGATTGATCAAATTTTCAAACTCGACATAAGTATTGAGCCTGCTTATGTTTGAGTTCATGTCACAAAATCTTGGTCCAAGAGACAAGGCCTCCAATTGTATGGGAGATAACGTTACTGAAGAATAATTGAATACAAATTTGCTGGGATCTTCTGGAAACTTGCTTCGTGTTTCTGTAGCTTTGAGACTTTTCAATAAGTTAGAATGGATGGCTTGTGTACGCTTCTCCGTAACCAGAGTGACATAGTCGGTAAATGCTTGTCGTTCATCACTAGACAATTCGTGTAACGCAGAGGATCGTTGCGCTATGTTCCTCTCGAGTTCTGGCACACGTGATATTATGGAATCAATATGGTTCAGGGTATGACGCTTGAGGGATTTCGAGTTCGGATAAATGTGATTGCGACGTAGAGCTTTCCAATACCACTTGGGATATTCATGATTATTCATACAGTCTCTGAGAAAACTAATCTTCGCATTAACTTCAGCAAGCTTGACAGAATACCGCAGAAACCCATTCAGTTCCTTCACTGTCAGAGGGTCCTTGCTTATTTTTAATTCGCGAAAAATACCCATTAAGACATTGAAATAAGAACAAACAAGTTCAGCGAAGAGTCTCTTTTCGGCGAATTCATTCTCTTAGCTGTACAGTCGCAAATATATACAATTAATTTTGTGTGTGTGTGCATAAGGTTTGTCAAAATCAAAATCAAAATAACAGTTAGTGTGGGTTATTGGTTACATCATCAAAATAATAAAGAAATTAAATTGTGTGAATAGTAATCAAAGTTGTAACTAAGTAGGGTGAGGAATGGTAAGATGTGAGTAGGGTTACGTCATCAAAATAATATAGAAATTAAAATGTGTGATTAATAATCAAAGTTGTAACTAAGTGGGGTGAAAATTGGTAAGATGTGAGTAGGGTTACGTAATATAGACATGTTTAGAAAGATTAGATGTTCGTGAAGGAGTATGGAGACAATTATGAAAATAAACTAGATAATAGGTGAAAAGATTGAATGGGTTAGTTACTAAAAATTATTATACGAATATTGCAAAAAATTTTGATAACAAAATGTTGATGACAGATGAACTTGAAATTAAACCCACGGTAGTAGGAGGGGGTGGAGAAGTTTCTTCTGTGTGCATAATTCAGGCTTTTCTATCCAAATCGCTAAGGCTTCGGCAATACAAAGTATACGGAAGCTTGTCGATTTTGGAAGGCTTCTTTTGACTTTATAGATGACTTTGAATGACTTCTCCTTGCAAATCGAATGACCAGTGTTGAGTACATGCTCAATAATGGCGCTCCTTATTGCTCCATTGTTACCTTTCCGTAGCCAGGCGGGATAGTGTTCTTGAACTCTTTTAGATAAAACTCGCATCGAACGACCTATATACCTCGCTCCGCAAGAGCAGGTGAATCGGTAGATACACATGGAAGTGGTCAAATGCGATAGTTTATCTTTAGAGTAGTTGAAGAACAATGGCCGGGAGGAAAATGTCAGTCGTAGTGTTGCAGCGAAGAATGTCCTTCTTAGAGCAGTAGATATCCTCTTCTTCAAAGTGTCAGCCAGAAGGTCACCTTTGAAGGGTACATTCATGTAGACCATCTTCTTCTGCACTGTAGTGGGTTGTTCTTTGTAAGTCTTAGGCTTAATATGCTTGTCTATAAAACGGGGTGGGTAGCCATTCTCGAGCAGTGTCTTTCTTAAGAGGGCGATCTCTTGTCTCTTGGACCAAGATTTTGTGACATGAACTCAAACATAAGCAGGCTCAATACTTATGTCGAGTTTGAAAATTTGATCAATCAGACTACTGATCTTGTCCCAGCTTCCGAAGAAGAATTCAAACATTTTAAGTCTACTATTCTAGACTCCTGTCAACAGTATCTCAATACAAAGTCCAAGTTCAACATTCTTTTGACCAAAGAGCATAGAGAACAACTCAACCAACTAAGACAGAACAAAGAATTGCTTATCACACGCCCTGACAAAGGTACAGGTATAGTCTTAATGGATAGAAAAGATTATATTGATAAAATGGTGGCGATTCTCTCAGATAACAACAAGTTCTCAGTATGCGAGAAAGAGAAAGACAAAACCGAGGCAACGGAAAAACAGCTAACTGAGATCTTGAGAAAGCTAAAAACTGATCAAGTTATCCCTGAAAATGTTTTCGAGAGCATTCGACCGACAGGTTCAATAATACCCCGACTATACGGATTGCCAAAAACTCATAAACAAGGTCTTCCACTGCGCCCTATTTTGGACATGTCGGGATCTCCGTATCATCCAATAGCGAAATGGCTAGCAGAACTCCTACAACCTGTTAGAGAACGAATTTCAAAACATTCTCTTCGAGATACTTTTGAATTCATCGATTGTATCAAAGATGTTAAAGTGGGAGACAAACGTATGATTTCACTCGACGTCGAGTCTCTCTTTACAAACGTCCCTATCACTGAGACGATTTGTTTTCTATGCAAATACTTGGAAGAAAACAACCTGAATATTGGAATACCTACCACTAAGCTAAAAGAACTCCTACTCAGATGTACCCTAAATGTCCAGTTCACATTCAATGGGAACCTCTATAGACAACAAGATGGCGTGGCGATGGGATCACCTTTGGGTCCGGTGTTGGCTGATATTTTCATGGCAAGTTTGGAAAATGGTCCGCTGAAAGCAACCATCGACAAATTCTTCTTATACAAAAGGTATGTTGATGATACTTTCGTCATCTGCGATAACAATTGTGATCAAAATATGGTTCTCCAAGTGTTCAATAGTTGCCATCCCGCCATCAAATTTACAATCGAAGTAGAAACCAAAGAGACAATCTCCTTTCTGGACGTTCGTTTAAGTAAGAAGACCGATGGTACCTTGAACAGATCAGTACACAGAAAACCTACATGGAACGGTCAGTTGACAAACTTCTACAGTTGGGTACCAATTAGTCGAAAGCGAAACTTGATAATATCTCTGGCGACTAGAATCCGAAAAATCTGCAGTCCTGAATCAATAGAAGAAGAGATCGCCCTCTTAAGAAAGACACTGCTCGAGAATGGCTACCCACCCCGTTTTATAGACAAGCATATTAAGCCTAAGACTTACAAAGAACAACCCACTACAGTGCAGAAGAAGATGGTCTACATGAATGTACCCTTCAAAGGTGACCTTCTGGCTGACACTTTGAAGAAGAGGATATCTACTGCTCTAAGAAGGACATTCTTCGCTGCAACACTACGACTGACATTTTCCTCCCGGCCATTGTTCTTCAACTACTCTAAAGATAAACTATCGCATTTGACCACTTCCATGTGTATCTACCGATTCACCTGCTCTTGCGGAGCGAGGTATATAGGTCGTTCGATGCGAGTTTTATCTAAAAGAGTTCAAGAACACTATCCCGCCTGGCTACGGAAAGGTAACAATGGAGCAATAAGGAGCGCCATTATTGAGCATGTACTCAACACTGGTCATTCGATTTGCAAGGAGAAGTCATTCAAAGTCATCTATAAAGTCAAAAGAAGCCTTCCAAAATCGACAAGCTTCCGTATACTTTGTATTGCCGAAGCCTTAGCGATTTGGATAGAAAAGCCTGAATTATGCACACAGAAGAAACTTCTCCACCCCCTCCTACTACCGTGGGTTTAATTTCAAGTTCATCTGTCATCAACATTTTGTTATCAAAATTTTTTGCAATATTCGTATAATAATTTTTAGTAACTAACCCATTCAATCTTTTCACCTATTATCTAGTTTATTTTCATAATTGTCTCCATACTCCTTCACGAACATCTAATCTTTCTAAACATGTCTATATTACGTAACCCTACTCACATCTTACCAATTTTCACCCCACTTAGTTACAACTTTGATTATTAATCACACATTTTAATTTCTATATTATTTTGATGACGTAACCCTACTCACATCTTACCATTCCTCACCCTACTTAGTTACAACTTTGATTACTATTCACACAATTTAATTTCTTTATTATTTTGATGATGTAACCAATAACCCACACTAACTGTTATTTTGATTTTGATTTTGACAAACCTTATGCACACACACACAAAATTAATTGTATATATTTGCGACTGTACAGCTAAGAGAATGAATTCGCCGAAAAGAGACTCTTCGCTGAACTTGTTTGTTCTTATTTCAATGTCTTAATGGGTATTTTTCGCGAATTAAAAATAAGCAAGGACCCTCTGACAGTGAAGGAACTGAATGGGTTTCTGCGGTATTCTGTCAAGCTTGCTGAAGTTAATGCGAAGATTAGTTTTCTCAGAGACTGTATGAATAATCATGAATATCCCAAGTGGTATTGGAAAGCTCTACGTCGCAATCACATTTATCCGAACTCGAAATCCCTCAAGCGTCATACCCTGAACCATATTGATTCCATAATATCACGTGTGCCAGAACTCGAGAGGAACATAGCGCAACGATCCTCTGCGTTACACGAATTGTCTAGTGATGAACGACAAGCATTTACCGACTATGTCACTCTGGTTACGGAGAAGCGTACACAAGCCATCCATTCTAACTTATTGAAAAGTCTCAAAGCTACAGAAACACGAAGCAAGTTTCCAGAAGATCCCAGCAAATTTGTATTCAATTATTCTTCAGTAACGTTATCTCCCATACAATTGGAGGCCTTGTCTCTTGGACCAAGATTTTGTGACATGAACTCAAACATAAGCAGGCTCAATACTTATGTCGAGTTTGAAAATTTGATCAATCAGACTACTGATCTTGTCCCAGCTTCCGAAGAAGAATTCAAACATTTTAAGTCTACTATTCTAGACTCCTGTCAACAGTATCTCAATACAAAGTCCAAGTTCAACATTCTTTTGACCAAAGAGCATAGAGAACAACTCAACCAACTAAGACAGAACAAAGAATTGCTTATCACACGCCCTGACAAAGGTACAGGTATAGTCTTAATGGATAGAAAAGATTATATTGATAAAATGGTGGCGATTCTCTCAGATAACAACAAGTTCTCAGTATGCGAGAAAGAGAAAGACAAAACCGAGGCAACGGAAAAACAGCTAACTGAGATCTTGAGAAAGCTAAAAACTGATCAAGTTATCCCTGAAAATGTTTTCGAGAGCATTCGACCGACAGGTTCAATAATACCCCGACTATACGGATTGCCAAAAACTCATAAACAAGGTCTTCCACTGCGCCCTATTTTGGACATGTCGGGATCTCCGTATCATCCAATAGCGAAATGGCTAGCAGAACTCCTACAACCTGTTAGAGAACGAATTTCAAAACATTCTCTTCGAGATACTTTTGAATTCATCGATTGTATCAAAGATGTTAAAGTGGGAGACAAACGTATGATTTCACTCGACGTCGAGTCTCTCTTTACAAACGTCCCTATCACTGAGACGATTTGTTTTCTATGCAAATACTTGGAAGAAAACAACCTGAATATTGGAATACCTACCACTAAGCTAAAAGAACTCCTACTCAGATGTACCCTAAATGTCCAGTTCACATTCAATGGGAACCTCTATAGACAACAAGATGGCGTGGCGATGGGATCACCTTTGGGTCCGGTGTTGGCTGATATTTTCATGGCAAGTTTGGAAAATGGTCCGCTGAAAGCAACCATCGACAAATTCTTCTTATACAAAAGGTATGTTGATGATACTTTCGTCATCTGCGATAACAATTGTGATCAAAATATGGTTCTCCAAGTGTTCAATAGTTGCCATCCCGCCATCAAATTTACAATCGAAGTAGAAACCAAAGAGACAATCTCCTTTCTGGACGTTCGTTTAAGTAAGAAGACCGATGGTACCTTGAACAGATCAGTACACAGAAAACCTACATGGAACGGTCAGTTGACAAACTTCTACAGTTGGGTACCAATTAGTCGAAAGCGAAACTTGATAATATCTCTGGCGACTAGAATCCGAAAAATCTGCAGTCCTGAATCAATAGAAGAAGAGATCGCCCTCTTAAGAAAGACACTGCTCGAGAATGGCTACCCACCCCGTTTTATAGACAAGCATATTAAGCCTAAGACTTACAAAGAACAACCCACTACAGTGCAGAAGAAGATGGTCTACATGAATGTACCCTTCAAAGGTGACCTTCTGGCTGACACTTTGAAGAAGAGGATATCTACTGCTCTAAGAAGGACATTCTTCGCTGCAACACTACGACTGACATTTTCCTCCCGGCCATTGTTCTTCAACTACTCTAAAGATAAACTATCGCATTTGACCACTTCCATGTGTATCTACCGATTCACCTGCTCTTGCGGAGCGAGGTATATAGGTCGTTCGATGCGAGTTTTATCTAAAAGAGTTCAAGAACACTATCCCGCCTGGCTACGGAAAGGTAACAATGGAGCAATAAGGAGCGCCATTATTGAGCATGTACTCAACACTGGTCATTCGATTTGCAAGGAGAAGTCATTCAAAGTCATCTATAAAGTCAAAAGAAGCCTTCCAAAATCGACAAGCTTCCGTATACTTTGTATTGCCGAAGCCTTAGCGATTTGGATAGAAAAGCCTGAATTATGCACACAGAAGAAACTTCTCCACCCCCTCCTACTACCGTGGGTTTAATTTCAAGTTCATCTGTCATCAACATTTTGTTATCAAAATTTTTTGCAATATTCGTATAATAATTTTTAGTAACTAACCCATTCAATCTTTTCACCTATTATCTAGTTTATTTTCATAATTGTCTCCATACTCCTTCACGAACATCTAATCTTTCTAAACATGTCTATATTACGTAACCCTACTCACATCTTACCAATTTTCACCCCACTTAGTTACAACTTTGATTATTAATCACACATTTTAATTTCTATATTATTTTGATGACGTAACCCTACTCACATCTTACCATTCCTCACCCTACTTAGTTACAACTTTGATTACTATTCACACAATTTAATTTCTTTATTATTTTGATGATGTAACCAATAACCCACACTAACTGTTATTTTGATTTTGATTTTGACAAACCTTATGCACACACACACAAAATTAATTGTATATATTTGCGACTGTACAGCTAAGAGAATGAATTCGCCGAAAAGAGACTCTTCGCTGAACTTGTTTGTTCTTATTTCAATGTCTTAATGGGTATTTTTCGCGAATTAAAAATAAGCAAGGACCCTCTGACAGTGAAGGAACTGAATGGGTTTCTGCGGTATTCTGTCAAGCTTGCTGAAGTTAATGCGAAGATTAGTTTTCTCAGAGACTGTATGAATAATCATGAATATCCCAAGTGGTATTGGAAAGCTCTACGTCGCAATCACATTTATCCGAACTCGAAATCCCTCAAGCGTCATACCCTGAACCATATTGATTCCATAATATCACGTGTGCCAGAACTCGAGAGGAACATAGCGCAACGATCCTCTGCGTTACACGAATTGTCTAGTGATGAACGACAAGCATTTACCGACTATGTCACTCTGGTTACGGAGAAGCGTACACAAGCCATCCATTCTAACTTATTGAAAAGTCTCAAAGCTACAGAAACACGAAGCAAGTTTCCAGAAGATCCCAGCAAATTTGTATTCAATTATTCTTCAGTAACGTTATCTCCCATACAATTGGAGGCCTTGTCTCTTGGACCAAGATTTTGTGACATGAACTCAAACATAAGCAGGCTCAATACTTATGTCGAGTTTGAAAATTTGATCAATCAGACTACTGATCTTGTCCCAGCTTCCGAAGAAGAATTCAAACATTTTAAGTCTACTATTCTAGACTCCTGTCAACAGTATCTCAATACAAAGTCCAAGTTCAACATTCTTTTGACCAAAGAGCATAGAGAACAACTCAACCAACTAAGACAGAACAAAGAATTGCTTATCACACGCCCTGACAAAGGTACAGGTATAGTCTTAATGGATAGAAAAGATTATATTGATAAAATGGTGGCGATTCTCTCAGATAACAACAAGTTCTCAGTATGCGAGAAAGAGAAAGACAAAACCGAGGCAACGGAAAAACAGCTAACTGAGATCTTGAGAAAGCTAAAAACTGATCAAGTTATCCCTGAAAATGTTTTCGAGAGCATTCGACCGACAGGTTCAATAATACCCCGACTATACGGATTGCCAAAAACTCATAAACAAGGTCTTCCACTGCGCCCTATTTTGGACATGTCGGGATCTCCGTATCATCCAATAGCGAAATGGCTAGCAGAACTCCTACAACCTGTTAGAGAACGAATTTCAAAACATTCTCTTCGAGATACTTTTGAATTCATCGATTGTATCAAAGATGTTAAAGTGGGAGACAAACGTATGATTTCACTCGACGTCGAGTCTCTCTTTACAAACGTCCCTATCACTGAGACGATTTGTTTTCTATGCAAATACTTGGAAGAAAACAACCTGAATATTGGAATACCTACCACTAAGCTAAAAGAACTCCTACTCAGATGTACCCTAAATGTCCAGTTCACATTCAATGGGAACCTCTATAGACAACAAGATGGCGTGGCGATGGGATCACCTTTGGGTCCGGTGTTGGCTGATATTTTCATGGCAAGTTTGGAAAATGGTCCGCTGAAAGCAACCATCGACAAATTCTTCTTATACAAAAGGTATGTTGATGATACTTTCGTCATCTGCGATAACAATTGTGATCAAAATATGGTTCTCCAAGTGTTCAATAGTTGCCATCCCGCCATCAAATTTACAATCGAAGTAGAAACCAAAGAGACAATCTCCTTTCTGGACGTTCGTTTAAGTAAGAAGACCGATGGTACCTTGAACAGATCAGTACACAGAAAACCTACATGGAACGGTCAGTTGACAAACTTCTACAGTTGGGTACCAATTAGTCGAAAGCGAAACTTGATAATATCTCTGGCGACTAGAATCCGAAAAATCTGCAGTCCTGAATCAATAGAAGAAGAGATCGCCCTCTTAAGAAAGACACTGCTCGAGAATGGCTACCCACCCCGTTTTATAGACAAGCATATTAAGCCTAAGACTTACAAAGAACAACCCACTACAGTGCAGAAGAAGATGGTCTACATGAATGTACCCTTCAAAGGTGACCTTCTGGCTGACACTTTGAAGAAGAGGATATCTACTGCTCTAAGAAGGACATTCTTCGCTGCAACACTACGACTGACATTTTCCTCCCGGCCATTGTTCTTCAACTACTCTAAAGATAAACTATCGCATTTGACCACTTCCATGTGTATCTACCGATTCACCTGCTCTTGCGGAGCGAGGTATATAGGTCGTTCGATGCGAGTTTTATCTAAAAGAGTTCAAGAACACTATCCCGCCTGGCTACGGAAAGGTAACAATGGAGCAATAAGGAGCGCCATTATTGAGCATGTACTCAACACTGGTCATTCGATTTGCAAGGAGAAGTCATTCAAAGTCATCTATAAAGTCAAAAGAAGCCTTCCAAAATCGACAAGCTTCCGTATACTTTGTATTGCCGAAGCCTTAGCGATTTGGATAGAAAAGCCTGAATTATGCACACAGAAGAAACTTCTCCACCCCCTCCTACTACCGTGGGTTTAATTTCAAGTTCATCTGTCATCAACATTTTGTTATCAAAATTTTTTGCAATATTCGTATAATAATTTTTAGTAACTAACCCATTCAATCTTTTCACCTATTATCTAGTTTATTTTCATAATTGTCTCCATACTCCTTCACGAACATCTAATCTTTCTAAACATGTCTATATTACGTAACCCTACTCACATCTTACCAATTTTCACCCCACTTAGTTACAACTTTGATTATTAATCACACATTTTAATTTCTATATTATTTTGATGACGTAACCCTACTCACATCTTACCATTCCTCACCCTACTTAGTTACAACTTTGATTACTATTCACACAATTTAATTTCTTTATTATTTTGATGATGTAACCAATAACCCACACTAACTGTTATTTTGATTTTGATTTTGACAAACCTTATGCACACACACACAAAATTAATTGTATATATTTGCGACTGTACAGCTAAGAGAATGAATTCGCCGAAAAGAGACTCTTCGCTGAACTTGTTTGTTCTTAATCCAAATTTCACCAAAACACAATCTAAAATCCATCATATTAGTGGATACTAAGTGGACGTTCTGACATTTTAATCAGAAGTCGTGACAAGTAAGATACACCGTGTCAAGGTGAAGTAAATTCTCCCTGATGGCATTGGTGGATTATTGCCTATATCACGAAATGACAGAACTTAGAGTTCATAAGCCACTGAATTCTTATGCAAGTCAATGGGTGGTTAACAAACTGACCTGGAAACCTGAAAACTCTTGATTGGATGTATGCTAGGATTGCGGGTGAACGCTGCTTAAGGATCTTAATCTATGACAAAATGGGTGTTCAGTACTCCCTGGTTTCCAACAACTTCGTAACTGATGTTGGTTCAAGATGAAATCTGTATTGGCATAATCTATCCATGTTTAGATTACTCGTTGATTACTCGTAGTGTAAGGAATGAGAATTGTTAAGGCACAACTAATGTTTGTTGGAGTGACATAGAAAGGATATAAGGGGGCTATACATCTTACGTTGAATTCAAAATTTTCAAATAATTTTATGTTTTCTTCTAGGCATTGTCTGTTGCTTATAGGATTATCCTCAGCGTTATCACCTTGTTCTCGTGTTTCTTCTTCTTCTTCTTCATCAATGTATTCCCGATTGACACAAATTATCTATGTTTCTTAGGTGATGTTACTCGACATACTACTTACATTCATTTATGAATAGCACACCCTACAGCGTCGGTGGTATAGCGGTTAGGACGCTCACCGACCATGCACATGGTCCGGGGTTCGATCCCCGGCCGGCGCACTCCTTTACCTCACTGAGCCAGAAATAATGCTGGTAAAGAGGAAAGGTTGGGCATGAGGCTAGCAACCCCATCCTGTAAAATTAAAAATGAACACTGCTACAGAAACTTCAAGCCACTAGCTTGGAGCCCTGTGTTCTACTAGGAACGTGAAGGAGAAATTATTTTATTACACCCTACAGCATTACTGGTGGAATTTAACTAAGGAAATGCAAACCAGTGTATTTCTACTTCACAGCAAATTATTTGTATCCTTCAATGTAAATTGTCAGGGCTGCGAAATTGATGTCACAAATGAATGACACTGAGTATTGCCTAAAATTTCCAAACTTGAATAGGCCAAACACCAGATTAATAAGTCTGATGATAATAATACTGACAATGCCTTGAACATTCACATTACAGGATTAAAAGCACAAGTCACGTTGTTTTAGCAGAAATTTTGACAAGTTATTAAAAGGAATTTGAGTGGGATTTGCAGTAAATTCACTTTTTCTTTCTGTTATGCCTTTGAGATAGTGTGCAGCTGCTGATGATCAGGCAGTGATTTCTCATGATCAAACACAACATAACTTGTTCGTTAAGGACCTCATTTTAAGACTAGATGAGAAAAATAAGAAAGCTTAATGTTTCTTTGTGCTAAACATGCACTTTAAGTCTTGTGTCATGTAAAGTGTATCAATAAACTTTCAAGTTTATTTCAATTCATTAATAGTTTTGTTTATTTTTTCATGAATTAAGCGGTAACTTTTCATTTGGAGAATGAATCTGTACAACGAGCTTATAATTATCAAGCGTTATTAAGAATCTGATTTATTTCAATTTTGGCCAGAGACCGATATCAGTTAGAGGGTCGTTGAAAACCAGGGAGTACTGGACAGCCGTTTCGTTCTAGTTTGGGACTCATCGGCAATACGCACCCGCCGGGGTTCGAGCCCAGAACCATTCGGTCACAAGTCAGGCTCATATACCATTCAACCACTGGGACCCGATCCAATGGCCCAGGAATTCTAATTTCGACCTAGTGATGATTTTAAAGCCACAACCAGCCTTTGTCACTGGCGAGTAATCTTCCTCACTCTTGACTGGACAGATCCCACTAGTCGCTGCTTTCCACTAAAACTCCAGGCAACTTCCTTAAACTTAAAAATTCCTGATGACAAAGAAGAGCATGATTTACTTTATTGTTTTTTAGACTGTAGGAAACGTTTTATACAAGGAATCATTCTCAACATTTGTTACCTATTAACACACAAACGTACGATGTACTCCATAAGATAAAAATATACTAGTAGAAGCCAGTTACTGAAGAATAATCTTCCAGGTAGGAAGTAACGAGTTTGATTTTAGTTTTTATTTTCCGGTTACTAGAAAACAGTATGCTAAAAATGCTAAAAATAAAGGACAACTAACCAATAAACAAATAAAGTGGATGCATGCAAACTGATCGGTAATTGGAGATTAGCTTATATGATAATCTCTAGCTCCTACTTCTCACTAAATTTTGTTGATGAATTTTACTATCTAGTGAAACAGACAGAAGAATCATCGTCATGGTTCATTATCTTATCTCCTTCCCTTGAATCAAAAATGATCATAACTTCACTGATTCAGGCAAATTTTTGGAAAACTCCAATTATCCTTCAAAGATTATCAGTTCATGGCAATAGTGTGCGTCGGTGGCACAGTGGTTAGAACTCTCACCGATCGATCATGCACATGGTGTGGGGTTCGATCCCCGACCGACGCACTCCTTTACCTCGCTAAGCCAGAGGAAAGGTTGGTCATGAGGCTAGCGACCCCATCCTGTAAAATAAACACTGCTTCAGAAACTTCAAGCCACTAGCTTGAAGCCCTATGTTCCAAAGGGAACGTGAAGGAAAAAAAATGACGCAAAACCAATCAGCAAACATTCAAGTGGCAAGATCACAATAAAATTTAATCAGCATTCAGTGGTTTGTTTTGTGTGACAGGGTTAATACCATATATTTTATATATTCTAATGCTACAATAAATAATAGTAATGTATGGCAGTTAAAGAAACCAGCTTTTATCATTCCTTGAATTCCAGGTGACACACAGAGCTTCAGGCAGTGTCATTTTTACGGGGTCGGTTTTCCGGCTTCCCACTAATCCTTCCCTATTCTTCGGGAGTTGATGTTGGCCAGGAGTGCGTCCTCTGGAGGGGCTGGCAAGCATTCTACCACTAGACCACCAACGAAACTAGATAACAACGTTGAAAACTCGCGAGATATAAAACACTAAACAAATCCTGGAGAGAATCAAACAAGCCCTAGATGAAAAACTTCGACCGGAACAAGCTGGATTCAGGAGAAGCAAGTCATGTATTGATCAAATCGACACACTACGGATCATCATTGAACAAAGCTTGGAATGGCAGTCACCTCTCGATCTCAGCTTCATCGACTTTGAAAAGGCCTTCGACAGCGTCGATCGAGAGGTCATTTGCCAACTACTTCGCTACTATGTGGTCCCATCAACAATTTTACATCTCATCCAACAGTTATACGACAATGCTGCATGCCAAGTAATCCACAACGCGAAACTTACAGAAGCCTTCGAAGTGAGGACAGGAGTGAGGCAAGCTGGCTGCCTACTATCGCCAATGATCTTCCTGATTGCAGTAGATTGGATAAGGCAGGGGGCAATGAGGAAACAGGCATAAAATGGAATCACACAAAACTTAGAGGATCTGGACTTCGCCGATGATATATGTCTGATTTCCCACAAACTGGAAGATATGCAAGTGAAAAGCGACAAGCTGGCAGTAGAAGCATCCAGAAAAGTTAGAACTTCAAGTGAACATATATAAAACAACAACAGACAACAATCAGCCTGCATAAATAGGAGGAACCTGAAAGAAACAACCTCCTTCACCTACCTACCTCGGAAGCATCACTTCAACTACAAGCGAACGGAACTGACGAGGATATCAAAGAAGGGATAATCGGAAAAGCGAGACAAGCTTTCATTACTCTTAAGTCGGTGTGGAGGTCAACATCACTCACCATCAAAAATAAGATCTGGATTTTCAACTCCAATGTGAAGTCGGTCAAGGCTACCATACGGATCAGAGACTTGCACTGCGCGTCATAAAGAGCATCTCAAATAAACTTCAGACCTTCATCAACAGCTGTATTCGCTCAATACTCAAGATCAGATGGCCGGCCAGAAAAGATCGGCAACAGGGATTGATCTCTGTCAACGAGCGAACCAAACCAGCAGAAACCGATTGTGAAACAAATAAGCATGAAGAAATGGAGTTAGATGGATTGGCCATATTCTGAGGAAACCATCAAGTGACATCACTAGACAAGCCATTGCTCGAGTGGAAGATGAAAGGGAAGTGGCGAGTTGGTCGTCAGTGCAAGGGTGACTTGGAGGAGGTGATGTGAAGAGGAGATGAAAGCGTGTGGGCAGACTTGGAGCAGGGTGAAAAAGTTGGCAGAAAACAGAAGGCAATGGAGACACATGGCTGAAGCCCTATGTTCCTCTGAGAATTAGAGGATATACTAATAATAACAAATATATCTGCCTTACTTTTATCAATCTCAACTCAAGTTACTAATAATTTGTAAACACTGATTAATAGTAAATTCACGACTAATGTTGATAGCTTATGAATTTTCTCATATCTTAGTTTTAAATGCACGAATTTTGTAGATGGGCTCCATGTTTTCGAACGACCAGTTAACGGCACCTCTGTAGATGAATCTACTTCTGAGAATTAGCAGGCAATAGATGACTTTTACTGGTTAAGTTATAACTGTGAGAGTCAACATTCCTGAAAGGTACAACTAACTATTAAAACCTATTTTACAACTAAGTTGTACTTAAATGTCTAGGAAATTTCCTAATAATCTGAATAGGTAATGAAGCGATAACTTACATAAGACAATTGTGCTTTTCAAGATACGAGGTGGCAGCTCTGATGTTATAAGTTCTGGGAGATTACATTTAGAGCCATTTCTATGAACATAATTCGCATTTAATAAATACCTGAAATTCGCACTACAAACACGGTTAGATACAGTTAATTAGAGTGGCAGAATCAATTATATGCGCATATCTTTCACAAGCGACTCTATTAAAATACACTCAGACCTAGGTAATGGTTAATGTATATGATTCGTAGTTAAAGTTAGCAGTTGTATTTTATTATGCATCTCATTTCATATTTCAATTTTAGAGATGAACAAAATCCTTTCAAATTAACGGAAACGATGGACCACCTACCATGAGAATATTTAATGCACAGACAGGTGTTGATTTTGAGAATGTAGGTCGAAATTCATTCCGTTTTAATTGTTTAATATATATATATATATATACATGAGATATATTAGTGAACTCATCTGATTATTTAATTGGTCAACACTAGACGTGATCACACAGCTGTATGAATGACTAACTGTAAATGTCATTAGTACGGTCACATTAACGAATTAAAATGCTAGTTACCAGATTTTAATTCTGAAATTAAATCAGCTCCCTAAAATTAGGCTATATGCTACTGTTGCTATGTGAAGGCTGGAGAAACTGCCTAGTTACTCAGTCCAAGGTACATGGAGAGCAATTTAAATCTGGGTAAAAGTGTTATAACCGTGAAATCTTTAAGGAACGAACCTAAATTCTTTGAGTTAACGCTAGTTTATATTGTATATTCATCTTCTATGGAATTCTACCTTTTCAAAATATAATCTCGAAAATTAAGTTTTGAAAAGGTGATAGTGTGGTACGTGCTACTTATAATCACACATAAGTAGTATATCATTGAACGAATTCAGAAAAGTAACAATATGTTTTGGGACACTGGAAAAAGCAGTCGAAGAAGAAAACTGTGAGAAGAACGTTATAACACTGTACAGAATCCGACAAGCTATCGAATGTGGGGATATTCGACCAACTTGCAAATGATGTGCAAATAAAGATAAGATGTACCAAATTTATTTGCCTACATTGTTTTCGAGCCTCATCGGTCTTTTCTTCTTTACAATAGGATTTCGTAAAAAACAAGTCAACGAGCATAGAAATATTTACCTGGTTCAACTCTTCTTCAGTGTGATATTTTAAACCGCATTAGTCAATAAAATGAGACAATTTCGATGATATGAGTCAATTTACGGAACTGTAAAGTAAAAGCTGTCACCTTTCATAAAAAGTAGCCGTTCACAGATGTTAATCACGAACTTAAGAAGTGGTAAGATTCAACAAACATTTAACATGATGTGTTGCTAGTCTCTGTTCTCAAACAAACAGTCAATGATAATAGTAGGAGGTTTAATATTCTAGAGTCTAATATTTATTTCTATAGGCGAGTGGATTAAATGCGGCATAAAGTGTTTCTTGCAAACAATAAAGCCTTCGCTAAATATATATGAAAAATATATTCACCTTCACCATCTATTGGGCATTATCAATTAGTTCTTCAAAAAGAAAAGCAGCCAGAAGTCATACAAATTAATTATTTATATAATAAATGGCTGGTTTGTACACAAAGAAGTGTGTTTTTGTGACTAATACAAATAGCACTAAATTATGCATATGATTATAGCTACAACCAGGCTTGATGCTGTCTGTATAAGGAGTGGATAATAACTGCTTACATATACACTAACGATTGAAGCTACAAATAAGTTTATCGTTGGGAATTATGGGTTATTTATGATTATCTGTGGTGGGAAATACCGTTAAATCTTTCCAAATCACATCTGTCTGAAATTTTATCTGGTATAAAGATTCAAGACGAAGGAAAGAATTGTGTTTCCTTTCTGAATTATAGCTTTAGGTCTAATAAATAATAGAATGCTTAGATTTCATGTATCCTCGAAAGATTCAATCATTAGAACTCTAAACAAAGCAAACAAAAATATGATACTATAGAGTTTAAACGAAATACAAAATAAGTGTCTTATTTAGATTAGAAATTGACAAAGTGTAATTGAGAAGGGAAAGTTGATTATTTGAATACCAGTTAATTTATCATGATACATTCGAAGTATGGGAGCATATTAATGGCAGAGAAAAACGGTCAGAATGGTTCAATTTGTACTACCCAAGTTATTCACACAGTAAACATTCGCTTAATAACTATAATAAACCATGAAGAAATTAGTAATCTGGTATACTACTCCAGCAATAAGAATTATGATTTCTGTAATATTCTAGGAAAATTTATGTAAATAAAAGGTGAGGTGAAATAAACACTCCTATCTCCTACTAACATAAAGAGGTTTATAAACAAGTAAATAGAGGAATACAACTCAGGGAACGTGAATAGTAGAAGCATAAATAATTGTTTATAAATATTTTTCGAAATAATAACACGTATGACTAATATTTTCAAGTCCATTCATCTCCAGAGTGCTGCAGCACACACAGTAGTCATCAATTATTACATCATTAAAAGACTTATATATCATCTGCAGATGAAGAGCAACAAGTTGGCGATAGAAGAAGCATCCAGAGAAGATAGGACTTCAGGTGAACATAGAGAAAACAAAGGTGATGAAGATTCCTGGCCAACAGCAACAGCAACAACAACGGATATTATTCAGCATCAATGGGAGGAACCTAAAAGAAACAACCTCCTTCACCTACCTGAGAAGCATCGTTTCAACTACAGGCGAACGGAACTGACGAGGATATCAAAGAAGGGATAATCGGAAAAGCGAGACAAGCTTTCATTACTCTTAAGTCTGTGTGGGGGTCAACATCACTCACCATCAAAAATAACATCCGGATTTTCAACTCCAATGTGAAGTCAGTCAGTGCTACTCACTATACGGATCAGACACTTGGACAGCGCGTCATAAAGAGCATCTCAAACAAACTTCGGACCTTCATCAACAGCTGTCTTCGCTCAATACTCAAGATCAGTTGGCCGGCCAGAAAAGATCGGCAACAGGGATTGATCTCTGTCAACGAACGAACCAAACCAGCAGAAACCGATTGTGAAACAAATAAGCATGAAGAAATGGAGGTGGATTGGCCATACTCTAAGGAAACCATCAAGTGACATCAGTAGACAAGCCATCGCTCGAGTGGAAGGTGAAAGGGAAGTGGCGAGTTGGTCGTCAGTGCAAGGATGACTTGGAGGAGGTCATGTGAAGAGGAGGTGAAAGCGTGTGGGCAGACTTGGAGCAGGGTGAAAAAGTTGGCAGAAAACAGAAGGCAATGGGGACGTGCAGCTGAATCCCTATGTTCCTCTAGGAATTAAAGGAAATAATAATAATAATAATTAAATCAGTAAAGAAGTCAGATATTTCACTACACCCGAATAATCCTAGCGGAGGGCCAACACATATATGAAATTAAATGAAGTATTTTTTGCTGATTATAACCAATCCTCTAATATTATTTCTAATATTTAAATACATATATTTATAAATTTGCATATATGAAGACTGTGGAATACAACTAGAATTTTGAAAAAAAAAAATACAGCATTTTAGTATGCCAGATTTAGAAGAAGCTTATAACGAAGAAGACATCAGAAAAGGATTAGAACTAAGGTGAACCGACATGTCTGAGAAGAAGGGGGTTTAAACGATTAAAATTTTGAGGATGGAGAACGAACGTGTGTGTGACACTTTCGACAGTTTACAGAAGTGTCACCAACTTCCCTCCCTCCCCCCTCCATGATTTCAAGTATCGGAAGTACGCTAGCGAGCAATCCACAGCTTTCTAGCTGTTTAAAACTTACAGTCACTGACTTTATTCAGTACTCTAAAGAAAATCAACGATCTCATCAAAGAACTCATTTTCTTCATCTAATACAACCAATAATTTTAATATTAATAAGTTGTTCCGCTTGTAGTCTTTCCATGCTTTTCATTAGTTAACAAGTCGGACAACTGTAAATCAAGATAGACTAAACTACCGAGCAGTTTACACATCTTTGTTTTATAGCTGGATATATCACAAAAGTCATAAAGGATGCAGGTAAAGGAGTTCCAAATGAAATTTTTGAATCCATGGTGAAATTTCACGCTAAGCAGAAGCATTCCTTCTAATAGATGTTTATCAACATACCAAATGAGTTTACTCCATCCCTACATTGCGCAGGCTGAGTTTATTGTATACTCTTGGCCTGTACTTCATTGAATGATGAGTGGGACGTATTACATAACATGAAAAGAAAGCATACAATGGGATTTCCACATATGTTGTAATCTTAACATCAGTTTGATAAGAAAAGGCTTACAATTAGACATTCAGTGAAAGTATTTACCCAAATCCAAACAAAAGACAAGGCAATATCATTATTAAATTCATATTGTGCAATAAATTTCCGGGACAATATGACAACAAAAGGATGAATATAGCTCTTTTTTTATGCACGTTTGATAATTCCTCTTTAACCCGCTTGTCTTAAACACACACACATCTATATTCACACATACACACTCTCAGCTTTCCTGTTCCTCTTATTCTGTCTTACTTTGACGTTATCTACAAATCCCTAGAGAATAAATATAAGATTGAATTATCCTTGATAACTCAGTTGATTGTGTAGCTTGTTCATCCTAATTGATTTCTGATATTTTCTGATGATTATGATTATTCATCGAACCAAAAGGTACACACACATACACACTTCTTATCCTATATGCATATATCTATACTTTTGTGTGTATGTAAGATAAAGAAAGATTCCTCTCATGTTCAAATTCCCTCAACAACAACAACAAAAACCCCAACCATAATAGCATGAACTATTATTGAATAAGTATCGGTCAAAACTTAAGTTATCATATAAGAGAGTAGAATATTCAAAGCTAATGAAACAAGTGGAATTATTCTATGAACTCATGCTAAGGGGGTAATTTTTATACATAAAAAATATTGATCTCTTATGAATATTATTTCTAGGCAGCTATGTGATACTGTTCAAATGATTATATAAAGAATAGCAAACTTGAGAAAAGAATTTTCTAGCATCGAAAATACAGTTATTTATAATAAACAGATTAATCAATTTAAGGGTTGTTACTGTAACATTACGTAATTTGACTAACTACTAAGATATGAAATAAACAGTGCTTATTAATTTATTGTCGCACATACAGCCAACATATCGTCGAAGCCTTATCTTCCAATAATGAGCATATCTCTGTATACCTTCTGTGACTATGTGAGCTAACTTTTATTATGAGTAAAATTCAGGTTAAATCGCTCTCAATCAGAATCCAGGCTTTCTAAAAGTGTTTAACAACACTTAACTGTACCGTAATGAGGTATATCAACCCTTGAATTGTGAGACAATAAAATTTAAAAACTACAGCAAAGTCTATTGTCAAAAATCGGATATTTCTCACTCATAATCAACAAGAATATCTGAAATTATGTAAATTGTTTCCTAAATAACAATGCAGTTGGACAGCTGTATGAGACTTATTACGTTTACCAGTGGTCTTAAGGAGGTTGGAAATGCGCTTGAAATGCCTGGAAAGTTTAAGTCAATCAAGATATCACCATTCCAAGTGATCAGAACACTAATCATTATTCCTGACCCATACATTAGAAGCAACAAAGACAGGAATTAAAGTGAACATAAAGATGACACAGGTGATGAAGATACTTGACCAACAACAATAAGTACCAATCACAATCAACGAGGAAATCTACTGGAAGTCAGCTTGGTTACTTATCTAGGCAGCATCGTTGCAACTACAGACTGCATAAATGAGAATATCAAGTGCAGAATCGGAAATCAATGAAAAACAAGATTTGGATTTCCAACATTAATGTCAAGTCAGTACTTCTATATGATCCCAGAAACCGTTGCCAATATGTTACTGCAGGCTTTCATCAATAACTACCTTCTCTGGACCGATACTAAAGATCAAATGGTCAGAAAGGATATGCAAAAAGAAACACTAGGAACCAACAAACCAAAAACTAACAAATATATCGTTGGTAATGGAGATCATTGAACAACATCGTGTGCTAGGTCCTCCAGAGGAACTCTAGTAGCAAACAACAAATTCGGTGCCTGAGAGTGAAATGAAAACGGTCGTATTAGAAGGAGTTAAACGTTTATGCGCAATCGTAGAGCCGGCTAAAAATGACTGCAGACAGCATGATAAAATGGAGACGCTTTGTTGGAACCAAATGTTTCACTGGGAATCAAAGGTAATAATAACTATGAAAAGACTAAAGAATTTCCTTTTAACCGAATATCTAGAAAAAAATCACGTACGAATACATGAGTGGTGGACAGATAGGTTCTTTTGTGAAACGCTTGCAAATGCCAGAATATTGGTTGTACTTAAAAATTCAAATTATTGAAGCTTAAACAAACTCCTAGGAAAACTCTGGGAGGTTAATATGTCATACAGAGGGTTTGAAGAGATTTTAGTGAATTAGTGGAGGGATTTTCAATAAAATTCTCAACAAACACTTCCGTGAGGGTATGAATCAAAGGCAGGTTGGTGAAAAATATTCACTCCAATTTAAAGAAGATACGAGTTTAGGCCGAATGGCTGACACAAATTGAAAAAGGTCATGTGAAAAAAAAAAAATTTTTTTTCAATAGACTAATTGGTTTAGCTCTGGTATACAAAAATCTTGTTTCCGCTATTCTCTAATTAAATCTATAAGGGTAAAAACCGATGAGATCTTCCAGCTGACTAAATCTGTTTGAAAAAGCAAGTGTAGCAGAATAGTCACGCGCTTCATATTAGAAGAAAAACGAATAACTCAAGTGAATACAGGATAAGTGGGAAAGTGAGATGGAGTAAGCATATAGTAAATTAAACTATATACCAGATAGTAGATTTGCCTAATTTGTTAGTTCAAATTTAAAAAAACAATTAGACGATTTCTAAACCTTTTCTCATAGCAGTATAATATCATTATTACATAAACTCATAAACGGTCAGCAAAGACAGAACAACCATTTTTAATCAACTCTGAATGACCCTATCTAAGTGACAGATTATAGCTTAGCGAGGATCTGGTTCGAGGATTTATTCATGCAAAAAGTGCTAAAAATCCATATTTAAGCTTCAAAAGCAAAGAAAGCCTTTCTTTAAAGAGGTACAACGAAGCTTTTGAATTGAATACATGAGTAAGACAGGGCTGACTGTCTGTGTCCACCGATGATGTTTTTAATTCTCGTGGACTGGATTATGAATCCGACTGTGAGGAGCGAGGAGACAGAAATACACTGGATCATCGATGAGAAGACTCTAGAAGATCTGGATTTCGCGTGTGGATGATTTATGCTTAATATCAGACAAACTCGAAGACTTACAGGCAAAAGCCAACAGACTGCTAGAAGAGGCAGACAGCGAAAACAGGACTCCAAGTGAACATAGAGAAAACAGAGGTCATGAAGATAATCAACTAATGAATAGCAACAACAACAACGAACACCAATCACAATCAACGGGAGAGATTTCGCAGAGGTTACTTCCACTTATCTAGGCAGTAAGCATTGTTTCAACCACAGGCGAGTGAGACGGATGAAGATGTCAGAACCAGCGAGAATCGAAAAGACAAGATACGCCTTTATCAACCTGAAATCAATTTGGAAATCTTCAGCACTCAGTCAGCACAAAGAACGAGATTCGGTTTTTCAAAACCAATGTAAAGTCACTTCTATTATATGAGTCAGAAACTTGGACAGCGTGTCACGAAACGAATTTTCAACGGACTGCTGCGGACTTTTATCAGCAGCTACCTTCGGTGGCTCCATAGTGAAGATAAAATGGTCTGGTTGAAAGAATTAGCAAGAAGAAATTCCGGCAACAATGCAACCAACAGCCAACTGCTGAGCAAGTAAGTAGGAGAAAATGGAGATGGATTGGGCATACATTAAGTGACATCACTTCCCACGCCATCGCTAGACAAGGGAATCTAAATGGGAATCGATAGGTCAGTCGTCGGTGCAAGGGTGACTTGGAGGAGATAGTGCAAGTTAGATGAGATGAGAGATTATGGGCAATCGTTTTGCTAACCAGCTGAAGAGGACACCAGAAAATAGAAGAAAGTGGAAATGTGTTGTTAAAGCCATTTATTCCCCTAAGAACCCAAGGAAACAGTAATATAATAATAATACAGTGTTTTGTGTCAGCTTCCTGAGTTAAATACTTGACTACTGGTGTATCCATATGTACATATAAACAAAACGATTATCTTTTTTTCTTTTAAAGCAAATTCAACAAATTCAAGTTTTATTCTATTATGATGAACTGTTGGCAGACTTTTCAAATTATTATTATTTTTTTTCTAATCCAGTTTCTTCGTCATTTTGTAACATTTTATAATGGACAATCTGTATCTAAAGAAAATTTAAAAAACAAAGAATCCACTGAATTATTTATTAGTCTAATTTTTCTTACATGTCATTTCAGTTTGGTTCAAATATGAATGACCATAAACACTGGAGAAATCTAAATTTCTGCATAAAAAAGTGGATCTAAATTAACTAAAAATGTAGTCTGTGTTTATAAAATCGATTGTACCAGTCATGTAATATTTTATTTAGGTAACAAAAAATATGCTAGGCTATCCTGTATGTCCTACATAACAATGAAAATTACATTGAAATATATATATATATATATACATATATATATAGTTTATCTTGAAATATTAATAATAACAGCCAGAATACTGAAACCGTTTGATATAGATATAGCACAGAAGCCAGTCAAATCGCCTAATTCGATATTATGCAAACCGAAAGACATATCCAACAGAAAAAGGAGATAAAATTAATACCATCGACAAAATAAATTGCATGTATGAACTGTAACAGGCATTCCATCGGCTAGAGTGGGCGTTCCCTTCGAATCAGAATCCAGGAACACAAATCAACCGTGAAAAGACATGATATATATTCTTTCATATTAATTAATGCATATAGACAATTATTGACACCAGTTTGATTGGAATAATGTTGAAATCTTAGGCAGAGGAAACACCAATAGTGCAGTCAGGGAATTCCTAGGAGCCTGGTACTCAAACGAATGTGCAATTAACAAACACGTTAATATAGATTAAATATACCAACTAATAAAAAGTGAAACACAGGTGACCAGAAAGTTTAAAATCCAAGTCAATGGAAAATGATCAATACATATGTAAAGATGGTTACCGGGAGAGGCAATTCTATCGCTCATGAAAAATTTATGCTAAATATTCCGCTGAAGATGTTGTCCAGAAGGACGATGAAAGCTCGGTAACTAAATCAACCAGTTCAGAGAACACTATTATAATTCAAAATAGTTTATCTTACATGAATGTAATTACCGATACATAAATGTCTTCAGTTATACTATAGGTTCATGGTAAAAATCATCGAGTGAAGTACTAACTAACTTGCTTACCTTACACTGCCCATATATATCTGTTCGAACTGCTGAAAATGAATGAATACCTGGGAGACTGACACTTCAGAACTCAAAATATCACATTCACAATACAAAATAAATCTAAATGTTTTAGTCTGGGAATTTTTATTTTTCAGAGATGATGCAACAGCTGTTTCTGTCTGTTTTCACCATAGAACTTTGCACATATGTGCACCAGTTCAAGTCGCCACACTCCCTCCTTGTAGCACACAAAGCAAGAGAAGAAAGTAGAAGAAATGCATAATGGAGAAAGTAAACAGAGGTGTGAGACAAAGGAATAGTAATAACGAAGAACAAAACAGTTTCATTGGAAATCATAAGTCACAAGGAGTGGATGCATCTGCGTCATTGAGAACGATTTTGAGCCATGTCACCAATAGTTTCCAACCATTGGTTTATACCGTCCCAAGGACCCCAACCAGTCAGGAAGTCTACATCTTCCTACGTGGCTTAAACTAACTGTTGTGGATTTCATTGACTGGTAAGGCCATGTTTTGGTTTGACCGCTGCTAGCTCTATTCCAGCCTGACCCTATGTCAGCTAACATTTCCCGTCGATGAAGGCGATGACTAGGCATACGTAACATATGTCCTAACCATCTCAGTCTATGTAACTTCACAACCTCGTCGATTGATTTCCCCCTCCTTACCTAGCACTCAACTGACACCTAACCTAAATATTGCTCACCCTATTTTGCCACTTCACACGGGAGATAGAGCGCAGGCACCTATGATCAAAGACAGCTAATATTTTCATGTCTTCCACTTTCAATGGCCATAAAGGAGGACGGAGCGGACTGCTGAGCAGTACATCCGCCCTTTGGTCGATACCCGGATATCACGTCTACGCCAGACACGGCGTAAAATGGCATATGCGAAACTAGCCCTCTGTATCCGTGCAGAGATTCCGTCAGAGATCAACCCATTGGCATGGGCTGATGGTACTTCCCAAATAAGTGAAGCGGTCAACGTGCTCTACCACTTCACTTCCTATTTTTAATCTAGGAGTCGACGTAGTCCAGTCCTGTAACATCATCTTGCATTTGGCGGGAGCGAATCGCATTCCAAACATTCGTGGATTGCAGCTCAAGGTGTTTAGAAGACTCTGCATTTTGTCAGTGTCCTCGCCTAGAAGGACTATGTCATCTGCATATTCTAAGTCAACGAGATTATTCCCTGGTAGCAATTCAATTCCCGAGTCTCTGAAGTGAGTTAGTATTAAGTACATAAGTACATCTATGATGAAATTGAATAGGAATGGGGATAATGGGCTGGCATCTCTGACGGACACCACTAGTCGTCACCACTTCAGATGACATCATCGCCATAAGCCCTCACCTGGCTGCATGAGTGCGAGTAGCGTGCCTTAATCAATGCAACAGCTAAACAATGAAAAATATTAAGAGCATTCAAAAAAGGAATTTTCCAGTCTTCGTTATTCAGAATGGTCTTGCCTTGTAATCAGTATGTGTTAGGTTCGAACCCTTGTCGGCAAGTACTGATGCAGAGTCCAAAAGCAGGACGAAATAGATATCCAGTACTTCCTGGTTTCGCAATGGTCTTCTGAATGATATCAGCTAGTGATCAAATACTTAAATATATCATTGTTCTTCATAAAGGCAAATTTTTTTCCATTAACACGGATATCTAGATAGTTGGACATTACCTCCCTGAACTAACAGTATAAACTCAGGTTGGAAAGAGTTCATCAGTTTTCTGGTTCCTAAATGGAATAGTTTTTGTATCTTGCAGATGTCTTTTTTCAAAAAGTACGCATTACTAAGATGTATACAACAAATGGATAAATACAAAGTTCTCACAATTTTTAGTATTTAAGTCAATAAAAAATTACAAACTGACCATTGTTGGTAAAATTTCCACTTAAGCCTGACATTTATATAAGCATAAACTAGAATGATAGACAGAGAAGGAAAGATAATGTAGCAAATGGCACCTGTACAAGCTTGTACTACTGCAATAAATACTACTAGTGTATTTTATAATACTTACCATATACACACACTTGATCTGTCGACTATAAACATTTTAAAATTTACTTCTTCTGTCACATATAGAGAAAAACAAAAATGGACAGGTAAGAAAGAGCATTACACGCATAAGCCCCATTAAATGGACAAAAGCTTAAGTAGTCAGTTCCTGTCTAGAGTTATAATAAAAGTGTTGCATAACATGAAAGAAAGTATTAATGTTTCCTTAAATTAACCGGTTTATTTACTTGCTTCCTCATTTGTTTATTTAGCTGTTCAGGTATACATTTCTCTACGTTAAAGTTAGTTGTACAATAATAATTTATTACTAATATTCGGACGTGAAACAAGAATATATATATATGTGCATGTATAGAACAGAATAAGCCGCCTATTCTTCACTCTCACAAACATGCGTAAACCATACCAGTAAAAATGTAAATGTAAAATAAATATTATTAAATTTAACATAGAGAAAGACTGAATTAATAAGTTATGCTTTCCGCAATCTTAGAAATAAGTCTTGGTCTCTGTAGAACGAGGGAAAATTAGACTTTTGAGGGATACTTGTACCATGTAACTCTCTGTAATACAGGAAGTCTTTAGACATCATTCGATCCATCTTTTGGATTCCTTATGATAAGGTAAATTAACTGATAGAGATAAGAAGCGTCCAAAAGCCAACGGTAATAGACTGAAGTGATTTAGATTTAATTCTAAGTATGTTTCCATTATCGAGAAAGGTATCTGATAAGGGTGTATGGTGAAATCTAATTTTTTTACTTGTTGTCTCATGTCGAATACTAGTCAGTGCTTTGTAGCAGTGGCCTGGGAAATTTCTGCCCTGGTTACCCCACTCACACCTCATTATTATTTATTATTATTATTCCCTTCAG
This sequence comes from Trichobilharzia regenti, assembly GCA_944472135.2. NCBI lineage: Eukaryota > Metazoa > Platyhelminthes > Trematoda > Strigeidida > Schistosomatidae > Trichobilharzia > Trichobilharzia regenti. The sequence goes on along the minus strand of OX235262.1, from coordinate 114,082,359 downwards.
TTCCGATTGGAACATAGGGCTTCAACAGCACTTCTCCACTTTGTGCTATTTTCTGCTGTCCTCTTCAGCTACATCCACGATTGTCCATAATCTCTCATCTCCCCCTCCCTAAGCGATCTCGATCATATTACCTTCGCACCGACGACCAACTCACCACTTTCCATTGAGATTCCACTGGAGTGATGGTCTGGTGAACAATATCATTCGATGGCCTCTTCAGTGTATGTTCGATCCATCTCCATTTCCTCCTACATATTTGTTTAGCAGTCGGTTGGTTCGTCCCCAGACACAGTTTCTTATATTTAATTCATTCTTACGGGTCATTGGATCTTCAGTCTGGAGTCAGTGAAGACAACGGTTGATAAAAGTCTGCAACTTGTTAAAAATTCTTTACGAGACACTTCAAGTTTCTGACCTGTATAGAAGGACTGACTGACCTAACATCATTTTTGAAAATCGGAATCTTGTTCCTTGTGCTGACTGAGTGCAGAAGATTTCCAAATTGATTTCAGGTTGATAAAGGCGTATCTTGTCTTTCCGATTCTCGCTGGTTCTGACATCTTCATCCATCTCACTCGCCTGTGGTTGAAACAATGCTTACTGCCTAGATAAGTGAAAGTAACCTCTGTGAAATCTCTCCCGTTGATTGTGATTAGTGTTCGTTGTTGTTGTTGTTGCTATTCATTAGTTGATTATCTTCATGACCTCTGTTTTCTCTATGTTCACTTGGAGTCCTGTTTTCGCTGTCTGCCTCTTCTAGCAGTCTGTTGGTTTTTGCCTGTAAGTCTTCGAGTTTGTCTGATATTAAGCATAAATCATCCACACGCAAAATCCAGACCTTCTAGAGTCTTCTCATCGATGATCCAGTGTATTTCTGTCTCCTCGCTCCTCACAGTCGGATTCGTAATCAAGTTTACGACAATTAAGAACATCTTCGGTGGTAATAAGCAGTCAGTCCTGTCTTACTCTCATATTCAATTCGAGCGCTTCGCTGAGTTTCCCGGTGTGGAGCACCTGATATGTGGCATTGTCATGTAGCTGTTAAATGATGTTATATATATATATATATTATTATTATTATTGTATCCTTTAGTTCCTAGAGGAACATAGGGCTTCAGCTGCGCACCTCCATTGACTTCGGTTTTCTGACAACTTTTTCACCCTGCTCCAGGTCTGTCCACATGTTTTCATCTCCTCCTCGCATGACCTCCTCCAAGTCACCCTTGGACGACCAACTCGCCGCCTCCCTTTCGGGTTCCACTCGAGGGCTTGTCTAGTGATGTCACTTGATGGTTTCCTCAGCGTATGGCCAATCCATCTCCATTTCTTTCTGCCTATTTGTTTCACAATCGGTTCCTGATTGGTTCGCTCCCAGAGATCCCTGTTGCTGATCTTTTCTGGCCATCTGATCTTGAGTATTGAGCGGAGACAGTTGTTAATGAAGGTTTGAAGTTTGTTTGAGATGCTCTTTATGACTCGCCTATATATATATATATATATATATATATATATATATATATATATATATATATATATATATATATATATTACACGTTACCGAAGAAAAAACTAGACAGGATTTCCCCGTCATGACAGTCTATTTATATGGTCACATGCCTAGTGCACAATAAGCTAATATTATTCCTATTTAATTATTATTTCTGCATTAATTAATGCAACAGATTTGTTTACGACTTATCGCATGTTAATCTTAAGAGCTCGTTTGTAAAAAAGAATTCTCATTATAATTAAGTTATGCATTAAATTCGTCTAAACGATGTGTTCAAGATTGATCTGAACCAACAATGAACAAAACTTATGAAATAAGAGTTACAGGGAAAAAAACAGTTGCAGGCGGATAAAAAAGAAAAGATAAGAACAGTGATTTAAACAACGCTTCGTGATCATACAAAAATTATGTAAAACCTCTGAAGATTGTACAGACTCAGGTTTGTGTATGAATTACCAAAGATTAACTGCCTGCATACCAAATAATCTGAGTGGGAAACGACCAGTGGGTCATCCCAGGGTAAAATGGAGGAGATCGTGAGAGGAGGAGATGGGAGATTGTGGGCAATTGTGAGCCCAACTAAAGAGGAGAAGTGCTGTTGAGCCCCATGTCCCATTCGACTTCCAAGGGAAGAATAATAATACTAAATAATTCATGGTAAAATTTTTCGCACCTATAAATAAACAAAATAACTCCAAAATCAAATGTCTTCAAGATTTCTTTGGTTTTATTTTCGTATTCAAATAGATAAATGACATATTTCATCATCTATCGTTTTTTTTATTTCCTTCACGATCCCAGTGGAACATAGGGACTCAACCTGGAGGCTTGAAGTTTCTGTAGCAGTGTTTATTTTTACAGGATGGGGTTGCTGGTCTCATGCCCAACCTTCCCTCTTTACCAATCTTATTACTGGGTAAGTGAGGTAAAGGAGTGAGTCGGTCGGGGATCGAACCCCGGACCATGCGTATGGACGGCGAGCATGCTAACCGCTGTGCCACTGACGCACTCACCTATCGTTTACAGCCGTTCTATTATAAATATCAATTCTGAGTTATCAATTATTAGTTCATAGCTTTCAACTGCAATAATACTACTGGCTAAACATACAAAGACCGTATAATAATTCTTGTCTAAAACTGTGTCAAAGAACTGTCTGTAAAAGTTGTATGTAAATGGGTTTCTAACTGCATACATATACAGCAAATTTACCTGAATTATCCTAAAATAGTTGTGAAGATATACTTAAAAGAGAGATTCTATATGTGTTTATTCTTGCGGTATGTTGTACTTGAATTCATTTTTTTTCTGACACTTTAACATAATTTGTTTTACGCCAGTCTATCACGAATGATTAATTTTCTAGGACGATTTTTGCAGACAACTTAGGAAACAATTATAGATCAAAAATAGTTGGACAAAGAAGAAAGACGAAATGTTAGATGATTATCATATTTGAATACTTACGAATGATAAAAAATTTACAATATTTGGATGACATTTCTAGTGGTACAAGAAGAGATGAAACTAGTATGTACAAGAATCCATTTCTTGAAGTAAACTAATTTTAAATTTGGAAATCAGCCTGACAGGCATTTCTTTGATTCTAAACAGTTAGTGACTTGATGAAAAAAATCATGTACAGGGAAAGAATATGGACAAAATACCCATGGAATTTCAGCAATTTTTGTCACAACACTGTTTTTAATCTAAATAATGGTTTGCGATAAAATAGCGTTGAACAAGAAAAATTTGAGATACCAGCACTTTTCAATGTGACTTGAAGAAAATGACGATAGTTCTAAGAACTGACCCTGTGATTGACTTATTAGGAGGACAGTTTAAGATCAAGAAGGTTAAACAAATAATCTCACGGACATCAGGGGCTTGTATGTACAGGATTATCGCTCAGCATGCATTCAGTGCATAAATTAGCTTTGAATAGGCACTGAAATGTCTAGAATTAAAGTTGCCATATCACAAAGATCGTGTGTAGTAGATTGGTGATGAGATATCGCAGCAATCAAGAAAAAAAACAACGTCATCTCGCAAGATATCTAAAAATGCATGTCAGCCTCAGCACGGATCCGAAAATAAACCTGTAAATTTCGGTTGTACAACTCTATTCCCTGAAACAGGGAAATGAGATCATAAGAATGCAGCATCCTCATAAGCATTATTCAAAATAAGACCCACATTTTAATACTGAATAGAAAGACGCTTCACTAAGTTTCATAACTGCTGAATGAATTTCTTATACCACTAAATACTGAGTCTCTATATTTCTTTCGATAGTTTATTTTGAAATGCTTGCAGGCATTTTAAAGGTAAACTGTATCACACTATTAACTCAGCTCGCTTACCCACACAGATAGAGCGATTCGCCCAATAAAATAAAAAAGTGAAGGTTATGAGTAGAAATGAATAAGTCTGTAGATTAGTCAGCTAAGGTAAATCAATCTGTTAGATCATATTTTGTTAAACTGGATTCACCTTTATAAACAAGAAATCTTTTCAAAAGTCTAATCTCATAGCCAGACAATAAAAAGACACTAGTTCTTTCCATTAAATAATCGTTTAAACTTCGATAAGATATGCGTAACCTCATCATGAAAGTAACAACAAAGATTAATTTACTTTAGTTTGGTTCGGTAGGGGCTATCATGTCTTCAGGGTTCGAAAAGATGAATTATTGAACTAAATTTATTTCGAATCCTCATAGTCCTCTAAAAGTATGACACTGTTTCTGTATTTTGACTAAGAAACTAATTCTATCTCCTTCACTGAAATTATTTGTTGGTCTTATATTGCTTTCGTAATATACGTTGGTGGCTTATTTAAACCATAGAACCACTTAAAAACCAGTCTAGCATAATGCATCAACGTGTCTACGTTTTTTTTTTTTACTGTTTTAGCCTCTCGGTTATGTCTTTATTACGCAAAATGAACCTTTTTTTATTCCTTAAGGTTCCTAGTGGAACATAGGGCTTCAAGCTAGGGCTTTCAAGTTTCTGTAGCAGTGGTGATTATTTTTACATAATAGGGTTGTTAGCCTCATATCCAACCTTCCCTTTTTTTACCTGTCTTACAACTGGCTTAGCGAGGTAAAGGAGTATGTCGGTCGGGGATCGAACCCAGAACCACCTGCGTAGTCGGCGAGCACTCTATCGCCGTACCACCAATACAAGTATTTAATTGACTTACAATCTATCGTTGTGTATTTCAGGAGGAAAATGAAAGAAAAATGTTGTAGAGGACAGAGTCTTGCTTCCGATGGAATGACACTGTGTCATTCTATGTACCCTTGATAAGTATTTTATCTGAAGATTCTATAACGGGGGGAGGGGGCGGGGTAAATATTTCACAAGAAATCATGTTGAGAATTCTGTACTGCGCTTAGACATAGTTTCCAGAATAAAGCTGTTATTATTGATGCTAAAACATAATCTGAAGAATAAGTTATTCGAAGCTTTCTTACTTATGAGAATCTATATACAAAGTCACTTTTAACTTTGAAACTGAACCTTGAAAACACAGATCATGGTACTATGGTAGGCGAAAATTATCACTAGATGTATACGATTGAATAAAGCTCACTAGCTTAACGTGGTTGGTACAATAGTGATCAAAGTAAATTATCCGAAGTTGTTTCAAAATCGGGTAATACACTTCGAAAGTTATCAGTAAATACAAAAAAGAGGGTGGATGATATTACATCATATGCTGGTTGCAGATTTTGATGATCTTTTAGAAACTAAAGGGAATTTTCTATATGTCCAAACCAAGTTCACTTTTAACAGTTTGAAAAAATTTGAGCATTGGGTATATGATATTCATTATAGTAAGAGTTTTTGTATTTCCCAATGAATGAAAAACAAAACGATATTGTTTTGAACTACCATTTCTAGACTGCCTAGTTAAGAGAAAGGAAAACGGACATTTAAGTATATCCAAATTCAGGAAGAAAACCCACTCCAATAAATATTTAGACTTCAAATCATCACACCCCATCAGCGCAAAGATTTCAGTTGTTTCAAGTCTTCTTAGAGGAGCACACTCTCTGATAACGGATGAGAAAGAAAAAGAAGAAGAAATATCAAACATCACTGAAACTCTCAAGCAAAACAACTACCCAAGGAACTTCATCAACAAAATCAACACAGACATTAAGTATAGCCAAAGACGCGTTCAGAAAACATGGACATCAACAGTCATCATTTCATATAGAGCAGAGACGTCAGACGATATCAGAAAAATACTCAATCAGGTCGACATTAGAATTTTCTTCAAAACATCAGACACTTCAAAGCAACCTTGTCCATATAAAAGACCAAATCCCGAAAGATTCTTTATCTATTTGTATCTATAAAATAAAATGCTTGGAATGTGATACGAACTACATCGGACAAACATCTCGCGAAATCAAAATCAGAGGAAATGAACGTCGTAGAGCATCTCTGCGACCACCGAGAAATCCAGCTGAACTACAAAAGCTTGAAAAGTCATCAGCCAAAGGTCTACATGCTATAGAATCAGGCCACAAAATTGATTTTGACAATATTGAAATAATCCAGAAATCGCAAAGAACGTCTAATATCAGAAGCACTTCATATCAAGTGGAATTCAAATTGCCTGAATAGGAATGATGGACTAAAACAGAATCTGACCTGGCTACAACACCTCCCTCCCCCATGAAGTGACGAAATCAACACGAATGTGATAAGCAAGTTCACTATGAAAACACGCACACTACTTTTATAATTTTACACATTGATCAAATCCAACAGTCTACACTTGATTTTGTTACCTTTACCAATTGATCAACTTGACAACAAAAAACGACCCCAGACAGACGAACGGTGATCACTTTAGTAAACTTTATTTTGAAATCATAACAGACGTACTATTACCTTTGTTATGTGGTTTAGTGATCTTCATTACTATTCTGACTTTCTATACGTCCCTTTAACTTGACCTAAGTCTGTTTTCTCACCCCTTAACTCTTTGTTATATATATATATATATATATATATATATATATATATATATATATATATATATGCTGAGATTTTGTAAATTCCGATTAATAATAATATTTTGATAAAGCTATTAGCATTAAATAGCGAAACGTCAGTAAAAACAGTATCGTTTTGTTAATCACTCATTGGGAAATACAAAAACCTTTATTATAATGGACTAAAGTGAATGAACTGATTCAGTTGAAATGTCAAACATGAAAAAGCAAAATTTCCAAAGATTTAACTAAAAAGATACCTAATTGTGTATTTATGTACTTATAAAATAATAATGATATGCGTTAATTATTAAATGACTTACTCATTTTCTGTTACCCGACTTGGTGCACCATAATTAATACTTGATGCAGATGTATGTGGAATCTTCCAAGACACAATTTTCCTTAGCACAGTCCTAGTTGCATGTATCTGAAAGCCTTCTAGCATCCATCGTCTAACAGTTGGTCCACGCCAATCCCTCCACGGCCAAAAAGCATCAAGTGAAATAGAACCGTATATGCTGGGAGCAATCGGAATATGGTAATTTTGTTCTACTGAAGATGGTAAAGCCAATACTAGCTGATCAACCCAACCAAATCGCATTCCTAATCCACCAGCAGCTTTATTAAGTATATTTAATTTCAGATCACGTAAAAATCCATCATTAGGAAAGGCGCCAATATTCTCTATTTCTTCAGGTGCTTGCCTCATCGAAATTGAACAAGTGGGACTAGATGATGTGATAACATCTGGTCGACTATCCCCTAATCCAATGCTTGTAGACGGCCGACAAAAGACTGAACGTGTAAGATCAACAATTTTTCCAATAGGAGGTGTACTAAACGGGAAACTGTAGAACTTATCACCATCCAGAGGTGTTTCCTTAGGCCAAGGTATTAATCCAAGAATTCGTAGTTTACGCGGTTCAGGTGTTGATACAGCTGGGAACCATGGCGGTTCTATGATATCACGTGGCTAAAAAGGAGAAAAAAAGAATAATAAATAAGCTCTTTCGCAAGAAAAGTGTTCTCTCAATTAATAAAATGCTAATCATGTACTACATTTTATTTTCAGAATTCCGAAATTCATATTTAAAATCAGATCGGATAACATTACAGGTAGTTAACATGCAGTATAAGACTGAAAATATTTACTTTCAAGTTTTCATTTCGGTTAACAAAGCAAATTCACTTTAAAGAAGATAAAACAGAAAAGCCGATAACTGAGGGAGGAGAATGCTTCACCAGATTTGTCAACTTGTCGCCAAATTTCAGGAATTCATTGTTTAATAAATAAAAAATAAATCTACGAAAGCTCTTAAATTGCACAAATCGTGATGAAATTTCATCTTGGTTTCCTTATAAAAGCAAAATTATTTAGACAAATATCTGCAGTCTATTGGCCTTCGTTCGTATGGAAGCCGCGTAATTTTAGCTACTAAGATTATTTGAATAACGGGCAGTCGTTACAATGAACCGGAATGATTTCATCAACAGTGTTCCGGAACAGTTGAAACCATAAATTAAATCAGGAACGTGTTAGCCATCTGGTCATCGGTCAAGGAATGGAGAAAACTTTTATGTCACACTTAACTGAACATTCTTCTATACTGTAATTTTAGGTTTTGGTAGAATATCATGAACAAGACAAAAATACGCGACATGCATAGTCAACACATATACCTTGATATTATCAAAGGGAGTAGTTTATTCTGAGTCAACAAAATACCTTTGGTCCCAGAAGCAATCGTTCGCTCTAATTATTTTTATTAGGAGTATATTATGAGGATATTTAAATATTTAGCTGATTTCAACAAAGTTATTCCGAGTTGACCGAGTAAAGAGTATTGTGACTAGTAGTTTTATTTCAGTAGTGTGAAAATACACATAGTTTCAATGGTGTCTATGACACAACCGCTTGTGAAACCTCATCATTCTGTCCGTGTTTTTTAAAACACCAGCTTTCATTCTGAGCTGTTCTACTAACTTTTTTAAAGGAAATCAACAATGAAGAAGTTCAAGTAGGGATTTGGTTGACTGGTTACAGGATTTCATCATGAGCTGACATTGGTTAGAGGACCATTGGGAAACCTGAGAGTACTGGACAGCTGTTTCGTCCTAGTTTGGAACTCTTCATCAGTGCGCACCAACCGGGGTTCGAACCCAGGACCTTCCGGTTACAAGGCGAGCTCGTAGACCGTTGAGCCGCTGGGACCTGATCCAACGGCCCATGAATTCTGACTTTTGCCAATTCACGATATAACGCAACCGCTAGCCAATGTCTTCGGCGAGTATTTTACTCCGATGAAGAGTCCTAAACTAGGACGAAACAGCTGTCCAATACTCCCAGGTTTTCCAATGGTTCTCTAACCAATGTCAGCTCATGATGAAATCCTGTAACCAATGAAGAAGTTGTTTAGTGAATTTATTACAACCACACACTGAGCCGATGTAGACATAACGATTTCAAAACGACACCATTAAACACTCACTAAGACACTGAAATATATTGCTGTAATGTTTTGAGACAAGAGAATTCACTTACTATAACAATTTTGTTTAAAATACACAAATCAGTGCAGAAACAATCGTTTTATTAGTGAAAAATCAGTTTTTCACTGTTTTTAACCTAGAAAACTAATTAAGAAGGTGGCTATGGGTGGGTGCTGTTCTCTGTCAATTCACCTTTTGGCCTTTCCATCACCTGACATCATCAGCAAGTACCTGCACTGACATCCAATCCCTCTGTTCTAAACGGCCACACATATTTGTAGGAACCTTTGAAATGTCATATTTACAATATCCGCTTACTCAGCTAGTATCGTCATTTGGTTTGCTTGATTTCAAAACGCTGATTGATGTAATGACAACGTACTTATTGGAAAATTTATAGTTTTAGTGGTCGTCTGTTATTGGGTCATTTGCTTACATTTCTGAAAAGTCCTATTCAATGAAATAAATGTCTATCCAGCTCTTTCTTTTGAAGTGCAGTTTCCTTGTAACATGATGCTTTATATTTGATGCATATTGTAAAGAATTAGTTAGACACAAGTGAATTTGATTCCGGTTCACATTTTTTAACATCTATAAACTTTGCATCAGATTGTAATGTCGTCATTAGTGAGATATAATAAATGTTAGATAAAATGACCGACAGCCGGTACTTTACATTCATAATATGAAATTTCATATCTATATGTATATCGGTAAAGAAATAAATAGTGTAACATGACACGTTTTCCTGTGTAATTACCATCGTGGAAGGTCGACTGACGTTGGTCCTAGATTATCAGGATAACCAGTAGACTTTCAAACTTATTGTATTTACTAAAGATAGAGGAAAGCCTACGGGAAATCACTTTTACTCTAAGTGCTATACATCTGCTAAGAGCAGTAAAGGAAATATAATATTGAATTTTTATCGATGTAAAGAATACAGTAGTTTGAAGATTGACTTATTCTTAGATTGAAATTAATTAAAAACAAAAATACTTGGTGCAATCCGCTACAATAATCTCAAGCAAAGTGTGTGTTGTGAAAAAGTAAAACTGGAGGAAATTTTTTTTTAACTGTTTCTACGACGCTAGCGGTAGGTAGAGTTTGTTTTAAGAATATTCAACTTGTATCATAATCGACTTCTTCACTACCAACATACTTACTCTGGATAATAAAGTCTCCGCTAATGGAACTAAATAATGCAGGTTGAAATCATGGTGGGATATGAGTCTGTGAGTATGCGATTCCAAGGGCGACGAACACAAAAGGTATGGTAAACAAAGCTTCCTATGTATCGGATTCTACAATCTAAAATACCGACAATCGTCTGATAGTAAAAGAAATTAGAGGAATTCATGCATTTCTGTCAGAAGCGAAATACACTGTGATGCAGAGCACTGTTGTATCACTTAGCTTATTATATCCCTAAATATGGAGAAAAGCTTGTGAAAGCTCTAGACGGTATTATTATTATAACCTTTAATTCCTAGAGTAACATAGGGCTTCAGCCGCGCGTCTCCATTGCGTTCGGTTTTCTGCCAACTTTTTCACCCCGCTCCAAGTCTGCCCACACGCTTTTATCTCCTCTTTACATCACCTCCTACAAGTCACCCTACCCTCGCACTGACGACCAACTCGCCGCTTCCCTTTCACCTTCCACTCGAGCAATAGCTTGTCTAGTGATGTCACTTGATGGTTTCCTCAGAGTATGACCAATCCGTCTCCATTTCTTTCTGCCTATTTCTTTCATAATCGGTTCCTGCACTGTTGGTTCGCTCATTCCCAGAGATCAATCCCTGTTGCTGATCTTTTCTGGCCGGCCATCTGATCTTGAGTATTGAGCGAAGAGAGCTGTTGATGAAGGTCTGAAGTTTGTTTGAGATGCTCTTTATGACGCGCTGTCCAAGTCTCTGATCCGTATAGTAGCCTTGACCGACTTCACATTGGAGTTGAAAATCCGGATGTTATTTTTGATGGTGAGTGATGTTGACCTCCACACAGACTTAAGGGTAGTGAAAGCCTGTCTTGCTTTCCCGATGATCCTTGCTTTGATACCCTCGTCAGTTTTGCTTGTAGTTGAAACGATGCTTCCGAGGTAGGTAGGTAAAGGAAGTTGTTTCTTTCGGGTTCCTCCCATTTATGCTGTCTGATTGTTGTCTGTTGTTGTTGTTGCTGTTGGTGTTGGCCAGGAATCTTCATCACCTTTGTTTTCTCTATGTTCACCTGAAGTCTTATCTTCTCTGGATGCTTCTTCTATCGCCAACTTGTTGCTTTTCACTTGCATATCTTACGGTTTGTGGGAAATCAGACATATATCATCGGCGAAGTCCAGATCCTCCAAGATTTTTGTGTGAGTTCATTTCATGCCTGTTTCCTCATTGCTCGTTGTCTGTCGCATTATCCAGTCTACTGCAATCAGGAAGATCACTGGCTATAGTAGACAGCCTTGCCTGACTCCTGTCCTCACTTCGAAGGCTTCCGTAAGTTTCGCGTTGTGGATTACTTGGCATGCAGATGGTATAGACCTTACAATTTAAAATGTTTATTCAACAAGATTGTGTGAGAATATGTCAAACAACGGGATGATATTGCATTTCAACGTTTGTAATTCTGCCTGTCTGTCTGTCTGTCTGTTTTCGGCATAGAACTTTGCACATATGTGCACCAGTTCAAGTCGCCACACTCCCTCCTTGTAGCACACAAAGCAAGAGAAGAAAGTAGAAGAAATGCATAATAGAGACAGTAAGCAGAGGTGTGAGACAAAGGAAGAGTAATAACGAGGAACAAAACAGTTTCATTGGAAATCATAAGTCACAAGGAGTGGATGCATCTGCGCCACTGAGAACGAGTTTAAGCCATGTCATCAATTGTTTGTAATTGGGAAAATAAAATTATTGAAATTCGATAGAATTAGACAGCTGTATGATTCACCGAAATCCCACTGACTTCTGAATCCACATAGTTTTATTCTAAGGTCTGCAGTCATGGAAATAATTATTCTTCTATTATTTCAAAGAAAATTGAACACATTTTCAATTGATATAACAATAAAGTCTTTATCAAAAACAAATTTTACTCATAATCGAACATATTCTCAATGCTATAGTCTTGAGAATTCATCGTTAAATGAGTACACTGAAAGTGACTAAAGCATTGATCACTCTACATAAATTATGTCAATTACTTATTCATTGAAACGTTAAGTCTAGTTTATCTTTCGCAGCATTAATAATTCAAATTATAAATGTCTTTCATTTAATCATCAAAAGTAGGCTTGTGAACAGTATGATTAACAGTCATTGAAAACCGACTTTATCTTGCTGTATGATTAAATTGGGAGAACAACCGCTGGTATGGAATAGACAGTATCTTGATGGAAAATAAATACTTTTCCTTTTAAATATATATTTAGTCAAAGCTTTTATTCTTCATTAAAAAGAACAGTTTCACACTAAAGCAAAGCATCATAGTTTTGTAGATTACTGTGAATGAAATATTCCACTCAAATTAACTCAGATTCTCGTGTTATGCTTGTACTTTTCTTATCAAAAGGGAGTATAATAATAAAATACGTTTGATAGACACATTTAGATACGGCGGTTTTTTTTTGTAACAATCACAAGAATATACAGAAAGACAGGAAAGCTAGTAATTTCATCAAGCTGAAGAACCACTTACTAGAAGTTAATAAAACTTGTAGTCATTTGAATGAAGAGTAATATTAGAGTACTTTGATATGCACAAAAACTGAACATATTGTAACAAATGGAACAGCATATCCTAGGAAAATTATGTCTAAAGGGAAGCAGATATTTGCAAAGTGCAATTACCCAACACCTTATGGATACGAGTCATTTCATCGAGAATTTCAAATCCTTCAAAATATTAAACTACAAAAGACAATAAATTTTGCTACGATTTCCTGATGTATGCGCAATCAGACATTTCAAACCAAACTTATGTATACAGAAAGGGAGTGTAGTCAAACTCTCACTCCCTTGGTAACTGCATTTTGATTTCATTGATTTTTTTCTTTCCTTCACGTTCCAAGTGGAACACACAACTTCAAGCTAGTGGCTTGAAGTTTCTGTAGCATTGTTTATTTTACAGCCTCATGCCCAACCTTTCCTCTTTACCAGCATTATTTCTGGCTTAGCGAGGTAAAAGAGTGTGTCGGCCGATGATCGAGCCCTGGACCATGTGCATGGTCGGTGAGCGTTCTAACCGCTGTGCCATTGATGCGATTACATTGATTAGTCATCCATACTGGGGATTTTAGCTCACCAAGCAGGTTTCCACCCTATGAACTATAACCTCCTTGAGATGCTATGTGAACTTATAAGCTAACACTGTTTATTAGATTTTTCTGTTCTCCGTCTTCTCCCACTCTACTTATCTATTTTGAAAGGTATATAAATTGATGGTAACTTTAACTGATAATTGTAATGCTTAGATTTTGAATTTGTTGAATTTAAAATTTTTACACCATTACCATTCAAAGATTGAAGTATGCTATTGTCACTTTCTATAACTATTGTAATTTTAGGTAGTTTGCAGATGACGAGAACCTACGAAATAGAATGATATCATTAGATTCTTTAAATCTGGTCTTACTTTCTTTATCGAAATTTATCAAGGGAACCAAATGTATGAAATATTTTTATATGTCTACAACTTAATGCTAAATGTGTAAGAAGTGGAAATATGTACAATTTGGTTTTTCGAGTTCCTTATTTTTAATACTTATTCTGTCATTTCATCATCATGATGCGTCGGTGGCATACCAGTTAGGACGCTCGCCGATCATGCACATGGTCCAGGGTTCGATCCCCGGCCACCGACGCACACCTGATACCAACGGTCGGCCTGCTAAATTCGGGCTACCGATATCACATGCTGAAAATTCCATAATTGTATCAAAAATACTGTGTAAAGTCAAGCTACAACAAAAAAAATTATTAACAATCATATGATTTAGGTGTACATGTCGCTCAGCGTTACTTTTTCCAGCCTGATCACAAAATAATATCAGTTGCAGAACCACTGAAAACTAAGAAGTACTAGACAGCTGTCTCCTCCTGATTTGGGGAGTGGACATGGAGCTATGTACTCCAAACTCGAATGAAACAGATAACCAGTAATTCCTGATTTACGATATTCCTCCAACTAGTGTCAGTTAATGATATAACTTGAGATCAACCAGTCCCCTGGGAACCACCTGGAAATTACTTTTCCCTCCTACTTTATGTTGTTCATCTTCCTAAAGTTTTTACAATTTGACTTAGACTAACAAGCCACTTGCTGGTACCAATTTTGTTAATTCTTTTGACTAACAAATTTTAGGATCCAAGTATTGGTTTGTAGGGATTTGGTTGATTGGTTACAGGGTTTTATCATGAGCTGACATTGGTTAGAGAACCATTGGAAAACCTGGGAGTACTGGACAGCCGTTTCGTCCTAGTTTGGGACTCTTCAGCTGTACGCACCCACTGCCAGGGTTCGAACCCAGGACCTTCCGGTTACAAGGCCAGCGAGCTCGTATGCTATTAAGCCACTGGGACCCGATTCAGTCAATGGCCAGTCCATGAATTCTAACTTCTGCCAATTCACAACATAACGCAACCGCTAGCCAATGTCTTCGGCGAGTATTTATCCTCACACCCGACCTGCTGCACCCTACTGGTCACGACTTCCCACTGGAACCCAGGTAACTACCTACCTGAATAGGGCCGGTCGCCAGTGAGCATCTCATTGGTATTCAAGTATTGGTTTGTAGGGATTTCGTTGATTTGCCGTACTACTGAAGAGTCTCAAACTAAGACGAAACAGCTGTCCAGTACTCCCAGGTTTCCCAATGGTTCTCTAACTAATGTCAGCTCATGAGGAAATCCTGTAACCAAATTTTAGGATCTTTGACTCACTATACTTACTTATACTGTAAGGATAAGTGAGCATTAAAAGCTCTTCCAGTACAACAGCTGTATTTCCTTTTGATAAAATAATGTTAAGGTCACTGGTTAATTCAATAATGTCGTGACTGCGTCATCGGAAAGAAAGTATTAAACAGACTAAACAATCACAGCAGGTAGGTCCAATTTTGATATTATATTTATGCAGCTTAAAAATCTGCTATTATCAGTAACAGAGGTAAGATTATTATGACGAAGTCGAAAATGAAAAGAACCTCTTGATATGATTAAACATATCTGAACTACATAGTATGAAGTAACTTTATCTGATATAACAAACGACAACAATCGGAACACAGTTTATTGACTAAAGTAATATTAGAGGCATTTACACAACTTCTTAACATGTTTTATTTAAAATTCCAGTCAGTGGGTTGTTACTCTTTTCATTACGTGTACGAACAGATTATTAAACTGTATAGGTCTAATATATATATATATATATATATATATTCAGCTCTAAAACTCTAGGTGTGGTCAATTTTCTCAAAGATATTTTGTAATTCATTAACAAGGAACTAATAAAAGGGTGGTCTTCAGAAGATATTTACAACGCATAATGGGTGTGGATTAAGTCAATAGAACTAACGATTAGTCAGAATAAATGTCTGTCTTACACTACACTGGACAGAGAAATTTATACACAGTCGAATGCAATACCAGTATGTCTGTAGTTAACCTGAAGAACTCGGATGTTGACTTTTTCATTTGCCTTTCTATTCACCTGTTATAGCCATCCGATGCATTCAGTTTACTTCAGGTTAGCCCACAGATTGATATCAGTTAGAGAATCATGGAAAACCAGGGAGTACTAGATGACTGTCTCGTCCTAGTTTGGGACTCATCATCAGTATGCACCCGTTGGGTTTCAAATCCACGACCTTTAGTTTACAAGACAAGCTTGTATACCAATCCATGGTCTAAACTGAAACAAATAGAATCGCTACAAACTAATTCTTGAAAATGTTCAATTTAGCCGATTTTGAGCTCTAAAAATCCCTTGAAATTAACAAAATAATTTTCAAGGCTTTAAGTTGTCAAAAAAACTCCCGTCAAACAAGAGTAACTAGGATTAAGGAGGTTAAAGGTGAATTCATCTTCTTGTTTTTACATATTACTACACAAAATTGTACTTAAGAATTATTCTTTTTTTTTCTGTTATATCCTAATCCTATAAAGCAGAGTGATGACTTTATCCTACATCTGTACTTCTGTTTATAGGAATTTCACACTTTCTATTTGATGAAAATAATTGCCCTTATCTAAAAATTTCAAAAACAATAAAAATAAGTCCTTTTTAAAATTATTTCACTCTATGAAATCATATTCTCGCTTTGACGGCACATATACGGAGAAAGTTGGTATGGAACATCAGCAAGGATGACAAGCAATATTGGCTTCTATATTTCTGGTGCGTTGGTTGTCGTGTGGTAGAATGCTTGTTAGCCATGCATGTGGTCCAGGTTCGACTACCAGCCTATGCACCTCCAAACCCCTTTTAGCCGGTGGTAAGTGTTCACAGTGAAACATAAGACTTTAAGCTTGAGCTTCGAAGCTATAGTAGTGGAGTTTCTTTTACAACATGGGGTTGTTAGCCTCACTCCAAACCTTCCCTCTTTACCGGGCTTAATAGTGACTGAGTGAGGTTTAGGAGTCCGTCAGCTGGGGAATCTCGGATCACATGCTTGGCTGATGAGCATCTTATCTGTGAAATACCAACATACAATACGGATCAGTCACTTCGTACATATATCTCCGAACTGAACAACTTTTAAATTTATGACATGAATTATATAAATAAGTTTTTAACTTTCTGTTGAAAGCACTGGTTCTTTTATGTCTGTTGGTGTTATATGCGTGCTACTGTTTAATGAAGAACATTAAGCGGATATAGTGCTACATATTCTCTACATTAGCATATGAATTTCAACAGATTACTGTTTTGGATAGTATTTAGGTTTTTTACGGGGATGTTGTGCCCTGTGAACTGCCATTGAAAATAAAAACAGCACCAAAAACATCCACCAGAGCTATGAATCTTCTCAATTATTTCAAATGTTTTGGAAGGCGCTTTAATAGTACGTTTTAATGCATGAATGAAATATTGACGTAATCTAAGACTAAATGCCTTTAGCTGAAGTACGTTAGCAGATATGGTTCAACTTTCTGAAAATAAATAATTTTATCTCTGCATATATGAGAGGAAGAAGCTTGGCGTTTCAACTGAAATGGACAAGCAGAGATTGAATACTCATTTATTTAGGTATTTTGTTAACTTTTCTGTGTGAGTAATACTAATAAGTTATCAGAATTGATTTACTGTTAGTTTGTTTCCCTTTTACATGCAGACCTGTGTATATAGGCCATATAGAAAGAAAACTTTTGTAATACTAGTTGTCTGCATATACGTATATATACCAATGCAATGACCATCACGGTCCTAAATAAATAAATCCAATTTTTATAAGTAATGCTGCTAGATTTATCATTGATTATTTTTACCTATACACAGGATACCTTCACTACAGATATCAAACAAAGTCGGAGACACTACGCGGCATCGCTGAGGAAACCTCCGTGGAAAAACATTGGAACTGTGTGAAGGTGATGTTCAAGGAAACGCGTACAACCTTTTTGAGAAGAAACAAAAGGCCAGACAAAGAATGGCTCTCAGTGGACATCTAGAGGCTAATAGAATAAAGGAGGATAGTGAGGAAACCGTCAAATGACGCCACACAGTAAGGCCTCAAGTGAAACCTGAATGGGAAACGACAGACCGGGTGTCCGAAGGTGGCATGCAGGGGATCGTGTGAGGAGGGGATGAAAGACTATGAACAACTATGGAGACAGATGAAGAGGACAGTAGAAATCAAAACGATATGGGGACATATTGTTGAAGTCTGATTTCTCTCTTGGAACTTAAAGGAATGATAATATGATAAATTTCAATGAGATGATTGTGTCGAGTTGGTCATGTACTTTGAGTGACTGTAGCTACAAACTGGGAAGATTGTCTTTTAAATTGCCTGATACTACATTTTCTAAACCGCTGATTTCATCGATTACAGGCATTTCAAATCGGTATATATATGTATATATAATATATTTTTTGTAAACTTGCTTCTTTTAGAATATTGCTTATGAACTGTAAGACAAGAGGCCATGAGAAGGGGTATTTAAACTAATCTAATTTAAAAAGTCTTACCGGTGTAAGTCAGTCACTGTGTCAAATAGTTTAAAAATGAAGTTTTTAGAAAGTGATAAGTTTCAAACTTTTCAATATTAAAGAGCCAGAAACATTTCAACTGTTAGATGCTAAATTGAATAGACCTAAGCTTTTTCCGTGAATTATGGAATTCAGACTTTTCACTGATGAAAAAGAAGTCCGATTTGACAGTGAACATGTTGCCTGTTTTCTTTAAAATAATCCCTGTCAGCAAAAACTAAAAAAAAGCTTTAGTGTAGAAACAAGATTCATATCTGATTGCACATAAATATATAACAAACAAACGGATATGCTTCGTTAAACTTGATGAATAAAAACTAATATTCATTTCTAAACATGACAATACTTAGTTTGGTAGTATGGTGTGTGCTGTGTATATGTAGGCTGATAGGAAACAAAAGTGAAACCAACATTTTAAGTCACTGACTGCAGTGGTAGGATTGTTTACTCCTCAACTCTGGATTCAGTTTACGTTATGGTCTGGAAACAATCTGATTGGACAACTTTTTAGCCCTTTGTTTAGTTTTGAGTCTGACACCAACCAATCAGGATAGTCTACTGTCTACTAACCTAATCGACTTTTAATGTGGTTAAAAATGTATATCTACTGTATCTCCGCTTGTCGTGTTAACTAATCATTTTGATTTAAGCATTTTCTAACACATTTATGCGATTATTGTATATTTAGTTTTCATCAATCGCTTTTTACTTATTTGAGAATGACTGTCTTAATGCCTGGTGAATACGGCATGAAAAATAAGATTTAGATTCAAAGAACTCTGAATTATGAACTAATTCGAAGGAAATAAAACTACCAACGCAGCACTTCTGTAATTCATTAAATGAACTCAGTATTTTGCTGAGTCATTGGATTGTTGATTAAGTATAAAAGCTTGCGTATGCCTCATTCATACAAGATTTGAGTACTATACTTTGTGTTTAAATTATAGTCAAGAACTGATAAGTAGCCATGTAACGAAGTAACTAGGGTGTAACCAAAAAGCTGTAGGTTAAAATCCAGACTCAACTCAGACTTCTTTTGACTTCCAGCAATGCTTTTAGCTTCAACAAACACTTAAAAAACAGTGAAAATAAGAACTTTTATGGAACTTCACACATTTTTTGTCTTTATTTAACTGTACAGTTACCATAACTATGCTTACCTTGTAAATGCTACATTTACTTTATATATAAGCGAGTACATATCTACGAAATTTTCTCTACACTCAGTGTATCTTGTTTAACAAAAGGAGAACTGAGAAAATTTGGCTTTATTGAAGCGACTGACCATGTTACACACCTGTGAAGTTCATTCACTAATATGAATAAACACGAGTACTATAATGAATACGAACAAATCTAGGTCTAAGACTTCCTGATGATCGCCTTCAACGACCCAACATCGATTCACTATGCACTACTATGGCGCGTCACCTAGTTTATGGATTGTAGTGTGAACTTCATTAGTAAAACTCAAAAAGGCACTACCGACTAAGCAACATACTATCTTTGAAATGTCCATACATTTGAGATATGCACATAAGGGTTGAACAAGATAAAGGATTCAGGATATATTATAATTATTATTCATTCAGTACGTTTGGAGTCAACTTCAAAAGTACATCTATATTGCACTCACTTCTGTGTTATGACTTTCAGCTAGCTCCACATCTGGTCACAAGCGCTTTCATTTCCCTTGCACATAGCTTTTTGGTACCACTATTGAATCTCAGACTCATCGCATCCCATTCAGATTCCACTCCAGGATTAGGCTATCGTGTGATGTCCAATCCATCTCAATTTCCTTCTGCATATTTGCTGGACAGTACATTGTTCTTTCGTTTGTTGCCAAAGTTCCTTGTTGTTCATTCTTTCTGGCCAGTCATCTGATCTTTAGTATCGAGAGAAGTCAGGTAGTGATAAAGCTGCGGAGCCTGTCAGAAATATCTTAAATGACGCAGTGCTTGCTTTCGCTTGCATTGAAAGAAGACACACTGGCTGACTGAATTCCCGAAAGCTTCCACCTACCTGCTTCACCTATCCTCGAATTGAATCCAGGCGTAGAGGTAGATGAATTAGTGAATCATCTTTCATTCTGGACACTATATAGTGTTTCTCTTTTGGTTTATATGACATGTTTTAAAGACAAAAGTTTTCATTGTACAAATGGTTTGCAACGCTTCTTTCGATAGCTAACAAAACTCAGTAATTCCAAGCCTTTCACTTCTTTATTTTCGTTCTGTCTACCTATATAAAGAAATATTTCTAAATCCTGATGACTTCGCATTTTAAGACTGCTCTGATCAATTATTAAACAACCAACAGTTTATACTCTTCTTTCTACAACAAGATGATTAAATCACCTAAATTTTTATAATACTGCCTGATAGCATGTTCCTAGGCTTAGAAGAAATATGTCTAAATTCTATTTTACTCGTAATGTTTCGTTTTTTTACAACTTAGCAATATTTATTATACCACTAGTCGGTCGTATTTATATATTCAGTGGATTGTCACTATGATGTAATTACCCTTTTTTTTCTTTACACATGAGAATTTGTTTTTCCCAGTAAGCTTTATTTCAGTGATTCCCCTTTTAACAGGTAACAGAAATAGCTTCAGACGATTAACACGGAAACTGTGAAGTAGAGATGAAATTATTTCCGTAGAACAGTATTTATATCCATTACACTTTCTTTCCAACATTTATCTCTGATGGTCTAATCAACTTAAACTCAATCTAAGTGTTACGATGTTAATCTGTACAATTATCACAAGTTTCTAACGGAACTAAAAAGATTTTCACACACAATCGTATGCATTATTAATCATTCTAATTACCATAACTATGACAACTATGTTAAGTTAGATAGCCAACATTTGCTAACAGAATTCAGAAATTCTTCAAATAGTCCAGCTTATGTATTTTTTAATGTTTGAAAAAATTTTTAGTAACGAAATAGTCTAACAAACTCATAACCTTTCAAAAGTTGATTTGTAAAGATTTGATTTGTCTTTCAAGTTTGCCCACGGATTGATATCAGTTAGAGAACCATTGACATTGGCTGGTGGTCACACTAAAATCATGAATTGGTAGGAGTTAGAATTCATGAACTGGTCGTTGAATTGGTTCCCACTGGCTGAATGGTCTATGAGCCTGCCTTGTTACCAGAAGATCCTGGGTTCGAAACCCGGTGGGTGAGAACTGTTGATGATTCCCAAACTAGGGTGAAACAGCTGTCCAGTACTCCCTGCTTTCCAATGATTCTCTTACTGATATCAATCCATGGTCAAATTTGAAACACAAACTCATGAATAATAAAATAACTGACAGATTCTAAATTGACTACGATTACAAATAGTTTACGTCATAAATGATACGCTTTATGAGGTTTAATATGTTTATCTTTTTCTGTCATTATTAATGAATAATTTGGAGAAGTAACTATAATAATATGATAGCTAGGTAAAGGTCAAATGACTCTAGAATTTAATTGGTGGGTGGTGACTAGCAGTGGAATCCAGGTTACACATTTCATCCTATTTGGGACTCGTCATCTGGATATACCTGCGTTTCCCATTGAGTGATGATGTTCCCAACGAGGCTCGGACCCAGTACCCATAGCTTCAAACGCCAAAGCGCATCTTGGATTCCACTGCTAGTCACCATCCACCAATTAAATTCTAATTAAATGCCCAGACACCGTAGAAGCATCTGCACAAGAAGCCGACATATCAGCCTGAGACCAAGCGCTTCGGTCCAATCAATCGACGGAAAAAATCTAAAATTCAATTAAAGTCAAATAACTATGTTGGATGATATTTTAAACAATGTACTACTTGTGTCCTCCTAGTTAATTGAATCAAGTTCATTAAATGGTTAAGTAAAAATAATCATGTACATAGTCTAATAATCACCTGCTAAACAGTTATAATGAAACCTGATATCACTTCAGAAAAAAAAGACAACTTATCTTCTGTTTTTCCCAATACCAGGTCTGCATATATATACGTTTTGATGAAAATGATATTCAGATGTTGGGTCTGTATGGATTTACCTAACTTTCCTGTATATTTTGTCGTAGATGTGTACTACTAAAAAGTCCCAAACTAGGACGAAAAAACTGTCCAATACTTCCTAGTTATCATAGATTAACTCTATGTCTGACAAGGTTTCAAAATGGAACTTTGCACAGAATTGCAGCAGTTCAACTTGTCACACTCCATATAGCACAACAGAAGTCCAGAAAAAAGCGATTTACAAGAAATATAATAAGCAGTGGTGTACGGAAGAAAGAATAGTAATATGGAAAAACATGGGAACCTGGGAGATTACAAAGAGTGAATGTGTCTGCGCCACTGAGAACAGTTCCGAGCCACATCATCAACCATTACTTCCTAGCATCCCTTAGATGCACCCAATGTAGGTAGTCTACACCTCTCTGTCATAGATTCCCTAGCTGATATCTACTGTGTTGAAATCCACATCCAAATATTTAATTTAGCTAACATAATAGGGCATCGCAGTGATTGTTACCTACCTAATATAGGGACAACAATAAAGCTAACAAATACAAAAGTTGTCGACACAGACGCAAGACAAGCACTCATCTTTTGATAGTCTTAACGTAACTACAAGCGAAATTATACACAGAGTAAAATTTGGAGCTTCGATACAACCGTATAGGTGACAGGTAGGGTTTCATTGTGGTTTTATTTTCAGTCAAAGATTAAAAACACCAGCCAATATAAAGCCATAGCAAGAATACACACTAGAGTGATATCATTTTTACAGACTGTCGTTCTGCAGACGCCTTTTCAATCATCGACATTCCTAGTAGTAAACTTGCCAGCAATGCATGGAAATACTGTTTCAGTACTTTTATTTTCCCAACTGTTAGACTTTTTTCCGTCACAAACCAACATCGGTTACATAGACCGTTGAAAAACAGGAAGGAGTGGACAGGGGGTTTTGACCGATTTTGGAGCTCTTCATCGTTGTGCACCCATGCCCTTGCCATCGGTCGAACCTGAGACCTTCAGCTTACGAGACCAAGCCCGTTGGCCATTCCACCACTTGGACTGAAATCCAATGACCTCTTACCTTTCGCTGCGGACATTAAGTAAAGAAGTTGCTTTACAATTTTTAGCCGCACACTGACACAGTGTACATGGTACAAAAAATGTTTTACTTCGCTTTACTTCATGATAAGTACTGACTTTGGTGAATTTTATCTTTTTTATTCTTTGATAACAATGACAGTTTATGTCTAAGATGAAATGACAGAAGAATCATAAACCAGTAAAGTGCAGAAGAAACTTTAAACCGTTTACTGTTTTCCTTCATATCAGCGTTTTTTTTAATGAACGAATAAGACTAGCCTTCAACATGATACATACAGTAGTATAGTCTTCAGTGAACTGAAATAAAACATTTCTTTCTTAAAGTGGGGGAAGAAATAGAACATTTGTATTACGTGTCATCATAAATGCGAAAATGTGAAATACATATGCATATGCGCACATAGGTAAGTTATTTTACCTTACAGATTTAATCGTACCTTAAGAGTTTATAAAATTTACACGTCTTTTTTACTGAAGTTTCATGCATTCAACAGAATAAAACATACAAACGGGTGGGGTTTATGCACGCGATACAAGCGAAAGATATGAATAATAAACACTGCCACAATGAAGTGTCTTAAAATGTAAATAAACAATTCTGGAGGGAAAAGGAAGCAGATAGAGAGAGAGAGAGAGAGAGAGAGCGCGAAAGAGACAGATAAAATAAGGATTGAAACTGTCTGATTGCTGAGTTGATTGACTAGATGAATAAAGATTTACTCATAGGGAACATAATTCTGATTTTATTTTAGCATAAAATAAAGCAGAAGCAAAAGAGGCACGGAAGTATAAATATGTCGAGTACTGAAGATTTAAAAGTGGACTAATAATACGTTACACAGACATTTATTTGTATTGCTATCATAGCTAGAACATCTCAGCTTATTTCGGGTAACATTATCATGTTGGGAAAAAAGAAATGCAGCTGGTTTGTTTCAGTAGTGTCATACTAAATTTGAACCAAGATGTGACTCAAGTGAGTAAAGATAATAACAGATTCTAGACGCTAACCTCGTATTATTCAAACTGTGTGATTCTATACATTTGTTAATGTGAGTAATTAGGGATCTAAAAGATTTTATATTATTATTTGATCTAGACAGTCCGGCAAACTGAAGTGTCACGCACGCACTAATGACGAACTGAGCTACGTAACACGGAAACAACTACCAGATATTTACAATGCTTCAGTCCGCATAACAGCGTTTACAGATTAGACTAAGTGATTTCTGTAACAGAGGACAGAAGACTAAAAGAATGGCATAGACCTTCAATGCATCTTATGGACAAAATATTCGTTCGAAGGATAGGGCGTGTCTCTGTTATTTTATTAGCCTAATGTTAAGCGCCAAAAGAACTCAGACATAATACTGACATCGTTATCCTAAGACCAGATAAAGGGTCTTGTGTAGTTATAATAGACAAAATTGAATATAAAAGTAAAATATTATGCATTCTTTGAAACAATGATAAATTTACGAGAGACTCCATTTTGGAAGATGTGAAGAATGTACAATATATGGTGACAAAAGTCTACTAAAACTCTTAAACATGAATGCGATTAACAGAGATAAATTCAACTCACTAAAGCCCACGCAGTCCCAATTACCACACATGTATAGTCTGTCCAAAACACATAAACCTAACATTCCTCTACGTCAATGTGAAGATCTCAAACCGACAAAGCTGCACAGTGGCTAGTGGAAATATTAGAGTCTATTAGAAGAAACTTCTGTAAGTTCTCATTGAAAGATACTTTTGAGGTAATTGATTGTCTTGATAACGTTGATATAAAGGACAAAACCATGTTTTCTCTAGATGTTGATTCTTTATTTACAAATATACCTCTTTTACAGACGGCTGACATTTTATGTGATTACATCTTTGACAACGATTTCCTATTACCAGTGTTCATATCTTATTTCATAAGGCGGCCTGCTTAAATCATTGGGCTACCGAAATTACTTTCCTCCAAAATGCTTAATTTCATCTGGATTTATCATTGTTTTAATCGTCCAGTTATATCAAATGACCTATACATAAACTTGCGCGATGATATAACTTGCTCCTAAGTAAACGCTGTACAATTCTTCAACGAAATGAAGATATACTTCTGATTATTAATTTACATGTGAATCCTGTATGAAGAAAAAAGTACTTTGGAGCTGAATACGCTGAAAATTTTTGTACCGTATATTCGTATACTGTCTTAAATAAAGCTTAAGCATTAAAAAAAATTTAAAAGAGTTACTGCTTCCATGTACTAATAATGTTAATTTTACATTAGAAGGAGAGCATTATTGCCAGATCGATGGGTGTTGCTATGAGAAGCCCCCTAGGCCCATTGTTAGCTGATATATATATATATATATATATATATATATATATATATATATATATATATATCAGTATCTAAATTATCATAGTTTCTGTCCACTACAGTATAAAAAGGTGTTGGTTAAGTGTTTGTACAAGTGTATTCACCGTATATGTACTGCCGATACAAGTGAAGAAGAAAGACAGCATCTCACTGAAATATTGTTAGATAACAATCACCCACTGAGATTTATTAGGCGTTACAGAAGTGTCAACCATAGAGCTTTACCAATCCAATCAGCTCCCGAAAAGGATGTTTACATATCCTTGCCGTTCAGGGGTGATCAACAAAGTCTGATCACTAGATAGAATCAAGGCCGCAATTAATAGAACTTATTATGCAGCTAAACTTATCTTCATAGAGAAAACGAGAACTATGCTGTCCTGTAAACCCTCACATTATCCGAACGATAGTGTCATATCCCAACGTGTTTATCAATTTACATGTATGTGTGGAGACAGGTACATAGGGAGGACCCATCGGTCTCTGCAGGTTAGGGCTACATAACACATTTGAAAGTGGCTGCAACAACAAATGAAATCGCCAGACACAACTGACCCCAGAAATAGATGTCCAACATCATCTATAGCGAAGCATATTATACAGACGGGTCAAAAGGTTGATTTCAACAATGCCTTTAAGTCCATATATAAAACAACATTGGGCCACATACTTAAATTCGTTGAAGCCTTGGCCATAAAAAGACTTAAACCTGTCTTATATGTCCAATAGTTATTTGTTATTACTTTAAATCTGCCTTGATAATCCAATTTAGAAACAAGGACCAATTTACTTCATAATATTTTCAACTCCTTCTTTACTTTGTTTTTTTCTCTTTTCATCTTTCTTACCCACACCTGTGCGTCTCCCTATCCATTATTTGTGACCTTGAACTGTACGCAATCTGACCTGTATTGTAATCATTCTTGCCTTCTATAAAAACTGTGTATGACGAGTTCGTGTGTGATCAGAATGTTCGAAATGTGTTGCGCAAATACATTACACGTTTCAGATAAGCTACGTCTTCCTATTGTGTTGTCTTAATGTTAAAGAATTTTTTTGGGAAACAGTAGTTCTGTATTAAACTTTTCTCCTACTTACCCTGTGAAATAACGATATTAGTAGCGATATTTTCAGATGATACTGGCTTTTTCCGCAGGAATGGTCTCCTATTCATGCATCATCCTGTATCAGAGGATTTTGAGTGTACAACAACAGTTTCCTTTTCTGTAACCTATCAGCTGGGAGAAGTACCAGTTCAAGTATCAACATTTAACGTCAATAATGACTGAACCCTCAACTTACAGGGCGAACCACTGGGACCTATATATATTATACAAGACACTGTATCTGTGGCAATCCAAGAGATTTCAAAAACAAAGATGCTAATGAACAATGTACAGCTAACCATAATACATACACCTCAATCACCTGTTATTAATTAGTCTTATCAATGGTTTAGATCTCAAATGTACTGGGCATAGAAGGCAAAACTATTGTTTACTTTTTTATGAAAATATAACGAACGAACGAACAAACAAAGTCCAGAAAAACAAATAAAATAAAGAACCTTGGTGTTTCCTGTCTGATTGAAAATAAGGCAGACGTTTCAACAGAAACGCACGCACACAAACTTGTAGGTGTATGCCTGTTGTTGTTTTTCAATCGACTATTGACAACATTGGAATTCTTATCACAATCAAGAAAACAAAACAAATAATATCACTTGTTTGTTGACATGATGTTTTTATGTTGATGTTTAAGATATTCTACACAAACTACGCACACACACACACACACACACACAACCGTATAGTTTACCATACAAACTTTGACGGTATACTATTTGCAATAGAATGGATTGCTAATCAGTTTGTATGATTCATTTTGATAGAGATGGACAAGTACCTTTAGACATTATTGCCGTTCAACAAAAATAAACAAGAATGTCAATTATAATGATGCATTCTTATCATTGTTTGTAAGATTAATCCAGACATGTGTAAAATGTGTAGAATGTATCTAATTATTTTGCATTTCATTTCCGTGAATTACTTGTTCAGCTTATTTTTTTTTTAGATAAGTGAATAAGATTGAAATTTGATTTTGTGTAAGAAGAACTGTAGACAACTGGCAGAACAGCTTGTACTGACAAGTGTTAGTCAGAATCAACGTACCCAAACTTAATCACAGTGGAGTCTTTAGCTTCACGTTTTACAGTATATTCTAAGGTTAAAAATGTAGATATTAACCATCGGAAATTGATTTTCATTCAACCTGTCAGTAGATTATGAAGATGACTAGATATTTATATATATACTCTGGACGCTAAGGTGTATGTTGTTTGAGAATAGCAATCCTGTAAAATTGATACAGCAAAGATACAACAAAGCATTTATAAAGCAGTGAAAGTTATACCAGTCAGCATTGTGTTTAGAATAGCTAATAACTTGAGAACACTGACAGAGCAGGAAGTAGATGGAATACGTCTAACACAAAATCATGTCAAATTGAAGAGGAAGCAATTAGAAGCGTAGCCTATCAATTCCTTTTGTTTGGATTATATTAGCCTGAGGATAATGTGTACAGAAACAAAGACAAAAGGTTGGTTAAACATTATTTAAGGTACAGGAAAACAACAGCTAAACAGTATGACCCATTCAGTATCATAGTTTAAAGAATGTACAATTAAAACTGATAGTGATGGTGACTAGGAAGTGATGCATATATATATATATATGTTCATGCCTTAGGCATAACCACTATATGAGGATAAAGCTCAATTATTTTGAATTGATATCAATTAAACTATAAATTGCTGTATAAACTAGGTAATTTAATATGTCATTTGATAAAAGCTACACCAAAAGATGAAATGACCTAAATTTTACAAACCAATTAAAACTAAAATAAGACTATATAGCTGAGTAATAATGCTTTCATTTGAACCTTCAGGTTTTTGCCTAAGCTACATAACCGTACATGCAAAACTTAACCAGTAATGGGTGTTTGTGAGTCAATGGTAAATGTTAAATATTATAAATTGTGCGGGCAATTGAAATGATTATAATAATACTAAAAAATAACAGTGAGAGTGGTTGATTTATGTATCAATAGGAATAATGAAGAGAAGATGAGAATGTAACTAATTTTAACAGTGAAAAGAGGTTAAAATCTTACATGCAACAAAGGTTTCAATTCACGAAAATATGAAAGTGGTGAAAGAACAACAAAAAGGTGTTAAGTTTGAATAACAGATTCACCAGGTTTAGCCTGACCAAGGAGGAGATCAAGATAGATCAAACACTTTCTGAGTCCACAGAGCACCACATCACTCACTATGGATTCCAGGCACAGGCAGATGATGAGTGGAAAATGAAATCAGATGCACACTGTGGATTCCCATACCACTAAATTACACAGGATGATTGTTTACCCGAATTACCATAGTATGCACCGTGTGTAAGAAATGAATATGAATCCTTTTGGAAAACACACACGGTTTGTTTGGTCAAAACCAAAGATTTTATTTCGTGGCTTCAACTGTTAACAGCAACCCTTCAGTGTAGTCCCTTAGTTCGTGTCACACATACATAAATGCTAGATGTTGGATTCATTGAGGAAGTTAATAAGAATAATTTGCTTTATTTCAAAACAGTACATGTGATACAGAATGGAATTCTCAGCATTTCACTACAGTATTGCATCCAGTTAGTACATTATCAATAAATAAAATTCTACATAGATTAAGGAAATCTCAGTTCGTTATGACAACAACATATTGGCATGTCGGTAGCACAGCCAAAAATTGAATAGAGTGTTTGAAGTTGTTAGAAAAGTAGATGGCAGCATATTTACTGGCGTAAGCAGAAGAAAGAAACAAAGCTGCACATAACAGAAAAAAAGAAAGAGAAAACGAAAAGAAAGAAAGAAAACGTTGTACCTTTAAAAGATATTAATTGAAAAGACAAGATCCAGTTGTTCTACTGACTATTTAATAAGTTATAGGTATCACGCCTAATGCTTTCTCTATCACACAGAACACAAGCTAAGTAGGTAGGGTATAGTTGAGTTTTGTACTTACTGGTGCGAGCATATAGTTTTCTATATAGGCTTCTGGTTCTGACTGATGAGATACAAGGGGAGAGTTGTGAATGAAGAGGGTGTTGTGAGTTAGATAAAATGGATTTAGCCCATTTTCCACATGAGTCCATGTGTCTGTCAACCAGAACATTATCAAGCTGGTTAAGTGGGACGTTGCTTACCCTGCTGACAACCTTTAAAATCCTGCTTAATAAGGTATAGTCTTTCTTTACAAATCATGTGAAATAATCGTTCAATACTTTTTAGTAACCTAAATATGAAGGTCATGGTATTAGTTTTGTGTCTCATCTTTAAGAACTAGAGGGATGACTGATTCCCCTTAGTCTGCAGTCGTATTTATCAGTGTTTACCGAACAGTATTGTAAATTATATTCACATCAATCACTTCCGTAAAATAATTTTTTTGATTACTTCTGACCAATCCAATAAGATAGATTAAGAATAGGCAAATATATTTCCCTCCTATGAAATATTCAGACTGATGTCAATTAGTTGGAGGACTTCATCATGAGTTGACATCAGTTAGAGAACCATTGGAAAACTTGGGAGCAATGTACGGCTGTTTAGACAGCCTAGTTTGAGACTCTTCACAGTACGCATCCACTGGGGCTCGAACCCAGGACCTATTGTTCACAAGGCGAGCTCGTAGACCATTAAGTCACTGAGACCCTA
Organism: Trichobilharzia regenti; assembly: GCA_944472135.2. NCBI lineage: Eukaryota > Metazoa > Platyhelminthes > Trematoda > Strigeidida > Schistosomatidae > Trichobilharzia > Trichobilharzia regenti. Next base: position 114,051,867 of record OX235262.1, on the reverse strand, counting down.
TTTTAATGATCAACCCGTGAATTCTAACTTCTGCCAGTTCACGACATAGCGCGACCACTTATCAGTACCTTCAAAGAGTAACCGTCCTCATCTTCGATCTGTTGTACCTTAGTGATCACTACTTCCCTCTAGAACCCAAGGTAACTGCCTGAATAGGAGCAGTCGCCAGTGAGCATCAGATGAAATGATGAAATTCCTACAAGATCAATACTTGAAAATTGATATCAATTACTCCAGAACAATGGGTTATAAGTATTTTGGGCTCTATCTGACAAAGCAATGCACAGGATGACACTATAGAAATGGAATATATTATATCATATAACCTAGTGACTACATTACACACCTGAAAGATAAACTCCAGTCATCATATATCAAGAAATAAACAACCATATTTATTACTATCCAGTGACCGGTTTGGCATACTTTAAATTTTGTTTAGTATGTTCACGCCCAGATATGGTCAGTTTAAGTGAATAATTGTCTAATCTGTTTATTTATGTACAGTCACCATTAGTTTTTGTTCTAAGATTTGTGTACAAAGAGTTCAAAATATGAAATAAATTCTGGCGTTTGGTAAATTCACTTAAATATATTAGTGGAATTATTTGCTTGGAGCCATAAAATCTCTTTGTTTCATCTCTTATTGAATCCTTACAATTGATTAATCCCACATAAAGTTCATCCAAACAATGGGAAATAATTTAATACACCTGTTACTCACATAGGAAACTAAAACTCTAAAGAAAAGGGAAAGGTCAAAGGTCATTAGAATGGGTTAGTCATGAAATACGCATGAATGCAGATTATCTTCTGAGGTCAAATACACTTCGTTACATAAATTTTGAATTTATAAACAATTAACTTCAACCCACTGGAAAAGAAATCGTTTGTGAAAATAGGTCATCATTTCTTCTCTGCGTGATTATTTATGTTACTTACCAGAGAAGTTAGAAATATTATCCCATTACAAATAAATCTAAAAATTTCTGAAACGTGGATTTTAAACAAAGACTTAATCACAAACCAATATTAGTTAAAAATCACTGAAAATCAAAGAGCTGTACCGACCTAGACTATTAAAAAGAGGGTACTAGTGACGTTCTCAGGAATCGGGATAGTGACCTAATTGAATAATAATCTCGTACATACAGGAAGTCATAACTAGTGAGGTCCACCACATCGCTAGTGAAGCTGATGCTTGCTTGTAGCCTTGGTAGCCGGTAGTGACTTAATGCGAATTGACAGAACTTACGATTCTTGGTCATTCAATCCCAGCGCAGTGGCAGAACACCAAAAGGTCTTGGGCACGATCCGCGGTAGGTCCATGAGTACTTAAAGCTGAAAACTCATAAATTCAAGATGATGTGATTGAATACGGTGAAAAGAAAAAATGCTTCACCTTAAATTCGGCGATCACTTATTCAGTCAGATTTGACTTAATATTACGAGGAAAATTAGATTATGCCAATTATAGCAATTTAGATATATCCAAACCCCATTCTAGTGTTTAGATCATAATCATAATGCTCTGTGTATTATCTTTGCCACAACTCATAGCATACTTACTTTAACGTCCTTCAGCTTCCTAATATTAGATGCGAGAGGTGTAACTCTGGCGCGCATAAATCATGTGGTTATCAGTTAATACATCCTATCGTACTTCTCGAATAAAGACACTCAGACAAGCAGAAAATGTTGGTAAGTCGAAAATGTCTGAACAATCCAGTATAAATTTTCTATCTTCATTCTTTAAATTTTCAGATCACATGGCGGAATTCGCTCACATATAATTAAAAAAAATATTTCGAAATTGTGTATTTCCTGGATAACTTCTAAATAACACAAGATCTAGAAAGCATCAGTATCGCAGAGCTGACGTTTAAACAGGCCTACCTATTTATATAAAGTCACATTTGCAGTTTACGCAGTTTGAGGTGAAGTTTCACCAAAGTTTCCTTTGGAAACCAAAATTATCCACATCACAAAATATGATCCACCTGCTACCATAAGTAGCAATCAAGCATAATTTTTTTTCATTATAGCTTGATTTCACACCGTTTTTCGGTACATGTATGGAATTTTCAGCATGTGCTTTCGGTAGCCCAAATTTTTCAGGCCGACCATAGATATCAGGTGTGCGTCGGCCACGGATCGAACCCCGGACCATGTGAACGGTCGGCGAAAGTCCTAAGCGCTGTGCCACCGATGCGTGCATAACACTCTATACTACTGGCTGACTAAGATGAGTTGTAACTCATTCCCATCAACCCGCGATGCTCACTAACCAGATATATACTGAGTCACACCGAATACGCAGATGATGAGTTCGGCTGTCTGGTTAGCAAACACTACTAGTTGGTATGATTGGTATCCAACTACTCGTATCAATCAATCAGTAGTATATAGTATCGTGCGTATTTCTATAAGGTTAGGAAGAAAACACTTCCGCCTTAATGGATTCAAAGTAAGGTTCCACCACCTCTAGATGCTTTTAGCACTAGATTGTAAAACTTATAACTGTTAACACATTTAACTGAACTAATTTTTTGATGCTCAACGGTGAATAAATAAATCTGAAGGTGATGAACACTATATATATATATATCCCAGAACCACCTAGTAAAGTGATTAAAAAGCTGTATTTACAGAAAAAAAAGGAGAATAAAACTTAGGCAACCTGTCACAAACCATTGCTTTTTTCTCACAATCAAAAGTAAGTCTATTCTAGGGAAATTGTTTATGTTCTTTCTCTACGTTCTGTTATAAAAATTCACACCTCTAGCATTTTTATCTATCAGTTAAACTTATCTGCTGCTTATATTAAATGTATACAAAAACTGATAGTAAAATTATTTTTTCAGAACATTAAAGAGTATTTTTCTCTCTCAACCCCCCACCCCCACCACCAAAAAAGCAGTACAGAAATAAGTCCACACAGTAGGTATATAAAAAATCTTGACGGAATGAATCTTAGCTGGTTTTATTACCTTGGTTTAAAGAAAGAAGTGCAAATCAACTTTCCAAAGAAAATGATAAATAAATGAGGTGGAAGAGTAAAATATTTAGAAAAGCAGTAGATATAACAATTTCACTACAGTACAGAGACAAGTGTTTATCATATTTATAGGAAAGTTGGGAAGTTAACACACTTCTATGAGTGTTTGTGTGTGTATGTGTGGGTGGGTGGGTGTGCATTTGTGTATCTTTGTAACAGTAGATGAGGGCAATTAGAAATTTGAAGTGCATCTTTGTGATGGTTAACCAAAGCTGTTGAAAAAGAATCACTAGGAGATGTGTTAGTTTTGTCGTATCTTTTCATCTTGCTGAAATTCATTCACGATAACAGATTGATTGATTGGTTGATAGAGTATTTTTATTTTAAAATTTGAGATCTTCAAAACATAATTCCCGTCAAAAAGAGTGGGAATAAGATGACAGGAGTAAAAAAGAAAATCTTTCATAGGAATATGTTTAACTTACAACAAATCAGTAGGAAACACAAATAGACGGGGGGAGAAATTTACCGCTTTAACAAATTATGATTGAAACTTTAAGCTGAGGACTTATTCTCCAATAAGATATTGCATTTATATATCCCTAAATATGTTGAGCGCGTGTTCTGTAAATCTCTCTACAAGATTCTGAATGTTAGATTCATACACTGGGCATACAATATCACCAGCTGTCACATAACCGGTGTCAAATACAGTTCTGTAATGATTACTAGTAAGCTAATTGAAATGATATTCTGGTTTTCGTTTATTTTGACCAATGGGATTATTTGGTAATCAACACAAAGTGCTTTGAGAGGTACTGCACAAAATCACTGAAATTTACAGGAGCTGTTGCAAGTAGAAACTGAAATTTCGATAAATGAATAACAGTCTTCTTATTCATTATGTGTGCTTTTGTCGAATGAAAGTAATCCATAATCATTCAACTCATGAAGAATTTTCAACATAGAATATAAGGGATATACAGAAAGAGGGGAAGAATCTCCTTAGTTTATGCAAGGAGTACACTATATGAATTACACCACTTAGGTAACTGTCTTACATAAACAAATCATACGAAAATTTGCATAAACAATGTAAATTAATTGTAGTGAATTTTATTTAATCTAATTCCTGTAAAACTCAAGTAGAATCCACTCTGAAAGCTTATGCATCATTTCCAAGTTTTTCAGTTCAAAAATAGGGACCAAAGTATGACAGAGATCAGTAAAAACGTATCACCAGCTGCCTAGATAACAGTGACAAAAAAACCTGGCGTTCTTCATGAACTTTCCAAATGACATCGAAAGCAGCTGAAAGAACTGAAGGATATTGAAAATCTGGTCATGCCACGGACAGATAAAGGTTCTGGAAATGTCCTCCTGAACAGATCAGATTACCTAAGTAAACTCTCGCTGATACTATCTGATGATAAGAAATTTCAGAAGGAATGCTGACAACTCGTTGTGAAGATTCATCTACGAAAAGCCCACATAAAACGAACAGTTTATCAACTTTCAAAGTTATGTGCTTCTAAGCAGATAGAAAAACGTAATATACTCTCTTTCCTAGAGGATTCACAAAATGTGCACTGAGAATTCTATTGACAAAGAACTGTGAAATCTCCAAGGGACCTTCATAGAAAATGGTTTCTCACCCACGCCTGCAAAGCTTCAAGTCGCCCCCCTCAAATGCTGATACTTAACCTCGAACTTAAAAGTGACACTGAAGAAGAACTTCTTTGTAGCTGACTTTCGAAGTCCATCAGTAGAACCTACTTCACCGCCAGCCTACGAGTAATATTTTCCTGCAAGAAACGATGTAACCTGCACGTGGAATATTAGTTGTCACATTGAGCCGAGCACATTTTGCGTACTATGTGTCCGCTTGCAAAACGCGCTCGGGAACATTGTCCAGCATGGTTGGCAAAGGGAGAACGCAAGGATGTATAAAGTTTGGGAACAGAACGTCTGGTGAATTCAGGAATTTAGCTACATTTGAAAAGTTCATCAGAGTCAAATACAAGATCCGATCAAACCTATCAAAGGAAGTGAAATCAAGACATCTGAGAACAGTGGAGGCACTAGCGATCCAAAAGCTCAAGCCCGTGTTGTGTTCAAAAGAAATACGTCCAACCGTTGTCTCTATCTTGGCCATCATGTAAAGTCAGTCCCATCAATAACTATTATCCTATTAATTTACTTATCCAACCTTCCTGTTTATTTCTGTTATTTTAACGTTTTTAAATTCCTATCTACATTACTAGATTTTTTTATCCGAACTTCCTGTCCACTTAGTTATTACAACATCCTTAATCCGTAACTGAACAAACAGTCAAGTTTTTCAGTAATTATGATCTCATCATGTCTTTTTTATCCAATCTATCCGATTATTATAATTTTATTAATTTGACGTTTGACCGGCAATAATTTTGGAACTCCCTCACACATTTACAGCTTAGTCGATGACATCGTTGAAAAGAAAATCTCCTTTGCTGCAACCATCTTTTTAAAAAAAAACGTTTCACCTACATGTTACCTTCGATGAAAGTAGATAGAGAGCTTTTGTTTAAATTAACAAAATGAACACTTCTCGCACACCAGTCAATATCTAATTAGATCTCCGAACAAAATCTTTTCAAAAATATAAATTGGCTTAAAATCTGTCATCTCATATGTATATTCTGCTTGGAGGAATAAACATATGAACTGTGATTTCTCCTGTAGAAACAAGTTTTATTAACTAATGAGTATACATCGGTGGCAAAGAGGTAGAATTCTCGCCAACCACTCAGGTGGTCTAGGGGTTAGATCTCCGGCCGACTCACTCCTCTATCTTGCTAAGCCGGCAATAAGACTGGTAAAGAAGGAAGGTTGGGTACGAGGCTAGAAACCTCATCCTGTTAAAATAAATACCACTTCTACCCAAACTTCAAAGCTCTAGCTTGTAGCCCTGTATTCTACTGGGAACGTAAAGGAAGGAATAAAATAATAATAATAATCTAATAGGTATATTTCGTTGAATATGAAAGAGTCACACTACGAAAACTTTTATGTGTGAAAAATATGAGTAAAATACAAGTGGAACATATTTTACTATTAAAGTTACTGAATGATAGTATTTGTAAGTGCACTGTCGTTTCTTTACCGTTCGAGATTATCTGCGCTAGACTGGAATCAAACTGGAAAAACATTTTCTTTCCTCATTTGATATCTCTGAAAATAAATAAATTCTTCATTTGTTGTTGCTGTGTTGCTCTCCGGTATGAGAGACAAAATACAAACATAAAACTAAAGCGATGAAAAGCACTTTTTACTTGAAAGCGGTATAAATGTTTTAAGTCAGACATAAAAAGGAAGTTTTCGAAGTTGTATAGTTATAACTGATATGATTTTTTTTCTTTCACGTCCCCCAGTGGAAAATAGGGCTTCAACCTAAAGACTTAAAGTTTCTGTAGCAATGTTTATTTTACAGGATAGGGTTGCTAGCCTAATGCCCAACCTTTCCTCTTTACCAGCATTAGTTTTGGCTTAAAGAGGTAAAGGAGTGCGTCGGCCGGGGATCGAACCCCAGACCATGTGCAAGTTTGGTGAGCGTCCTAACCACTATGCCACCGATGCAAAACTGATATGATTATGAACAATAAATTGTGTGTGAAACGATAACCAGTAAATAATACTGTTTCACTGTAAGCAAATTAATATGGAACGATTACAACTTCAGGATTTCAGCATGAGCTGACATTGGTTAGAGAACCATTGGAAAACCTGGGAGTACTGGACAGCTGTTTCGTCCTAGTTTGGGGCTCTTCATCAGTACGCACCCACCGCCAGGGTTCGAACCCAGGACCTTCCGGTTACAAGGCGAGCTCGTATACCATTAAGCCACTGGGACCCGATCCAATGGTCCTTGAATTCTAACTTCTGCCAATTGACGACATAGCGCGGCCCCAGCCAATGTCTTCGGGGGAGTATTTGTCCTCACACCCGACCAGCTGCACCCTTCTGGTCACGACTTCTCACTAGAACCCAAGGTAACTAGCTACCTGAATAGGGCCAGTCGCCAGTGAGCATCTCATTGGTGTTCAAGTGTTGGTTTGCTCACTGGCGACTGGCCCTATTCAGGTAGGTAGTTACCTGGGTTCCAGTGCAAAGTCGTGACCAGAAGGGTGCAGCAGGTCGGGTGTGAGGACAAATACTCCCCGAAGACATTGGCTAGCGGTCGCGCTATGTCGTGAATTGGCAGAAGTTAGAATTCAAGGACCATTGGATCGGGTCCCAGTGGCTTAATGGTATACGAGCTCGCCTTGTAACCGGAAGGTCCTGGGTTTGAACCCTGGCGGTGGGTGCGTACTACTGAAGAGTCCCAAACTAGGACGAAACAGCTGTCCAGTACACCCAGGTTTTCCAATGGTTCTCTAACCAATGTCAGCTCATGATGAAATCCTGAAACCAATCAAATCCCTACAAACCAACACTTGATTATAACTTCGATGAATATTCAGCGACGGTAAAATGAAACTGAGTAAGCAAGTTCGAGTTAATTCTGCCTTAGTGTTCAAAACGATTTTTAAAGAGCGTTCACTGTTAAAAGAGCATTCAAATGCCCCCAAAATATACCCATTATTATTATTATTATTCTCAGAGCAATAGCCTATAGAATTCTTATCTCATCCAAATTTGCAACTCATGTCCACACACTTAGTTCAAATGAATCATTTCCTACTTATTTTTGAAGAGAAGTGGAGTCAGAGTTTTGAGAAAAACACTCTAAAATCTTAATCATATTTTACCTACTCAGAGTTAAAAAAAAAAACAACAGTAAAATAAGTTTGTTCTGTATCAAAACATTTACTTCAAATGACACTCAATTACTCTAGAAATCTAAGTATTAGTGATTGTCATGGTTACGTATAGACATATCACTGTATCCATGAGCATATGTAAATCGAACATATGTTTAATAAAGAAAAAAATTGGAGTAAGTGGAAAAATTGATGACCAAAGAAATTTTAGTGGAGTTTCTATCAGGTGAAAATTGTGAAGGTTTCAAGTCTGACCATGGACTGAGAACCAGGAAGTACTGGACATCTATTTTGTCCATAATTGAGACTATTCAGCGGTACTCATTCGTGACCCTTGACTTCTGCAGGGAGAAGTCGTAATCCATTGGGTTCACCAGGTTGGGTGTAGTGGCTTGCACTGACACTAAAAATCCCGAACTCAATGGCTAAGGGATCCTTTCCCAGTGGCTAAACCGTCATCAAGCTCACTTTATGACCTGAAGATTCTAGGTTCCATCCCTGGTTCATGGAGTTATGTGTGTAGTGTTGAATAATCACAAACAAGGATGAAACAGCTGTCTAGTACTCCCCAGCAGTTCTCTAAGTGATTTCAATCTCTGATGACACTTGAAATCAATTAAATTCCTAAAAACTTACACTTAAAAATTCTGAAGGTTATTTAATCAGAAATTTTTTCTGCTTGAAGACAAGATAAAGGACTGGTAGGAATATTCTCAGTACCACCATGTGACACTGAAAAATTGCAATCGTTTGAAAGTTGCACACAATAAATCCTTTTTTAACTGAAGAGGAAATCTTGCTGAGCACCTTAGGTTAGGATATTGTCGATAAGAATTAAATGTGTTCAGGCTGATGAAAAAGTTCGCATGGAGAAAAGCTATCAAAGTGAAATTCACGGTCAAGTAATTCAGAAACTACTGATCCCAGTCTAGTTTCCTGATACATATATGCGTCTACATGTTTAAGAAATGCATTATTAAATAAAAGGCTGTGTATCGTTGAATACTAAGTCGTTTTAACCACGCATCAGTTGTGTTTCTGCATGACTTGTCAGGAATTTGCATACCATCATACCATCAAAATAAAAACGAACATGCATGATTAAGTTGCACTTGAGTGAATATCAAGACATAAAATGAAAACAATAGCGGATGAAGATTATCTGTCGTGTATCATATCGTATCATAAGTGGTGATCCCAGTAGTTTCCTGTTATTTTTAATGAATAACCCTTAGAAGGATATGTTTCAAACAAAAAACTTCATTTTGTAAACAGATTGCCCAGGCATATATAGCCTTTCTTTTAATAACAGAAAGAAATCTAAGTTTTACAAGTTCCAGCTTTTCGGTGGAATTTCTTATCCCTATTAAAGCCGTCAATGACTGAAAACTACAATTGAGAAATAGATTATTTGTAAACCGTGGTCAACTCAGAAAGCGTGTGGTGATTGCAAATTTTTTGAATTTTCCTTTAATAGTAAAACCAATAATTATGGCTAAGTGAATTCAAACTTCAAAAGGTGTTTATACTGAACTTTTCTTTGAGTTAGAATAACACTAGTCATGTGCCCCGTTGCTCAAAATTTGGCAAATTGGAAAGCCATGAGGAGATGTTAAAACATAAAAATTTGTCAAGCACAGAGCCTGATTACCACCAGTGAGACAAACAAACGGGATGCAAATGCTGCTGGTTGATTGATTGATTGATATGAGACATTGGATACCACTCATATCAATCAGTAATGTTTGTTAACCAGGTCAGAGTGGTCTAATTACCAGACAGCGGTTTCACTCGTTTTGGGGCTGAACTCATCAGCAGTTTACCCTGTATGATTCATTTTAAATTATTTAAAGTAATCCCAGAGTATTTAAGGAAAAATCAAAAGAAAAGATTATTGACGATCAATAAAATCCGAATAATTCTGCATGAAGAAACTGTGGCTCATACAGCAAACTGTTCAGAAAAATTTTGTTTTGATTTTTTCTTGAACACGCTGAGATTATTTTTTATAAGTAATTCATAAGGATTCAATCTGACTTGGCGCTCAAATTATTCCAGGATATTCGTAACATCTGCAGTCTAGTATGTCTCAGTTACTAAAAGTGAATCATTTGAAACCACGCGAATTCGATTTAAGGTACTACCAGTTCGTCAAATGGTGCTAAACGAAGCACAACGACCTTCCCGTGTTTAGGTCACTTCGATACGGCTAGCAATCAGTGCTGGTTGACGTAAGTGGGGAATCCAACTACTTACACCAACCAATCAGTAGTATACAAAGTCATGCATGCATTTACGCTTGATTTTTTTTTAATTGTCATTTGTGGTATCAACCACATCACATATTGTGATCTGAATAATTTTGGTTTGCAAAGGAAGCTGCGGTGAAATTTCACCTCGAGCTGAGTAAACAAACAAACACACGAGATAAACAACCAATCGAATATATATATGAAGAAATGTGTACACTTGATTTTACGTCGAAGCATAGGAAACTATAACAGACTGTTTAACTGACTAAAATGTTCACAAACACAACACAAGTACACACAATATCTGTGACTACCATTTACTGGCTAAATGGATAATACACTTGTTATGCCTTAACAAATGTTAATACCTTTTCATAAAGGTATCTTATGTTGTTTTTTTTGCATTAAAAAAACAATAGCCCGAATTTGAATGGTATCGAATTTCCTTCAAAGACAGATGTATTAAGGACTTTTAATGCGCAATGCACACACATGCACACATAACACAACTTCGTATAAGTAGGCGAATGAACAAGGCTGTACACATTCATCGCTATATCATAGACTTAAATCGTAAAGTAATGAAATAATTTCAGCTTCGTATCATTATTATTATTGGTATTATTTCGTGATACATCTGAGATTTCAATATATTAAAAATTCCCATAGTAAAATTTAGAACAACACATTTGAGCGAACAACATTGTTTTCAATTAGATCTCATCAGGCTTAACTCTAATATATATAAGTTTACAAATAAAAATTCAAATATAAACCAATCATGGTGTTTTGTCTATAGGATAATACGATGGTGAATATAAATTGTGCAGTTAGTCATAATAGTGGTAATGATAATATTAATAATAGTAATAATAATAATAATGGTCTTATCAATAATAAGGATGAAAAAATGAGGCAATCTGTGATAACACGAATAATGAAAAACAGTATGATTAAACAAACAATTGTTCAGGTGGAAGTAGTCGATAAAGGCTAGTAAAAACAAATGAACCGATTACGTAATGTTAGATTGTAGGGGAAGGAAATGAAACACGTTTATAATGAAGATAAGATTAAGGGATGATAAGAAAGGGGTTGGAAATATAAATAAGGGGTGGTGTAGAAGTCTTTCGTTGGTTATGTCTTATTAGGCCACGGGAGGGATAATGGCTGCACGAACTTCTTTTGAATGCATAGTTTAGGTTTAATAGTTCGAATGCCTATCGCCTCAGCTGTGTGCAGTAGACGAATACGAAGTCTATTAGAAAGATTCGGAGGGATACGATGAATTACTTTGAAGGCTTTCGTTTTATCGACTACATGACCACTATCAATTAGATGTGACAGAATTGAGCTACGGATTGTTTTTGTCTGTCCTTTGCCAAACCACGATGGGAGATGTTCACTAACACGTTGGCTAAGCTGTCTAGTAGTACGCCCAATATAACTGTCACCGCAGGTGCAGTTGAATTGATAAATACACATAGATGTGGCAAAACTATCAAGCTTATCCTTCGTTTGCGTCCCAATCATTCGTCGGCTAGAGAATGACAAACATAGGTGTGCTGCGTAAAATGTTCTACGTATACTCCTTGAAAGTCTTTGGAATAGAATCTCACTAGATAAGTCCCCATTAAATTGTAACTTAATAAATAGAGGTTTCTTATGTGCAGAGAGTCACAGGTTTCTTCTCTGATGGTTTCATATGTTTCTTTATGAAACTACTCGGATAACCCATCTCCGTCAAGGAATCGTGAATATATTCAAATTCCTTTTGTAAGAGGTCCTCCGTACATATCTTCCTTGCTCTGCTCGCGAGACATTTTACAAGATTCCTTTTATATTTAATGGGCACGTAACTAAGGAAGTGTGTGTACTGCCCTGTGAATGTGCTTTTTCTGTACACACTTCTCCCAAGTGACCCATCTTCTCTCCTACTTAGCAAGACATCCAGGAAATGTAGTTTATTCTCCTGCTCCTCTTCACAAGTAAAGGTAAGCGAAGGGTGGATGTTGTTGAATTTAAGTAGCAACTCGTCTATGTTAACCTTCTCATCAGCTAAGATAAATGTATCATCGACATATCGGTAATACATATCCAACTCCTTGATGGTATCCTTCAATTTCCCGTTTTCAAGTTTTGCGAGAAAGAAGTCAGCTAATATTGGGCCTAATGGTGAACCCATAGCTATTCCATCTACTTGTCGATAGTATGAATTATTGAAGACGAAGTGAACATTCATTGTGCATTTAAGAAGTAATTCTTTGAGGCTACACAAGGGGATTCCTAAGTCTAATTGCCTATCGGTGATTTCTTGACAAATATAATCCACTGTTTCCAAAAGCGGTACGTTAGTGAATAGTGATGATACATCCATGGATAACATGCGTTTACACCTCACATTAGTCTCGGATATTTTAGAAATAAAGTCGAAAACATCACTAATTCTATGTTGCACGATTTCTCTGTGCAAAGGACCCAGGATCTTAACTAACCACTTCGCTGTTCCGTGAAATGGAGAGTTATACATATCTAAAACAGGGCGAAGAGGAAGACCCGGTTTGTGCACTTTTGGTAGACCGTAAAGACGTGGAGTATTGGTACCCGTAGGTTTCATGGACTCATACGTTATTATAAACGTATTACATTTCCTTCCCCTACAATCTAACATTACGTAATCGGTTCATTTGTTTTTACTAGCCTTTATCGACTACTTCCACCTGAACAATTGTTTGTTTAATCATACTGTTTTTCATTATTCGTGTTATCACAGATTGCCTCATTTTTTCATCCTTATTATTGATAAGACCATTATTATTGTTATTACTATTATTAATATTATCATTACCACTATTATGACTAATTGCACAATTTATATTCACCATCGTATTATCCTATAGACAAAACACCATGATTGGTTTATATTTGAATTTTTATTTGTAAACTTATATATATATTAGAGTTAAGCTTGATGAGATCTAATTGAAAACAATGTTGTTCGCTTAAATGTGTTGTTATAAATCTGAGAAACAAGTGAATAAAGATTAAAGCTCAGATTGAAATTGTATATGTGAATAAATAAGTAATCACACTGAAATTTTGTGATATTAGTATTCCTTAACCATTTATAGACAGAAGAAATATGACAAGAAAGACAAATAAATAAGTAGCTCTTTATAGGTTTTCTATCCACATATGGCTTCCTTTCAACGTGCCACTTTTAATCTTTATATATAATATAAAGAAGGTAGTGAAAGGAGGTCATGACCATTCTTGTTTTCGGATTTTATCAAACTCAAACAGAATTATTTAATGCAATTTTAGATTTTTCCCGTCTATTGATTGGATCGAAGTGCTCGGTCTCACGTTGACATGTTGTCTTCTTGGTAAGGTGCTTCGACGATGCCAGGACATGTAATTAAAAGTTAATTGGTGGATAGTGACTAGCAGTGCACTAGCATCTGCACAACAAATCAACATGCCAACCTGAGACGGAGCACTTCAGTCTAGTCAATCGACGAGAAAATTTTAAAATTGAATTGAATAATTAATATGACCCGTTGCACAAGAGGTGGCTTCCATGGCCCAAGTGATCTAGTGGATAATGCTTTGGAGTTGTAAACTATGGGTACTGGGTTCGAGCCTCAGTGAGAACATAGCCACTCACTGCGGAATGCAGGTGTATCCAGATGACGAGTCCTGGATTCCACTGCTAATCACCATCCACCAACTAACTTCATACAGAATAAGTTTCAGCACAATGGTTGATTGAATACCTAGAAGTGAATATTTCTCTTGTAACAATATCAGTACTAATAAGCATTTAATTTCTTTTCTTCGAGTACAAATTCAGGTTTATCAAATAAACACTGGAATTAATGTACCCGTATTAGTTAATCATACGGGAAGTTATAATCCTGTGTACCTAATATACAAAAGTAGCAGATGTATACAAAAGTCTTTCAGAAGAATAAATTATGTAAACATTCTTCATTGGACATGAAAGAAACTTCCGCTTGTTTATGAACACACAAAAAAATGTATCTGATAAAGAGGGGAAATAAGAAATGAAGAAGAGGGACAAAGAGAGAAAGAGAGAGAGATATGAAACGACTTATCAGCCGCATTATTATAAACTTAGGAAATAAATTCCATTTTTCACTTAATCCTTAAAAGGTGCACTATAAGTTTATCTATCTAACCAGATGCACTATTCACATTCATACATATAGGAACATAAATATTCTATTTTTCTAACCTACTAATGGGTAAATAATCTAATGAAGGAAACATTTCCACGTAATCGTGAGTAGTTAGATAAACTGGATTTCACCTTCGAAACGTGTTTTAACAAGAGACAGACTATTATAAGCATTATTACTAAGCGCGAAAAGATCAATCGTAATCTATGACTTCTTTCGGATCATTTTTTTTAAATTATAGACGAAATATTTATTACTGGACATATTGTTTAGACACAGGTGAACAGTCTAAATATGACATTTAAGAAATAAAAATACTGATATCACTGGATATGAACGTCATTTGGTGTATGGAATCCGAGGAAAATGAAGACGAGAACAATAATTCTGTTTTAGAAGCGGTTAGGACGCTTGCCTACCATGCACATGGTCCGTGGTTCGATCCTCGGCCGACGCACACCTTTACCTCTCTAAACCAGAAATAATTCTGGTAAAGAGCAAAGGTTGGGCATGAGGCTAGCAACCCCATCCTGTAAAATAAACTCTGCTACAGAAACTTCAAGCTACTAGCTTGAAGCCCTATGTTCCACTGGGGAACGTGAAGGAAAAAAAAGAAGACAAAACAAAGTTAGAGCAGAGAATAATCTTTCTGATAAATCTATCTTCCGGCTCCACGATTATACATACATACATATATATATATACATACATATATATATATATACATATATATATATATACATATATATATATATATACATACATATATATATATATATATATATATATAATATTCTGCAATGATTCTGTTTTATGTTAATTTTAAAAGGTCTACTGATTTGAAAACCATCAAAATTGAACATGATACTCCCTATATTGCCCTTAAAATGGTCCATCGCACTATCTGCAGTATTTAAAATAAACATTGTCGTAGTGGAGAGATTGGAGATCCTGATAGGCGAATAAATTATAAACACATTAACACAATCGTCTAATTAAGAGGGCTGTTATAGTAAATTAGAAGAGGAAGTTCAACAATAGTGTCCGGGGAGTGCGAATGCTCCAATGACCTTGAACGCATGCCAGTCGTTGACTAACGACATCTGTAATAATTCTAGCGCAAGTATGACCACCGTTCATGAACTCAGGTGCAAATTTCACTCAGATCACATTTTTAAATACTATCTGAATGATGGATTGATAGCACATGGTTGCAGATGTAGTTGTGATGCTTCAGTGAACCTGCAACAGTATACACAAATTATTGATGGGTATATATTTAGATGTACGGAGTGTAGGAAACGAACGAGTGTTCGTACTGGTAAGTGACACACTCAGTTAATTCTTTTCTAGGAACTTTCTTTGACGAATATACTGTTTATTTGCCATTACTGGATATTGAAGGTCGGAGTGACGTCAACGGCCACTCAGACAGGAAATACCTTGACGTCAACTGTGCAGTGGCTTCAGTTTTTCCGAGATTTAGCCTCATGGAAATTGAATAACGTTACACAAGTGTTTGGAGGAGTTGGCGTTATCGTTCACATCAACGAAACAGTGCTGATAAAGAAGAAATACAATCGTGGTGCTAACAACGCTTGGGTATTGGGAATTTATGACACCCAAACTCAGAAGAGGAAAGTGGAGGTGACTGCAGACAGCAGTGCCGACATCTTTTTGCCTATTATTCAAAGACTCGTTATCCCCGGTACCACTATTCACACCGATGAATGGGCTGGATATAATCGCTTATCGGATTTGAGGTATATACACAATCAGGTAACCTATTCGGATGATTTCGTCGATCCTACAACAGGCATTCATACTAATTCAATAGAGGGTTCCTGGGGGAGATTAAAAAGTAGTAAAACAGCAATAAACGGCTCTCAAAAACAAGTTACTTTTGATCACCTGGATGAATATATGTATAGAAATTGGTTTAATTTAAAAAATGACATTCCTCCTTATTATTTTAAGCCATGTCAGAGAAAAATACCCTGTTTAATGCGTTTTCATGCATTTTCTTGTAAATACACCGTCATTTTTTGTCCAATAATTCCTCACGTTTATGATTAGTCGGCTCAAGTTCACTCTTGCGTTCTCCTCCCTTGGGACGTTATTGCTGAACTTTGTCAATTATAGAAAGCACAATAAAGATTTTTCTCACCATCTAGTCTATAGGCTTTTATGATGATCTCAGATGATCATAACAAAAACATTTATTGTTGAGATGGGCGTCACACAATCCTTTTTTTTAGCTCCTATCAAATAAGATGTTTAAGGTTGATAAAATGATACACAATGAACACATTTTAACTTATTGAATATACCGCTGGCGTCATTTTTGATCTAACTCCTAGTGAAATATACCATTATCCTCCGAAAAAATTCATGTTTTTACCTGCTCCACTACCTACTCATTAAGAATAAACTGACTTTTGTTTTTCCCGTATCAGCACCGGTGAAAAAGGAGTACATAGAATTGTTCATAGCATATAGGATGTGACACTATCAACCAACTATACTAAATTCATTTAACTCAGAAGTGACAAGTTTACTGGAAACTTCACAGAAAGAGAATACTTTAACGGGGATAAAAAGAAACATAACTAGAAAGGAAATGTAAAACAGAGAACAAACGTTAACATTTATCATTATTTGATAAATCTTTCATATAGATGAACCAGTCAAAAAGTACCACATTATTGTTAGCCTTGACGACAAACAAATAAGTGGCACAAGTGAATTAGGCGACAAATGAAAACAGAAAAGATACAAAACGTAAACTAAGAGAGAGGCTCAACAGTTTGTTTTTGTATATATATATATATATATATAGTTACTATGGTAAGAAAATGGATACTTTGATTGATGAAAACGATTAGTGAATCTGTATGGAGAACAGCGCATGCACGCACGAACACACACACAGAAAAAGACACACAGAAGAGTAAATAATAAAACTGTCTGAAATTTATCCGTTGGGAAGATAAAAGTTTCTAGTTTTAAGAAAATTTATTCAAAAAAAAGAAATGGAAAATACGAGTAATGAGTCATAGTTTATAGACTAAAACATTCTTTGATTATTGTATAAGGATAAGTGAATAAAAACTATCTGGTATATAGGTTGCATTTATCCTAACCAGTTTCATATAATGCGCCACAATAAAAATCTTCCAGCTTAAACAGAAACCGGATGTTTCTTATATGTCTTATTAAAATATTTCCATTAGTGAAATGATTATTTATATTTGAATTATTTTAACTGAAAACCAGTTAGACAAATAGGAAATATGTATATATGATTTTACATTTACTTGTCGGATGTAAGTTGTATTTAGAAAAACATGTTTCTTTAATCTACACTGACAGTGATCTTTCACTTGGATTCATTCTAAACTTAATATTGATGTTTACTATGAATAAAATAGAGGAGTTTTGATGGTATTAGATGTTTGTAGGCAATCGGAAAGAAGCCTTGCTAGACATAGGTTTTGGGCTAGCTAATAGTCACCGGTCAACAGGGCGTATCTGTAACCTCGAAGGGATTCATGTCTCCTCTGAGATTCGAACGGGTTTCAACCAGTGCTGCAGTCAGAGACGTTACCACTGAGCTATTGAGGTTCGCGATTGACCTCCTGTAGGACTGTCGTGGATACTTTGATTAGACACTAGTAACTAGTGTGATGTGTGTAGTCCTACCTTTGGTGCATACTGAATCCTATCAGTCCGGTTTGCAATGTGACCACTAATCTAGGTAGCTCGTCATCACAGTGCACTCATTGATTTGATGATATTGCATGGTTGGTCACATTGCAAACCCGACTGACAGAATTAAGTCTGCAGCAAAGAAAGGACTAGACACGTCACACTAGTTACGAGTGTTCAATCAAATTAGAAGAGTATTTGATATGGAATTAAAATAAAAGAGTTGGTACTTTTTGTGTAATTTATCGAAAACAAATTTATTGAAAATCATTATTTTTTGTTGTTGAGAAAATCAAGCAAAGGCTTACCAGTGTAGATTCAAGTAATGGTAGTTTAACTAAGTTCATCCTTTTCTTCATTCTCATTTCTCAAAGATTGAAGCAAAAGAATCATCTGACAAAGTTTGTGACTGTAATTATCTACATTCAATGAGGTCGATAAGCTCATTTAATGGCTCACTAACCTATGCAATCAACTCTCAGCCAGTGGGTACCGAGTTCAAGTCCTGCTCCATATACTTCAGCCTGTCCAACTTAGTAATATCATCAACCCTTATACAGTGAGTGTGCAAGGAAAAAGGAAGACCTGTTCCAGGAACTGAGTTCAAGCATACGACACAAACAACATGAATCTATTGTGCTGTAAGAGGAGTAAATTTCCCGCTGCAGCGATGTTCAAAATTGATACAAATTTATGTGTTTGGTTATTTTCAAGGTGGATTTCATCAGGAATCCATATCAGTTAGAGTAACATTTAAAAGCAGCGAGCACTGGACAGCTTTTTGATCCTAGTTTGGAGCGCTCAACCTGAGGACACTCTGATGTCATTAAGTTCGACTCCTGGTTAATGGCTGGCATAATGAGTCATGGGCTATTATTCTTTGTTCATGGACCATGACTATAGTGAAGATAACTGCCCCCCAAAACACACTTCTTCATATCGGATACATCTCAGAAGCAAAAGAGAAACCGGTGAAAATCTTAAGAATTGATGAAACCTACCTACAAATATAATCACTAGAAAATGTTTTATTCAATTCAAAAGACGCAGTATTCAAGTATGAAAAATTGATCATTGTTTACAGAGGGAAATGAAAATGATTAGGTCTCATATTTTGGTCGCCCACTATATTTATAAACATTCACTGAGAAAGAATTTACTAACTTTCTGACAAGTAGAATGCAGTCACAAGTTGTGGTTTGAATAGCACAGTGTCAATGACATTGATTACTAAACTGGATTAATGTTTAATGGCACATCATTTCCTTCAACTGTACAGATACATCTTGTTGACGAGTGCTCCTATGCACAAAATCTAAACCAGGGGTTTTATATACCGCTTACCTTCAACTATCTAACAGCAACCTCAAGTACACCATGATAACAAGTCATCTGGCTTGGTTGCCACACTGCAAACTTAACTGACAGGATTTCGATAGCAGCAGACACTAGACAGATTGATATTGGCAAACACTGGACGCTTTTGCATTGGGGAAACATAAGACCAACAGGTTAACTTTTAGCAGCATCGCACTCCGATAAAATGCCAGTCGACAGTGATGATGACCGTATACTTCACATTAACAAATTAAAACCGAATTTATATTTAACAAAACCAAAAAGGATAAAAACATCAATTTTAATCAAAGTGGCAACAAGTAAAACAGTGCAAAAATGCATCAAGTTGTGTAATTCAACAGCCACAAATCTCAGACTGCAGGATAATGACCTGATTTTAGATCGAGAAAACAAACTATTTTGACATTACATGTTTTCAGTCGCACGTGATAACGTGATAAATCAATGTAAGTATTAATTATCCTATAGAAAATGTGAAGAATGGTAGATTTTTCACTCAATTCATTTTTTCTCTCACCACTCTGAATTAACAAAAATGCCTTTTTTTTCAAATTACGACTAAATAATTACATAATTAGTTTAAAAAAAAAACAATAATTCCATCCACCTTTAAAATCTATTAGATTAAGAGAAATGATTATATAGAAAGCAAACAATTAAAAATAAAAATAAATGTGGAAATGCCAAAAATGTAAGACAGTTTGCAAATGAATCTAGGCGGTACATTAGTTGGCATTTCTATAAAGTACATGAATCACTTTGAGTAATGGTGTAGTAAAGTACGTTATATTTTGAATTACGGAAATAATCAGTAAATAAGTTGTACTTAACAACCTAGTAGTAGTCTCATATCTAAAATACGTTCTCACTTGATTCAGTGATGGAATAAATGAATACTTGTGCAACAGAAGCATATTTTGGGCCACTATTTTCGTATATTCAGAGCTTATCTACAAATTGAAGCAAGTCAATACAGGGGGTTAGGGTTATATGATTAATGCGTTGTGTGGGGGGGGGGGGGGGAAGGCGGTTTCAATTTATTCCATGACGAAATCTCCCAAGACAAACTAATTCACTCTTAGAGCCACCTTATTTTACACCCAACCTTATTCAGATCACTAAAAAACCATAACTGAATATTAGTATGCGGAATTATGAGCATAGGAAAGCTTATTTCCTGTTAGCCTAATGATTTTAACGAAATTTATTCACACTTTAGCGCAGATATTTGTGAGCCAGTTATCACCATATCATTAATTCGAAGATAAATGAAACTAGATGGTTGTAGGCAATCGGCAGGAAGCCTTGAACCTAGGTTTCGTGCTAGTTGGCACTGATAGAATACAATATGCACAGAAGTAAGTGCTAGACACATTACACTAGTTATTAGTGTCCAATCAAAGTATCCAATCCAGTTTTACAGGAGGTCAATCGCGAACCTCAATAGCTCAGTGGTAACGTCTCTGACTGCAGCACTGGTTGACATCCATTCGAATCTCAGAGGAGACATGAGTCCCTTCGAGGTTACAGATACGCACTGCTGACTGGTGAGTACCAACTAACACGAAACTGATGTCCAGCAAGGCTTCTTTCTGACCGCCTCCAAACATCTAATATCATCAAATCAATGTGCATCGTGATGGCTAGCCGCCTAGAGTGGTGGCCACAGTGCAAACCTAACTGATAGAATTCAATCTGCACCAAATAAAGGACCAGACACATCATACTAGTTACTAGTGTCCAATCAAAGTATAAACGAAACTGTTTTATCATTAAAGAATATAAAAGTTTAAACGTACAGTACTTTCTAGAAAATACAGAACACAGAAGCTATCTAGTGAGTTGTATAATTTTGAATCACGTATTTGTCTCTTTTCTGGTGAAACATGAATTAATAGTGTGGATAAAGTTTGGAGGCTAATGCAGTTCTATAGTAAATGCGCTATATAGCTTACTCAACAGAGAGAATTTATTAAGTTGAAAAATTATAAAACAGAAATATTTTTCTTGCACTTGTGATTACATGATATTCATTAATTTGGGTTTTTCCATTGCTTTAGGTACCAGTGGAATATACGATTTCAAGCTACGAAGTTTTAGTAGTGGTAGTGTTTCCCTCCAAGAGGTTGGATTGCTAGCCTCAATCCCAACCTCCTCACTTTTTCGAACTTTCTACCTACCAGCCATCAAACTAGGTGAGTTTTAGAAGTGCATCAGTCACTAATCGAATCCGGACCTCTCACGTGGCTAATCGACATTCTATCACCGATTTTATTAAAAAAGAATTTATTCCTGGCGACAAATAGTTCATTTTATAATTCTAACAAATGCAAAATAGAGACAGTAAACAGAGATATGAGGCAAAAAGAATAATAATATCGAAGAACAATACAATTTTATTGGGTATTATCAGTCGCAGGGAGTGGATACATTTGCGCCAGTCATTGAGAACTATTTTGAGCCATATCACCAAATGTCTCCAACGGTTGGTGTTTACCGCCCCAAGGACCCCAACCAGGAAGTCTATATCTTCCTACGTGGCTTAAACTAACTGACTGATGACGCCATGTTTTTGGTTTGACCACTATTGGCTCTTTTCCCACCTCACCCAATATCAGCTAACATTGATCGTCGAGGAAGGCGATGACTAGGCGTACGTAACACATGTTCTAACCATCTCAGTCTATGTAACTTCACAACCTCGTCGATTGATTTCCCCTTCTTACCTAGCACTCCACGCCTAACCTCAATATTGCTCACCCTACTATACCATTTCACACGACAGATAGAACGCAGACACATATGACCAAAGACAGCTAGCCTTTTCATGTCCTTTACTCTCAAAGGCCAGGTTTCACAGCCATAAAGGAGGACGGAGCAGACTGCTGAGCAGTAATCATGCTCTTTGGTCGACAGCCAGCCGGATATCCCGTCTACGCCAGAGACAGCGTAAACTGGCATATACGAAACTAGCCTTCTCTATCCGAGCTCAGATTTCGTCAGTGATCAACCCGTTGGGGCTGTTACAGGTTATGAGACGGGTACATTAGCATTCGGCCATTGGGTTAAGACCCATTGAGGGTGAATTTAGTTGAACAGGAGAACAGATACTCACGTATGACATTAGACGTTGGTGATGCTGTATTACTAGTTGATAGAAGTTGGGATTTTTGAGCCGTTTGGTCCCGTGTTTCTGAATCATACAACATCTATTATTATTGGTATTCGGATATGAAGATAAGAGAAAGTAGTTCAGTAAAGAGTCTCTTCTCAATGAGTTTATCTACAATCACACTTATATACAACTTTTTCGTGAGCATACACGTGTGTCTGCTTAATGTGTTGATTCCTCCAAACAACTAGTCTGTCAGAAAAACAAAAACAAATCAGAGTATCCTTCTTACCAAAAAATAAACAAGTTAAAAAAAATAATTGCAAACATTGAAAACTAATCGAAATATAACAGAAAGTGTGTGAAGACTAGTAAGTTTGGATTAATGGTTGTGTACTATTATGAATTATTTGTAAAATCCAGTGTAGTTAGAAAGAGAATAGAAGTAAAAATTATCAGACATTTCATATAGATAGGATGAGTAGAACAAACAATAACAATAGCTTAGAAAGATAATATCGAAGGGCACGGCCGAAAATCAAGTCTGAAGTTATGATCAATACACATGGAATAGTTAGACAAGATTCCTAGGCGTACATAGATGAGAGTTATTCATATGGCTGACTATAATTTCAGAAATGAAAAATAAGCAGTCTATTTAAATAACTGGGCCACCTAAATTTCCATTCAGTATAACGCGCATAGATTCATCTGCATTTCTTACTGTTTTAATTATTCAATTATGTATTTCGATCACTACATGAACTCATACAGATTTTTACCTTGATATCCATGTAATGAAGAGAACTTATCAAAGGAAATGAGAAGAAAATATGGTAGATAATCGGTTATTGCTATAGATGAAACAAAGTGGCATCACACGGCATACTACTGAATACTATTTTACTTGAAAATCTTGTGTGAATAGTAGATATTTTATCATTTAAATACGCCGAAAATTCTGTACTATGTGTTAAAATATTGTCTAGAATAAAGCGATTTTTATTATCATCTCCTCCAGGTCTTCCTCTACTCTGTAAATAACTAAGAATGAATTCTTTCGATACTGAATGACAATGCACAATAATCATAATAATATGTTAGCACCAAAAAAAAATAGACAGGAAGTTGGATTTTGTGACAAAAAAAAAGGAGACAGCTTCTCCTGCCTATACGAAGTAAACCCTCCCTAATCGTAATGATAGTGTTGGTTTTTGAGGATTCCATTGGTCACAGGATTTCATCACGAGCTGACATCGGTTAGATAACCACTGGAAAACCTGGGAGTATTGGACAACTGTTTCGTCCTAGCCAGGGTTCGAACCCAGGACCTACCGGTTACAAGACGAGGTCTTAGTCCATTCAGCCACTGGGACTTGATCCAACGGCCAGTCCATGAATTCCAACTTTTGCCAATTCACGATATAGCGTGACCACTAGCTAATGTCATGTCATTGGTGAATATTGGTCCTCACACCCGACCTGCTGTACCTCATCGGTCACGACTTCTCACTAGAACCTTAGGTAATTGTCCACCTGATTAGGGCTAGTGGCTAGTGAGCATCAGACTGATATTCAAATGTTGCATTTTATAGCCAACGTCAGCTCCTGCCCAGCGCAAGAGTTGACCATAACACAAAACTATATATGATAGTGATGAATATGATCATGTTCATAGATTGTAAATATCACTATAAGATCAGTGGATGTAAAAATCATTGTACAATCTCTCAAACAGAGAATGCCTATCACTGAAAAACCTACACTGCTATACAAACAGGATATATAAAGGCGAAATGGCAAACAAATGAATTCATTATCGGATTTGTGATTGTAAATGCACAAATACAATATTTACAAACACACACACACACACAAATACACAGAGATCAAATTAAATAAATGAATGAAGTATACTCACCTCAAATTGAACAAAAATATGCATATTATTCGGTTGCATTAATAAACTTGGTACATCTAAATTAATTAAATTATTTGCTGATGATTGTGGAATAATTTTACTAGAATTTGATTGACGCATAAAATGAATTAGTTTAACTTGTATAAATGGTTGGTTAGTAAGTGAAGAATAAGAATTTTTATCATCATCCGCATTATTGTTATTGCTGTTTCTGTTATTTACAATATTAGTATTTTCGGCATTTTCAGTAAAGTCTAAATCAAGATCATCAGATGACCCTTCTAAGAATATTTCACTATCCAATCCGTGTAGATCATTAGTATCCAGACGATCTGATTTAAAGTGATTCATTGAGATGGTTGAACCGCTACCAGAACTAACACCAATAGCATCATTGTTATTAACACTGAGGAAATTGTAACCACTTCCCGGGGAGTGATTCTCTTCAACAATATATTCCATAATCAATTCAGCGACATTCATTAAACTGGAAAAAAAAAACAACAACAAACAAACAAAAGTGTTGTTTAAATAAAGACAGGAGAATTAGATTATCATTAGTTAATCACATCATTACTGGAAGTTAGAAAACAAAACACAAATCATAAAACAATAAAAAACAAACACTAGGAACGCAAAATTCACATATATGTGTGAAACAAATCGGAATGAGAACAAAGGCTGTCGCCAGCATAGTACAGAAAACGTCATCACAGATATTCGCCGTTAACTGCGTAAGAACGGTGACAGAACACCTTTAAAGCAGTCAAGCGTCGTAACATGGGATATAATTACATCATTCCTCTAGGCCTGTAATACAAGACCAAATACCTGAGGAGGTTCAAACTGCAGTTGACTACCTACGTTATACCTATGTAAATGTACTGAAAGGAAAGCGCGGCAGGTTTGATTCGTGATAGCGTATATCCTCACCTAACAACTCGATTTAAATGATTGGCCAGATTTTATAAAGACTTTTGGTAAATACAATATCAGTATTGATTATTTTTGTTTTAATTCCCTGCGTTTCGAGTAGAATAGAGCCATTCAGGCATTGAAGTCCTAATTTTTTTTCCTTCACGTTTCCCAGTGGAACATAGGGCTCCAAGCTAGTGGTTTGAAGTTTCTGTAGCGGTGTTAACTTTACAGGATGGGGTTGCTAGCCTCTTGCCCAACCTTTCCTCTTTACCAGCATTATTTCTGGTTTATCGAGGTAAAGGAGTGCGTCGGCCGGGGATTTAACCCCGGATCTTGTGCATGGTCGGCGAACGTCCTAAACGCTGTGCCACTGACGCACTATTGAAGTCCCAATAGAAGTGATGTCACTTTTCATGGAATATAGTTGCTAGCCTTACTCCAGTCTTTCGTCTTTTCCAGGCTTCATAATGGCTAATAAACTAGGCGAGATTTAACAGTGCATCAGCCATTTCGGGAATGGAACCTGAACCACGCACGTACTTGGCTGGCGAGCATTCTACCATTAAACTACTGGCATCCATAACCACGAGTATTTATCCCACTTGACAATATATAAATATACAAATAAATTATAAATCTATTGTTATAAATCATACCGGCGTGTTGTCAGCTTTGACCACTTTAAAACAAATCAGTCAGCTAGTGAACTTAAGTCATATTTTAATCACATTGATTCACTCTTTTTCCCTTCGTATGAAAAACAATGCAACAGGTAAAATTAATCTATGTATATAAACAGATAATTCATTATAAAAAAAGGTATATTCAATCTATTTGTAAATCTAATAATAATAATAATGATTGGAATGAAAACTCCATTGATTCTCTCTTCATCGCTGTTACTGTACAGACATTAGGCTAGGATGTATATATTTTATCTGTTGAGAGAAATACTTTCTAGGAGAGTATCTGTTCTTGATTCCCTAAAGAAAGAAAAATCCGATTTTTACAATTACAATCAAGAGGAAAATGAAGCAGATTTTCATCCTACAAAAAAGATTACCCTGTATCGTTATGTATTCCGAATAAGTAATCACATTAGAATTAAGAGATAATGAAAAAATAAACAACAGCAACATTTATGAACATTTTATTGTATTCATCTTTTTTTTTATTACAGCTTGATTCCACACAGTATTTTTGGTGCAAGTATGGAATTTTCAGCATCGATATCGGTAGCCCAAATTTCGCAGGCCGACCATAGATATCAGGTGTGCGGCGGCAGGGGATCGAACCTCGGACCATGTGCATGGTCGGCGAGAGTCCTAACCACTGTACCACCGACGCACTTGTAATAGAATACAAAATAATTTCATGCATAGAATGGACTGGTTATTCTCAGTTAAGGTATGTCCAAATTATATCACAGTGATTAATTATACATTTTATTGTTTTGACTTTGGGAAAATCTTATGAGATGAAAGAAGAAAATAGGGAATTCATCTAATCTTGTAAATGTTCTTTATAATGTGTTATGCATAAGATGGTAATGTTTTTTGAATAACCCTTTCATCATCGTCATCATCATAATTTACTGCTTCTAATCATAATAATAAACAACTTCTTAGTATTCGGGTATTGGTTTGTGAACATTCGGGTGATCGGTTACCGGATTTCATCATGAGTTGACATTGGTTAGAGAATCATTGGAAAATCTGGGAGTACTGGAAGTCGTGATCAGTAGGGTGCAGCAGGTCAGGTGTGAGGAAAAATACTCCCCGAAGATATTGGCTAGCGGTTGTGCTATATCGTGAATTGGCAGAAGTTAGAATTCATCGGCCATTGGATCAGGTCCCAGTGGCTTAATGGTATACAAGCTCGCCTTGTAACCAGGAGGGTGCGTACTACTGAAGAGTCCCAAACTAGGACGAAACAGCCGTCCAGTACTCCCAGGTTTTCCAATGGTTCTCTAACCAATGTCAACTCATAATGAAATCCTGTAACTTCTTGGTATTTTATCTTAATCACTCATCCTGGGTCTTATTGGTAACTGAAATTTTTATACATATATTCATCTGGATTTAGTGTTATGTTATTTCTGTTATTGTGCGTTAGATTTTTACCTTAATAAATAAATAAATCTAAGAATAGTGATTA
This sequence comes from Trichobilharzia regenti, assembly GCA_944472135.2. NCBI lineage: Eukaryota > Metazoa > Platyhelminthes > Trematoda > Strigeidida > Schistosomatidae > Trichobilharzia > Trichobilharzia regenti. The sequence goes on along the minus strand of OX235262.1, from coordinate 114,024,438 downwards.
AAATCGGATAGTGAAAGTCATGTATCACGAGTCCTGGAACTAATTTGACAATGACTGTAAGCAATAAGTTGTGATGAAAGCATTAAAAAAATAAATAAACGCATAAAATATGAAACTAAACGGACTAATTGTTTGTTAAAGCAACTTTATGGAATGCCATTGTATGAATTTTTCATGAGTTGGAATTCTTCTTAATTTGCCTCCGTATTAGTGAATTCACACTTTGCTTAGCATTCGCATGGTGCTTTCCCCCATGCGGATTGAAGATATCTCCAGTGGCCTGCTTGAATCTCTGGGGTACCTAAATTTCCATCCAAGAAAATGCATCTTATTATCTTTAGTTCTTGTTGTTATAATCGTTCATTTATATTCATGGGTCTCCAAATGTACTCGAGCTTATTTTTAATTGGTTTGCAGCCTGGCCGACTATTCAACCCCTGAGACTCAATTCAATGGCTAGCGCATGAATCTCCAATTCCACCAATTCGGGATTCTAGCGCAACCACTAGCCAATGTCATCGGCAAGTATTTGTCTTCACATCCAACCTGCAGTACCCTACTGGTCACGATTTCCCATCAGATTGGTCTCAGTGGCTAAATTGTCTATGAGCTAGCCTTGTAATCGGAAGGTCCTGGGTTCGAGCCTCAGCAGGTGCGTACTGATGCAGAGCCCCAAACTAGGACGAAACAGTTGTCGAATACTCTTGAGTTTTCCAATAGTTCTCTAACCAATGTCATTTCACAATGAGATCCTGAAACCAATCATATCCCCGCAAACCAACACTTGAATGTAAAATATTAGCCTGATACAAATCAGTAACAATAACTACTGAAGAGAAAAAGAATTTTTGGGATTAGTAGAAATGACAAACAAAAGAAGTTACAATAATTAATAATAAATATGAAGAAATCATAGCTAAATCAATTTCTATTAATTAGTCACCCAACTTTATCTACGCCAACATGTGTATATTCATCTTTGTGGATTATGTACGACAGTAGGCATGATGGTTTGTTATCTGGTTAAAAATCAAACGTTGTACTTTGATGTGCTGTTCACATAGATGACATATCACTTATCAAATTCATTTTTGTTTTTTTGCCATGCACAAAAAAACATTTTCACTGGTATTTTTAAATCTCCTAGCCTCTTTATGAAACTATACACAAATCCTACAGACAAGTCAGTACTAGTAGCCTGCAAAAATCTATTCAACTTGATATATAATAAAAAAGGGTTAATTTTTGAATAAAAAGTGCAGCAAAGACACACACACAAAAAAAATGGCCAATGAAAGAAATTCCACGTAAATAATGGTTGTCTTTTTGTCGTAAAGTTATACAGTAGGAATATGAAACAAACAGTTCAAGTGAAGAAGAAGGATAAGATAATGAAAAGGAGTTTTGTTTACATTTAAAATGTACTGCCTGACTATAACGAGACACTATGATATACAAACCAGATAGAATAGACCAAATCAGTCTAATATATCAGTATGAATATGATGATGGTTATAATAGTTTATTCCTACCCTACGTTTACATGACAACTCTTCGCTTTTAATTATTATACTGCTCTTCTGTATTTCACTTATATGTGAGTGATTGTAAAGAATACGAATGAAACTGACTGGCAAACATGAAGTAAATAAGTCACCTTTGTGTAGTTAATCGAATCTTCATTTTAAATCAGTAGTTCGTATGAAAATTTGTAAGTAAATTTAATTGACAGGGAAATGAAACATCCTAATTCTTTTTAGAACATATGCCTCATTAAAAGTGGTATTATAATTATTCTCTTACAAACACATTACGTCATACTTTGACGAGTCATTGGGTAGTAACTGATGTCATGTGTGGTGCTATCCCAAACATGACTGATGGACTTCAGTCTACATTAACCCAGTGGCCAATCAAATTATCCATTATAGTCCTACAGGTACGAACTCCAATAGCTCAGTGATAACATTTCTGACTGCAACACAGGATGACGTGGACTCGAATCTTAGAGGAGGGAATAAGTTCCTTCAGGAATGCAGAATGCCTTTCTGACAAGCGTCAGCAAGCATGAAACCTAGACCCAGTGCTTTCTGCTTATCGCCTTCAACTATCCAAATGATGAAGTTATAGATTATATGAAAATAATTAACAGAAAGAGTAAACCACATGTGGCATTCGATGTGTAACGCTAGTGGAATCATCCTGTACTCCCACCGACTAATAATTTATTTTATGTACTTCATTTTATGCTGTATATATCAGCGATTGTGTTCAGTACAAAGGAATAAATACTATCATCTTCATAAGTACATCAGGTTAATAGATAATTTCCAGTTATACAAAAGATTTTCTGATCCGATTTCTTTCATTACAGAAGGATTCCACATAACACTAAAAGTATCGTTGGGATCATGAAGAAAACAAGGGGCAATTGAGCATAAAAACTTTTCATTGTCAACAAAATGGTCGTTACAGGTTGTATGGTAGTATCTTTATCTACTAACTAATGTGATGACAAGTTATTATTGAATAAAAAAGAGAAGTAACAGCAGTGATCCATAAATAGTTTCCCACTGCACTATAGTCTTACATTTTCTTCTCAGCTGTTGGATTCTTGTAAATACTTCACTATCACCACTCTTGACATAATCCTTCTACGTCTTTCGTAACTCTTCTACTCTCTCCACGGCTAGCAACTGAACAATCAGTTCATTCTCACCTGGTAATAACCTTTGCCTTATTGAATCTGAAACCCTTAACTGCATTCTCTTGCCGATTATTACGTAATTTCCCCCTGTCACTGCAAACTACACGTTAGTCCCTGTATCAATGATATCACTCATCCTATTACTCAATAACTGACTGTAACACGATTTAATAGATATGGATGCGATCGTTAAACCTTTGAAGATGTCTTCGTCGATGAAGAAGATTTTCATTGCAGAAATGATATCAATCCGTGGTTAAGCTCGAAAAACAAATCTACTCCTTACAAATCAACTCTTGAAAATTAATCTGATGCTCGCTGGTGACTTTTTACAAGACGGAGTTTCCTGGAGTCGTACTTAGAAGTCGTGACCAGTGAGGTCCATCTAGTCGGGAGTGAGGATGGAGTTCCTGTCGAGGATAGTGGTTGGTGGTTGCGCTAAAATCACGAATCGGTAAAAGTTAGAATTTATGGGCTGGCCACTGAATCAGTTCCCAGTGGCTGAATGGTATACGAGCTTGTCTTGCAACCGGAAGCTCCTGAGTTCGGACCCCCATGACTGCATACTGCTGACGAAATAGCTGTTTAGTACTTCCTAGCTTTCAATGGTTCTCTAACTGTTATCAATCCGTCGTCAAACTTGAAAAAAAGAAGTGCAATAAATGAATTTTGGGAATCTTGAAACTATGTTATTCCCAACTGTTCACTGAACCACAAATAAGTACAGTACTGTTTTTGAGAAATATTAAATATATATTCTGTTCCAATAATTCAAAAAAACTACATCACAACTACAAATCAGTTTTAATGCAAAAGTGACGGTGAACATTAGAATTTCGATTTACCGCCAAAAATTCCAACACTTTAATTGTTGACCCAGGAAGTAGGTTGCTGTTTGTTTAAACTTGGAAACAAAACATGCTATCAAGAATGTCAAAGCTAGAAAACAGGCTTCTAAATAACTTTGACAGGCTATTCTAAATTTAAAATCAATGTGAACAATGAATAAAACACACTAAATTACCGTAATAAATACTCAACCTCATGATGCTTTCATTAAACACTAAATAACACTGCTAATATCATGAAGTTTTATTGACTTATATATAAAATACGGGAGACAAATAAACTTCTTATCATTATTAAGCTTTTTCATTCCCTTTCATTTTATTATATTTTCCGTTTTTTTTTACTGTCTTTGAATAATAAAGATTGCTGAGACCATCTGCATATGTGACCCATATACTTTTCGTTACCTTATGTTTACTAGCATATATATATATATATATATATATATATATGCGATAGTAGGTATGCATGTATTGAAACTGTACATAAAAACATTTCTTATCCAGATAATGAGACAGGCATTTCTCACTTTGTCTTATTCACTATTAAAAGAAACTTCATAAATTTCTGTACTAGCCATATGTCATAAATTTGCAAAAAATGTATTCAATTTTTCAGACTGGTCCTAAGTATGGTGGACTGGATTATGCGTCAGACTGTGGGTAGCAAGAATACAGGAATACGCTGGAACACCTATGAAAAGACTCCAGAAGATCTGGATTTCGCGCGTGGATTATTATTATTATGTTTCCCTTGGGTTCCTAGTGGAACAAAGGGCTTCAACTCCACGTCTCCACTTGCTTCTGTCTTCCTTCTGCTGTACTTTTCACCTGCATCCATGTTAGTCTATACTGTTTCAACTCCTCTTCACACGATCTCCTCCATATCACCCTCGCACTAACGTCCCACTCACCGCTTCCCTTTCGGCCTGGTTCCACTCAAGCAATGGCCTGACGGGCGCGCAGTGTCACCCAACGGCCTCCTCAGTGAGTGTCCAATCCATCTCCACTTTTTCCTGCATATTTGTTGGGCGATTCGTTCTTGTGTTGTTTCTTCCTATAGCTTCTTGTTGGTGATTCTTTCCGGCCATCTATGTGGATGATTTACGTTTAATGTCACACAAACTTGAAGATTTACAGGCTAAAACCAACAAGTTGACAGAAGAGACATAAGGCGAAGACAGGACTCCAGGTGAACATAGAGAAGATGGAGGTAATGTAGATAACCAACGAACAACAACAATAAACAGAGCCAATAGAACAAAGTGGAGATGGGTTGGTGAAGCCCTAATAATAATTGTTGGACTGTCTCAAAGGATTATTATTTTCAAAAAAGAGAACGTTATTATTCAAAGCCCAGTGTGTATTAAGGAATACTCAAATTAAACTAGGATCCACAACTCTATGCGTAGTAATCAGTACACCGGATAAATGGAAAGTAAAGATCAAGTGTTTACTATGCTAGTTATTCAGAATGTTACAGTCTTCCTTAATTACTCAAATACCTCGTAAAATATTTTCAGATTGAATTTTTTATCAAGCCACACATAAATGAACCTCAATTGTTTTGAAACCTGCATTTCCCGAGTAGATTCAGGGTCAAGTAAGGCCAAGTAGATTAGGACAGGATGTAGAAGTAAGTCAATGAGTTAAAACGTAGACCAATGTACTTCTAGTTCATAACCAATGTCTTTAACTAAATTTAGATGATGATGATGATGATAGCAATAATAATAAGAAGAATTTTTTCAGGGCTTAGAATAACTTTCCTAGTGTTCTTACTTTTTAGTAGAATAAATGAATCATCACATATGACGATGAAGCTTTTATGAGTAATCATGAACCTAGAGAATAATTTAACTTCATTTGTTCCCTGAATAAGTCAAAGAATAGTTTATCATAGGATAAATGTATCATTTCATCGGTGGTCATCACCTTTGTTGCTGCCGCCGTGACAAGTTATCTTTTGTGTATTTATGTCATAAAGAGTTTTGTCAAACTGTAATTCATTCATATGCTTATATGTATATGCATAACCATGATGATGAATCATGCAGATTAGAATAATATAAAGCTATGAATGTACTTTACAATTAGTCATACATTTAAATGTACAGAAAAGCTGATATTTCAAAGAGGGTATTTTTCCAAAATGAATTCTCTTCACATACTTACAGTTCGCTAAAGGGATGAAATGAATAATCACATAAATCCTGATGTTTTTCAAACAGTTGGTCAATTAATTCCTGTTAAGATTAAAATTGTTTTTAGGGGTAGCTGTAATGACACATAGACAATAGAGACCGATACATGAAAATCAAAGAGTTTGAAGTGACACTTTTTTTCCTACTTCAAACTTTGTCACAAGGTATAAATTCAAGCAAAGGCACAAGTTGGTGATTCTCAAATATCAATGGAGGAAACAATCCTTTCCAGATGATGTCCAGTGAATTCTTGCGTCGCTCTGATGAGTCATCTGGCTTTATGACCACACTGTAGACTTGAGTGATAGTATTCAGACATAAAGGACTATGCGAATGATTAACCAGTTTATCCATTACAGTCCTCCAGGATATCACTTCCCAGCCTGAATTGGCCACTGGCATCACATCTGACTGTATCACTGGATGAAGCTGGTTTGAATCCCAGAAAGGACTTCACTTGTATGGAAGTTGAAGATACGCCTTGCTGACGAGTGCCAATAATCATGAAATATATGTCAAAGAGGTCCTGCCAACTACTTCTTCAAAACTGTTATCTTTACTTCCAGAAAACCTGAAGTAATTAAAACACCACACGTTAGTTCTTGTCAAGTGAAATCTGGATGAACTGTATTACTGCGCAAGAAGTCGAGTCTAGAAAGACGACTAAAGTGAACCGATAGAGGTAGGTGAAACAATTCACCATGAATCTAATTGAATTAAAATTAAGTGAATACGTAAAATATTAACTGCAAGCTTTATAAAATTTTTGACAGTCTATAGAGAATGCGTCGGTGGCATAGCGGTTAGGACGCTCGCCGAACATGCACATGGTTCAGGTCTCGATTCCCGGCCAACTCACTCCTTTATTTCGCTAAGCCAGAAATAATGCTGTTAAAAAGGAAAGGTTGGGCATGAGGCTAGCAATCCCATCCTGTAAAATTAAACACTGCTACAGAAACTTCAAGCCACTAGCTTGAGGCCTTATGTTCCACTGGGAACGTGAAGGAAGAAAAAAATAGAGAATATGTTATGCTACCAATATTCATTTAGTTTCGAAGTAAATAAGAGTTCACCATAAATCTTCTGACCATCCTTAGCTTCATTGTACGAAGATATCTAGCCTAAGAGTGACTTATGAGTTAATCAATTGAAATTAATATTATTTACCCATAAGTGAGAAGATTATTTTAGAAAAGGTAAGATATTGTTTAGTAGTAGTTAAGCCTTCACTTATTTCCGATGAATGCAGATCTGCATTTGTTTCTTTACAATATTGCAAGGCAAGCTCGTATACCATCCATCCACTGGGAACCGATTCAATGGCTAGTCCATGATTTTAGCTCAACTACCAACCAATATCGTTGACAGGAACTCCATCCTCACTCCCGACTAGATGAACCTCACTAGAACTACAGGAAACTCTGTCCTGTAACAAGAGTCACCAGTGAGCATCAGATTAATTTTCAAGAGTTGATTTGTAAGGATTAGATTTGTTTTTCGAGCTTAACCACGGATTGATATCATTTCTGCAATGAAAATCTTCTTCATCGACGAAGACATCTTCAAAGGTTTTACGATCGCATCCATATCTATTAAATCGTGTTACAGTCAGTTATTGAGTAATAGGATGAGTGATATCATTGATACAGGGACTAACGTGTAGTTTGCAGTGACAGGGGGAAATTACGTAATAATCGGCAAGAGAATGCAGTTAAGGGTTTCAGATTCAATAAGGCAAAGGTTATTATCAGGTGAGAACGGACTGATTGTTCAGTTGCTAGCCGTGGAGAGAGTAGAAGAGTTACGAAAGACGTAGAAGTATTATGTCAAGAGTGGTGATAGTGAAGTATTTACAAGAATCCAACAGCTGAGAAGAAAATGTAAGACTATAGTGCAGTGGGAAACTGTTTATGGATCACTGCTGTTACTTCTCTTTTTTATTCAATAGTAACTTGTCATCACATTAGTTAGTAGATAAAAAATATTAGGTAATTTGTCAACTACGTAATGATGAAAGTTGAATTTCTGAAACTGAATACACTTCATTCACCGAAGATTTTCGATTATAAAGCATTCAGAAGTCAAGGAAAACTAGTAGCATTCCACTTAGAAGTGAAATGCACTTGATAAACTAAGCTACAAGGACTGTTTCAGTCACCAGATCCAACAATTCGCATACAATGATTTCACTGACTTAAGACAACAGTTAAACTTCATGATAAGAAACCCATCATTTCAATAGCAGAATAAACACGACCAAAATGTTGATGTGAAACAACTTTTGGATCATTGAAAAAAAGACTCTAACTCTGAAAGAAGACTCGAATCAACAAGCAGTATACGTAAACCTACTGTCTAAGGATCAGTCATTTCCAGGTTCCTGGAGCAACTATTGACGTAAAGACACGAAGACATGTCTCAATAATAAAACAAGGAAGCTGTTAAACTGATCATAGTAAAAAAATAATTCTTTTGTCAGGAAAAGCCGAATTAAATCACATTTCAACTGAAGAAGTTCAACAGCCGAGATTCATCAAATAGATGAAACGAAAACTCTGACACAACTTGAAAACAAAAACTGACAATTATTCGCCCGAAAGCCTGCAGTCTACAGATCATTAACAACAAACTATCAGATTTTTAAGAGAAGCAATCTGGAAGCTAATATGAGGATTACCGTTACCTATTCATGCCTCAAAACACTTAATGATCAATAAGTAGGTCATAGTAGTACTGTAATGTTCACACTATGAAACTGTACAGTTGTAGAACACAGTCATATTCTCGACATCTAATAGCATAAACCAGTGTAACAAAATCAATATTAATCTAACTGGTGGATGGTGACTAGCAGTGGAATCCAGGATAACGCGCATTTCATCCTATTCGGGACTCGTCGACTGGATGTACCTGCATATCCCAGTGAGTGATGATGTTCCTGCCGAGGCTCAAACGCAGTGACCATAGTTTCAAACGCCAAAGCGTTATCCACTAGACCACTTTGACCACGAGAGCCGCCTCTTGTGCAACGGGTCATGTTAATTTAATTTCAGATTTTCCCGTCGATTGATTGAACCGGTCTTGGATAACGCTTTGGCGTTTGAAACTATGAGTACTGAGTTCCAGCCTCGATGGGAACATCATCACTCACTGGGAGATGCGGATACATCCGGCCGACGAGTCCCAAATAGGACGAAATGCGCATCCTGGATTTCACTGCTAGTCACCATCCACCACTTAAATTCTAATTAAATACCCAGACATCGTCGAAGCATCTGCACAAAAAGCGGACATGCCAACCTGAGAGCGAGGACTTCGGTCCAATCAATCGACGGAAAAATCCAATTAAATTAATTTTAATTTGTTTAGATTATGTGAATCCAATAACTTGAGCAAATTCCCGACCATTATTACATCATTTACAGATGAATTTAACTTGCATCCTATTATTCTGATAAGCGTTACATTTTGGGCTTTTTCAAGCCGATAATTTCAGTTAATTTTCTCGAAATAAACTTGTTATTAATATAATTTTTAAAAATCTTCGACTTTTACTTAACTTGGCGCTTATTTAGGCACCTTGATAGGTTGGAAGCTTAAATTTATAGTGGGATCATTGATTTACTCTGCCTGAATTATTGATGCTGTGGTGTACTTCACCTGTGTGTTAATGCTAGATTAGAAACACTGACTTTCTCGTGCTTCTCTTTTCCCTCAAATGTAAGCGGACTGTGCATGAAAGTGTTTTAATTTTTTTTATATTTTTTGATTACAGCTTGATTCTACACAGTACTTTTTGGTAGAAGTATGGAATTTTCAGCAAATTTTGCAGGCCTACCGTTGATATCAGGTGTGCATCGGCAGGGGATCAAACCTCGGACCATGTGCATGGTCGGCGAGAGTCCTAACCACTGTACCACAGACGCACATATTCTAAAGGGATTGAATACATCATATGTGGATTCACTAAGCATAAGATTCTGTGTGTTACGCATAAATAAAATAATAATAAAATTCATCATCTGACATGAAGTAAATAAAAGGGAACAGAACTGACACTAGTTACCTGTCACTTAGGTTGAAGGGAAGGTATATATGAAGAAATTCTTTCATCCTGTCAATGTCATTGGTATTCTTAAGAAGATTTAGTCATTTTTGTATGTGTAAACAACTTGAACAAAGTGGGAAATCAGAGAATATTCACAGAAACATAGGTGGCAATTTGGGTGCTTGTTTTCATGTAAACCTATGCTTATATATATGATTAATTTCTTTTAATCATATCACAGGAATCTTCAAAATATGAAACAAAACTTACCCATAAATGCTTTGTAATCATAAACACAGTGTACTTATGTCTAATATAAATCCTTTAAATATCTAAGAAAGAACATCAGATCCACACTTCAGGTTCACTTGTTTCAACCACGGTTAATTTAAGTGGAATCCACAATTTGGAATCAACACAGTCTGACAGGTGAAATTTATAGCATAGTTTCTTTTGGGAACTAAATTATTCAGATCCCAATATATGATCTGCGTAATACTATAAATGGTAATCAAGAAAGCAGGTATATTTGCATATGCTACAAGTAGCTACTCAGAAATCAGATGGATGGAACTGATCCGGTTCGCTGAGCTGAGACACACTGGGTACACCATCAGTGAGCTGAGCCCCAAACGAGCAAAACAACCACCTAGTGTTCAGATCACCTAGACTGTGCTAGCAAGCACTACTGATGGATATGTGTGGTATGCAACTACTCATGTCAACCAGTTAGTAGAATATAGTCTTGTTTTTGTGTCAGCTCTGTGGGGAATACTGTACACTAGTTGATTAGGAACCTGGTCGCCAACAGTTTCATTATGTCTCAAATAAATATTCCTCCACTGATACCTAATTGTACAGGATGTATCTGTTCTATTTAGAAGACTACTCATTATCATCTTCATTCTTTTGGTTGTCTAATCGCCAACTGGTGTTTACCAACACCGCAGCCAATTGATCTGTACATCAAGTATTTCCGCCTTACGCTTCGTAATACTTGTTCTCATAATATCTGAAGTAAAGAAAGTTATCTGATTGAATGCAAGCTTTCCTTTTTAAGTGAATACTGTAGAAGGCTACTGCTTTTTTATGCGGCTTTAGTAAGTGAAGCAAAAGTGTTCTTCAAGGTAGATTTCCTCAGGAATGGATATCAGTTAGGTAACCAGTGAAAACCAGAATGACATGGATAGTCGTTTCATTCTACTCTGAGTACTTATACTTAAAAGTAAGCACCAGGACCTTAGGAATGAGTGGCTGAATGTTAATATGTTTGCCTCGTAGTCCTAAAGTCCAGGGTTTAACTTTTGCCAAGGTCTTTGGTGTATAATGCTGAAAAGCCTCAACAAGGATGAAACAGCTTTTCAGTGTCCCCTGGTTTTCAGTGATTCTCTAGGTGACGTCAGTTAATGATGATATCCACCTTTAAATCAACCAAATCTCTACAAACCAACACTTAAAATGTGTCCACCCTGCCTTATAAATTAGGCAGTGCGCATGAGATGTGAAACCGTTTTCTTTTATGTTTGGCGAAATGAAATATACCGCAACCATACACTCACTGTAGTACCTTCACAATCAGGAATGGTGTAAATCTTTTTCAATGAGTATTTAGGAAGAATCTTATACCATTCACTACAAAATAGTGTAATTTTTCCAAAAAATCCATATACGAATAACGTCTTTCTATGAAAAGCAGCCCTAGAGAGTTGAATACACTGAGATGTGTTTGTTTTCTTATAAGTAGTCTATGCATTTGTTTGTACAAATCATAAGCAAATTGTTCCACTGGGAAAATATGATTTAAAGGATAATTAATTTCTTCCATTGAATCAGTATTACATCAATATCAATTAGAATGGGAAAACTAGTAAATTGGATGAATTATTAGACGCTTCTCGCCTCTTTTCCAAAATCTCATCTTTCATGTAGTGAAGTAGGATAGAATCTCTGTTCTATTTGGACAATTAAAAATTTATTAACAAAACAGCGTAAAACTGATTTCGTTTAACTAGATTATTTTTCCTTCACGTTCCCAGTGGAATATAGGGCTCCAAGCAAGAGGGTTGAAGTTTCTGTAGCAGTGTTTGTTTTTACAGGATGAGGTTGCTAGCCTCATGCCCAACCTCTCCGCTTTACCAGTCTCACTAATGGCTTAGTGAGGTGAAGAGTGCGTCGGTGGCCGGGGATCGAACCCCGGACCATGTGCATGTTCGACGAGCGACCTAACCACTGTGCCGCCGACACCCCGTTTAACTAGTACTATGAGACATTTGTAGTATGAAAAGTAAGTATTCAGATGAACAATATAACCGTTGATGGTATATATAACACGTGTGGAGAGAATAGTAAACATCAGACGTCTATTTACCATTCAACTTATGTACTGCAAACTGAATCAGTCAGAAATAATTACAGAAATTGTAGTTTATTTTAGTTGACATTGAATTCCATCTATCAGCCAAAGACTAACTAATGTGACTTCAATATATCCACTTCACTTTAGTTTCTAATATCCTTCAAAGGCATATACTAATCATATCTACAGATTAAATGTCAGCCTAATAGCACTCAGAATTGATCCATAATGCCTTCATTGCCTAAAAAGTCCTGAAGATATTGAGAGAAAATGGAATATAACTAAGTAGAGACGTCTGATTTGACTTTGAAAGGAATGACATCATGTATAGTAGTGAAATGTTAACCCTAACTTAGTCGTTTAATAACATTGTGAAACAACTTTAGAAGACCATGTAATCTCAGTACTGGAAAAACTGTGTTTAAACCATGTGTGAGTTTACTCTGAGATCGAACGACGATGTTTGGAAATGTTTAGATTCGTAGATTACATAAATAGCAGTCTATCACACATTATAGTTTGTGTCATGTTTTATTAAAGTTGGAAAGTTATCGGTTTTGTGTACCAGAGGCCTCTTTAAATCCTAGATTTTCTGTCGATTGAAATCCACTGTATTCATTCCGTTTCATATTGTTTTGATTATTCGATTACTACAATGAGTCGTAATCGATACTCGCGCCTAATTTCAAATAAGTTTTCGCCTACCGGAGTTTTTCTAAGGGAATGGAGGAACAATTCCATTATCATAATCATATGAGCAATAAATTGTTCTCGAAATGTCATCAGTAAACATTACCGTATAACACAGTGAGACTTTATCAAAACAAAAATTTACCCATAATGGAATTATACTCTACCACAGTGCACAAGTTTTATTCTTATATCAGTGGAGGAACAACTTTGTGGAACATGCTTCTAATGAAACAGTGTAGCTTCAGATGACATATTATTGACTATTATATTATTTGAAGAATCTGTACAACGAGTAAATACCCTGCAGTGAAACATACTGAAAATTCTGCATTGAGTATAAACGCATTTTTCAGAATAAAACTATTATTATTGTTTTAATTATATCGCGATAATTCCTGCACCGATATGCATAATTAGTGTAATTATCAGTAAAAAGATACTAAGCCTGGTTGACTAATACTGAAGTAAATAAACCCCAAAATATCTAATTATATCCTGACTCATAATATTAAGGTTGTGTCGCTGGTTCAGTGGTAGAACGGCAGTTAGTGACTGATGTACCCCTTAACCTCTCATACCAGCAGGTAGTATGCCCGGTTGAGATGGAGGCTTGGAGTAAGGCTAGCAAACCTATCCCACAAAAAATACAACTCCAACTGAAACTTCAAAGCTCTAGCTAGAAGCTTTATGTTCCATCGAAAACGAAGAAGAATGAAATAAATAACAATAATAAATACATGATCTGATGACAATATTTCCTGTGCCTTTCTTGAATTACTTCATATCTGTTGTTCCCAGTCATCTTGGTAAATTTTTCAGTTAACTTCTGTTGCACAACGGATTATCGATGTCGCCCTTCTAACAACCTGTTGTAGTTCATCCTCTCAGTATTCTCTCTCTCTCTCTAAGCCCAGGAAAGTTATCACACGAGCTTTCCTTTGTCAAATAACAAATGATCGTATGAAGATATACTCGGTAAGTCTTTTTGATGCTATTAATGATTAAAAGTGAAGGCTATATCTTGTATTCTGTGACGCCTAAACACATAAGTCTCTGGTCGAGATTTCCTCAAATGAATTATAGTCATTTACAGAAAAAGGTGTAATTAATCTCTCTTACTGTGAAAAAGCCATGCATGTTAATTCTATTTGAGATGTTCTACATACGTCAGCAACAAATCATTGCACATTCTGTCTATATCATACTGATAGTATGATATTAATAGTGATGACATTTTAAGAGATAGAGCTTTGAAATCAAGCTTGAGAGTTCTACAAACTGGCATTATGCACAATCAATAGAATAATCTGTTTTACTACAATACATTTGAATCTAAGGAGGAGTGATAAAATCAGATTATTATTCACTCTAATGGTATAATCAAATATCAATGAATTGACATTCATAAAGCGTACAAATCACCCTCAGACAATAAATGGATTCCATTAATTCGGAAACAATAACGAATGAATCATAGTGTATGTAGTCTACTCACCAAATAAAAGATCTGTAAAGTTGTAACGGGAATAACAACGAAAATAAACATCTCTTTACGGTGCGAGGTTGGTTGAATATACGTACTACATAAGCTTTTTATTTTGAATAACATGAGAACTACAAATGGGCAGATGCACCAGTGAAATCCAGTTTGATCAGAAATACGTACCCAGATCATATGCCTGAAGAAACAGGCCTTTTCAGTCCAGTAAAACTAAAGACTGAAGACTCACAGATTACATTAAGTGATAATTGATACTCATCATGATTATCTCCTTGGTGTTTCGGGTGATGACTGCTCGGTTCGAATTCCATTTGGAACATTGTTTTCCACACCTGAATGCAGGTGCATGCAGCCGATGAGTATTAAAAAAGGACAAGACTCCAGTTCTGGAGTTTCATTTCCCCCGTTACTTATTAAGTAACACCTTAGCATAAGGATTTAATGTTTTGAAAACACCGTATGCATGTTATCGTTAATTTTTATTAGGCTTTCCAACTATACATATATATGAAATATGATTGTAGTCTGATAGAATTTAAGTTCAGTATATGACAGTAACGTGCGTCGGTGGTACAGCGGTAGAGTGTTCGCCGACCACGCAGGTGGTTCAGGGTTCGATCCCCGGTCGACGCCCTCTCTTACCTAGCTAAGCCAGTAATAAGACAGGTAAAGAGGAAAGGTTTGGCATGAGGCTAACAACCCCATCCTGTAAAAATAATCATCACTGCTACAGAAACTTCAAGCCTCTAGCTCGAAGCCCTATGTTCCACTGGGAACATAAAGCAATAAAAAATATGACAATAACGATAATAAAATATTATAAGTGCTTATATCACCAAGACAATCTACAATACAGGTATGCTGGAAGTTACTGCAAGCGTGTAAAATTACAGAAAAGAGAATTTATGATTTCACGACAATCAGATACCAGAAAAGAATGCGGCCTCCTGGTAAACTATAAATAAAATATATGATGAAAAATGAGTGAATCTGTATGCACAAATATGACTGAAAAAATTCAACGGTCATTGCCTTTCTTCTGCCTAGTAATCAGTATCTAACAGGCCGAACTGCCTTTAGAGCTATTAAAAACAGGGATATTTAAATACTTTGGCATATCAATCAAGCTTCAAGATTCTTTTAAGGTAAAATGACAAAGAGAAAAAATGGAAATATCTCTTTTCCATAAGTTAAGTTTAAAATAAACAAAAAGGAGATAAATATGGTGCTAAATTTTCCGTAAGACTCGGCAGCTAAATACTTTACAAATGTGATTGCTTTTTTTTCTATCGCTTCATACGGTTAACACATAGAGATAAGTGGACTTTGGGGTAGAACACAATTATTAAGTCCAACAAATGTATGACCGATAAAAAAAGTGAGTGATAGTTTGTCAAGGCAACTAAAAAGTTTATATATATATGTACATAGTGCACATTAACACAAAATGTAGTTGCCATGGTATAAATAATAAGAGATTATGAAAATCTAGACTTTATATTATGCATATGAAACGAAATTTTATCCACTTTATATATATATGTAAACCAAATAGAACCATAGCAACAAACTTTATAACATGTCTGAATTAAACTCAAGAAAACAACACTCCTAGGTAAGATTGATACAACTTTGACTTCAGATTTCAGATAATAATCAGACAATAATACAGTAAATAAATGCTACTGAGGTAAAGGTTGGGGAAAATTATGATGATGGTGATGAAGAGCATGCTACTAAGCGAGATTACAAGTCAGCATTATCTCCTTCTGTACACAAAGTTCAGGTTTTTTTTTCAGTAGTATAATAACAGCAAAAGGCAAGACACGGAAGACAAGGTATATTTTCAAGTTATCAAATCGTTATATATTCTCTAACTAATCACTGAGCGTGTGATTTTCGCCTACATTAAATGACATGAAATAGAAAGTTTCAAATATACGTAGTATTCTTTAGCTACAAAGTATTGAACTGTGGGAATATGTGAGAATAATATTCCCTTGGAATACATTGTCTGTATCACACCACCACAGTATAACATAAGCTTCCCAAAAATCGCAGAACTCTTTTATTCCTGCACTTGTAAATAACTACAAAATTTATATTTGTAAGAGTAATATGATCACATTCCAGCAGAAATTACAGAATTACAGATTCAGCCTTTTGAGATGAATTCATGATATAGTGGCTTTTTCTTTTTCAAAACTGTTGCTTGTTTTAAACATGAAAGGGGCAAGTATTTTGTTGTCTTTCGCAGAACAGATTGAAAACTACAACGCTAATGATGATCAGAGAGATGAAGAAGCTTGGTAATAGGGCTGACTTAGAATAGTTTGGAGCTTTTTTTTCATGTGAATAAATATGCGTTTTTACACTGAGAAGGATAAAAGTGGATTAAGGAAATTTTACAAAACTCCTTAGCGTGTTTCCAGTCAAATCTGCTTTCTGAGTGAACTATATTATCGGATTTGTTCAGAGAATCTTAAAATCATTGAAAAACTATCAAAGCATCTATTTAGTAAAAATTAAATTATTTTTCACACGAAAAAATATTTGGATTTTATGAATATTTTGTATACATTATGCTGTTTTAATGGACAGGTGGCAGTTATACAATTAAAGAATAATTTGTATAAGATGTATAAGAAAGAAGTATTAATTATTTGACAAAATTTGATTTAATTCCACACAGTAGACGAAAATGTAAATAAAAAAAAAGAAGTAAAGAAATGTCAGAACACGTAAACAACAAATGTTGGTATTTTAAAAGCAACTTATACACTATTTTTTGATTCATTTTATATCCCTTGTACATATTGTTTTTGCTGAAGGTTTTCAGGCGATGATACAATTTAAACATTAACTTTCTAACTTTGTTTTATTATATGTAGCTTCTTCGAATTAAGTAAATTTAACTTAGGTTGGTATGAAGTACATAAGTGTATTTTGTGTCTACAAGAAAAAAATTTGAGCAAAGAATCTACTTTTTGATAATCTCCTCTTTTGGTTCTATTATTATGATTATTAATTATTATTATTATTCCCTTAGGTTGCAAGTAGAACATAGGGCTTCAGAAACAGATCTCCACTTTCATTACAGGATAGAATTTTCAGGTAGGTAGTTACCTTGGGTTCCTGTGGGAAGTCGGGACCAGTAGAGTGCAACAGGTCGGGTGTGAGGACAAATACTCACCGAACACATTGTCTAGTGGTTGCGCTATATCGTGAATTGGCAGGAGTTAGAATTCATGGGTTGACCATTGGATCGGTTCCCAGTGGCTTATTGATATACCAGCTCGCCTTGTAACCAAAAGGTCCTGGGTTCGAACCGTAGTGGTGGGTGCATACTGATGAAGAGTCCCGAACTAGGACGAAACAACTGTCTAGTACTCCTTGTAGGTTTTCCAATGGTTTTCTGACTGATGTCAGCTCATGATGAAATCCTGTAACCAATCAATCAAATCCCTACAAACCAATACTTAAAATTTTTTTTGATACAATCACACAGTGTTATCAAAATAAAATTTATATCCATAATGAAGTTCTACTCTACCACAGTGCCCAAGCTTTATCTTTGTATCAATAGCATCTCCACTTTGTTCTATTTTCTGCCATCCTCTTCATCTGGGGCCCCGATTGCCCATTATCTCTAATCTCCTCCTCGCACGATCTCCTCCATGTCACCTTCTTACTAACGACCCACTAGCCATATGCCATTTGAGTTCCACCCAAGTAATCGCCTGGCGCACGATGTCATTTGACGACCTCTTCAGCATATGACCGATCAATCTCCATTTTCTCCTACATAGTTGCTGAGCGGCTCTTGGTTTTTTACTAGATTATCTTGTCGCTAATTCTTCCCAATATGACATTTGATCTTCAGTATGGAGCCAGAGAAGGAAGCTGTTGATAAAACTCCGTAACTTGATGGAAATCCGTTTCGTGACACTCAGTTTCTGACCCATATAGAAGGACCGACTTCACATTTGTATTGCAAATCCGTATCTTGTTCTTTGTGCTCGCTGAGTGCATAAGATTTCCAAACTGGTTTCAGGCTGATGAAGGCGTATCTTGTCTTCCCGATTCTCGCTAGCTTTGACGTCTTCATCCGTTCCGCCTGTAGTTGAAACGATGCTTCCTAGATGAGCGAAGGAAGTGATCTCTTTCAAATTTCCCCCGTCGATGGTGGTTGGTGCTGGTTATTGTTGCTTTTCGTTAGTTATCTTCATCACCTCCGTCTTTTCTATATTTACCTGGAGTCCTGTCTTCGCAGCTTCTTCAGATAGTTTTTGGTTTTTGCCTGAAAGTCTTCGAGTTTGTGTGACATTAGACATATATCATCTGCAAAATCCAGATCTTCTAGACTCTTCTCACTGCCCACAATCTGATGAGTAATCCAGTCCACCACAATTAAGAATATCATCGGTGATAATAGGCAGCCAGCCCTGTCTCACTCCTGTATTCACTTAGAACGCTTCTCTGAGTTTTTCGTTGCGAATCACCCGACATGTGGCATTGTCATATAGGTGTTGAATGAGGTTGATAAAGACTTCGGCACTTCAGCCTGTAGTGTTGGAGTAGTTTCCAAAACACTTCTCGGTCAACGCTGCATTGTTAAAGGCCTTTCCGAAGTCGATGAAGTTATGACTCTACAACTATATATATATATTTATTTGTATACACAGAACATTCTGGAATAATCGTTATTAACAATGTTGGTGTCTTTTAAGTAATATCGATTTGTTCAGACCCACGAAATTACTGTTCAAGAAAGATACATAAGTTAGCACAAAAATGTATTTAGTTAACAAAATAAAATTAAGGAAATCTCTGCAACCAATCAAAGTTTATTAAAACTTTAACGGTCAAAGTAGGGAAAGTATTTGAACCAATTTCTTTTTTGGATGCATAGATTAAACTTCTTGACATAGATTTCCACAAGTTTAGCAGTATGCAATAGACAAACTCTTGAGGTAAAATTAAGTTTTGTTGGTATATATGCTAGATGACTTTGAAAGCCGTATTCACACCAATTTTGTATCCTGTATCCATGAGATGAGATAGACTAGAACTATGAATGGATTTTGTTTGTCCCTTACTTAACCTCATAGGATGGTATACATAATTGTAGAGCCGGAAAAAAATTACCAAAAAGAATATTCTTTGCCCAAATTTTCTTTTATCTTACAAATGTCTGAATCAAGATATTCTGAGTCTACTGCACTGGCTTTTCACTTGAACACTTTTTAACTTAGTTTCAGCGTAAGTTTTTCAATGCGTGACATAAGAAAGCTGAGTTAGTCTTATGACAAATGAGAGAAAATCATGCTACTTTTATGACAAATCCTCAGTTAGAGAAAAAAAATATGATTTTTAATATTTTGGATATTTCAGAAAAGGTTAAATATTATTAAGTTTTTTTTAGTAATGAAATTAAAAACCATGAAAAGTTACTAAATCCTAATATTTATTCTAAAGTATACTTACTTTTTATCACTAATTTGTCCTCCAGATTTCAATAAGGTATCCAACTTCTTACTTCGAAACCTGACAGTAATACCATATTGATTTGGTGTTACCTTAGCATTCCATAGTCTTGAAGGTCTAGGTCGTACAAAGCGTATACTTGGTCCAAATTGAAATCTATACATTTTTAAAACGAAAACAGAAAACAAAAACGACTAATTAAATATAAATTTCAATTTTATAGCTTATTTGCTTGAGAGAAACTGTCGTTTAGTTTGATGCACAATACTATCGTGGTCATGTAACACACTGGGTCATATATATCTGTTATTGTTCTTTGCATTTGCTCAGCTAGTTAAAAACTAAGTGAAAATCAAGCAACAGTCAGACAGACATCTTCGTCCAATATTTTTAGTCATTAAATTTTCCTACACCTGACTCTGTCAACCTCATCAGTCATAAAGTCGTGCTAAAACTGCAGAAAATTGATTTAGAAGCATTCGGCAATTGACAGTGAATTAAAAATGATCTTATTTCGTCCGCAGAAATGTTGTCAACATAAAGATGGATCCTGTCATGAATCGATTATTATTTCACTGAATTATGCACACATATAGTGCGTCAATGGTTCAGCAGGAGAATGCTTGGCAACTATGCCCACGGTCCAGGGTCCAATCCCCGGCCGACGTACGCCTTACCTCGCTAAGCCGATAGTATGACCGGTAAAAAGGAAAGGTTGGGCGTCCGGTTAGCAACTCCACCCCATAAAAATAAAAATAAAACCACTGCTACCGAAACTTCAAAGCTCTAGCTTGAAGCCTTTTGTCCCACTCGAAAAATAATAATGCATACGCATATAACACAGAAAACAATGTCTGTTCGATAGTGATCTACACTTTAAAAACCCGGCCGACAACTGCTACCTTGTCGTGGTGGTCGGACTCGAATACCCCAGTGACCCAACAAGCTAAACTGGCTGAGACTCACGTTCCTGCAGGTCCTACCATGTCAAGAAGGTTGTTTGGATAGCGGTTAAACTAAAAGCAGTTACCATGGAGTACATGGGCTCCAGTATCCAATCGGATAAAATGGCGTATGAACCCATATGGGTCACCGGTAACCATGAGAATGCAGCTCCTGACGCTGATCCGCTGCCTTGCGGATTAGACTCCAAGTCAAAGGCTAGGGGGGTGGTCCTTTAAGAAAACCACCTGCATCGGTCTGGGCGCTCGGGCAGTATCTCAGCCCTCACACAAGTGTGGCGCATCTTTCTTGGTGCCATATTGTATCAAGTTTTTTCTGTGTTTAAATAAAATAAATAATACACTTTAAAAAGAAAATAAGCTCAGGAAAAACAGCATAAAAGCAAAGCCGGGTAAATCTCAGTCCGTATATTACATTTTTAAAAATCATGTCGTATGAACATTTCTCAAAGCTATTTTATATCATCATTGTTATTAATGATGAGAAAAGGAAACGGAGCATGCCACACACACACACAACCGGTTAATTAAAGCAGCAGCTTGTCTTTTCAAACCAATCTAGGTGATTAATTATATCAAGAACAAAAATAAACTTGGATTATTTTGACATTTATCTTTTGCCCTGTAGCAATATTTTGTTTCTGGAAAAATCTACCTACATTCTATAGAAAGCGCTAAGTATCTTTTAAAATGGAGTAGTAGTATACAATTAAACTTGTCACGCAAATTATGACTCATACTTTGTAAATTTCTGTGAGTAAACAAACAAAATAAAAAAACATTTCAAAAGCAAGCAGCTTCATAGAAATTTAGAAGCTTCCTAATCTTTTGATGACAACCTAATTCCGAAATTTTTATCTTATCATAATAAAACACAAAGAATAAGTCGGTTAGTCAGAAAATGAGAGAGATGATATTCTTTTCTGTCTCCGAATAAAGGAAAAGCCACTGATTTCAGCGGTAATCACCTTGTATTAATGCATGAATCTATCTGTTTGCTGATATCAATACCAAGTACTTTGACCAGCATATCAGCTAAGTTCTAAAAATCGCCTGCATTATTACTTCAAGTTATGCTTTGTAAAAAAAAATAAGAAATCTGAGCAATGAAGCATTTTTCCAAACGGTTCCATAATAGTTCACCAATCAGGTTAAAAAAAAACATCGTGTAAGATTTATATGACATTCATTCAACTCGACTTGTGTTGCTTGAATATCTTCGGTGAAACACATATCCTTTATAATAATAATTTTCTTTAGTTTTGGTTTGTAAGGGTGACTTGCTACAGGATAGAGTCTCCTGAGTTCTAATGAGAAGTCATGACCAGTGAGGTTCAATTAGATGTCACGTGTGTGGATGGATGTCACACCAACGAAAATGGTTGGGGTCGCGCTAAATCACGAATTGGTAGAAGTTAGAATTCATGGACTGGCCATTGAGGAGTCGGGTCCCAGTGGCTGAATGGTATACGAGCTCACTGGCCTTGTAACCGGAAGGTCCTGGGTTTGAACCCTGGCGGTGGGTGCGTACTGCTGATGACTCCCAAACTAGGATGAAACAGCAGCTGTCCAGTACTCCAATGCTGGTTTTCAATGGTTCTCTAACTGATATCAATCCGTGATCAACTCGTAAAAATAATAATAATAATTTGCTTTATTCCAAAACAGTACATGTGATACAGAGTGGAATTCTCAGCATTTCACTACAGTATTGCATCCAGTTAGTACATTATCAATAAATAAAATTCTACATAGATTAAGGAAATCTCAGTTCGTTATGACAACAACATATTGGCATGTCGGTAGCAAAGCCAAAAATTGAACAGAGTGTTTGAAGGTGTTAGAAAAGTAGATGCTAGCATATTTACTGATGTAAGCAGAAGAAAGAAACAAAGCTGCACATAACAGAAAAAGAGAGAGAGAAAACGAAAAGAAAGAAAGAAAACGTTGTACCTTTAAAAGATATGAATTGAAAAGACAAGATCCAGTTGTTCTACTGACTATTTAATAAGTTACAGGTATCACGCCTAATGCTTTCTCTATCACACAGAACACGAGCTAAGTAGGTAGGGTATGGTTGAGTTTTGTACTTACTAGTGTGAGCATATAGTTTTCTACATAGGCTTCTGGTTCTGACTGATGAGATACAAGAGGAGAGTTGTGAATGAAGAGGGTGGTGTGAGTTACATAAAATGGATTTAGCCCATTTTTCACATGAGTCCATGTGCCCGTCAACCAGAACATTAACAAGCTGGTTAAGTTGCACGTTGCTTACCTTAGTGCTTACATTATCTTCAAAATTATTGTATCAATCCGTCCGAATGAGCATAGCTGTGAACTTCAGTATGAAATTTAGTACAACTTATTCCTTCAAGTTTGACCAGGGACTAATGTTAATTAAAGAACCACTAGAAAACCTGGGAGTACTGGACAGCTGTTCCGTCCCAGCTTGAACCTCTTCATCAGTACATATCCGTTAGGGTTTGAACCGAGGACCTTCCGGCTACAAGACGAGCTTGTAGACCATTCAGCCACTGAGAGGCGATCTAGTGGCCACCTCATGAATTCTAGCTTCTACCAATTAATGATTCTAGCGTGACAACTTATTCTGTTTTAACAGGTAACTGATACTCAAAATATTAGACTGGAATCAGATACTTACGCTTGAATGCCTATTATTCCAAAAATCCGGCAGAAAATGTTAATTAAATCTTTAATTAAAGACTACCTTTTGCACTGAAATATCTGCACCGTGTACTGTGTATGGCACAAGACATTTTCAGATAAGACTGATCTAATCTTATACTGATAACTTATTATTATTTATTGGTGTTTATCTTCCTTTCTACTTGGTAGTTTATTTGCATTTTTTTATTTTTGTGTTTCTTTTTTGGCTTTTTGTTGTTTTTTAATATTTATTTTTTTGTAATACTCCTTTTAACTACTGTACGATGAAATTAGATGCAATATTGTAGATATGTGCAGAAAATTCCACATTGTACCACAAGTACTGTTTCTGGAATAAAAGCGAAATTATTATTATTATTATTGTATATCTGTATTACTGATTATTCAGGACGTATCGTTAGTCATCGTCTTCACAATAATAATGAATCTACTAATTTACTCCGAATTTCTTTACATTTTAAGCTGATAAAATAAAAGCTATTCAATGGTTCCTCAAAAATAAGTAATAAAATATTATTTGTTACCTTTAAAAATGTATTAATTGAGATGATTTCATGAAACAAAAAAACTCAGCTAACATTAGACGTGGTGTACTAGATTTGTGTGCTTTTAGGCCACCCTAGTAATATGTATTTCGAAAAAATCTAAGGACAGAGAAATGACAGAATTTAGTGCTCTAAATACTATTAGATTTAATGGGTTATGAGCAAGGTTAAATGTACACCAGTAATTGAATTCGCTGTTTTAAAGCCTAATTAATGAGACATATGCTCAAACACTTCAGGTACAGAGATAAACAATGTAAAAGAAACATCATTTTATTAAGTCGTTAAAATATATGAAGTGTTGTACATCAGATTAGTTTTTTTATCACACTTATTGGAACTGAATTTAATCTTAAAGTCAGAGCTAAAGACGTTGTCTTGAAGGACAATACAAGCTTTTCAATAAAGCCATCTGACTCAGAACACAAAACAACATTGATAACATGTACATAAGGTACAAATCTTCGCCATTAAACAACAAAAATTAATTAGAATAGAATTGGCCACGTAATTATAGAAAAACTACCGATAGGCACACTTTTGATTTCACTGTTATTCAGAAATTTAGAAATTAGTGGAAAAACCGAAAATTTTACATAGTTATCACCAGAAATGATAATTATCACGTGTTGGTTTGCAAAAGTTTGATTGGCTGTAGGTTTGATCATAAGCCACTGGAAAACAAGAGAGTACTGGACAGCTGCGTCGTCCTACTTTATGACTCTACTGCAGTACACACCGTTCAGAGTTCGAATCCGAGATCATCTAGTTACAAGGCGAGCGCTTGAACCATTAAGCCACTGGGATCCGATCCAATGGTTCATGAATTCCAACTTCTGCTAGTTGTCGACATATAGCACGACCACCAGCCAATATCTTAAGTGGGTAAATGTTCTCTTACCTGGAATTATAATGAGATGTCCTAACCAGCAGAGTCCACCAAGTTGGATAAGAGAACAGGTACTCGCTTACGATATTGGTTGGTAATGGTTGGACTATAGCGTATCGTAAATTGGCAGATGTTGGAATTCATGGACCATTGGATAAGGCACAGATAACTGAATGGTTCATGAGCTCACCTTGCAACTAAACGGTCCTGGGTATGAACTTTTGAAAGTGAGTACTAAAAAGAGTCGTGAACCGGGACAAAACAACTTTCCAAGAATGACATTGCCTGAATTACATAACTGTTTCTGAAAGCGGTATACAAAAAATAAAATTCGTCTTCACGACATTTGCATAACTCAATAACTTTTACGTATTACGAGATTAATTGAAAATCTATCTCAGTAGATAAATCATAAGTCAGTTTATTACTTTACAACATTTATTGAATACATTTTTTTTGGTTTAATTAGTGTTATAAACTGTCGATCAAGCAAACCTGCCTTATGCGTGAAAACCTCTCATCGATATTTGGCTCTTTTTAAAAGGGAAATGACAGTTTTACTTCACCGTAGATTTCACCAAGAAAAATCTCCTATTAGGTTTCTCTTTTTTAACGAGTCAATTAAGGAAAACATCTTAATCCAAAGATTTTGTATCTTGGAGAAGTTATTACCAAAAACAGTTTACTCAGGTGTTGGTTTGCAGAGATTTGATCAGTTTCAGGATTTCATCATGAACTGATATCGGTTCGAGGACAATTGGAAAACCTGGGATTACTGGACATCCTAGTTTAGGGCTCTTCACGAATTGAGCCCAGGACCTTCTGGTGAGCTCGTAGATCATTAGGCTACTGGAACATGAACCAGTGGCCATCCTATGAATATATTTACTTCTGCCAATTCATGATATGGTGCAATCACTAGCCAATGTCATTGGTGGTGAGCAACTGTCCTCACGCCCGACCTGCTGTATCCCACTGGTCACGACTGCCCACAATTTATTTTGGAAAAAGAAAACTACGTGAACTTGATAAATTCAACAACTCAAAATGTCAAGCAGTTTATAATGAATGAAAGGAATGACGTCTGAGGAGAGAGAGAAATCTATTATTTTGTATATTTTTTTTCAGTGTCTCACTTTAATAACTATATATATACGCAATCTACCGTGAAACTGCACCAAAACCAACAGAAATTATAATAGTATCTGACTACTGAATAACCATTCAATGACTAATACTTTTACATGTAAAAAATACAACAACAGAATTTCTCCTTACAAGCTTATTTAGACGTCTCATGAAATCAGAAAGTGGAAAAAAATATGGTTAGTTGAGTTAGCAAAAAAAGCAACAACAACAATTTCTGCATCAAGCGTAAAACTATGCCTGTTATGTTTGACTGTTACTGATTCTTATCTCTAAACAGACGATTTCACAAGCAAGGCAAATTCATATATATAAATATATTTATGTATATAAAGTTTGCCACTTATTTCGTGAAAATTTTAGCCAAACACATAATGACAAGTTAGCAGTTGAATCGTAAGCAGTTGATCAAGGCTTCGTTTTTCTTATTATTATTTTTACAAAAAGACGACAAGCGTAACATCCAGATAATTTTTATTTATAATTGTGCTATAGCTAGAATTCTTTTAACGTTAATGGTTTCGGATGGGGATACTCTACAGAATGGCTATAAGAATGACATATAAATAGAAAACTATTTAACAAATACAGACCACTTCCATTTCAAAATAGGGTATATAAAATTTGGCTTTCTTTTTTCAAGCATCATCAAACACTGCATCACACCCTTGCATTTTCTAAATTTTTGTAATATCTACTTTCTTTGTCTTATTTAAAGGTTGTAAAGGTAAATAACATTTTTAAAAAACATAACAAGGGTGTGTGTGTGTGTGCGAATGTGCATATATTTAGGTCTCAATGGAGTAAAAACAACACAAGATTTAATTTAAATTAACTAAAAGTCAAACAGGAAAAATATGAAAGAGATTAATTATTATTTTATATTCCGTCAGTAGAATATTTAAAAAAGGCATAAAAGACATTCCCATTCATTTAAGCGTGAAATTGAAATGAATGAATGAAATGGTTAGCAGAGTAGGAGTTCTGCACACAAAAAAAATCACAAATATAAAAAGTAAATGGAATAGGAATAATCATCACGCGAACATTTAACTAATCTGTAACAATTTGTTTTAATTTGTTTAAATTTGTTTGTATTCCAGATACAATTTCTATGACTCATAAAGTGTAGTAGCCTGATTTTGAATTCTGAAGACAGTTAACTAACTGTACAGTGTGCCTATGTATTGTATACACATATATATATGGTCAGATAGGCACTGCTTTTCGGAGGATATATTTACATAGGATATGATTACAATATCATACATAGTATTAATACCATTCCCTATACTGGAATTAATAATAATAATAATATCAACATTGGTATAGATAGCCTGTGTTCTAGACAGATCGTGAGATGAACAAACAATACAGAACTAATTTATTTTAAAAGTAGCACAGTAATGATAACAACATAAAACGTTATTCCCATGCTTTCAGAATAAATACTAGAGAAATAAGAGACACAGAGAGAGGATAGAGTGAGAAAAACTGAACAGAGAAATTAGCGCAATTAAATAATGTGCATAAATTATTAGTGATAAACATGAATTGTAAATTGCATAAACAGTATATATATGTATACATATATATGTAAGAGAAATGCATATATTACCTATTTTTTCTTCTTACCATAAGACAAAAGTTATGAAAATTACTTGTATAAGCCTTAACGCAACAATTGTCTCACTGTGTCTATCATATCATCGAAGTTTATTACGGAAATTTTGCCATGATTGTTAAAATATTCATAAGAGTACACGAAGTGTTGTTGACTCTAAACACGACTGCACCTGATTAAAATAAAACTTCAGCTATTTGGATAAACCTGACTATTACCGTCGCCAACCACCCACGTGGTCCAGAGATCGATCCACGACCGACGCACTTCTAAACCTCCTTAAGTCGGTAATAAGCCGGCTAAATATTGACTAATTGGTTTCAACATAGAACTTTGCAAAGATATGCAGCGGTTCGAGTTGCCACACCCCCTCCTTGTAGCTCACAAAGCAAGAGAAGAGAGTAAAGAGAGATTCAACAGAGAGATAATAATAGTAATATGCAAGAACAACAGGGTTTTATTGGATATTTTAAATCACAAAGAGTGAATGTATCTACACCATTGAGAATGATTTCGAGCCATATCTTACCATTCCGAAGACCTCAACCGGTCAGGAAGTTTACATTTCCCTACATGGCTTAAAATAACTGTCATGCATTTCATTGACTGATGAATCCATCGCCCGAAGGTCAAAGAAGGCGATGGATAAGCATAAGTAACACATATCCTAATCACCTCAATCAGTGTGACTTCACGACCTCGTCGACTGATTTCCTCTGCTTACCTAGCACTCAACACTGCTGAATAAATTCAAAAGGAAACCTGTCTCTTTTTGAACAGGGTTATTTTTTAGTGTAGCAATTTGGCTCCCCAGTATTACAGTGCTGTCAACTAATTTTGTATGAATAAATCAGTTTCATCACAGAAACATCCTAGTCAAAGACGTTTTGGAAATCACAACTCGGTATATAAAATTTTGCAGATGCACTCATTGTAATCTAACAAAGTTACAATTCCGTATTAAAGTGTCTGCAGAGGATATTTATGAGGATTTTTAAACCCAACCTTCAATGAATACTATGCACAAACGTTTTTTATGTAAAATCTTGGCATCATTATAATGCGATTTGTATCTTTTTAGTAACAAGCTTAAGTCAGTACTAACCACTGAACTCAATACATAGACAACTTTTTGAGCATTTTATTAACTTCTTTCGAGATATCTATGCAATTCTAAGAGAAATCAGCATTTGGACTTAGTATCACAATGGGTGAATAATCTAAGTGTCCATGGTTAGTATCCTGGGGTACCTTAGAATATTGTACATCCTTCAGATGTAACCTCTGACAACAGAAATGTCAGTACTGACGTTAACCACTTTTAACTGTTTAACTTTGCAGTCATCATTCCTCATCTTCATTTGGTAAACATATAAAAGACACGTCATCTGGACAATTATTTAGCGAAAAAGAAAAAGTAATCATAACAAAAATTATAAAGAAACTTCAACTTTGGTTCTTAGAAATAACAAAATCATGGATAACCTAAGTAATAACAATAAGTCTTATGTTTAATATCACAAAATAATGGGGTTAGATAAGTTGGTGTCGGAATGTATACACATTCAGTTAATTTACATGGCTGAAATTCATGATTCACGCTGCGTGACTGTTGTATTTATTTCTGCAATTTGAAAAGGCATGAAGATCCTTCGACAGTGAAGGAACTCAATAGGTTTCTGTTACTCCGTCAAACTAAGAGAATTATATGTCCTCATTGATATTTTCCACGATTTGAAAAAGTTTTTTCCCATCATAGTGAATAGCACTTTCGGATAAATAGTACCATAAACAAGATGTTTGTGTGTGTTCGATAATATTAACAAGAAACCTACTGCAAAACACGGTTTTGATACTTTCTGTAATAAGATATCATGTGCACAGAGTAATAGTCCGGAGAAATAACATGAGTGATAAATGTTAATAATAATAATAACAGCTTTATTCCAAACGGTATTTGTGGTACAGGTATGGAATTTTCAGCGTGCATTACAGTATATTGCATCTAATTACCTCATAAATTATATAAGATTTTTAAAAATCAAAGATAAATAAATAAAAATAAAAAAAATTAGTTATAAATAAATAAAAATTAAAAATTAAGAGAAAACAGCGTAGAGTATTACATTTCAAACAATGCACCACAGGATTTGAAATATAAAGTTGATGTGTGATAGAAGATGAGAACAACAGTGTAATAGTAACGAGGAAAGGAAAACAAAAACTAATGGGACTATTTGTTAGAGTGCTGCAGTAAGTTTATCGTGTCATACCTAACGGATTTCTCATCACATAACAGCTGTGCCAGATATGGTATTGTGGAGTTTTTGTATTTGGTAGTCCTAGCATATAGCCTCCTATAGCTGCTTCTAGTTCTACCAGATGAAATGCAAGGAGATAGATGCGTATAGAGAGGATGCTCGGGGTCCGACAATATTGTATTCGCTAGTTTCTTACATGACATAATATGTCTATCTACAATAGTGTTCACCAGTTGGTTTAACGATATCCCACTTGCCCTACTAACAGCTTTTAGTGCCCTTCTCAGCGAAGCAAAGTCTTTCTTAAGTAGTCCAGGAAAGACTAATGGGGAGCAGTAAAGGAGGATGGGTAGAATACAAGAATTTACAAACTGAGAAAGCAAAGACTGCTTTATACCAGACTGCCTAAATTTCCTAATGTAGAACGTTAAGCGAAACATCTTTCTAGTAACTAGCAAGATGTGGGAAGACCAGGAAAGATCGGTGGAAAAACTCAGCCCAAGGTACTTGACATAAGATGTATTTTCAACCTCTGTGCCGTCAATGAGAGTGGGGCCATGTGAGCTAACTAGTTGCTGTAGGTCACATTTACGTCTGAAAGTGAAATTGACTACCTGACATTTAGACGGATTAAGCTTAAGTCCGTTTGAAGAGGACCACTGACTAATTTCCGACAGAAAGTTATTTAATTTGGAACAATCTGACTGAGAGTTGACAGGCATAGAAACCGAGAGGTCATCGGCATACTTAACAAAAGTGGCTACATCAGAATGAGGCAAGTCATGTAAGAAAAACGAAAACAGAAAGGGAGAAAGAACAGCACCTTGAGGAACACCAGCTAAAGTAAGTGAGGTAGTGGAGGATTTTCCATTGTAGACGGTGTACTGCTTCCTTTCAGAAAAATAGGAATGCAACCACTTATTTGTCCAGCTTTCAGCCTGTGTTGCAGCAAGCATACTTAGCACCCACCGGGATTCGAACCCAGGACCTGGGTTCGAATCCCGGTGGGTGCGTACTGCTGGAGAGTCCCAAACTAGAACATTTTTATTTGTTAATAGGGTTTGTGAGCATACAAGATGCTTTCTTGTTAATTACTAGCTACTTATCAAAACTGTATATACTTAAACAGTATATTACTGAAGGTTTATAATACAAATTGAGGCATGCGGGAAATTACTCCTCTAATTTCTGGTCTTTAAAATGTTAAAACAAGGAATTTTGCTGCATTAGGCAACTACTTTGAGGTTACATTTAGAAATGAAGCCCCGCTTACTTCTACGGAACTAAGTATGGATGTATTGGATACATTAGAGTATTAGATGGTTGAAGGCGATCGGTCACAGGAAGCCTTGGACCTAGGTTTCGTGCTAGTTGGCACCCGCCAGCAAGGCGTATCTGCAACCTTGAAGGGACTCATGTGCCCTCTGAGGTTCGAACCCGTGTCACCCAGTGAATACTGCAGTCAGAGACGTTACCATTGAGCACCAAATCAATGTGCACCGTGATGGCGAGCTACCTAGAATGGTAGCCACATTACAACCTGACTGATAGAATTCAGTCTGCACCAATGAGAGGATTAGACACATCACACTAGTTACTAGTGTCAAATCAAAACATTAGAGTATTATTTAAAAGGGACCAAAATGTGTCATAAAACCCCCTTGTCTACACACAACATGCATTCTGTGCTCCTCACTATCCTACAAATAGTTTGTCATAGTTACATGATGAACAGATACGTGTTATTCACACCAACGAAATCCAGAAGTGAGACCATAACCGACAATGAGATTATGCATAGTAGACTTGATCTAGTTTCTAAGATAAGAGTGTGTCACTCAAACAATTATACGCTTAAATCTATTCGTTTTGGTTTTACAGATAGGTGTTTTTGCATATTAGTCCTGACAAAATAGGCGTGGCTTGTTGTATATAGTCCATTATACGAGTATACTCAATGCTAAAGTGTAGACCCTAAGGCAACTTCAAAAATATATTTCAAAATGAATAAATAATTCCTAAAATGGAAGACGTCTTTGTGTAGATGGGATAAAAGGAAAAAAGTGATTTGTTTAGTTGTTTCATAAAAGATAAATTACTATCCAACAGTTTTTCATCGCAAACAAACTCTACTCGTTGTCTACTCTCTTTCCGTGTTTTTCCGTCAATCGGATGAGTCATCACATCTTAGTTTAAAGGAGGGTAATTAATAATGAATATAGTGTAGAGTTTTTTTTTGAATTTGTTGTCATTGTTTTGAAACTAAGAGTGAAGTTCTTAACAATTCCTAAGACAACTTCTTCTAGTCCTTTTATCTCATAGATATACAAGGATAAAGTATATGCATCGTGAAAATTAGTGGGAGAGAAAACCAGTTTGTTTTTTCCCCCATAAAATTTCAACTGTGTACACTAATGTACACACTTGTGATTAGATGATGGAATAAGGAGATAGCTATCAAAAAAAAAAATAAAAAGAGACAGACATGGTGCATAAAAGTAAAACAAGAGTTCTAATGAGGCTTAATTATATGAAGCATGAAAATAAAATTTAGTAGGAAAAGATAGACGTTTTCTTCTATCATAATGTTTCATTTATTTCCAGTTTATGAGTTCATCTGATTGACAAGGTAAAAAAAAGCCGTTTATCTTAAGATGTACCACTTAATCTTGAGATAGTAGATAGTCAAAGTAAGAAAAAAAAATAAAGAAAAAGACAAACATTTACAACAACCATGTAGATCAATGTTTATATTAATCATGAATTATATTAATTATTTATGTGGTAGAATTAAAAGTTAAATTTTTTTAATCAAACTGAAAATCTACTGATGTATGTGTATGTTAGAGAACCATTGGAAAATCCCGGAGTACTCGGCAGCTGTTTCGTCAGCCTAGTTTGGGACTCTCTAGAGGGAGGCACCCACCTCCAGGGTTCGAACTCATCACCTTCTGGTCACAAGACCAGTGACCTCGTAGACTATTAAGCCACGAGGAACAGATCCAACTGCCAGTTCATGAATTCTAACTTCTGCCAATCCACGAGATAGCGCGACCACTTCGCAATGTTTTCTTCAATGAGTAACTGTCCTCACCTTCTATCCGTTGTACTCTACTGGTTATGGCTTCCTACTAGAACCCCAGGTAACTGCCTAAATAGGGCCAGTCGCTAATGAGTATCAGATGAGTTATCGAGTATTTGTATATGTACGTATCATGGAATGTACAGAACTTCGATGTTGTATAAAATGATGGGAATTAAAGAAATAAACGATTGTTGTATTACATGAGTATGACTCTACTGTATTAATAATAATAATAACTTTATTTTGTACAGCGTCTATATATTGTACAAAATTTCCAAAATAGTTTGTTGCATGACATTTTCTTTTTATCCAGAATCTTCAAATACAATATCACGTGACAGTAGACCAAGTGAAACACTTCTGCCTGACATTGAAGCGCATACCAAGAAATTATGACATCTCTTGTTTGTCTTCTTTGGTAAATACATGGAATCTGGTTGAATGATAAAATAAGAAAACCTGAGAGTACTGGACAACTGTTTCGTCCTAGTTTGGGACTCTTCATCAGTAAGCACCCACCGTGGTTCGAATCCAGGACCTTCTGGTTACAAGGCGAGCTCGTAGACCATTGAGCCACTGGGGCCCGATCCAATGGCCCATGAATTCTAACTTCTGCCAATTCACGACCAATACTTGAAAATTAATCTGATGCTCACTAGTGACTGGCCCTATTCAGGCAGTTAACCTGAGGTTCTAGTGGAAAGCCGCAACTAGTAGGGTACAGCAGATTGAAGATGAGGCAGTCACTCATCGAAGAAGACATTGCGAAGTGGACGCGCTATGTCGTGAATTGGGAGAAGTTAGAATTCATGGGCCATTGGATCGGGTCCCAGTGGCTCAATGGTCTACGAGCTCGCCTTGTAACTAGAAGGTCCTCGGTTCGAACCCCGGTGGGTGCGTACTGATGAAGAGTCCCAGACTAGGACGAAACAGCTGTCCAGCACTTCCAGGCTTTCCAGTGGTTCTCTAACTGATTTCAGCTCATAATGAAATCCTCCATGCAATCAAACAAAATCCCTACAAACCAATACTTGAAAATGAGAAAAGTCTTAGGAATCCATTCTGTGAACCAAGGACACAACCCGAGAATAGCTATCTCTTGCATTACAATGCCCCCCACCCAAACAACGATTAAGGTTTTTTCTCACGATAACTAGAAACATGCGAATCAGCAATTTGTAAGCACATTAAATACTCGCCAGAGTATAAAACGTAATTAAAGGTTATATTTTATCAGATTCAGATAAACTGAATTTGAAAAAATATCTGTGAAACATCGATGGGATTTTTCTATAGTCCACATTTAAGCAGGCCCCCAATGTACACTAAAGTGAATTAATATTTCGGTGATATTTTGAGGTAGTAGGCAGGTGAAGCAATTTATTAATATTGACATAAATGTATCACATGTCCTTGAGAAGATAATTTACACTCAGTAAAACACTAATCAAATTTAAGGCAAGCACTAACAACCTCTGTGAATCAGGACGAAGTTCCGCCCTAACATAAAATAATCCAGTTTTACACAATTCCTAAAACACTACTAGAATGATGATTTGATTTGATTTTTTTGATGACAGCTTGATTCCACACCGTATTTTTTCGTACAAGTATGGAATTTTCAGCATGTGATATCGGTAGCCCAAATTTTGCAGGCTGACAATAGATATCAGGTGTGCGTTGGCAGGGGATCGAACACCAGACCATGTGCTTGGTCGGTGAGAGTCCTAACCACTGTACCATCGATGCACACAAAGTGAAAATAGATGAAAATAGCGGCACAGCAGTTGAATGTTGCATGGTAAATAGATTATACCAGAAAATAAGCAATGAAATTAATCAATGTTTAAAATTCGATAAATCAACTAATGTTTGTGGGGTCAAATCATGACTGCTCTACTCAACTTCTTTAGATATAGATTTCAGGTGTTTCGTGTATTCTAGTTATTTTGACTACAGTTCCTCATAACTTAAAAAAGCATAAACTGTATACGATGATAAGAAGAATACTTTTATGGCTATCTACTTCAGTAAAAAATCAGTATAATCGACCTCAAACTTAGGAATATATTTGCGCACTTTTGTGCTTCACATTCATTAACTCAAAAGGAACAACCTCATTCTATAATAAAAAAAGAATTTATCATTAGTCATTGCATTATTGATATGCCTTCCAGGAAATCGAAATAAATCGGTAAGCTACGATTATACTGCTTACTGTAGACAAACAAGTTAACCAAAGTACTGAAACAGTAAGGAATTGATTATAAGACTGAATCACATCTGTCATGGCTATAAATTATCAAATCTCCTAGCTGAATTAATGACATTCCCTTGGATTATAAGTAATAATTATTCATTTCCTCTTCATTTAAAATATTTAATAGTTCGCATAAAATAAAGGCATATTTTCCGTTTATAGGTTATGAGCTTAAAAATAAAATCCTGCCACAGAGAAACATAGAATGACTAATTATTTAACACTGGGTAAACAAAATAAAGTTCAAGGTGAAAGACTTTGTCGTTTAGAAAGAAAGGTTGGCTGTATAGGCAAACAGCTTTGTTTGTAATAATACTGTCAAACATCTAATTGAACATGAATTAAACTTTATAGGTCATTCAAACATCTGTTGAAAACAGCTACACGCGCTGGGGAGCGAGGAGACAGGAATAAACGTGACCGCCGATAAGAAGACTCTACAAGATCTAGATTTCGCAGATATTATATGTCTAATGTCACACAAATTCGAAGACTTTTAGGCGAAAACCAACAAACTGGCTGAAGGGGCAGGCAGCGAAGACAGGACTTTAGGTGAATATAGAGAAGACAGAGGTGATGAAGACAACCAACGAATAGCACTAAAAACAACCAGTACCAATCACCATCAACGGGAGACATTTGACAGGGGTTACTTCCTTCAGTTATCTAGGCAGTAAGCGTTGTTTCAACCACGGGAGGAACGGATGAAGATGTCAGAGCCAGTGAGAATCCGAAAGGCAAGATACTCCTTCATCATTCTGAAACCGGTCTGGAAATCTTTTGCGATCAGCTCTCCTATATGGGTCAGAAACTTGACCAGCGTGTCACAAAAAAGAATTCTTAACAGGCTGTAAACTTTTATCGACAGCTGCCTTCACCGGCTCCATACTGAAGATAAAATGGCCCATCATGAAGAATTGGCAACAAGAAACTCTGCATTGGAACAAACCAACCAAGAGCCTATTGCTCGACAAATATGTAGGAGAAAATGGAGATGGACTGATCCGGCATACATTGAGGAGGCAGTCGACTGACATCGTGCGCCAAGCGATTGCTCGAGTGGAACCCAATGGGAAATGACAAGTGGGTCGTTGGCGACAGGGTGACATGGAGGAGATCAATTGGGTGGAGGAGGTGAAAAATCATGGGCAATCGTGCTCCCAGATGAAGAGGAGAGCAGGAAACAGAACAAATTCGAGATGTATTGTTGAAGGTGTATGTTCCACTAGGAGCCCAAGGGAATAATAAATAACTACAATAAAATAACACGTACTGGATTCACTTTCACAAATCAGTGTCGATTGGCTTCCAATTAAAAAAAGTAATTCAGTTTAAACAACTACCAGCTACATATTACACAGTAAAGAGGATATACAAATATCAGCAAGTAATCATTAATTAGAAGTATTTTCTGTTCTGCATGACAAAGCTAGCTTGAAATTCTTCTCACCTGTAAAAAACAATGATACTTTTGAAATGATAAATACTCCAGTAATACGATTTTTCTATCTGTTTAATGTCTAACAATCTAACACCATCCTGCAAATTCAGCTTTTTCACATTAAGAAAAAAAAACTTGATTATTTTGAAGCATTATGGTTTACCAATTTAATACATCCTCGTGAATTAATTTATACAGTTTTCTTTCTAGCTGTTATATTGCACTGCAAAAGAACAACAGTCAAAGCCTAATGGCCGGAGAGACAACATTTGACCAGAGATTTCGGCAGTAAAAGGATATTTCCAGGTTATGTTTCAAATAGAGAAATCATTAGTGAATAAGTAATAGAAAAATCTTAAGAGTTTGAAAGCTTTCTATTTACATTTGACTATCATTTCTTTCTTCAACTTTGTGATAGGCCATATATGAAGCCTAAGTAGAAACATGTATTTCAGAATTATTTGAAAAGCCATACACTAAACAGCATTTGTATAGTATGAAAATTCCATGAATAACAGATTAATATAGAATTTAATTAGTGGATGGTGACTAACAAGCATTTCCATCGAGACCGAGCACTTTGGTCCAAACAATCGACGGGAAATACTAAAATTCATTTAAAGATTAATATAGACTTCATGAAGTATGTGGTTTATTGCAAAACAATGGTAGACTAACTATTTTAAAGTATCTTTTTAAGACCTATGAGTTAACGGGTATTTACGAACCTGAATATTCGAAATTGGATTGCTCAATCACTTCATTTCTCTGAAAAAAACTTTCTCATATTATTAGCAGGAAGCTCTCGCACCGCTTCACATCGGTTCACAATACAGTGAGATGGTAAATCACTTAATTTGGTGGCCACGTTGTAGATTTGACTGGCAGAATTCAGTGACCACTTAGGCTAACAAATCAACTCATGTCAATGCATACGCCATAGTTCAGTTAGAAATCCTTCAGAGACTTTCACTTTTGAAATAGTAGACCGTTTTGTAAAAGATAATATTTAAGATAATCTTTTGGCTGTGATTTTACGATAGTGGGGATAACAAAACATGAAGTTGTAATTTAAGTTTACACGTCAGCTGCATCCGTTCAGCTACTAAAATGAATATTTTATGCTCTTAGGAATATCTGTGTGATTTGAAAGTCAGGAATAGACTTCGACTATTTTACCCTTGACAGTTGAATATCAATATTATATATTGATATATATAATTCTGAATATTTTCTATTGTTTGGTTTGCAAGGGTTAGTTATGTTTTTTTACGAGTTGATCACGGATTGATATCAGTTAGAGAACCATTGAAAACCAGCACTGGAGTACTGGACAGCTGCTGTTTCATCCTAGTTTGGGAACCATCATCAGCACGCACCCACCGCCAGGGTTCAAACCCAGGACCTTCCGGTTACAAGGCCAGCGAGCTCGTATACCATTCAGCCACTGGGACCCGACTCCTCAATGGCCAGTCCATGAATTCTAACTTCTACCAATTCGTGATTTAGCGCGACCCCAACCATTTTCGTTGGTGTGACATCCATCCACACACGTGACGTCTAGTTGGACCTCACTGGTCACGACTTCTCATTAGAACTCAGGAGCAAGTCACTAGCGAGCATCATATTAATTTTCTATAGTTTGGTTTGTAAGGGTTAGTTATGTTTTTTTGTTGTTGAATATAACGATTACATTTTATATAAATATAAATATTAACAACACTTTATTCTACCTCTTATTATTCTTGATTCATTTAAAACTATCTTTTATCAGTAGCATTATCTTAACTCACTTCAGCATTATTATTATTATTATTATAACTATTAGTATAGATATTACTATGTTTGCAGTTCTTGCTATATTCTTTAACGAATAATTGTTTATCTAAGTGATGTAATTGAAGCGTAAAGCATTTTATCTTAATTTCAATCTCTCATACTCCCTATTCCCTTATCTATATGAACATGACCTGGAAAACATTCGCGCCTGTGTTTCTGAATGATTAATTCAATGTAGTTTATTTGCTTATCTATTAGTCTTATATCTCCCAATGTAACTTCAGTAGTATTCAT
Organism: Trichobilharzia regenti; assembly: GCA_944472135.2. Lineage (NCBI taxonomy): Eukaryota > Metazoa > Platyhelminthes > Trematoda > Strigeidida > Schistosomatidae > Trichobilharzia > Trichobilharzia regenti. Next base: position 113,985,620 of record OX235262.1, on the reverse strand, counting down.
ATCCCCTTATGTAGAGTATTCAGATGGTAAGTTCTACCGAAATGTGATGAATTCATTAAATCCTGCTTTATTAAACATTGTTGCTTGTTTTGAAATAGGAGTGATGAAATGATTAATAAGACGGCTGAACACCGATCGTAAAAACTGAAGTCACTATTTTATATCGTTAACATAACCTGTCAGCATTTTTAGATTGTAATAAATTCATAGATGATTTCACTGATATAAGTATTTTGTCAGTTAACTTATCGGATGATCAGCAGCATACACTAAAGCGTCTGAAGCGGATAACTGAAATGTAATCATGCATTACTGAAAGTTCCTTATTAAGCGACAACAGTAATACAGATAAAGTCAGTCTTTATATTTTTATTTATTTACTTTTATTTCAGCTTGATTCTACACTGTATTTTTGGTACAAGTATGGAATTTTCAGCAATGTGATATAGGTAACCCAAATTTTGCAGACCGACCATAGATATCAGGTGTGAGTCGGCAGGGATTGAACACCTGGACCATGTGCATGGTCGGCGAGGGTCCTAACCACTGTTCCACCGATGCACAAAGCGTGTGTCAGAGGTGGGATACTGAGAGAATACTGAAAACATGATAATGTGTGCAGGGATGATCGCTTTTACAAATCGAACTCAATAGACATAATTGAGAATGCAATTTTATATCGGCTACAATCTATAAATTATCTCAAGCTTCCCAATGTTTCCATGTAAACAAAAAATTTTACTAAGGCAATACATTATGACTTGTTGTAGTCCATTAAATTGTCGATCATGCGAGGAGATTAGAGATCATGAACGATCGTGGGCTCAGATGAAGAGGAGAGCAGAAAATAGAACAAGGTGGAGATGTGTTATTGAAACCCTATGTTCCTCTCGGAACTCAAGGGAACAATAATATAATAATAATAATACATTGTCGATTTGCTTAACTGTTTAGGAATTAAAATACAAACAGGGATTTAATATTCGCCTCCTTCTATATTCCCAATACAAATTTCTATACACTTCAACAAAATTATAAGATAACATTTTCATTTAAAATAAATTAGCTAGTAAAAAATACTCAACAAAAACTTAAATCTAAGTGTTTATGAAGTTTTCGGCTACAGCGAAAAATACAATTAAAGTAAATGGAAAGAAAGATTGAAATAAAAAAAGAAAGATGGAGGGAAGGAGAAATGAAGTGATAGACAATTGGTTAGCATGTAATTGAAAACAGTTTCAGGACTATAATGTTAAGTAAGTAAAATTAAGTGTAGATGATCGATTTATCAAGCTTTAGTTCCATTCTCATTTCTCGCAACAACAACAACAAAAAAAAGAATGTTTAATTTTCACACTAACATTTTGATGTATTTTGAAAATTAAAAAGAAAAAAATAAATAAGACGATGTAGAATTCATTTTCTTGACAAACTTTTAATCACGAATTAAACTTGCGAGACGAATTTTAAATTGTAATATCAATGAGATGGAACAATAGCATTTATGTCAGTCTCGACATTTAAAAGCCAGTCAAATGATTGATGAGTTGAGTTATTTAAATAGAATGTTAGACCATTTGACTTTGATACAGTAGCCCAAGACATTAGATGTTAAAATGCTGTTAAAATTTGTATTGGAATCTCTAAATCCAACTTGCTTAGTGATGCAGGATAACAAATACTACGTGAATGAATTTATAATAATTATCTCAAGAGCAAACTGATCAAACGAACTAGATACTGGCTTATAATTCCGACATGATTAAAACCAAAGAGCGCCGGATGACTATTTCTACCCAGTATGTTACTATTCAGCATTTGAATAAAGCAAGAACAAAAGTATGTGCAGAATGAGATGGTACCATCATTGGTTCCATTGGTTTCTCATCAAATGCATACAGCCTAAGTAAATTATTAAGTTTATGTACGGAACAATTTTAACATACTGGCAAACTTTTTGCATGATGTCAGTTGAAAGAAGGTTCTAAACTTAATGAACAGTGCTCAGAAAATTACGTTTACATAGTTTTTACCCAGAGAGTTCAGGTTTAAACAAAGATCAACGTATGCATACAACGGTAAAGGAGTTTTGTAATAAAGATAAGAGGTGAGTAAGATGTGGAAAAAAACTAATAAATAGGGTAACAATGTACTGAGTTCGACTCAAATCATAGAAACAAGAGACAAGCAAAACTCTGTCTGTCTGTCTATTTTCGACATGGAACTTTGCACATATGTGCACCAGTTCAAATCGCCACACTCCATGTAACACACAAAGCAAGAGAAGAAAGTAGAAGAAATGCATAATAGAGACAGTAAACAGAGGTGTGAGACAAAGGAATAGTAATAACGAAGAACAATATAGTTTCATTGGAAATCATAAGTCACAGGGAGTGGATGCATCTGCGCTGGCCATTGAGAACGATTTTGAGGCATATCATTAATTGTTTCCAACCGTTGTTTTCTACCGTCCTGAGGACCCCAACCAGTCAGGAAGTCTACATCTTCCTACGTGGCTTAAACTAACTGTTGTAAATTTCACTGACTGGTGAAGCCATGTTTTGGTTTGACCACCGCTAGCTCTTTTCCAACCTGACCTTATATCAGCTAACATTTCCCGTCGAGGAAGGCGATGACTAGGCATACGTAACATATGTCCTAACCATCTCAGTCTATGTAACTTCACAACCTCGTCGATTGATTTCCCCCTCCTTACCTAGCACTCAACTGACACCTAACCTAAATATTGCTCACCCTATTTTGCCACTTCACACGGGAGATAGAGCGCAGGCACCTATGATCAAAGACAGCTAATCTTTTCACGTCTTCCACTCTCAATGGCCAGGTCTCACAGCCATAAAGGAGGATGGAGCGGACTGATGAGCAGTACACTCGCCCTTTGGTCGACAGCCAGCTGGGTATCACGTCTACGCCAGAGACGGCGTAAACTGGCATATGCGAAACTAGCCCTCTGTATTCGTGCCGAGATTTCGTCAGCGACCAACCCACTGGTGTTGGATGATGGTACTTCCTAAATAAGTGAAGGGTTCAACGTGATCTACCACTTCACTTCCTATTTCTAATCTAGGAGTCGGTGTAGTCCAGTCCTGTAACATCATCTTGCATTTGGTTGGAGCAAATCGCATGCCAAACAAGCAAAATTAAACTATATTAAAGGGGACGGGGAGGTTAAAGTCAAAGATTACGTAATCAAATGAAACAGAGAATGAAGACATCCAGTTACCAGGCAGCAGGGCAAAGAAAGACTAATAACTGCTTCTTTTTGAACACATAAATCAGGTTTCAGGCGTTTCATAGAGATTGCTTCGGCAAACTTGATAAGAACTGGTCCTTTTTTCTATTGATAGTTTTAAAGGATTTCGCGATTTCCAACTCGCATTTACTATCGGGAAGATGCCTGGTAATGGCACTGTTGAAAGCATTTGTTGCCTTTAGACGTAGGCTTTTCGGTACATTTTCAAAAAATTGGAGGTATTCCCTTTTGCTGATTTGGAGTTAACATGAGAAGGGTATATGTCAACTTTTGCCTGCACGAATGAGCATGTTGTCCGATAGACGGGAACCAACTTGACTGCAGGATAGGCTATGGCCAGTGACGTATTCAACTTTCTGTTGACTATCCTTGAAATATTTCAACTTTAAAATCGAGTTGAATGAAGACAGCCTTTTTCCCCACTGCAATTTGTTTGATATTTGAGCTTTCACATCATCCGTACTTGTAAATGTAATGTATTTAGCCTTTCACGCTGTATGTTCAATTCCCGGTGAAATAGTGAGTGCACAGTCTTGAGGAACCTCAAGCTAGGACGTAACATCTCTCTGATGCACCCTAACTCTTACTGATGTCAGTACGTGACACTGAAATATAACTAAGTTAATAAATGGTGAGAACACACGGTCAGCAAAACTCCGACATCAGATTGATTACACAAATAAACTTATTCTTCTAACAAATTCCACAAATAAGTTAAGTGATACGAAAAACGCCATTTAAAAAGTGATCGTTTTACTTAAATTTCTGCATTTTTTGAGAAGGGATTTGAAAAGATTTATGAATGCTACTTTTGTTCAATTTTCTTAGCCAGTAAAATTATCAACGCCTTTGAACTTCTAACGCCTGAGACCAATGAGCATAATGAACCATTTGAAGAGATACACTTCAAAAATGAAAGTATAAATTTAGAAAAATGAAGCGCGTAGACAGATGATCCATCTTTAAAATGCTACTAACTAACAACATAGATGTGAAATACTTTATGAAACCATAATAATGTTATCGCCATCTACCAAATGTCAAACGATTTGAACTAACTGAAATAAACGTTTAACAGCAACATGATTTGAAGAGCAAGAAAGCATATACATATGTAGGAGCGAATGGAGATCACTAAGACGTGGCAGAGAAATTCACTTGCAAGTAATCTGCAAGATATCAGAAGCTGTACATCTCGTATGGTACTGGTGACTTTATCAACTTTTAGTTTATCTTATTTTGACATGACTTATTGAGTTATTCTTTACAAACATGACTTTCGTGAACAATTTACCCACCTATTATTTTAAAATATTATTTCCTATTTTAATGCTAAGTAACTTGATATATAAATTCAATTTAGCTTGTAATTACTAATAAACGTTCTAACATAGGTCTAGGCAAGTCTCCAAACCGAAATCTGCGTGGAGAATATATATATATATCTTTGTGTACACACTTTTTAATTTCATGGTACTATAAGTACCCCAGTAGGAGTCAAAAGTGCTTACAAGAAATGGATTTACAACGAAAAGAAGAACATTGTCAAATTAATTCTTGACTAATATTGATTTCGTTTGAAATAGGGCACACAAAATATCAAGAATATGCGCACAGACCATACTTTCATTTTAGTCGTAATGTAGAGAAAGAAATAAAGATGAGAATTAATAACTACATCTCTTTTATTAACTGGTAGTTCAAACTTTTGGTTTTAATGAAATAGGTTGTAAAATATTATGTAGAAAGCTAATTTGTTGAAATTTATTGAAAACTATTATCAGTTATTTTGGACTGTCACTGAAAACTATCTCCCTGCATACTCTACAAAGTATATCACCTTTACATTAAGGGTAATTTTTTTCCCTACACGTTCCCAGTGGAACATAGGGCCTCAAGCTAGTGGCTTAAAGTTTCTGTAGCTGTGTTTAATTTCTACAGGATGGGGTAGCTAGCCTCATGCCCGACCTTTCCTCTTTACCAGCATTCTTTCTGGCTTAGCGAGGTAAAGGAGTGCATCGTCTGGGGATCGAACCTCGGACCATGTGCATGGTCGGCGAGCGTCCTAACCGCTATGCCACCGACGCACCAATAAGTATAAACTCAGTGGTTATTTTCATGAAGGGATAAATTAATTTTAGCAATATTTCCAGAGAAATTACTATTAGTGATTAGATCACTTGTCCGAATTTTCTTGCTCACACATCCATAGCCAGCAACCACATATCTAGGGTCTTAATATTTTTTTCTCAGTCATCTCTTGTATCCAACAGCAAGTTTCATGATAGTGATACTTATTTTTAGTGTCCTTTATTACATATGGTTGGAGGTGACATGTATGGGTATGAATTATGTCATTAATCTTCCCTTCCATTCTTCTATATTGCACTTTAAAGGACAAATGTTGTTCATCGATGCATGTGCAGCTATTGATGAACATTTTTCTAAATTCTTTTTCTTATATGTCCATGAGAGTTGGACTCTACTCGAAAGCTTATACTCATCAGGTCTTATTTTGAGTAATCTTGCAGTTTGACCTAGAAAAATTAACTGGATAATCAGCACATGATACTAATAATTCTATATAATTTTTCATTAGATATTTTAACTGGTTTAATTTGTTTCTGAAACCAGTCACCTGTCTAGGTGCAGTACAAAAGTTCCCCTTTTGGAGTTTCCTTGAATTGCTTCAAGTGTATCTTTATTATGTGGCAATGGTGCTGTATTTCCATAATTACCTTTCTTGTTAGAACAAGTTTTGTTTTGGTGGTTTTCTGTCGAAAAGTTCACCCTACGGAATTAAGAGAATAATTTGCTTTCTCAATGACTTTCAGGCTCTAATTCCAGGAAGTTTAAAATACTTTACTTCCTTTAGTGCTTTCATGTATCTTTTTACAATGACAATCGATTTAACGTAATGGATGAAAATGTTTTAAGCAACAATTCATAGACTATTCATCTAATAATGGACGTGGTTACAGCTGAGTTACCCAGGTAACTCACCAAAAGTAAATAATGGCTTCATTTGGGAAGATAAAAGATCTACATAAATAAATACTGTCTTAGTAAATTGCCTATCCTAAAAGCACCCAATGGTATAAGATAGAATTCAGACATTGTGGTTGAGTATAATTCCATAACAGAATAACTTTATTTGATAGCAAACGATGATACAGTATTATTTATTTGCTGGGTACATTTCGACCGTAATCTATTGTCCATAATCAAATCAAGTCGCTCACATAACTTTCATGAAGACCTGGATCTAGGCCTTGTCGGTAAGACGTAGCTGCATCCTCCAAAACAGCCATACCCCTTCAGAAATTCAAAGCGATAAATATCACTCAGCAATTTGAACTCAGGATTAGGAGAAGCTGAGATGTCTCATGTTAAAAAAATATAATATAAATGCAATATCTAAATGCTATATATACTTAACAGAGTGCTATGAAACAAATCTTTGTTGCCTTGTCTCTTACTTTCATTGAGTAACTGCTTTTTCATGTTGTCTTTTGCGCAATCAGATAGTTAATAACCTTCACATACACAGATCTTATTACAGAGTTTAAATTTTTTTACAATTGCTTTGATAATTTGAATTCAAGTCACAAAATAAAATTCCTTCCCAAAGAAAGGTAGTGTCGCTACTTAAGAAAACCTGAGATATGTTCTCTCAGCTGTCAGTCAAAACCGAAGTCTTCTAAGAATATTGTTCCGGCGAAGTCATAACTAAAAAAGTAGGACCTTATACTAAAGTCTGTAAACAGAATAAGAGTTTGTGTTACACTTGTCAAACTTGCCATTGAAGTGACTTACATACCCATAGTAATAAAACAGCACGTACAATAATATATAAGACATGAAATACAGTACACAGACTCGGGTCGAAACACTATATAACTACCAACCGAATCAGTAGCAGGTCAAAGATATATACAACAAAAGAGCTAGGCTATGACTGTTCAGCGACCACCAAGTTCCGAAATGACGCCTCCGTTTGAATCTGATTTACTACACTCGCGTCACTTAAAATGTGTTAAAATTAGTTAAATTCATGCAAATCCAACATCCATCAACTGAATATACGATATTTGGTGATAATCACTGAGACAAATCTCTCGAGATAACAGTGAGAGGACAGGAATGAAAGATTCATCGATTTGGATGTGAAAATGACTACACATCAACACCATTAAGGACCAAGACGTTACATTGCCAGGTTGCAGAAGTTGGAAATCACTTATAGCTAAAGTTCAACCAAACGACTGTAAAGTAATATGCTTACTTTGTAATTTGTTAGTACTCGACTCTACTCTTCACAGATACATAATGACTGCATGTCATTATTTAAGTCTAAACAGTTATCTGCTTTTTTGAGGTTTTCACTTTTTCGTTACCTAGTGTTGTTTAATGATGAAATATGTCTTCAAGTTGAAATTTTATTTACCGTGTTTACACAAATGTATGGGAAAACATACTCTGAATCAGTCTGGTAGCAATTTGCAGCTAACGACGCAACTGTACACACATATAATAATGATGGAAAGCGAACCCAGGTGTAAGGCTAGGAATTAAAAATGTCAGCATTCAATCAGTGAGTTGAGACAAATCACCCGTAATTTCGTACTTCACTTAGGAGCTTATTAAAAAGAGACTAAAACTTATATTACTTTTGGCAGAGGATTTTGACGCAGCAATGAATAACTAAACTTGAATGAGTAGCAGACAGATATATTTCAGCATGAATAGTAAACTAGATTATAAATAATCCTATAAAATTCGTCAGTCTTTTGGAAACAATTATTTGTCGAATCTTATTACGATGTGATTAGCAAATGCCTTAGTAGTAAAGTAAAGTAGAAAGTAAGGTACCTTCAAGTTCATCTACTTCCGCTGGATAATATCTCATTTAAAATGGGTAACCCGCAAATTATGATGTCAGAAGTTGTGGAATTTGAAAAGAGTTCATCAAACTTAGTAAATGTGAGACAGTCATAGAACTGTGGTACAAACGACCTTTCTGATAACGGCGACAAATACTCAGACAAAAGGTGCACACTTACCCCAAACGAAATTCCTTTGTTTTGGAACTCATATTTACAGCGATTCTCACAGGGAACTTTTGGTTTAGACGGACACTTGGAATGCCAATATGGACAAGTGATACGTTTGATACATCCTCATAAATATATTTCCACTCAAAATCCATCTTTTTGATCGCCGTTACAGAAGGAAGAATTTGTGACTGGTGTATCAGAGAGTGTGTTATATCCGACCGTTCCATGAAATTAAGATACTGTCCAGTTCGATTTACCTGATATGCTGTTGCATTGTATTTCACTAGCAAACTTAGAGACTCCCTATTGTTTGCGTGAAATTGCATGTTCACAAAGTCCAAATCAAGCTTAGCAACACATTCAGACTCATTAACGGTGCGGATAGTGCAAGAAGAATTACTAAAAACATGTGCATCAAAAGATTGTATGTAAACGCGGAAAGAACATAGTATGATCGTATCTTGATGTGCAACCAAGTAGTTGTTTTCTAATGAACAAAGCGCATATAGTGGTGAATTGTATGATTTGTACACGAAAACTAGGTGTGAATTCAAGAATACATTTATGCTTGCCATTTTATAAAAATGCGTTGAGTTATATGATCCAAGATGAGCTATAATAGATCCTTCAATAGCAGGTTGTATAAGGAAAAACGACTTTTCAGCCGTGTCATTTGGATTGTAGACTTCAAAAGCTAATTCGTTGGGTTCAGTGTATATATCCGGAGAGATCCCTAACAATAAACGTTGAAACAAATATGATATTACCTTTCAGTCCCTTTGAAAACAACGAATACAACAATAAAACAAGCAACAGGAGTTGCTTTGTATTCAAAATACAAAACATCACCCCCACATAAACGCAAAGCCCATTCCAAATGCCACACAACCTTGAAAATCAAACCTTTGTTATAGTGATGTGAACAAAGTAAGCAGAAGCATACTTATAATTTAATCCCAATAAATTGTAAAGTCACCTTTTCAGAATCAAATCATCTACTTTCTTATATTTAAAACAGATATTTTTGTTCCAAATCACAATGTCATAATATGTTTTCTATATTCTCAACTTTCCGTGTTATCCTTGGTTAATGATGCTAGGTTTATCCCATGATGAAACAGATTAATCCATCAAACCTTCAACTTCTCAACATCAAAAGATTTTTCCCTTATTTGTATGTGCTAACAGGCATTTCAACTGCTGCTTTCAACATCTCTTATAAGTAACCAGCACGTGTGAACATGGCGGCATTTTGGCGTATTTTTCTTGATGAACAGCTTCAGATATTCAACGAGTTATTATAAAAAGATCCATTGAACTCCATGCTTTTGTAAATACATTTAGCAGATGTAGGTTCTCGGAAGGTGTGTAACCTCCCTCAGATAAGTTTTGTTGCTGGTATCACCGACTGGGAAACTAAAACTTATAGCACAAGATACTAGCTTCATCGCTCCATTTCATCCTGTTCCCAGCAGTCTGCTTAAGCTGGCTCCATGACTGTCCACAATCTCTCCAGTCGAATGATCTACTCTGTAACATCCAGAAACGACAAACTCGCATCCTCTCAATGGACATGAACATTGAACATTTGTTTATCGAACTGGTAGCCATTAGTGGGTAACTCGAAGGCGCGAATGGTTCGATCATCTACAAGTTCGAAGAGGACGACCAAAAACGAATAAAAGTACTCCATATTTTTTTTAAAATATTTGTTGATAGACTTTTACTGTTCTCCTGTTTAATTGCCAAACATTATAACTTCCTTCTTACAATACTGGTATCTTGGAGATAAAGTCGAAGAAAGTACATAGTTTTTATCGGAGCGTCTTCGTAACAATAGGAATTTAGGGACAAGTTCCTTGACAGTTTTTATTCGTGTATTCGTTTTCTGGAGCGCTTTCTGTGACAGTTTCTGTTCATTTTCTTGGTCTCCTTCTGGGACAGTTTTATTCCTCTGTTCATTTTCTGGAGCCTCTTCAGGAACTTCCGGGATTACTTACTGGGTCTACAGCCAGTACTTTTGGACAAAGATTATCAACGCAATTTGGATTTTTTGGTCAAGTTAAGTGATTCCTGGGTCAAAGAAGCGACAAAGCGTCTTGAAAGCAGACGGGAAAGTAAGTAATGTTGAGCTGCTTGTTAATTGCAATGATATGTGTGATGCTCAGCATGATGAGTCTATTGTTTATGGTTCGCGGTTGAGGGATAGTAAGGGTCTAAAGTTAACTAAATTTGAGCCTCTGGACTATGAAGGAAACTCAGCTGACTAACCACAGTTTATCGATGAGTTTGACATCAAGCTGAGTGGTTTTTCATTAAATGACGAAACGAGGTTGATGTATTTGATGAGGTACTGCACTGGAGTTGCTGCGGGAGCTATACAGTGCTGTTAGTTAATGCCTCCAAACGAAGGATATACTCAGTCGAAGATTCGGAAGACCTTCGATGATTGTAAGGAACGTATTCGAGGCTGTTAAAGGTAATGGTAGTCAATTAGGAGATGACTCCAAGGCACTCACTGAGTATCTGGATAATCTGATGACTTACAAGAATGCATTGATTTCAATGAATCGCATGAGTGATCTGAACTCGAATTCCGCCCCAAAGGTAATAGCGAGACGCCTACCTACTCGACTGCAAAGGAAGTGGGTGAAGATAAGCTCCCGTACAGAGGATGAGGGTATCGAGCCAAAGTTCGATGATATTCTGAAACTGGTAAACGATAGTTTCAATCAAGCTATGAGCAAGTTTGCCAGTATATTGCATCCCACCCCTAGATTAGAGAAGTCTGAGAGCAAAACGCAATGATTTATGAAGAAACAGTCTCAGAAAAGCGGATACCGAGAAAGCTTTATGGTGTCTAGTAACCCATATAAACTTAGTGAGTGTAATAGCTTTCGTGGGACATCCACAACAGATAGGTTACAAGTTGTGAGACAAACACGGTTGTGTTTTACTCGTTTGCGAGAAGTGCATACAAAGGTGAACAGTGAAGAAGTGACCATGTTTAGTGGTGAGCTAAATGTGAAATCACCGTCATCGAGTTCAGACTACGAGTTGTGTGACGATAATGGTGCAGTGAAGGAGCCTGTAGTTGCAAATGGTAAGCCATTGTTGAATGAAGTGTCACAGACGGTACCACAGTTTGTGCAGAATAAGGAAGTTACAATTTCAGAGTCTAGTTCTGACTCCACAAGTTTTCAAAGTATTACTAGTCAGAGCAAAGGTATAGAAGCTGTGAGGATTTGTGAGACAGAACACAACTTGTCTACTGCTGTTATTAAAGAGTTTGAAAATGATGAAGTCGATCAGAAAGACGATGATCAAGTGAATATTTGTGATAATGATCATGATAGTGCAGATTTGTCTTTGGTTGATCATGATGAAATGGGGGGAACGCCTACTACTGCTAAGTTAAATAAAGGTTCTGTACAGCGACAACGTGAAGTAGAATTGAACGCAGATGCAGTTGCAGAAGGCATGGATACTCGTAAGACCATCAGTGTAAAAGATCAGCATGTAGCCCACCTATCATCAGATGCTAGTGCTAAACCGAAGCTAATAGTAAAAGATATCAGTGGTGGTAATCTTGCAGTTAGACAACCTTCTAAAAGCCGAAAAACAACAGCTTCTGATCCACCGCTAATTTCATCAACTGGTATCAATCAGTTGTCGTTGGTGTTGTCATCCACAATGAGAAGGACGCCCATCAACTCAAGTATCTTGTGCGATGACTATGATAGTATTGGTGCGTTTGAAAAGACGAAAGATATTGGTCGGTTTAGTGAGGATAAGCCAAGTGTAAACGAGAGAGTAATTGTTAAACTGACTTGCATGAATAAAGGCATTTCTAGTTTAGAGTTACTAATTGAATGTTATTATCGTTGGTGTAAATTGCTCTGTGCCTACTCTTGGTTGTTCAGATTCGTCGTTCGTTTGTTCGTCATCTATATTCTTCGATACAATGTCATGGGCGTGTCACTGTTCAGATTTGAGGATACAGATTATAGAAGGAGGTCAGCAAATGAACTCTGCGACGATTTTCCAACTTAAGGGTGTCAACCTGAGGAGGGTTGTAGGCGTACTGCTGTGAGTCCTACGATTCTTCAAGGGTAGCACGTCGAAGCGCCGTTCATCGCACTTGGTGTGTTGTTTTGTACATATGTTCGTGTTGTACATACTGAATTGGTATCATCTTTCATCTATCTGTTGGTTAATTTTGTTTGTGTCCGGACGTCCTCCACTTGGATCGTCAATCTGAGAAGGAATAAAGGCGTATTGCTGTAAGCCCTACAGTTCTTCAAGGGTGGCTCGTCAAGGCAGAATCCACAACATTTGATGTACTGATTGTACATATGTTTTCGTTTAATAACTGGGTGGGTTCCAATTCATTTAATTGTTGGTGTCAATGTAGTTGAAGATTGAACGATCAATTCATGGTTGTTCGCTCCAACCCAACTTCACCATATTTTTCGAGGAGTCATCAATCCACCAGTCATCATCTCATCGGTCGCTGTTCAGAAGGAAGATTAAAAGACTATCAGAAGTAATATCGTGATTTATTGTTGCAATATTTGTTCTTAGACCTTACTCTGTAAAAGCAGTATAGCTGGTCATATGTTAGCGTTAGAATAACGAATTTTTGAGTCGCCGAACAGTTTTTTGGTTTTTGCGTCGGTTAATACTAAGCGTTTCTGAAAATCTTCAAGGGACAGCGTAGCAAGAGGTGGTCGTTAACGGTTTATGAGACTTGACTGACAGTTGGTTTATTTTATAGTTGTCGCGTCGTGTGAATTATCTTCTAATGTTATTGTAAGTACTTCTGCAGTCGTTTCTAGTCTTCTTATCCTGTGAACGGATCGAGTAGTGTTAGCGTCAGTGTATGCGAATTGATACGCCGGGGAGGTGATTGTCCCAGTGTGATATGAAGCAACCAACACCCGGTGGACAAGCTCAGTGGTGGTACTGTCGACAGAGAGCAAAGGAAAGTTCCGATCACTGAGGAAGATCCCACACGCCGGAGGGAGCGTACTGGTGTGATGTGGTATGCCTGCTGTGTGTTGGGCATTTTGTTTTGCTTTTCCATTTTAGCCTAGTGCCGGCAGGCCCAGGTTCCCGCGTTGGCAGTTCAGTTCAAGGTTATCGGCGCTATGGAAAAAAATGAATGGATTCTTTTTCGTACTCCACTACGGAACGTGGGGCACGACATAGTCCAACAGTTTCCTCATTGTCAATCCCATCCATCTTCATTTTCCTACGATCATTTTTCGTCCAGTAATAAGGTCTTCGTTGTTTTGTTTCCAGAGTTACTATTCTCTGATTTTTCTCGACACCTGAATCACAGTAAAGTGGGATGAGAACTAATGATGAAAGTGTGCAGATGCGTGTTGAAAGTGATTTTCGTGATACGCATACATAATCTCTGAACCATACAGATGCATGGATTTGACATTAATGTTGAGAATCAGAATGATATTCTTTTCTCTGGGAGTATCAGATTCCTATACTGATCCCAGTTAACTAGTGGTCTCTGTCGTCTTAACGGTTCTTGATTTGACGCCTGCACCCATGCAGCCTTCAGGTGAAACGATGATGCTCGGATAAGTGACAGGACCGACTTACCTCATATTTTTCCCTTTGGTAGAGATTAGTGATTACTGTCACTGGTTAAATGAAAGTACCATTTGCTTCTTCTATGTTTGATGCTACCACCGCTAAGTCTCTGGTTTTCTCCAATACATCTAATAGTTTTTACGGGTGAACTTAAATTATCATCAAAGTTTATATCTTCCAAAGTTTTCTCATCAGCCCAACGTATTCCTCTCTTCTCGCTCCCCACAATCCAAAGCGTAATCCAGTGCATCGCAACCAGGCATATTAGTCATTGATGAGTTATTTTCCGAGGTACTCTCCTGTTGGCGCTATCAAGAACCTGTTGGATGCCACTGAAATTGGGGCACGGAGTTATTTTCTTTTCTTTCATGTGTTCAATGAACATGCACAGATTTATGATCTGGTTCATACAAGATCCGGTTTCCAGAATTTTAGCCATTTCGTGTGGAGATAACATTCTTTAGTCTCCCCAGGATAATACTGTGGAATATTTTACCAGGGGTAAACGGAAGCATAATTCCACGTTGATACTCGAGACAGCCAAGCCCCAAAACTGATATAATTAGACAATGAAGAAAATTCAGTGCGTAGAAAAATAAAAAAATAAGCCCACTCTTCTCAGGAGTCACGGAGACGAAATAATGCGGGCTTGTGAAAACCTCCAGGAAGCCAGTTAACTGAAGCGCAAAAACCGGTAATCTCCGGTCACTCAGATGACGACCATGAGTACATCAACGGGGTGGCTCTCATGCCATCACTCGATCGATAACCTGGTACATGGAAATTGTCAAGTTCAATTTGAAGGCCTTCAAAGGAGCTCGAGATAGACCACAGATCCAGTTCAACAACCACGAACTGAAGGGAAATTTAATTTGTAGCCAAAAGTGAAAAACTGGGGACATTATGTAGAATCAGCGAGGGAAGCTGCGGTGAAGAACACTGGAACTATCTGAAAGAGATATTCAAGGAAGATCGTTTAACAGTCTTAGGAAGGAAGAATAAACAAGGCAAGCGATGGGTTTCTACGAACATCTGGAAGCTGGTAGAGGGAAGAGGGATTGTTTAAAAGTAGACGATTTGATGCGAAGATGGACGAAACAAGAAGTTTGGTTCAAGGTAGATCTCACTGAATGACAAGATGGAGAAAGGAACGACAAAAAACGTTTATCACACACTGGAAGCTGAAGTAGAACAGGCTATGGAGAAAGGTGAGCTCAAAATATTATATCAGATGAACGGGTCTCTATGTGGGAAGCGATCATTGCTCATGAATCCTTTAAAAGTGGTAAAGGGAGCCTAATTGGAAAGGAGGAGTGGCAAAGCGAAAAGTGGGAAGTTCGTTTTGAAAGGTTCTTGAGTTAACAGTCACCTGCAACTCCCCCAGATATACCACCACCAGCACTCACAGAAATGCCTATGGGCACAGATCCCCCAACAGAAGCAGAAGTCCTGAATGCAATCAAGCTGTTGAAGGCTGGCAAAGCAGCAAGACCAGATGGAATTCTTCCGGGACCACTTAAAACGGATTTAGAGACCACAGCCGAAATACTTACGCCATCACTGAAGAAGATTCGGAAAGAACGAAAGGTACCCACCGACTGGAAGAAAGGCTACCCCCACACCGAGTGAAATACAAAGTCACCTCAACCCAGAGTGAATAAAAGATGCACTGGATGCAGAACTCTGCCAGCCCAGACACAAGTCGGATTCAGGAAAGGCAAATCATTTGATGATCATATGGCATCTCTATAAATCAGCGTTGACTGCGAAGTAATTTAGAAGCTATTTCAACACTACGGGGTGCCTGAAATCTTTATCAACCCAATTCAGTAGCCATGTGACAGTGATATGTGTCAGATGATGCACAAAATAAAAATCAGCGAAGCCTTCGAAGTGATTACGGGAGTAAGACAAGACTGTCTATTGTTGCCAATGATATTCATATTTATGGTAAACTGAAATGTGCATCAGATTATGCGAGCGGAGTCAGAAGACACGAATACGTTGGACTACCGATAATAAGGCTCTAGAATATCTGGATTTCGCGTGTGGATGATATCTGTTTATGTCACACAACCCAAAATAACAGCTGAAGAAGCTGCGAAGACAGGACTACTGTTGAACATAGAGAAGACGGAGATGATGAAGATAACCAACAAACAGCAACAACAACAAACAGTACCAACCACCATCAACTGGACAGATTTGACAGAGGTTGCCTCCTGCCATCATTTATCTAGGTAGCATCGTTTCCACCACGGGATAAATGGACGAAGATGTCAAAGCCAGTGAGGATCCAAAACAACATATTATAACTTACCACTGCTTATTTGCTCAATGCTGCACGATTACTCCCTGATTTTCTAAACTACATCTGTTTATATCTAAAATGAAGTCTCAGATAGCCTTTCTTTCTTACATTTTTCGTCTTCAAAATGCTGTAAAAGATGAAACATACATGATGTTCTTCTGAAAGTAGTCATTCACACCATAAGTTTGAGTAAGTCGACGAATAAATAGTTAAACAAACAAAAAGTTTGTGGCATTTTGCAACAGAAATTAAAAAAAAATAAATAATTTTAAAAAAATGAAGCATTCCGACAGGGCCTTGCACAAAAAAGGTGGGAGGGTGGTGACTGCTAGTCAGCGGATATGATGGTGGGGACATATGTGAACCACCCTTATCTGTGGGACAGCACTCTATTGCTATGGCTCCTGAGTTCGGATGGCTTCTGCAAAATGAGAATAAATAAAAACTAAAAAAAATAAAAAAAAAAATAATGAAAAAAGAAATAGAAGTTGAAAATTGCCTAGAGCCGAAGTTTAGACGCAAACTCCCGAATGAAAGTAAATGGTATGAGTCCGCTACTTCAGAAGGACACCGAACTGTATACTTCAGAAAAACATGTATTACTAGGCCCTCGCTTTTCTTTTACATAGCTCACGCACTCTGACTTTTGTGTTTAACTCCTTTTAAACCTCGTAAGTAGGTGAAATTATCACCTGTCTTTCACTTTTAAACTAATTGTTCGCAGAAAAGACTGTAAAATATCGGGAAAATAATATTTCCTGAGAAAAAACAATAAAAAACGATGAACCCCATGCCTGTTATATATTTTGAATTATTAACACCTTTTAAATACTTCTGCACCTGTCTGCTGGTTTTCTTGTGTCTTCTTCTCTTTTCAAACATACTGCTTTCAACGAAGGTACAGCGCTGCAATTCTCTACTTATTCGTGATATTGCTAGCTCATCTGGTGAATAACGGGATCATCGGTATTATAAAATCTGCTGACAAGTTCAAAGTCGTTTTCATAAACAACTGGAAATGTCACAAATATGATGTACTTACGGGTAAATTTAAAGTTTAATAGACTTTGAAACACTTTGTGAATGATTTACTGATAATTATTGTTTATTCTGCATCTCTTATGTAATACGTCAGCACCTGTACAGAAATGCCACTTACCTTCCTCAACTAACGCAATCATTTATGATTCCCGCGTGAAATTGACATGTATTTTTTTTCAATCACAGTTTATATTTGACGCTATATCTATTTCCTTATTTGTACACTTCATTTTAAATGTTTCTCTCACATTTACCAGTATTCAACTTATTTCTAAATTAACAAATCATATTATATATTCTATAAGTTTTCATAAATGTACATATGTTCATGCCTGTAAAAATGGCTGGTTTCTGTTACAGAAATAAATTATTATAAAAGGCAAGATACGCCTTCATCATTCTGACTCCAGTGTGGAAATCTTCTGGGTTTAGCCAGCGTGAAGAGTAAGATCCAGATTACTAACATAAATGTGAGGTTAGTCAGTGCTTTTATATGGGTCAAAAACTTGGCAAACGCAACACGGAAAGCATTTTCAACAGGCTACTGAGGACCTAATTAACTGCTGCCTTCGCTGATTCCACAGTGAAGATCAAATGGCCAGAATGAATTAGCGACAAGAAACTCTGGCTAACAGCAAACGAACCAGGAGCCGATCGCTTAGCAAATATGCAGAAGAAAATAGGGATGGATTGGGCAAGCAACGGAAAGACCTCCAAATGACATCGCCCTTCAGACCATTGCTCGAACGGAACCCGAATGGGAAACGATAATTGCGTTGTTGCCTCCAGGAGGATATGGAGGAGGTCGTGTGAGGAGGAGGTTAGAGGTTATAGGCAATCGTGGGGTCAGTCCAACAAGATAGCAGAAAATGTGACAAAATGAAGATGTGTTGCTGAAGTCCTATGCTTCACTATGAACTCATGGGAACTATAACGAAATTGTAATCCACGGTAACTGATGCTCACTAGAAACAGTTTAAATTTGTAGCCTTAAGGAGGCTTCTAGAGCTTTTGGAATGCATACTCACTTGAAGCACAGAATGCCATCCATCAGCCAGTCGACTGGTGCGACGTTTTCATTGGCATCTCAAGTACTCTTGAGTAGCTTTCGACAACTTGAAATGGGCAGATTATCTCCTTCTAGTCAATTTCAGCATCACTTCCACTCTCAAAATGAATATAAAGTGCACCTGATCAGAGCTGGTATTCGCGACTACTCTCCGTTTAACTGTTTCGTCAGAATGCAGTGAACCAAGCTTTTCTGATGCTCACAATCACGCTCAGATTCTAACGCGTTTTATGCTTCATTTTTAGTCAACTCTGAAAATGCAGCGAGATTCTAGAATTCAAGACTACACTGCGTTACGACGCTACGCGCATATTCTTAGAAGATCCCCAGGATGGACATTTCAAGGTCTTTAGCAGAAAAGAAAAATGTTTCATCATTGACCGAGCAGGACGACACAACACATTAAGTGTTTGCGACTTAAAGAAGCTTATTCTGAGAAGGAATTACTACCCTCCACTTCACTTAAACTAAGGAACTCTCATAAGCTAAGCGTCGAGCTGGACTCATTTATTGACAAAACTCTTTAAATATCTGTTAATGCATGTTTTGACAAAATTTATGTGCCTTCTACTTTCGCTGTTCAGCGTGTATATTGGCCCAAACGATACGAAGACTTGTTCAACTAGGCCAATTCAAAACTGTTTGTGAAACTTTATTTCTTAAGTACTGTCTGGAGGCTGAGGGTGTTGACGTTCATATATATTAACCAACGATATGATGCACACAACTCCTATATTATTCGTTCTGTGTGGAACAAAGGCAAAGCAAAACACTAGAACTGATTGGTTTAATTAATAAGTATAATTCCGGAGCAAATCAGAGTATGAGAATGATTGATTAACCAGCTAAGGACCGAGCACGTACGAACAAACGAAACTAACACGACAGCATGACAAGTGGCGTGGGTTCTTGACTGTAAGTCCTCAGCTATACAAATCCACCAAAACAGTGAGGGTCAACATCCGATATTTAATGAACAGTGCTGTCAGCCAACTCTCATTAACTGTCAATTTCCAGCTGTCACCACGCTGGGCCTCACGCTGTCCCTGGAAGACTTTCAGAAACACTGTGTATTGACCAACGCGAAAAACCAGAACACAGATTGGCGACTCGAGAATCCTTTATTCTTACGCCAATATGTAACCAACAATAAGGTTATTATACACAAGGTCTAAGAATAAATGTTATAACAATAAATCACGATAATACTTATGATAGTTTCTCATCTTCCACTGAACAGTGAATGATGAGACGATGACTGCTAGGTTGATGACTCCCGCGAAAAATGTGGAGGAGTTAAGTTTGAGCAAACAACCATGAATTGACGGTTCAATCTTTAACTACATTGGCAGATCCCTTTTTTGCCTGGGAGTGTCAATGTGTAGCAAGATGTCAAGAGGATGCCTTTAACTGGAAGGCGTAGGTCGTCATCGGTGAGTGAGTTGTGCTGTGGGTATGCATGTGGTGTGTTGGCTTTTCTGTTTGTTTTCCACTTCAGGTTTGTCTCTGTGACCCAGTTTCACGCAATAGCATCCAAGTCAATGTGTATTGGTCATGATGGAAAAAAGGGATGGAACCCGTTTTTGGCGGGGAATGTCAATGTAGTTAAAGATTGAACCGTCAATTCATGGTTGTTTGCTCAAACTTAACTCCTCCACATTTTTCGCGGGAGTCATCAACCTAGCAGTCATCGTCTCATCATTCACTGTTCAGTGGAAGATGAGAAACTATCATAAGTATTATCGTGATTTATTGTTATAACATTTATTCTTAGACCTTGTGTATAATAACCTTATTGTTGGTTACATATTGGCGTAAGAATAAAGGATTCTCGAGTCGCCAATCTGTGTTCTGGTTTTTCGCGTTGGTCAATACACAGTGTTTCTGAAAGTCTTCCAGGGACAGCGTGAGGCCCAGCGTGGTGACAGCTGGAAATTGACAGTTAATGAGAGTTGGCTAAAAGGATCCATACGTTTTTCCCTCACGACCAATACACGTTGACTGGGATGCCAGTGCGAGAGCCTGGGCAACACGCACAAACCTGAAATGGAAAACAAACAGAAAAGCCAACACATCACATGCATACCCACAGCACAGTCTCACTCATCGATGACGGCCTACGCCTTCCAGTTAAAGGCATCCTCTTGACATCTTGCAACACAATCGCCACTTGCTAGAATGACTCTTGCAGAAAGCAACGTGATCACAGCAGCACCTCATGATACTCTTCACGCATACTCTTATCTGTTCACTATCAATTACCACTGCGATCACTTGTCACTCATTCTGCCTCAGTCCTGGTAACGGTGACGTATGCAAGCCTCAGTCGTCTACACTCTCGCTCCCTAGCGTGTGGGACCACGGCCTAAATAGAAACATTCACTCTCAATCATCATGGTTAGGTGAAAGAGTTGCAAAGTCAATCAGGAGTCTCATATTGGTACACCTAGTGAACATCAAGCACACGAATGATAACAATCCAGCCACCTCAATTCCTTCAGTCCGTTCGACTTCGATTGCTAAGCACAGCTGAGACAGTTTGCATAAAAAATTTTCAACCCAATCTCTGTGTCTGATCAAAGTTTGTTTGATCTCTGTTTCTTTCGTGGCCTTCAACCTCTACCTGGAATAGTTATCTTTCGCAGTGACACTGGATAACTGTAATATTATTTCTATTTGTACCGTTAACTTTATCAGTACTATCACACTGTGCTCTAGTTGAGATTTTAATCTGAGTTTCAAAATTTATTATCATTGTATTTGATCATATTTGATTTTATTGGTCCAAATTGTTTCAAATGTCTATGACTAATATTTTACTATGTCATTGTGAAGCCTGATGAGAAAACATGTATTAGTCTGCTTCAAACTTGTTCTTTAATCAATCAACGCTTTTCTCTATTTTCGGTTTGTTCGAATCTATTTTTCAGAACCTTGTAGAGACCTTATGATATGCTTAGCACCGCTACGATATGATTAAAAAAGAATGCTTATTTGGTGAAACGTGCTACGTATACTGGTATAAAATCATGAAAATACAGATGTATACACTTAAATTCGAAACCTAGTTATGAGTATCAAGCAATGTTTACTTCTGTGGAACAACAAGACCTCTGAAGTTGTCCAAATAGTCACCGTGTAGCAGTGTATTATTTGCTAAAATTATCAGCCTACCGCATTCATCACACAACTCTGGATTCTAACCTTCATTGTTTGAGTTGACTCGTTAACCAGAAGGCTCGTGTTCATTCGCCTGCGCTATTTTGTTACCCTGTCGTGTTACGTTCGGTTGTTCAGTCACGATTCCTAGCCAGTCAAACAATCGTCGTCGCACTGTGATTCTGATCCCGAAATATATTTCATATTTTGGACGATCAATCTGACTTACCATCGGTCTACGTAAAACAAACACTTTAGGAGTTGTAGGATAAGAACTTGCGTTGGTGTATGTCGTGCTTCACATAACGTTATCCCTGTCATCTTCTGAAACCTCAGGGACTTTTTAAATTCACACTTTAATGTCAAAATATTTAGAAAATATTACTTATATCACTGTGTGGACATATCAGCGAATCAGGCTCCTACAATTAGCGTCGCTTTTTGGTGACTGATAGACTTACTCAGTTCTATTTCACTAAGTATTTTATGAGTACTGCAGACGCCTCTTAGGTTTCTCTTACTTTCGCTGAACGTCAGTGTTCTCCATCATTGTGTTGATGATTTCCACTCAGCTGTCCGATCACCATCGGAGTCTGCCAAAACAAGTCTCCGCACGTCAATGGTTTTGGATAACTCGCAGAAGTCTGCCTGCATCTAACGACCTACGGCTGTATATTGTCAACAGTACGCATAACTCTTCTAATTTAGGCCGTAAGTGATTTTGAGTTTATTCAGACGCGTTTAAATACCTCGCCTTGAGTAAGAATCTCATGTTCTTACCAAAAAAGTGACTGTAACGATACAAGGTAACATCTTTCCTTCTGTTTGATTTAAGTGCTGGCTGGACAGTAATACGTGGCTGATGGATGAATACAGATATGATAAACATGCCTGGTTTCAACATAGAAATCTGTTCAGACGTGCAGCATTTCAAGTTGCAACTCTCTCTCCATGTAGCACACAAAGCAACAGAAAAGAGTATAGGGAGGTTCAATAAATAAAGACTGTATCCATCAGCTGACCTACTGCCGTATACAGGCTTCCCTGAATTTAAATCTCAGAGCATTGGCTTTCGAGGCAGTCTGTATGCGTGCACGTTAAAACAAGAAACTCAAAACTTTGAATTTTGTAAGTTAGATTACCTTCCACATTAGAAGACTGGTGGAATGCCGGAAAGCTTCGGTCCTGGAAGGCAACTGAAATGTGGATTTTGTGAGGAAATACACAGTATGGGAAACCGCTTTTGCAGGAACGGTGGAACATACAATGTAACGTTTTCAGAGACTGATTGTATTAAAGTTTATAGATTCTATTATAGCGATAGAAGAAAAGCGCCGGGCAACAGATCACTTATTGAGAAAATCAAGAGATATTTATAGGTTTTTGTATACATTATTATTAGCATTATTGTCAGCAGATAAGCAACATCCTCCGACTGGTTGTTTTATGGCTGAACTTTATTCTGTGCTGCTTGTGACCGTTTCTTATAAAGTTAGGCTGTATATCATGGAATCGTCTTTGCACACGTTAAGTCTGATGTGATTGACTGGTCAGTTCCTCAAGGTTAAACTTCGCTTTTGTTTTTTCTCATGACCCCGGTTCGGGACGTAAACTTTTGAATACAATTTTGGCTTGCAGATGACTCTCACCACACTATTCCTTGTCTTCAATGAGAAAATATCAAGAATAGTGGCATGAGGAAGAATTCCAGTCTCAAACAGTTATCAGAGGCAGAGTAAATGAGAAGGAAATCAATAATTGGCAGCGAACGTAAGACGATTTTTCGTTTCAGCCCTATTCACAATTTCTGTTCTTCATATTTATTCGTTCATCAACTAATGATAAAATAAGTAGTGAATAAAACCCAAATGTACGGCATTCCATCTTAAATAGGATGATAGTTTTAGGGGCAAGTAATTCCCCAGAATTATTTGCCACAGCATTATCCACTAAACATTGGATGCTGACCCTCGCCGTTTTGGTGAATTTGTGTAGCTGAAGGCTTACAGTCAAGAACCCACGCCACTTGTCATGCCGTTGTGTTACTTTCGTTTGTCCGTGCATGAACCCTAGCTAGTTAAGCAATCATTCTCGCACTCCGATTTGTTCCCGAATTATACTTAGTAATTACGACGATCAATTCCAGTGTTTTGCTTTGCCTTTGGTCCATGCAAAATGAATGCTATAGACGTTTTGGGTATTAGATCATGTTTTAGTATATGTCGTACTATCTATGAACCTCAAAACCCTCAGCCTCTAAACAGTACTTAAGAAATGCATTTTCATACGCAATTTTGAGTGGGCCTAGTTGGAGAAGTCTGTGTATCGTTTCAGCATTTCATTGACTGATGAAGGTATGTTTTGGTTTGACACCACTAGCCAACTATTTTATGTCCTGATCCCATGTCAGCTAACACTGCCCGTTCGTCGAGGAAATCCATGGCTAGGCATGCGTAACACATGTCCTAACCATCTCAATGGGTATAGCTTCACAAACTCATCGATCGATTTCCCCTCCTTACCTCCTAAGTATTACTCATCCTATCATGCACAAGAGATAGAACGCAGGCACCTATGATCAAAGACATGTAGCATTTTCATGTCTTCCACTTCCAATGGCCGTGTCTCACAGCCGTAATGGAGAGCACAGGGCGAACTGCTGAACAGTACACACATCCTTTGGTAAACAGCCAGATATCACGTCTACGCCAGACATGGAGTAGATATGATAAACAAAATGAATCGACTAAACAATTAAAATTGTGCCATAAACGCTAGAACACTGCATTAGAAAAATAATACTATGTGGTAGAAATCTAACCGAAAATTAAAGTGAACGATTAGTAAACAAAAACAAACTATGAGACTGGAGAAGTTGTTGCACTGGTTTACAAAATCAATACGTATACAAAACTTCTTGAGCTCTTAATAATTTGAAATTGAACAGCGGTTCATAAACTTGCCTAAAACGTGTAAGCCCATTGAAGATTTTAAAGGAGTGTGTACCTGACTAGAGGTTATTTAGTCTACATGTATCGCGTATTTAGGGGATGTAACGGAAGAGCTACATTCCACTCGTTACTTTCGAATGATTCTGCCAGAAGTCAATATTTAAATGACAAATCTCTCAGTTGCGAAATATATAGCGTCAACTGTTAGATTAGTGTACGGCTTCATCAGTTCATTTGATTGTATATCTAATGCTGCATCCACTAAGTGACATTCTCTTCATCTAAATATTTTAAAAAAAAATAGCTCTGTGAGAAAACACATGACCAAATCCATTAATGGTTGGATGTACATTTCAGTAGATGTTTATAATCATCATTCAAGATAGCTACTTTCTGTTTGGTTAAATGATAAATAACGAGATAAAATACCTGAAATCCGGATTTGAGAGAGACAGAGAGAGGGAGGCTAATTTCAGTGTAATCTCAAGACCTGACAAAAGATCAAAGACAGTACTGTAACTATCAGTGTAAAGATCACTTCCTAAAATCGCTTTCATGGAGGATAAACTAGGCAAAAACAAACTTGTCTGTACATGTGATATGAATTAGGGCCGCATAAATGCAAGTGGTTGTGACTTGTTAACAAAATACAATACTCACACCATTGCTAGATCTTCTCTTAATTGGCAGTAGATCAATCACCAACGGGTTACTTTTACAAGCGAACTACTTTGGATTCTTTCAGTTTAAATTAAACGTATTCAGATATTAATTGGAAGGCATATCAATTAATCTCAAGTATCAAAGACACAGATAATACTTTCTTCATCACAAAGTATTCAAATTATATACAAGAATTACAGTTATAAATTTGAAAAGATTACAAAACCTTTTGAATAAACAATTCCTAAAGTATGAAAGACAAAGTGTAAATGATTTAAGTGCAATCAGACTTCAATTCTCAAAGATTTTTGTATTTCTTCACATCGTTTTCTGTATTCTTCGTGTCTGTGTAACATTTCTGACAATTCTACGTCTGACTTTGAAAACGATTTCCATTCACCAAGACTTCCCATATTCTTCTTACATTTCTAGAGAGAAGCGAAAAGGAGATAAGTTGTCTACACATCAGAGAGTTAAAAAAAACAAACACCAACAAAGAAAAATATGAGTAGACACAAGCCAAATGATTAGGAATTTTTTTGATTTACAGATTGATTCCACACTGTATTTTCGGTACAAGTATGAAATTTTCAGCATGGATAACGGTAGCCCAAATTTTGCAGGCCAACCATAGATATCAGGTGTGCGTCGGCAGGGGATCGAACCACGGACCATGTTCATGGTCGGCGAGAGTCCTAACTACTGTGCCACCGACGCACATTTACCTTCCTTACGAGATTATAAATAAATTCAGAACTAAAATCTTAGTAAATATAATAATTATGCAAATTAAACTAACAGCATTCTAAACACAATGAGTGGTAAAATTCACCGAGTGCTAATAATAACCACAAACATTTTTACACCATTTGCATAGGAAAAGTGGGGGACCCCAAGGCAAAATAACTCAATGCATACATGAACCAATTGAAAAGCCAAGAGACAGTAACAAAGAAAGGATCTAACAAAAACAAGAATTAGTCTTAAATCAATTCTAAGAAAGGTGTCGTCTAGGTAGAAGTGAGCAAAGTGGAAGGGAGGTATACGTTGTGAAGCATTACAGAATCATAAGTCCATCCAACGCTTGGAGTAATATGGGTGATTTTAAGGATTGAATCAACAGACTATGTAGTTGGTACAGATTCAGTAAATAAAATATACATGGCAAAGTGAACTCAAAGTTTCATCATTTTAAATCGAAGTCATAATGCATTCGGAAATGTACCCAAGTACTGAAGGGTACACGGTACTAGAGACGGAGTTTCTCTGGAGTTGCATAAGCAGATTTCTGACGTCAAAATTACGAAAAAGGAAACAACTTGCATCTGTAAAAGGGATTAAGCTCAAAAGTGCTGACTTCTAACAAATTTTATAAATACTGTTCAGATAACAAGAAGCGTTATATAAAAAAACACCGAAAGCACAAAATCTTAACGCTTTAGAAGCACTGTTAGTTCTATTTTCACGTAAAAAATTTCGCTACTTTATGATTAATTTCGTTCACTTGTTTTTTATTACATGTAGATGCCTTCTGTGCATGTCTCGTCATCAATTTGCGTTTTTCCTCTAAGGGAGGAGTTGTTCTTTTGTTTTATGTTATCATGCTGACTGAGCAGGTTGTCACCAACCAATATTGAGCACAACCTTCTACTGATCTTGTTTAAACCATCTACCAAACATCTGGTGCGTTACACTACGCAACACATTTATGTCGAAGGGGCATGTAGTGAATTGTACTCAAAGTATCACGTGAGAATAAATAACATTGTGTCACAGTGTTCTACAATCACGTAAACTGATTAATTATTCAGTCACGCTCTAATCACAGCACTCAACATCTATGTTTCAAGCTACCGGTTACCTCACAATGATAGCAGCTACATTAAAATATGTCTCCTCTAAAGAACCAGACCGAAAGCATCATTTAAAAAATACGATGTGGTTGTCGAAGAGATTATCGTAACCATGTTGCCTTCACGTCAAGTTACTGTCATTCACATATTTTGTCAACTCCTCTGAAACTTGTAAAAATTTACACCATTACCGTTTGAAAATTTCAAAACTTCTTCCGAACGACACTTCTTTATTTCCTTAACTACTTAGATACTCTAGTATTAAGACACTAATCCCTCAGAAATTTTCACCCCGCACACTTGATAACAACAAACGTGCAGTCATAAGAAACTGTTTCAAAAATATTTGATAAGCTCATATGTGCCTCACTGGAAACCAGTCAACCATACGAACAATAGAAGAGTAAAAAGCAACAGCGATCCACCAGTTGTCTTACTTCTCACAGGCGTCAAAGTGTTTAAAAGCCTAACTGATGCGAATTCATTGATTCCAGAAGTACAATCAATCTTCAGTCATTTTAGCCAGTACAGTTTTTCGAGTGGGTGTTTGTGATACAACCTTAATAATCGTTTAAAGCAATCATATAGACATTTGCGACTACAAAAGATTAGCTGACCTACGCTAAATATCCAACAGAAATTACTAGGACATAATGTGGCGAGTGCTACTGGTAAGAATTACCAGTAGTATATATACAAAGAGATGTTCATTGGCATAAAAAATCGAATAGCAAGCAGATAGAGTTGATGTCAGAAAAGGTGAATGATTCACCGCTGCGGAGACAAATGGAGACGTGAAAGGAACACGATATACAGGCCAGAAGTACCACAACACGAAGATCTGTGCAAATGGTGTCTTGAAGATAGGATACACGTAATTTGACCACATAGAGACACCAAATTGTAAATAAACATTTTCAAGAGTTGGTTTGTAAGGATTAAATTCGATTTTACCAGTTTAACCATGGATTGATATCAGTTAGAGAACCATTAAAAACCGGTGAGACGTCGTGATCAGTGATGCCCCACAAGTCAAGTGTGAGGATGGATTTCCCCACGATGACAACGGTTGGTGGTCACGCTAAATCACGAACTGGTAGAAGTTAGAATTCATTGGCTGATCATTTAGTCAGGTCCCAGTGGCTGAATGGTATACAACCTTACCTTGTAACCCGAAGGTCCTGGGTTAGAAACCCAGTCAGTGCGTACTTCCAATGATTCCAAAACTAGGATGAAACAGCTGTCTAGTACTTCCTGGTTTTCAATGGTTCTCCAACTGATATCAATCCGTGGTCAAACACATAAAACTAAACATTCCTTTACCAAGTCATCATCTACCGTCTCAATCATAGTAGTATAACAGAACAATTGTACTCTGTTGATCCAAATAGAGCAGGTTGATGATTATGCACTAACTGTAAAGGTTCATGTTTGCATGGAGGTCACTAACCTACAGAGTATCTAAGGGCCTTTTATTCAACAACCTCTTACCACTTAGCAGATGACAATTAAGTATAAACGTGACATAAGAGAAAAGCGTTTCAGGATATCCTAATAAAAACTTATTGTGAGAAGAAAAATAAGAGTTTCAAAGCAATGTATTTGCAAACCCAATGAGTGATAATGAACTGACACACACGATTGGTGATCACACTTCATCTATCTGCTAAATCAATGGCATTGGCAGAAAATGATACCTAGCATCTTATACACAGATGACCCAGCACTCTCACACTTGTATGGTGGACAGCATATGGAATTAGTAAAAGGTGTGGAACTTTTATATCCAAAGGAAAAATCAGTTGTAAGAATAAGAGAAAAATACATTCAATTTATACCAAAACATCAATCACAGTTTAAGCAGTCTTCAGAAAATCCTACCATAACATATAATCCCATATTAATATCATACAGTGAAACAGTATTATTTACTGATTAATCTTCAGAATACAATTTATAAGTTTATTCATCATTCGCTTCAAACAGACAAGCCAGTTTCACAAACCAATTCCGTTTGAAAGGCTGACGAGAGAGAGAGAGAGTACCGGGCTAATAATAAGGTTCTCCTCCTTAGGAATGTGCACCGTATGGAAAGCTGTATCATAAGAAATACGATCATTCTCGCATTGTGAAGAACTTCGAAATAATGTTTAATAACCATATCAAGCCGTACCGTCTGTCATCACGATTCACAGTGTCTATGAAGTTATAGTACGCAGAAAAGACTTACTTTAGCGGAGTTAAAAACAAAGAATCAGAACAGAACTTTCTTGTTCATAAAAGGAATAAAACAAGACAGAAAGAACTTAGTTTCCAGATACAGATGTGAAATATAAAAGAGTATGAATTTCTAATACTAGATTTGTTTATGGTGAACTTTTTTTTAAACACAAAATACATCCTACTACATACACGATGTAACACAAAATGTTGTCAGTTATTATAGTTTAATGCCTGACTTTAATGTAAACTACACAGCCACTCTCTAACACAACACAGCACACTAAGGTTCCAAGTTATTCTCAAATCAATTCAGTTAGACCTTTGTATTCAATCATACTACCAGAAATATAACTATTATTCTCAGGAAGGATATTATACAAGCAATAGAAATAGATATTTTAAACGACTGAAAGAGTCTAAATACTCTTGTCAAAAAAGTTCTTGAATGCATTCAAGAAATTTAGAAAAATCACCTGTTTTTGTTTCAATGCGTTAGATGAAGACTGGCTTGAGTGAATTTGATCATGAAGTTGCTTTCTAACATGTTGTGCGTAGCTGAGCATCTGCAGTTGGAAACATACATAGTAGATAACCGTTAACAGAAGTAGATTAAAACCAGAAATTAGATATAGAAGAGTCTCCAAAATATGAGATCTTGAAGTTTAGACTTCTTACTTTCCATTTGACTAGGCAGCTTATATGGACAGCCGTGAAAGACTAAGACTAATTAATGCCTTTTTGGGGAGAACCTAAAAAACATGCAGTAGTGAGCCCTCAACAATGCACTTTTGAGATGCAACAATTTCGCTTTCTGCTTTGACGTTCCCATCACAATAAGAGAGTCAACCAGATCGTCTCTTAACAAATGACCTGAAAACAATGAGAATAACTCCGTTGGTGTAGGGACAGCCAACGCTGCACTGTGCTCCGTTTATACACAATCAGGATAATCCACCTCACAATTTGAATAAAGTTCAACAGAACTCATTTACTCTGAGGGTTGATCATTTTGTCATGTTACCATTCCTTAGGAAGGGAACTAATCTCTTCAAAATGTGTAGAAGGACAACAGGAGGTATCATAGAATTAATCAAAAGGCATTACAAACTTCGACCACGAGAACTACTCCTTTATACATCTGGCTTCCGTTTGTTAATTGGTGACTAGACAGATAGTGACCTGTAGAGTCCTCGGTAATGCAAAGTACACTGACACGGAGATCCTGTTTATGAGTTTATAGGCAGAGTTTTATAACAACAATATCAAAATTACTCCTCATGAGGATAAAATCCGGTATTCGTTTATTTCCTCACAATTCTGAAACGTACTAACAGAGGAATGCAGCTATCACAATCACTTCTGATCACTAATGAATCATCACGTAAAAAGTAGCTACATTCACGGGGAATAAATATCATGTTTGCACTCAACATATCTTTTGCATGAACCTACCAAAGCCACGTGATATAAAAACTCCAGCAGTTACGAATAAAACTTACAGCCAAACGTTTCTCTGCTGCTTTTGCCTTTTCTAAGTCTTCTTTAGACAACGCAGAACTTCGTGCAGTCCCAGTTCTACACTCAACATTCTTGGCATTTCTAGAGGACAGATAGTTCGAAAGAGGGGTTAGGTGAAAATTATCAGATTTACTCTGACTAACACTAGGTACACAGCCATTCTGACAAGTTGATTCATTTTCATGATCATCATTCACATGGCCATTTTGATCAGTAGATTTATTTCCCACGTCCTGAGTTGGATGATTTTCAGTCGAGCAGTGATTAGCCCCTTGATCTACTTTTCCTTCACTTTGTTTATTATGATTATTGTCATTAGTAGACGAATCACAATGACTGTCACATGGACCATTACTTTGTACACCGTTTTCAGGGTGAAGTGATTTCGTCTTAGATTTTCTCTGGAGCTTCCTAATATGTTCAGAATAAAGATCTTGTCGTATTTTCCGCGCCAGCTGATAAGAAGAGAAAGGAGAGACTATTTTAATCACTTGTATAGTAAGCGGAAGTAAACAAAAGTCTATTGACCATAACTCATTTGACAATACCCGTGACAAGGCTAAAAGGTTATGGTTTATTTATGTAAGGAAAATGCATAAATGCTCAGCAGACATTGGTGAAGTTTATCCATGTGTAGTCAAGCGCACCCTACACTATGTAGTAAACATAAAAAGTCATTCACAATGTAACTACACAGCAAGTCTTTAGAATCAAAGGCACATCTATGATGAAATATTTACTAAATTATTGCTTCATATTTTATGGAAGAGTAGAGACCACTGCTCTGGGCTTAAACTCAAAATCTAACATGTAGGTCAACCGAGTGATGCAAGAAGTTGTATTTTGTGATAACTGATGGGGACTAA
Source organism: Trichobilharzia regenti (assembly GCA_944472135.2). Classification (NCBI taxonomy): domain Eukaryota; kingdom Metazoa; phylum Platyhelminthes; class Trematoda; order Strigeidida; family Schistosomatidae; genus Trichobilharzia; species Trichobilharzia regenti. The sequence goes on along the minus strand of OX235262.1, from coordinate 113,954,022 downwards.
AACAGGTCAATATAATACTTCCCCTCGAATCTTGAGACCTATGTTTGGCATCAGTATGGGAGCAAAGTTCTCAAACTCTTCGAGTTCAACACTTTGTATCCACTTATTTGGTAAGGAGCAGTCAAAATTCGATTTCTTCAATTCCTTTCTGGACAAAATCGACTAGAAGCATGAGTGACTTAAGTATCTGCTACAAGCGCATGATACAATTAGATATTCAAAACCGGAAATGGAGTTCATCCATCTTCAACACTACCCGTTAATTCAGCAACAACACCAATAATACTATCTAGTGTCAGAAGGATGTATTCATTCTCCAGCCTATCTACATTCTACATGTTCTATCCAGAAATGCTTTGATTTCCTACTACCTGTATGATTAATCACATCGGCTTCATTTTTATGTAATTTTGGAAACAACCATAGGTAGACTAGGGGACTTTGCATAGTCAGGTGATATAAAATGACCCGTAAAATGTAAGGTTTAACGACATGCTTCATAAGGTTGACATCAAATCATAGACGTAGAGATGTCAGAGCGCAAACGTTTATGCATACAGAATTTTTATTAGTATCAACCGTATCATACACTCACAACACAATTCCCTCAGATCATGTGTATAGCAGTTTATTTTATTTCAGAGGTGTAGAAATTTCAACTAACGACAATGGTTCAACTACTATTACAATGATTTCAGGAAATTTAGAAAAATGATATTTTTTGGCTTTTTTGAGAATATAAATAATTAAACAGTCGTTAATTAGACACTACAAAGAAGAAAAACTAATGAGATAACTTCCAAGACTGAAATCTACACCTAGATAAGCATTTGTCAATAATTTATTTAAAAATAATATCACGGGAAATTGAGTGTATTAGCCACAATGGAACTAGGACAACATTTGCATATACGTGTCACTGAGTAGCTACAAATTAACATGTTGGTAGGTTGGAAAACAGGATATCACACACACACATGCCTATGGTTTTAGTAGTTTTCAATAACAGCGTGGACTATTGGTATTTGGGTTTGTAGAATAATGGAGACGGAAGAATTCTGAGTGTGTTTCATCTCAGAGATTATTTCACGGGATTTCCTAAATGTCAACTTTTCCAGTCAGTGTCAAAATAAACAAATAAGCCATTCGACCAGAACCTGGTCACCACCACCTACCTTCAAGCGATATTCATCATTGTCTGTATCTGGGCCTAATCCACGAGATTTCGACTGCATCGACGGTAGTAAACTATAATCTTTATACGTATACCTTTGCTGTGTTTGCAAGTGTCGAACTGAAGGCTTTTGATTATAAGAGTTTCTTGAGGTATAAGAATATTTATTTATGGACAGTTTGTTGTTACTTTCGAAATGTGTTTGGATAGCTTGATCTGCGTTCAATTGTGGCGAACATAATGCATGCAAACGCGTCCTCACTGGTGGTGCAGCAGAAGAAGAATGATACTTGTGACAAAACTGTCTATGAGCTTTAGCCAATTCTGCTTGTTGTAATATGCCCATACGAAACACACCTGATGCTGAAGTCTGAGACGAACAGACAAGATAAAGACAATTATATGAAAGTAATTACAGAAATTAAATTTACACCTGCAGTGAATATCCAATTCAAATTGTAACATCGAACATCAAACAGAAAATAGTTAACTTTCCTGACCAATATTCCCTAAACTGAAACCAAATTATGAAACGGAGAAAAATTCTGAAATTAATCTATCAGACGATATTCAGAATGTGTATTTAAAAAAAACTAATAGATTCACAATCACAAGGCCTTAACTATATTTCAAAATTGATGGAAATCCAATAAATTACGCAAATGCAAGTTAACTAAGAGTGAAACAAATGAAGTACTCGTCTGTTGGATGTTTAACTGATAACACGATAATAATAATAATAATCTGTCCTACTCTCATCTTTTAGTGAACTCGCCTTTCCAAATAGTGATTTTTATTTGGTTGATGGTGGCTAACAATCGAATTCACAACGTCAATGTCCATCTAGTCAGAACTCGACCCAACAAAACTCAGTCAGTGGGCAATTAAAAATTGTAATTCTATCCAATGGTCGCTTTCAATTTAACAACTTTCTTACTTTTGCTTTTCTACTTCATGATATCTAGATATAGGTACGTCATCAATGAAATCCAAGTACATACCACATAACTATGAGTATAGATCAATAAGCAAGACTAATTTCAGTGTAGATTGCATCACAAGTGAACATCGTAGGTGATCACTGCTGGGGAATTCCACACCAAAGTAAAACAACTGTCCAGGGATTCTCTAACTAATACTGGTTCGCGATGAAACCTGCATTCAGACTTATACATTTTATAACATTGGCCACTATTTTAAATATGTGGAAAACCATGGAATTGTGTAAATGTGACTATTATCTGATGCATTCTGTTAATGTGTCAAAACGCATGGAATTTTCAACTGTTGTCACTGAATACCACAAATGTTAATTGTATGACCGAATGAAAATTCCACTAATTGAAAAAATAAGTCACGTGTAGCTTACCGCAAATCTGATAACATCAAGATGAGTTGTAAATACACAGGGTTTTTAATTAAAAACGATCAATGAAGAAACAACAATCATCTTTTACACATATATTTCCTACTTTGCCAAGAATTCGGTTAACTTTTGAATACAGAAGTGTCTTAAAAAAACTGTTCATCTAACAACTGGTTAACTATCATAAATCCTCTGTGGTAGAGGAGTGTAACTCCACTATGGATAAGATTTTGTTTGCAATTGACTAGATATATAAATAAACATGTATATAAATGAAGGAAAAAGTTGTGTGAGTAACTTGATAAGATTATGAGGAATAGTTTGTGCTGGAAACGTCATCAGTTAATATTACCGTACAAAACTGTGTGATTTATCAAAATAAAATCTTATCCATAATGGAGTATCATAAATCTTCATCAACCTGAAATCTTCCACACTGCGCTCAGCATGAACAACAAGACTAGGATCGAATAGCCTGTCAGAGAGAATTAGAAACAAGAAACTTTAACAACAAACCAACCAAGAGCCGATCGCTCAAAGTGTGTGAGAGAAAATGGATATGGATCAGGAATACGTTGAGGAGCCAGGAGGACTACTTACTTTACTTTACTTCGGCTATCTCCTACGGGAGGATGAGCCGGCTTCATGAACGTCTCGAATCATCGCTGCCCAGGCGCGGCGATCTGAAGCAAGGTTTTGCGATAGGGATATCCAATTCTTGTTCCACATACGGAGTCCGTAGACGGTTTGTAGCCCCAGGCACTCCATATCTGCCTTGACTGTACCAAGCCATGTCTTCAGCTGTCCGCCCCTGCGACATCGCCAAGATGGTAATGGCGAGGGATTTAGAACTGATTTGACCAGATCGTCATCTGGTCGGCGCAGAACATGGCCAAACCACCGAAGGCGGCGTTGTTGGACCAGTACTGGAATTTGGTTGATGTTGTAGCAACGACGACGCACTTCTTCGTTGGAGAGTTTGTCCTGCCAACGAACATGCAGAATGTACCTGAGACACCAATGGTCTAATACCTCGAGTCTGCGTAAATCTTCCGCGCGAAGAGGCCAGGTTTCACAGCCATACAGGAGAACGGGTCGTATGGAAGCTTGGTAGACCCGAATTTTAGTCCTGAGACTGATTTCTCTCTTGCTCCATAGAACGCTCCTCAGCTGTAGAAACGCATTCCGGGCGTTGGAGATTCGCGCATTCACTTCGTTTTTCGCTTGGCCGTTGGGGAGCATTATGGATCCCAGATATCTGAAGGATGGCACAATTTCAATAGGTGCTCCATTTAGGGATAAGATTTCATCATTGCTGGTGGATGTGTTCGAAAACATTTTGGTTTTGGAAGTGTTAATTTTCAAACCGATAGTAGGCGCGAGGTGGTTTATCTGGTCGAGCGCCTGTTGCATATCGGGGAAGTTTTCAGCTAACAGCACGACGTCGTCGGCGAATTCGAGGTCGGTTATGTGAATATCGGGCGAAAGTTGGACGCCGTGGTGCTCGGTTAGGGCGTGCCGCAAAATCCAATCAATTGTGAAATTGAACAGGATGGGGGATGCTGGACAACCTTGCCGGACACCGCTGGTTACCTCAAAAGTGCGGGACTCTTCACCGTTCACTCGGACTCGAGCTTTGGTGTTGGAGTAGTATGACCTGAGCAGGTTGATTAGCTTGGTCGGAACTCCGTCGAGCTCCATTAGATACCAGAGTGCTCCTCGATCAACTGAGTCGAATGCCGCTTGGAAGTCGATGAAGCAAGCAACCGTCGGCTGTTGGAATTTGTCCCTGTGTTCCAAAATTCTTCGCAGTGTGAATAATTGATCAACACAGCCTCTTCCAGGTCGAAATCCGGCTTGATTTGGCCTTGTTCGCACGTGGCGTTCGGCCGCGAAGCGGTTCAGGAGAATGGAAACAAAAACCTTAGCAGCGATATCAATCAGACTTATGCCTCGGTAGTTCTCGCATATTGACCTGTCTCCCTTTTTGTGGAACGGTAGCAGAACTGAGGTGCTCCAATCGGAAGGAATGGTTTCGGACTCCCAAATTGAGCAGAACAGCGAGTGCAGTGCATCGATTAGCGCTGGAGTGCAGGCCTTGTATATTTCTGGGGGTAGACCATCTTCGCCCGGAGCTTTTTTGTTTCTGAGTCTGTTAATTGTTTTAGCTATTTCGGTTGGAGTGGGTGGATCGCAGTCAACTACGTAGGGTGTTGGTAAGTGTCGTATCGGTCGATGAGACGGTTGACCAGCGTCGCGATTGAGTAGCTGCTTGAAATGTTCGGCCCATCGTTCCATCTTACCATTGGTGTCCGAAATAATTTCTCCTGATGCTGTGCGTAACACAGCATGACTGTTAAGGCGTTTGCCAGATGATTGGCGTATGAGGCGATAAAGTTTTCCGAAATCGCCTACATTTGATGCTGCTTCCATGTTAGTCGCCACGTTAGACCAATAGCGATTTCTGTCGTTCCTAGCAGACTGTGTAGCTTTGCGCCTGAGGGAGCGATAAACTGGAGACTTTGCTAGGCGAGCGTCTCTGGCTTGCGAGGATAGAAGCATGGTGTGCTCTGAAATCCAGTCTTTCTGCTTCTTGGATGTGGTACCCAAATGCGACATTGAAGCTTTAGAGACTACTTCTTTGAAATGATTCCATCGTGTCTCGGGTGTATTAGAAGATGTGGATGTTGGTTCATCTGCGGCGCTTAGTTCGGCCTGGATTTGTTTGGACAAGGCTTGTCGCTTTGTCGAACATTGAAGCGGGGCAACATTGATACGCTTCGGAGGTCGCGCCTTCTGGCGTGTCGTTAAACGAAGTTTGAATTTCGCCCTAACTAGAGTATGGTCTGATCCCCCTTTATTTCCGGCCTCTGCTCCACGATAGGATCGACAGTCTTCCACCGAGGAGATCCAGCGTGAGCGCACTAGGATGTAGTCGATCTGATGTGCAGTGCGACCGTCGTTCGAATACCAGGTGAGAAGATGTTTTCTGGGGTGTTGAAATCGAGTGTTGGTGATATATAATCGATTGTAATCAGAAAAAGCTAAAAGTCTATCACCATTACGGCAGCGCTGATCGAGACCGTGTTTGCCTAGTATATGTTTTGTCGCGTCGTCTGAAGGGCCAGTGCGGGCGTTCCAATCGCCGGCTACTATGAGAACGTCACGCTTTGGGATTTTGTTGATTGCCTCTTGAAGATTGTCATAAAATTCGTCTTTGATACTTTCATCAGAGTCGAGGGTTGGGGCATAGACAGCGAGAACAGAAATGTCGAGCGGGGAACCCTTGAACCTAGCGACTGCAACTCTGGAGTTGACCGGTTCGAATGATATTAGGGCATTATTGGCTTTGTTACTGAGAGCAAATGCTACCCCATGTTGTCCCGAATTATTCTGGGGTCCACTATGAAGCAACCAGAATGAAAAATCTGAGCCAGGATGACGAAAAGTGGGTCGTCCGAGGGTGATGTGGAGGAGATCGTGTGAGCAGGAGATGACAGATTGAGGTCAATCGTGAAGGACAGTAGCAAATAGAGCACAGGTGGAGGATATTTACTGTTGAAGCCCTATGTTACACTCAAAATAATAAATAAGTAATAAAATAACTTAGACAAAGCAATAAGAAGACGCAATTCGTCTGAATCGTCTAATGTATTTCCGCAACACATTTCGAACAATCTGATCACATACAGATTTCTCATAAAAATATACACGAAATTAATAAAGAGTTGAAAGGTGAGAAAATAAATGTAGGTCAAGTTAAAAGGACAGAATAACAATGAAGATCACTAAACCGAATAACAAAGGTAACAGTACATCTGCCCTGACTAGTATCAAAACAAGGTGTACTAAGGAAGGTTTAGTGTGATAATGAATTCTTTCTGAACGCATAAAGATGGTTTAAACTTTCCAATGCCTGAGGCTTCTATAAACCAAACACGTTTTAGAGATAGGTTTAAAAGATGTGTTAACGTCAATTTTATGTCCTGTCTCTATAATATGTTTCGCAATAGAGGAGCTAGGTCTCCTGTTCTCACCATTGATGGCTTCTGAGGATTCTATTTGCTTCTGGAGCCATTTAGGGAACTAATTGTTTTAAATAAAATAACTGCCATATTAAAATGTATCAAAAATAGGAAAATTATTACAAGCACAACACTTACCGGATAACTAATGCCATTAACACTTTTCCCACCATTTTCAATTTGATTGTTATTGCTCGAATGCTTAGCCATGAATTGTTCATTTGCCTCTTGCATTTGCCAGTAGGATTCAGTTGGCTGATTGACTGAATAATTTTCTCTTCGAAAGTTGTCTTCAGTATTAAACTAACAGACAGATGATAATTTAAACACGTATGGTACACAGACAGACTCAGTTGGTAATATTAAATATAACAGGATACAAATGGAGTCTTAGCTCACAAAGTAACAATGAGTACCGTCAAACACTATAGAGATGTCAATTGTAGTTGTAGGCAGGGAGCTTCGAAAAAGGTCAAACCAGTGAAATATAGACGACTGATAGAAATTTATATACACCGCAATCCAGAGAAGACACTTGTTTACTTTGGATTTCAATCACTGACGTCTTATAGTGAAAACAAACTACTCACCCAGTACCACTTACAATAAATAGCTTAGTCAAAATTTACTAAGTGGAAAATAGATAACTCATGACATAATCTTAATTAAGCTACCTAACCGATCAATCAAATTTCTATCACTAAATATTAGTTATCGAGTAACACTTGAAAACTAACTTCGCTCTGCTCCGAAAGTGTTTTCCCCTCTTAAATCCCCATAGTGAAAGACTTCTTCACGACCCTATCGAAGACATTGGTGAAAGAACAATTATGTGAAGGCTTTCCAGAAAGCCCGGAAAAATATGTTATCAATCAGTCAAGTGTAAAGCTAAATCAAACTGAAATTGAGGCACTTTCCCTCGGTTTCAAGTTCCATGTACCGAGAAAATTTGTGAATAAAATAGACACAGTGAAGACATCGTCATACTGCGACCAGACAAAGGTTCAGGCGTGGTAGTGATGAACAAGGCTGAATATGTCCAAAAAATAGAGTCCATTCTGAATGACACATCGAAATTGAAGATTGATAACTGCAAGAAGGATATGACGGATTCGGCAAAAAAGAAAGTCACAAAAGTGCTCGGAGAGCTATTGAAAAAGAAAATGATTAACAATCATACGTACGATGAGTTAAAACCCATGGGGTCTCGTCTATCATATATGTATGGTCTGCTGAAGATACATAAAAATAATTCCCCAATGAGACCAATACTCTCAATGGTGAGTTCACCCTTTCACAAAGTTGCTCTCTGGTTAGCCGATAGGTTAGAACCTGTCAGACAACATCTAGCTAAACATACTCTAAAAGACTCGTCCCAATTTGTTGAAGAGGTGAATCAACTCAATGTACATGACAAAATCATGGTTTACTTCGATGTGACTTCTCTATTCACCCAGATCTCTCTGCAGGAGACAATAGACATCATCTGTCAACACTCTGATTTTCTTCCTCTACCAAAACTGGAATTTAAGTAGCTTCTCGTGTTATGTACTAATGATAAAGAATTCCAACTAATAAGAAGTAAATCAGGTGATCAGAAAGTTTAAAATCCCAATCAATAGAAAACGGTCAATAAATATCTAAAGATGGTTACCGGGAGACTCATGAAGAAATTTAAATCATTTCACTTTATCCTAAATACTGCGCTGAAGATGTCGTCCAGAAAGACGATGAAAGCTCCGCAATTAAACCAAGGAGCTCAGAGAACACTATCAATTCCAAACAAAATGAACCGCCAGGTTGCTCGTGTGGCAATGGGGAGTCCACTGGGCCCGATATTAGCTGATATCTTTATGGCCAGTCTGGAGCAGACAAAGCTCAATTGTGCAATTGCCGAAACAACAGCCTACTACAGATACGTTGATGACACATTCATTGTATGCAATGATTTGAGTCACGCTTCGTCTCTATTAGACTCTTTCAACAATATACACACAAGCATCACTTTCACGATGGAGCATGGAGAAGATGAAAAAGTCCACTTTCTGAACGTAAAGTTGGAGAGAAAATACGACGGGACACTCGAAAGGTCTGTATATCGTAAGGACACATAGAGTGGTCTTTACTTGAATTTCAACAGCTTCTGACAAGTGAGATACAAACAAACGGTGGTGAAAACGCTTTTCTCTAGAGCGAAGAGAATATGTTCACCAGACAAACTAGACAGTGAACTAATGCTTCTTGAAAAATGCTTGAAAGAAAATGGTTAGCCACAAAGATTTATTAACAAATATGGCAAGAATGAACTCAGGAAGCTTGATACAGCTACAGTCAGTAAGAAGCCTATTTTCATCAAACTTGACCATAATCGGAGACGACATTATGAGAGTGGTTAATAAAAGACTAAGCGCAGCCCTATCTAGGACGCATTCTGCAGCGTTATTAGTCTCTCTATCCCGAACATGTACCGAGGAGCCTCCGGTTAAAGGGATCAATTGTTTAAGCTCTTCAATCGCCAAACACCTGATTGACACAGGACACCAAGTAGATGTGCTGGAATCATTCAAAATAATTAACAGACAAAGTACCTCAAGTCTTCTCAGATTTGCTGAAGCTATAGCAATAAAACGATTGAAGCCTGATTTATGTGTCCAAAAAGAATCCGTTGTTGGACTTCAATTTCCCTGGTGACTCACCTCTTAGTGACTCTTTGTTTTCTAATTTTGTTAACTTATCTTTTCACTCTATCCCCTTCCTTTATTTTTCGCTTGACTCTCTTAAGATATAATTTTTCTTGATTTTCTGAGTTCTGCTCACTGTATTATACCATCAGCTTCTCATCTGACCATATGTGCACCGAAATTGTAAAATTCTGATCTTCTCTTATCTAATTACGTAACTATTGCTAATTTTCTCTTGTTACCACCCCAACAACACAACAGTTAGCAAATATATAAATATATGTGTCGTAGCACTTCAGACACCCTGTAAATCTCAACGCCTTATTTTACTATGACGCTGTGACAGTATGCTTGCTAGTGGACAACACAACACGGAAGATCTGTGCAAATGACGATTGTCAGATAAGGTTTACATAACTTCGCTATTTAGAGATACCAAATTATAAATAAACATCCCGTTACCAAGTCTCTTGTCTTCTACCGTTACAAGAGAATGCAAAGTTTATTCTTCCCAGGAAAAGGTGAACGACAAAAAACGACATGTAGTTTATGTAGTCATATTCGTGACCAATAACCTCGGAAAAACTGTATCGTGACTGGTTTATAATGTACCAATAGAAATTTACTGGAACAACTTTTGATCTGGATTAAGACAGAATGTCTAGGGCACAGCTGACATGGAAAGTACACACTACTTGTCTTTCCTCCTTCTTAACTAATATCTATGAGATGTAAAAGTTATTTAGAAGAAAAAATAGCTAACAGACTACTTACAACAAAAAGTGGTTCGATTATATTAGGTAGTAACTTTGTTTGAGAATAAGTTGAAGATGGCGGCGGTGAGAGTGGCAGTCTCAGTGTAGAATTATATCTCATTGCATACATATCATCTTCTTCATCATTCAAAAGTGTTCCATGTGTAAATAACACTGGGTCAGATTGAAAATATTCTCTGTCATTCATTGTCATCTTTGAAGTTGGACAAGGTGAAAGATCATAATGACCAAGAGCTTTTGATGATCTGTTGGTTATATAAAATGGAGCAAAAACAGGTTGAAACATTTCACAAAATTTCCACTAAAGTTATGAAATGAAATCATCAATCAATTAGTGTATAACAAAACTCTAGACCACTTTTGAATCATCTTCTCTTCCTGAATCCAAAATAAATTTACAGTATAACGCAACGATCAACAACGAACACTTAGAAACCTTTGCACTTAAAAGTTTGATGTATCTCGTCACTTATCAGCAGTATGTTTTCACTCATATCTTACAAACTGCAGATTCTTTAAAAGAGACAAACTCTGAGGAAGGAAGTAATATGATACAAGGGTACATTCAATCTTGTTAAACTTAGAATCCACTAGGTCATCTGTAAATAAGACTTGTCATTCTCTCTACAACTGCATACAACTTGAAGTATTCACACTTATACGCTTCCTTCTTCGATATTCCCCTAAAATATAATTTTGTTTAACCTAAAATTACTCACCAGGATTCCGAATGTTTTACCGTGGAGTAGTGTGTTTATTCTCTCCTGAAGAAATGAATACGAACGGGTGACATTGCATAGGAATGAATGCATCTTTTCTGATACACATTGAAATAAGTTGGTCCGTTCTTATTTTTAATGCCTACATTTATTTAGTCAACTAATTTTTGATTTAATACTTATACTCTTGTATGACGGTATCTCTCATTGGTTGAAGCGTTCCACTTTCACCCAATAGGTCTTGCGTTCAAATCCCATTCTATCCACTTCAGCCTGGACAACAGGCTAATATCTTCAGCCCTAATAATACAATACCCTTGGTTTATAGCCTGAAACATAAAAAATCTGTCTTTTGGTAATTGAAGGTAATAAAGATATTTCATTAAAAATTACGCGTCCTACCCAGATTGTTGTAATTGTGACTTCACTTTGTATAGTTGACCGTATGTTTTAGAACAGCTTCTAACGTTTCCTTGACGAATATTCAATTTATTTGAAGCAATGAAATTTAATTTTGTCTTTGTCTTCTTTTTATAAATTAGTTGACGCCCAATAAGATCTAAATATATTTGAAAGAATTTCAAGGCGTAAACAATATTTTATCTGCCATAAAGACTAACATTCGATTATAATCGTTTCAGCTTCCAAAATATCTATCTAAATATGGTTTGTGCGTCGGTGGCACAGCGGTTAGTATGCTCGGCGACCATGCAGATGGTCTGGGGTTCGATCCCCGGCCAACGCACTCCTTTACCTCACTTAGCCAGGAATAATGCTGCTAAAGAGGGAAGGTTGGGCATGCGGCTAGCAACCCCATTCTGCAAAAATAAACACTGCTACAGAAACTTCAAGCGTCTAGCTTGACGCCCCATGTTCCACTGGGAACGTGGAAATAAATAAATAATATATTGTGACGTCTTTAGGCAAATTCGGATTAACCAAGCTTACATTAACTGAATACATTCAAATAATCAATCATATCTTTAAATATTCCCATTATCAATATTAGAACAAGACATATTAGTGAACAATGTTGTTTTCAATTAGATCTTCTTCAGGCTTTATTACACACGAATCGACCGTATTGCCACGAGTTCTCAATCGGGTCCAATTTGGGCAGATTTCTTTCTTCCTAAGCTTGAAAATGGTCCACTGAAACAATTAACAGATAGAATGCATTCTTATTTTCAAGAGTACAGCTATAAGGATTTGATTAGTTTTTCAATTTTGACCACGGACTGATATCAGTTAGAGAACCATTGAAAACCACGGAGTACTGGACAGCTATTTCACCAGGTTTCCGACCCAGGACCTTCTGGCTGCAACGCAGGCTCGTAGACTATTCAGACACTGGGACCCAACTCAATGGTTCTACAAATGATATCAATTCGTGGTCAAACTCGAAAAACAAATCAGATCCTTACAAATCAACTCTTGAATTTTTTCTTATTTTCATTATCTTGATGATACATTTATTATTCTTGATGATAAAGCTGACAAGAATGAAATGTTAATAAAGTTTAATGATGCACATCCATCGCTCATCTTCACTTCTGAAGAAAAACATGATGGTAGACTACACTTCCTTGACGTTCAATTGAACAGAAGAGAGGATGGTTCACTCAAGAGAGATGTCTATAGACAACCTACATGTGTAGGACAATACACACATTTCTTCAGTCTTGTACTAATCCGATACAAAATCAATTTGGCTAGATGCCTCATGAATACAGCTAGAAGGATCTGTACAGATGACTCCCTAGAAAATGAATTAGCATACATCCAAAATACTCTGGTTCAAATGGCTTATCCTGGTAGATTTGTAAGGAGACACATGAACACCAGGTATAATAAAGAGAAACTGACAACATGACTCAACGGGTATTTTCGGTGATTTGGTCCTAGAATTGCAATTTAATCGGGACGTTGCTAGTAAAGTCCTACATCTAAGATTATCGAGAGTAATAAAATGGACTTATACTGACGCCAACCTTGGTTTGTCATCTTGCAGCTGACCCATTATAATTGCTCAAACGAGAGAAAAGCTACCTAGCTGTGCCACTTCTATGTGTATCTACAAATTTAGTTGCTTCTGCGGAGAAAGCTATATAAGGTGAACAACTAGACAGCTCAACAAACGTGTTAATGAGCATCTTCCTCTATGGTTCAGAAAAGGATAAATAAAGTCTATAAAAAGATCTATTTCGACTCATTTGATTGACAGCAGTCACCAAGTGTACAGAACAGGTACCTTCAAAATTATCTATCTCATTCCATTGAACCTTTCGAACGGAATTCGAACCCACCTTTTACACATAGCCGAACTTATAGGAATTCGAGAGAACAATCCTAGTATTTACATACAAAAGAAGTTTGTTCTACCTTTGTCTCTCTCTTGGCCTAGCTAAATTCTAATCAAAACCCTCCCAACCTTTCTTATTTTCCATCTCCTTCGTATTTTCATGATATTTATCTAAACTCTGATTATTTGTCCACTTCACCTTTAGTGCTACGTAACTTTTAATTTTCCACCTAATTTATTTATTGAATTGTCTACATAGACACATATTATTTTGATTTTTGATTACAGCTTGATTCCACACTGTAATTTTTGGTACAAGTATGGAATTTCCAGCATGGATATCGGTAGCCCAAATTTTGCAGGCCAACCATAGATATCAGGTGTGCGTCGGCAGGGGATCAAACCTCGAACCATGTGGATGGTCGGCGAGAGTCCTAACCACTGTGCCACCGAAGCATACAAGAATTATCCGCAAATGAGGAGATACCAGAGTTATTACTACCTTCGTTATTCTTATCGCCACATGTATGAACCTTACTATTATTCTCCTATCATTATAAACATCGTTATTACTGACGTTCAAAACTTTTACCACATTATTACCGTCATTATTTGATCCACACACTCATCATCATTGGTTAAAATATCTAAATATATATCTATGTAGGTTAGAGTAAAGCCTGAAGAAGATTTCATTGAGAACCATATTGTTCGCTTATATGGTTTGTTCTCATCAATCATATTATACATCATAAAACATTGGGTGACAACATTTATTGTCTTAGGATTTCCTAACATAATAACACGATTACAGCAATAATACACCTACATAAAAACAGTTACATCAGACCACTTTTCTGATCTATTGGCCATAGATGAATGTAGGCTCAAATCAAGCTTATGCTTAGGAATATATAACAAGAATCCATTTGGCGGATTAATGAACATAAAAGTGTTGCGATTGGCGAACTTTGTCTCCAACTGCTCGAAGAAAAACGTCTGACTAGATATCGAATTCATTTAGAAGGTAATACAAACTAGTAGAAATAACCTGTCAGACAAAGGAGTGGAAGGTTGTAGTTTACCCTACACTACTGCCTTGAGTCTTTTCAGTCAAATTTTTAACTCAACTAGAGCTAAAAACACGACGTCAAAGGTCCACTGAAATTGTCAATGACTGCTAAGAACGTATATATAACACGACTGGAAATCAATGACTTCTAAATCCCAACTAACTAGTTGTTGAATAATGAATTATTAAATGTTTTCTATTGATAAAAGTTCTATTAATCATAGTTTTAATGCTTCTAATATAACTATATCTTTGAATATACTTGAACTGCTTGAGATAAATAAATTAACTTAGCTTGTGATTATATAAATAACTAAACAAGATGGAGTCAACATTTATGAACAATACTGTAAACATTATCTACTCATAAAGCATTATTTGTGATTGGATAAACGTGGTATCCGATTGTCTTAATTTGATAAAAGTGCATTTTTTATTTTATTTTTGACTACAGCTTGATTCCACACAGTATTTTTGGTACAAGTATGGAATTTTCAGCATGGATATCGGTAGTCCAATTTCGCAGGCCGACCATAGATATCAGGTGTGCGCCGGCGTGGGCTCGAACCCCGGACCATGTGCATGGTCGGCGAGAGTCCTAACCACTGTGCCACCGACGCACATCTCATCTCAGTGAACACCACAGTGTATGGACTATTTGAAAACAATAGCGCCTATTTTACACAACATGTACTGGTAAAATGTTATGTATAAAGGATTTTCATCTTTCTCAGAGAGAAATATTATTTGACAAGGTAGACTCAGTCACGGGCTGACATTAATTAAACAACCCTTCAAAGTCAGGGAGCACTGGGTATCTTGTTCATCTTAGTTTTGAATTCTTCAACAGTGTGTATCAATCACCCCCTATGGGGAACCAAACTTAGGACCTTTATGTTACCCAGATATCTAGGGGAATCCAATGACACAGTTAGTTCATCAACTAATCTCACTAATCTTTAGATGAATGTATGAATACTCATACCTACCAGAAAGCATAGGGAAACACAGTACAGTTGGAACAAGTTATAATTCCGTATGATTAATCTTCTAAAGGAAAACATTAAGCAAGTTCAGTCTCCAATTTTACTTCAACGATAAAGTAATCTACTAATTTTTCTGAGAATGAAAGCATACACTTTCCACCATATCCAGCTGCTTACCTTCACCAACCATAATCGGTTCACCATATTGATAGTTTTTCTTCAATGTGGTCGGTGGGCTTTTACTACCATTACCAGAATTATTCTTTTCTAATCGCAATTTCTGTAACTTTTCACTGCAATGGTTCCAATGAGTTGAAATGTTTTCATCCTTTGACTGAGTAACACGGCCTTCTGGAGAATACTGAAAAAAGATGTTGGAAAAATTATTTACAAGAATCGGATGGTAAGCCCTTGAAGTGGAGTAAAATAAAGAAACGACACTAAAAATTTTGCAATATGCATTAAAGTGAATGAACCTTAGAGTAGCTTAGTTTACTGATGACATTTACAACGCAGCTTATTTTGTGTACTTACGTCAAGGTACTTATTAAACTTCATGACTTATTTCTTAGATTTTGATTTTTTCTGATTTTTTGATTCTTATGGTCAGATTACTTTCTATACTTCTAGTTTTAGCTTTACAGTGTTCTTATTGAAAATATGAGGTGTTGGTTTAGAGAACATAAATTCAACGGTCAAAGATTTATTACATCTAATCGTATTAGTTCTAATGACTAGTACACTTAGATAGATAAATCTTAGTAAAGACGTCTCGTTAGTCTAAGTACTCAACTTTTAAGTAATATCATTAGATGGTTGGGGGCAATCGGTAGGAAGCCTTGGATCTAGGCTTTGTGCTTGTTGGCACTGGTCATCAAGGTGCATCTGCGATCTTGAAGGAACTCATGTCCCTTCTGAGATTCATACTTGTGTCATCTAGTGCTGCAGTCAGAGATATTACCACTGAAATATTCGGGCTCACGATTGACCTTTTTTGAGAGTGTGTTAGATACTTTTCATTGGACACTAACTAGTGTCATGTGTCTAGTTCTTTGTTTACTGCAGACTGAATTATATCAGTCCAAGGCCTCCTGCCTATTGCCTCCAACTATGTAAGAACAGCAATCCTGAGTGTACCGTGGCGGCGAGCTACCTGCCATGGTGGTCACATTGCAAACTTGACTGATAGAATTCAGTCTGCAGTAAACAAAGAACTAAACACACGACACTAGTTAGTGTTTAATCAAAATTACTTTAAGTAATGCTTCCAGGTTTCGAAATTCGCTGCATCTACCTCAGACTGTGCACTGAGCACCAGATAAATGAGTCCTAACAGTAGTCTTTAGGAAAGTTTATCGATTCGTTGGAACAGTATTATTTACTCATGATTAATACGTGCTATAATTACTAGGGTTAATTTATGTCCCAAGCTTTATGAAGAAATATTACTGTATAACTATATGCTATTCCAAGAAAAGCAGCCATTTACTTAATTCTGCTACACTAGGTCAACACTTAAAAGAGATAAGTTGCACGTCACTTTACGAAATGTTTCTTGTTGTAAAGTAATTTTCCAATATAATGAAGACTATAACTGTCTGCACTCCAAATAAAACAATTAGTAGCTTAAAGTTGAAAATTTTGACACCATTAAAACACACAGTCTGTCTGTCTGTTTTCGACATAGAACTTTGCACAAATGTGCGGAAGTTCAAGTCGCCACACTCCGTGTAGCACGCGAAGCAAGAGAAGAAAGTACAAGAAAAGCATAATAGAGACAGTGAGCAGAGGGGTGAGACAAAGGAATAGTAGTAACGAAGAACAAAACAGTTTCATTGGAGATCATAAGTCACAAGGAGTGGATGCATCTGCGCCACTGAGAACGATTTTGAGCCATGTCACCAATTGTTTCCAAAAATAGATTTTTACCGTGCGGAGGACCCCAGCCCGGAAGTATACACCTTCCTACGTGGCTTAGACCAACTGTTGTGGATTTCATTGACTGGTGCCAAGTTTTTGTTTGACACACAGTAATTTAAAAGTAGTAGAAATAGTGTGAAGACAGTCATTATGTTCTAGTGTTTTGGAAAGACAGCAACGTTCCTGTGTATGTTATCCAACAGAAAGTGATGGTAGTAATTCACGCCTGATAAACGTTATCTTTAAATGATTGCTTTCCGATAGAAAAATGGATTGTATACTTCCAAAAGATGTGTGTAAATAATTCATCTGAAATTATGCATATATATATATACCCATGATAGATCACTTACTTGATGTACCACACACTGATACAGTTTTACTTCCTGTAAGTACCACAGTAACGAGGTTCCAGTCTTAAAAATAACATATTTCTTATCGTTGAAAGTCAATATTGGTAAAATAGTAGAGTAAATCGCTTCGCTTTTCAAGATCAACTGTTTTCTTAATTAATTAATGTTACTCAACAACCAATTTCATTTTTCTGCAGTTGACAAAGAGCCACACTTATTGTATGAAGGCTGGTAATAATACATGGGGCTACCTGAACCATGCCAGGTGAACGGGTACTCTAAGATATGACCCAACGGTCTGCAGTCGAGCTTCTAGACCAATGAAGCATTGGTTCACTACTCATCAAGACTGTCACAGAATAATCTCTAAAAAACGCCCAGTTAGTAATGATGAGTCTAATGAGTTCGTTTTTCCGCAAAAACACAACCTTGTTGCACAAAGACTTGTTTCTGAAAGCTTTCAGAAGAACTGTCTCTTATCTAGAGGAGGTGGAATTTATTGAATAATTATCACTCTGACCAAGTTAACTTTTAATAAATTAATTACTTACAACACAAAAAGACTATCTCTATCCGAAAAAAACATTCACTGGAATTCAACAGTCATTTGTTTATAGTAGAGTTTAACTAAGTAATTAATTTTTGTCACTCAATGTTCATAAATTAAAATAAATGACTGATTTACAAAGATTGATAATCTATGAACTACTAAAGAGCATGACAAATAGGAATTTTATCTCATCACTCTAGAGAACTCTGTAACAGTTATTTATCAAGAATAGAAAGAAGGATCTACACATCTCAACATCACCCTGTTATTGATCAACTTATGTAGTCAAAATCTAAAGAGGTATGTCATTAGAATCAGGTCAGTCTAAGGTATTGATGCGATACCTGAATTTTATTTCACGATCGGTTGGCATTTTAAGTCATAGCATTATATTAAGACCTTTCAAGAAGCTAGTCAATAATAAACAGAGCGGACACAAAATATCCTGTTTAGAAAACATTTGTCCTACCGATAACACTGCATTTCAAACACTTATTTTAAAGACAAACTAAGTTAACATTTTCAAGTTTGACTCACGGGTGTATGACATTTAGCTCTTAGGTCAATATCAAATGCCTCTTTACATGATTCAGTGGCTTCAATAATACTACCATCTTCAGATAGTAAATTTAATGGTGGGACTGACTGAGATTGTGTAAATTCATCATTCTTTTTCATTGTATTAGCAAAGAGATTATAATTTTCAGAAGAGAATACTAGCATGTCATTATTGTCATCACTGAAGTCAAGTAAACTGTTGGTGGTGGTATAGCCATTGTTGTTGTTTCTAGTATTGGTATTCAGTGAATAATAGTTCTCATGCTTTTTCTTTTGGTTAATCTCTTCACTATCACTTTCTTGACCACTGTTGATTTCATTTAAACTATCTTCTTCAAGTATTTCTGATTCACTCATTTAAGTTAATTCTGAAAATGAGAAAAAAAGGAGGTGAAAGGCAGTGAAAACAAATTTTCTGAAAAAAAATACGGTTATTGAAAACGTCTTGACAATACGTGACGCTAAGATTATCAGCCAAAAAGAGGATTGTTGTATTATAGGTATGATCAACTTCCAAGTATTGATTTTTTAAAACTATCATGAGTAAATGACGCCACCACTGACAATAAGTTGTTGAGTTTTCAGTCCTTACTCATGCAAATGTGAGTGTTATTTCTCTTAATAATCCTAAGCTTTTATAAATAGTTTATAACATGTTTTTCGGCAACACAAAGGAGATTGAACACCTGTGTTATCTTGAAATAACTGCAAAAGGGCACAGCTGATTGTGTGCAAGCTAAATCAGTATGAGTTTAAAATTTCCCCCTAAGTTACCAGTGAAACTATCCCCAAAATAGCTTGGCGCCTGACTGAAGCCAGGCTGGGTTTAACTAGAATGTCGTCTGTGAATTTTATATTCACACCTCTGTTTCGTAGTTTTTTAAGAATGTGCAGCGCCCGTCAACTTGCTCCAACTAAATACAATAAAGGAGTTTCGTGGCTTCTTGTATCAGATCCGGCCGATTAAAATCATCAAGATTTCCTTTGAGCGCAATTTAAGTTGCAATCACTTTGCTTTAGTTAAGAAGAAAGTCTATTGTTACCAAGCCGTAAAATTTAACCATATGGAAACAAATCAAAAAATCACTTCACCATCTGAGAGCGGATACTTTATTTGAACAATTAGTTAGGTATCTATCCGACAGTAGCAAAGAGAATTAAATTCAATGCGAGAAGTCATGATTACCAACTTGTCTAACAAGGCTCCTGTAACTAAACTCGGACAAACAGTTAAAGAGATCATCAAAATGATAAATCCATGGCGGGATGGTTCTGTCTTAACGAATATGTCAGAAAGAGGCTGAATATTCTACCAAATAACGCAATGCCTTAGTCAATAGGCCACTAATGCCCTATAGACAGCTCTTTCCGCGAGACTTTCAACATGTTTGCAGCTTATTTACAAAGAGAAAAAAGGGAATAAAACACCCTCACAAGCGTAAAAACATTGTTAAGAGATGCCATTAATTACACAACTACCACTGCCACAGAACCTCAAATTCAGGAACCTATTTACTAGCCTCAACAGCAAGGAGAGGAACTGGCTTCTACCAGTTTGACAATAGTGCAGTATCTACGGCAATCACATACTGTACTTATAGATAAAACTACCAGATGATTAGATCCACTGTACTGGTGGTATATATACATATATATATATATACATCCCACCATCATATGAATGGATTTCTGCAGACTGAAGCATTATGTAGGATGTAGGGTGTCATAACTACTTTATTTACCTGGCAATTTCTGTCGCTGTCTTCTGTGTTGTAGTCATTTTGAGTAGTGATCTCGTAAACACAGCACACTTTGTTGAAGTATATCCGTCTGTCTGTTTTCGACATAGGACTTTGCACATATGTGCGGCAGTTCAAGTCGCCACACTCCATGTAACACACAAAGCAAGAGATAAAAAGTAGAAGAAATGCATAATAGAGACAGTAAACAGAGGTGTGAGACAAAGGAATAGTAATAACGAAGAACAATATAGTTCCATTGCAAATCACAAGTCACAGGGAGTGGATACATCTGCGCTAGCCATTGAGAACGATTTTGAGCCATATCATTAATTGTTTTTTTACCGTCCCGAGGACCCCAACCAGTCAGGAAGTCTACATCTTCCTACGTGGCTTAAACTAACTGTTGTAGATTTCACTGACTGGTGAAGCCATGTTTTGGTTTGACCACCATGTGCTAGCTCTTTTCCAGCCTGACCTTATATCAGCTAACATTTCCCGTCGAGGAAGGTGATGACTAGGCATACGTAACATATGTCCTAACCATCTCAGTCGATGTAATTTCACAGCCTCGTCGGTTGATTTCCTCTACTTACCTACCACTCGACGCCCAACCTCAATTTCGCTCACCCTATTTTGCCACTTCAAACGGGAGATAGAGCGCAGGCACCTATGATCAAAGACAGCTAATATTTTCATGTCTTCCACTTTCAATGGCCATAAAGGAGGACGGAGCGGACTGCTGAGCAGTACATCCGCCCTTTGGTCGATACCCGGATATCACGTCTACGCCAGAGACGGCGTAAACTGGCATATGCGAAACTAGCCCTCTGTATCCGTGGGGAGATTCCATCACAGATCGACCCGTTGGCACTGGCTGATGGTACTTCCCAAATAAGTGAAGCGGTCAACCAACTCTACCACTTCACTCCCTATTTCTAATCTAGGAGTCAGTGTAGTCCAGTCTTGTAACATCATCTTGCATTTGGCGGGAGCGAATCGCATGCCAAACATTCGTAGATTGCGGCTCAAGGTGTTCAGAAGACTCTGCATTTCGTCAGCGTCTTCGCCTAGAAGGACTATATCGTCTGCATATTCCAAGTCAACAAGATTATTCTCTGATGGTAACAAGTCAATCCCTGAGTCTCTGAAGTGAGTTAGGGTTAAGTCCATCATTACATCTATGATGAAATTGAATAGAAATGGGGATAATGGGCTAGCATCCCTGACGGACACCACTAGTCGTCACCACCTCAGATGACAACTCGCCGTAAGCCCTCACCTGGTTGCTTGAGTTCGAGTAGAGTGAGTGCCTTGATCAATGCAATGTATTTTCTCGGCATTCCCTTCACGGCCAAGCATCGCCAAAGTACCTCTCGGTAGACAGAATCGAATTCTGCCTTTAAGTCAAGAAATATAATGATTGTTGGACGCCAGTGAGTGTGTCAATGTCCCAGAATCGGTCGAAGGGTGAAGATATGATCAATACACCCTCTTCCTAGTTTAAAACCTGCCTGACTCTCTCGTGTTTGTGTCTCCCGTGAACCGCTTGGTCTAAGAATTATTATTGAGCCTAGAACTTTAGATACCACTTTAGTCAAGCTAATCCCTCTGTGATTATCACAGGAAGACTTGTCTACCTTCCTTTATATGGGGATAATCAGTGATTTACACCAACCCGACGGGACTTCTTCACTAACTTTTGGTTTCAGCTTATTAACAGCTTTCAAAGCTGTGTCTACAGTTAACTGTATGTTGTGCCAGGCCACCTCAGGGGAAGTCCTGCTGTCGACTTCAGATACTCCTTTCGCTATTTCTTCCTTAAATAGGGACTCAGTGTCTCGATCTAGTTGGGGACGTGACTGTTTCGCTGCCGTCAATTTCTTATGTCCGTTTAGTCATAAGCATAAACGTGCGCGAACCAGAGTGTGATTTGAGTCTACGCACGTGTTCCAGAAGGAGCGGAAGTCTTCTACTGAACATCGCCAACGATACCCTATCGCTATGTGGTCTGTCTGAGTCCAGCGATGATTTGGTGATGGAGGTCGCCAGGTTACACAATGTCTCTCTTTGTGCCTACGGTTAGTGCTGAGCAAAACTGTAGAAGACAATCATTGTTGTCGGTTCGTCGGCAGGGAACTCCATATGTACCACCTACATACTTCTCAGTCTGGCACAACTCCCCTACTTGGGCATTGAAGTCGCCTGCTAAAACAACTATATCTAAACGTTCTGCTTTTTGCAGCAAATGAGACAGTGTCAGGTAGAAATCATCCTTTGGTTAATCTGAACTGCAGTCTGTTGGGGGCGTAAACAGAGACTACGAAAAGGCAACGACGGGTAGCGCCGTCTTTCCTTCTTTTAACGGACCCATTCAGACGGACCGCCCACATACGACTATCTACTGGGATTCGGTCAAGAAGTGATTTTCCTGCCCTAAAACTGAGTGCTATCGCTACACCTGCGAGTCCTCGCGAGCTGGCTGAGAGGCCTCCTGACACTCTTAAAGTGAATTTTGCAGATTCAACTTGTTGACCGGTTGAGGTTAAGTGAATGATCACACTCGGGTCTTGTACGCGTGTCTCCGAGACACAACATACATCCATGGCTCGAGATGCCAAAGTTCATTCTAGTGATGCCTATTGTCCGATTTGGCAGAGGGTTCTGACGTTAAATGCTCCTATATGAAGTTGGCGACTTGGCTTCGAAAGGTTATCTGGGGTGTTTTTATGGCTCTCGCCGTTGTTTGTGGTCACAGAGTGAAGTGAAGATGGCTCACTAGCCTGCAGAATAGTACTAACTGTAGTAGAGAAGCAAGATGAGGAAGGTGATGTGAGTAAAGGAGAATGATGCTTAGGAAGGCTTCGTGTGCTTTTGGAAGTGTGTGGGCGATTGATACTTCCCGGCTGCCCACACCGTGGAAGTTGATTGAATCTTAGAGTACCTGAGACAGGAGTGTTGCGCGACCGCAGAGACTACGGGACAACTGCTTGAGGCCGGTCACACACAGCCTGTGTGAACTGGTCTCTGGGATTGATTCCGTATTAGTAAACTTACCGCCGGTTACGGACCACCGTAGGGTAAGTCGGGATGTACGATTTTTGGGGTCGACCTTTTCTAACCCCCTCTCTCCGGAGTGGAGGGACAGAATAGCTGGCATGCTGATCATCTGAGGAAAACACCTCAGTGCTGTTACATCCCTGTTCCTCAGCAGTACGACTTCGCCCTTAGACCCCCAGCATAGTGTAAGAAAGAATCTTACACAATGCCGGTAACTGCTTTTAGTCTAATCGCTATCCTAACAACCTTCCTGGCATGGTAGGACCTGCAGGAACATCGGTTCCAGCCAGTGTAGCTTGTTGGGTCATCGCGATGTGCAAGCCCGACCACAACGTCAAGGTAGCAGCTAACGGTCGGGTGTTGAAGTATATACTCAGTTTGAGGTCTGAATGCTTCGAATAAATCTAAGCAAGTTGTACACACAGGGGTAAAACACGCCCCTAGAAGAAGACAAAATAACCAGAGAGATGGAACAAAATAGATAACCTAAAGGAGAAATGGTGTAAACCCCCTCTTTTTGTTGCAATAATTCTCTCTTAAATTCCCAGTATATGAATGTATTCTCCACATTATAATGCGGGATGTAAATTTTTTTACTTACATTCATACTCTCATTAACGAGCAGCTTTCAATTAAGTAAACATAGGAAATATTCCTCCCGTCTTAACTTGTATTTTAAAACAATCTGGCTATGCAGGATATTTGGAAAAGATTTTTCATGGAAGAGCGCCACCTATAGGGGTGAGGAAATATATTATCTCCGTTTTCACAAACATTCGTTACATGTGGAATTGATAGTGTTCTCTGAGCTCCTTGGTTTAATTGCGGAGCTTTCATCGTCTTTCTGGACGACATCTTCAGCGCAGTATTTAGGATAGAGTGAAATGATTTAAATTTCTTCATGAGTCTCCCGGTAACCATCTTTAGATATTTATTGACCGTTTTCTATTGATTGGGATTTTAAACTTTCTGATCACCTGATTTACTTCTTATTAGTTGGTATATTTCATCTATATTAACGTGTTTATTAATTGCGTTTTCATTTGAGTACCAGGCTTCTAGGAATTCTCTGGCACATTTGGTGTTTCCTCTGTTTAAGATTTTGACATTATCCCAATCAAATTGATGTCCATGATCGTCTGAATGTATTGATACTAAAGAATTTATATCATGTCTTTTCACGGCTGATTTGTGTTCCTGGATTCTTATTCGAAGGGGACGCCCACTTTGGCCGATGTAATGTTTGTTACAGTTCACACAATTTATTTTGTAAATGGTGTTAATTTTATCTCCCTTTTCTATCGGATCTTTTGGTTTGCATAAAATAGAATTAAGCGATTCAGCTGGTTTGTGTGCTACATCTATATCAAACGGTTTCATTATTCTAGCCGTTATTTCAGAGATGTTTCTGATATATGGTAGGATGAATTGCTTTTTGGTCTTTGGTGGTGGTTTTTTGTTGGTGCTTTCATTCGATTTTAAACACTTTTTGATGAAATTTTTTGGATAACCATTCTTTTTGAACACCGTTTGTAAGTATCTTTCTTCCATTCTTTTCAACTCTGGTGTGCTACAATGTGTTTGAATTCTTCTAAACAATGTCTGCACACAGTTTCTTTTGTGAGTAATTGGATTGTTGCTAGTATAGTTGAGTATTTGATATGTGTGCGTTAACTTTCTGAATTCAAACACATTGTAGCACACCAGAGTTGAAAAGAATGGAAGAAAGATACTTACAAACGGTGTTCAAAAAGAATGGTTATCCAAAAAATTTCATCAAAAAGTGTTTAAAATCGAATGAAAACACCAACAAAAAACCACCACCAAAGACCAAAAAGCAATTCATCCTACCATATATCAGAAACATCTCTGAAATAACGGCTAGAATAATGAAACCGTTTGATATAGATGTAGCACACAAACCAGCTGAATCGCTTAATTCTATTTTATGCAAACCAAAAGATCCGATAGAAAAGGGAGATAAAATTAACACCATTTACAAAATAAATTGTGTGAACTGTAACAAACATTACATCGGCCAAAGTGGGCGTCCCCTTCGAATAAGAATCCAGGAACACAAATCAGCCGTGAAAAGACATGATATAAATTCTTTAGTATCAATACATTCAGACGATCATGGACATCAATTTGATTGGGATAATGTCAAAATCTTAAACAGAGGAAACACCAAATGTGCCAGAGAATTCCTAGAAGCCTGGTACTCAAATGAAAACGCAATTAATAAACACGTTAATATAGATGAAATATACCAACTAATAAGAAGTAAATCAGGTGATCAGAAAGTTTAAAATCCCAATCAATAGAAAACGGTCAATAAATATCTAAAGATGGTTACCGGGAGACTCATGAAGAAATTTAAATCATTTCACTCTATCCTAAATACTGCGCTGAAGATGTCGTCCAGAAAGACGATGAAAGCTCCGCAATTAAACCAAGGACCTCAGAGAACACTATCAATTCCAAATCATCCACCTGAGTTACAAATCTTTTCTATAATTCGTTACATGTGTCATTGCTACAATAATTATTAATTATGACTGAATGATCATAAAAGATAATTGTTTATTACATGGA
Source organism: Trichobilharzia regenti (assembly GCA_944472135.2). Taxonomy (NCBI): domain Eukaryota; kingdom Metazoa; phylum Platyhelminthes; class Trematoda; order Strigeidida; family Schistosomatidae; genus Trichobilharzia; species Trichobilharzia regenti. The sequence goes on along the minus strand of OX235262.1, from coordinate 113,928,146 downwards.
TATATATGGTAGACTTTAACAATGATTATAAGGAAAATCAGTATATATGAAAAATTCGTGGTTTGCTTTTATCGAGACTCACATCCATTAAATCCACATGACGATAAATAATGAAGTACTGCGACATTTATGTCCGTTGCTATGGTGAGGATATACGTTACCGCGTTTTAAATATAGCGCTCATCAAGATCTCTCGTCTTTCATTGGCTGAAACCGTGGCGGTCAGTTTGATATTTGAATGGGCCTAGGTAGGTGATGTCGTGTGCAGATTCGTGTGGTGGCGTCGTGCGTCGTTTGCAAGCAGATGTGATGCACATGAATGTAACATAAGAATATTCGAACGTTTTCTTTTACTTTTTTGTGCATGTACAAGGCTTGTTTCATCATACACTCGGTTGAGATTGGTTGGCCTATCGGTTGCTGTCGATGTCTACGAACCCGTGAGTTCTTATGCTTTTCTAGAGTTGTGGTTATACGTGTTACACTTTCTTGATCGATATTTCTCAGTCATATATTGTAATATTGCGATTTTTACGGAATTACGTTTAGATAGCTGTGGCAGAAATTGGTACTTATTGACGAAGCCTTTTTAGAAGTTCATTGCAGGTAATCAATGCAATTGAAAGCACCACAGACGTAAGGTAAATTTTTGGTGAAATAATGCTGAGGAGGCGTTTCCTCAGCTGGGAGGGACTTGAGAATGCATTAGGAGAATTTGAAAAAGTGAGGAAGTCATTTGATGCTAACAGTGTAGTTGGTCCTGCACTCATTATGTGCATATTCAGAGCAAGACAACAGCGGATGATAGCTTTAAGTACGCGTATATCGCTCTTAGATGCACTTTTCGAGTGAACCGTGTAAAAGGGGGCCTGGAATTGAGGAACAAGTCGTAAGAGGAAGTATATTACGATATTATGTATATTTAAGATCTAGATGTTGCAACTGTCTGTCTTCATTTCGCATACTTTTGCATTGTAGTCAATAGCTGGTTACGTCCTACAAAATGGTGCATAGCCATCCATGCACCGAGGTGTGCATGCAGAATGACCCTTAGTGTTAACGATGGTCGGGGGTGGGTGCCTTGCGCTGCGGGTTGGCCACCCCTCCGCACACCTCTTGAAATGCTCCCATATGACCGGGCGTCTTACATAGCCTCTCCTGAGGAAGTCCTACTCACTGCCTTCACGTGGCGGAGGTGTTTCTCACCAAAGTGAGAGGGCGAAAGCGGATGCCCGGCGCTCTCCACCGGGTTGACTGTCCATTGGATGACGGTCTAGGGGAGATGGCTAAACCCTGATTCCAAACCTCCAACGACTGGCGTATGAAGCTCACCGGCAGACGTATGGACAAAGGGCTTGTTGGATGTCCTGGATGTCTGGCCCCATTCAAAAAGGTGTATGAACCGAACTCCGGTCACCGGGTGCCAATGGATAGTGGACTCCTTACTCCACTCCTACTGCCTTGTAGGTCACACTTGGCTGTGTAAAGGCTAGAGCTGCACTCTCAAACAAAAGGCCGAGCGATGCTGGGGACATCACTCGTACCAAATTCCCATGAAACTTCATGAACTCTCTTACAAATTGCCGCGCCTGGGCAGCGATGATTCGAGACGTTCATGAAGCCGGCTCATCCTCCCGTAGGAGATAGCCGAAGTAAAGTAAAGTAAGTAAGTAAGTGTAAACGACTAACAATAGAAGAGAAAGAAAACGTGGAACCACTTTTTCAGCAATCGCACCCATCTGATGAAATAATGAGGCATGTTAAGGAGGAACTCCACAAGGACACCACTCTTAATGACGTTAAAATATGAAAGCCTCAGTAAAGTTGACGTAATTGTTCGTTACTTAAGGCATGTCGAGTCGTAGTGGCATCTTTCAATTACTGAAATCCCGTGGGAAGTTTATGCAGTATTATTCAGACGAACCGATCCGGAATTCACTAATGAAACTTTGTTTTTCGACTTATAAGCAAACTGATTTGTATAGACAGTTCCCGGAGGTTGTGGGTATTGGCTCTATATATAATACAAATAAAGAGAAGTAAGTTTACTCATTCAGTATAATCAACATGCAGGTATTCTTTGTTCCAATTAGTTTTTACGAATAATTTTGGTCGTGAGCGACCAGTTCTATTTCCTTGGAGTCGAAATGAATTTAAACGTGTAGTTTGGATATTAGACTGTTTTCGTCGAATAATGGAAGACACCTCGAAAACAGAAACTTTCATTATGGAATGTGGCCAATCGGAAACAGTGGTTGTTTCCGATTGGCCACATTCCATAATGAAAGTTTCTGTTTTCGAGGTGTCTTCCATTATTCGACGAAAACAGTCTAATATCCAAACTACACGTTTAAATTCATTTCGACTCCAAGGAAATAGAACTGGTCGCTCACGACCAAAATTATTCGTAAAAACTAATTGGAACAAAGAATACCTGCATGTTGATTATACTGAATGAGTAAACTTACTTCTCTTTATTTGTATTATATATAGAGCCAATACCCACAACCTCCGGGAACTGTCTATACAAATCAGTTTGCTTATAAGTCGAAAAACAAAGTTTCATTAGTGAATTCCGGATCGGTTCGTCTGAATAATACTGCATAAACTTCCCACGGGATTTCAGTAATTGAAAGATGCCACTACGACTCGACATGCCTTAAGTAACCAACAATTACGTCAACTTTACTGAGGCTTTCATATTTTAACGTCATTAAGAGTGGTGTCCTTGTGGAGTTCCTCCTTAACATGCCTCATTATTTCATCAGATGGGTGCGATTGCTGAAAAAGTGGTTCCACGTTTTCTTTCTCTTCTATTGTTAGTCGTTTACACTTACTTACTTACTTTACTTTACTTCGGCTATCTCCTACGGGAGGATGAGCCGGCTTCATGAACGTCTCGAATCATCGCTGCCCAGGCGCGGCAATTTGTAAGAGAGTTCATGAAGTTTCATGGGAATTTGGTACGAGTGATGTCCCCAGCATCGCTCGGCCTTTTGTTTGAGAGTGCAGCTCTAGCCTTTACACAGCCAAGTGTGACCTACAAGGCAGTAGGAGTGGAGTAAGGAGTCCACTATCCATTGGCACCCGGTGACCGGAGTTCGGTTCATACACCTTTTTGAATGGGGCCAGACATCCAGGACATCCAACAAGCCCTTTGTCCATACGTCTGCCGGTGAGCTTCATACGCCAGTCGTTGGAGGTTTGGAATCAGGGTTTAGCCATCTCCCCTAGACCGTCATCCAATGGACAGTCAACCCGGTGGAGAGCGCCGGGCATCCGCTTTCGCCCTCTCACTTTGGTGAGAAACACCTCCGCCACGTGAAGGCAGTGAGTAGGACTTCCTCAGGAGAGGCTATGTAAGACGCCCGGTCATATGGGAGCATTTCAAGAGGTGTGCGGAGGGGTGGCCAACCCGCAGCGCAAGGCACCCACCCCCGACCATCGTTAACACTAAGGGTCATTCTGCATGCACACCTCGGTGCATGGATGGCTATGCACCATTTTGTAGGACGTAACCAGCTATTGACTACAATGCAAAAGTATGCGAAATGAAGACAGACAGTTGCAACATCTAGATCTTAAATATACATAATATCGTAATATACTTCCTCTTACGACTTGTTCCTTAATTCCAGGCCCCCTTTTACACGGTTCACTCGAAAAGTGCATCTAAGAGCGATATACGCGTACTTAAAGCTATCATCCGCTGTTGTCTTGCTCTGAATATGCACATAATGAGTGCAGGACCAACTACACTGTTAGCATCAAATGACTTCCTCACTTTTTCAAATTCTCCTAATGCATTCTCAAGTCCCTCCCAGCTGAGGAAACGCCTCCTCAGCATTATTTCACCAAAAATTTACCTTACGTCTGTGGTGCTTTCAATTGCATTGATTACCTGCAATGAACTTCTAAAAAGGCTTCGTCAATAAGTACCAATTTCTGCCACAGCTATCTAAACGTAATTCCGTAAAAATCGCAATATTACAATATATGACTGAGAAATATCGATCAAGAAAGTGTAACACGTATAACCACAACTCTAGAAAAGCATAAGAACTCACGGGTTCGTAGACATCGACAGCAACCGATAGGCCAACCAATCTCAACCGAGTGTATGATGAAACAAGCCTTGTACATGCACAAAAAAGTAAAAGAAAACGTTCGAATATTCTTATGTTACATTCATGTGCATCACATCTGCTTGCAAACGACGCACGACGCCACCACACGAATCTGCACACGACATCACCTACCTAGGCCCATTCAAATATCAAACTGACCGCCACGGTTTCAGCCAATGAAAGACGAGAGATCTTGATGAGCGCTATATTTAAAACGCGGTAACGTATATCCTCACCATAGCAACGGACATAAATGTCGCAGTACTTCATTATTTATCGTCATGTGGATTTAATGGATGTGAGTCTCGATAAAAGCAAACCACGAATTTTTCATATATACTGATTTTCCTTATAATCATTGTTAAAGTCTACCATATATATCCATGTAATAAACAATTATCTTTTATGATCATTCAGTCATAATTAATAATTATTGTAGCAATGACACATGTAACGAATTATAGAAAAGATTTGTAACTCAGGTGGATGATTTGGAATTGATAGTGTTCTCTGAGGTCCTTGGTTTAATTGCGGAGCTTTCATCGTCTTTCTGGACGACATCTTCAGCGCAGTATTTAGGATAGAGTGAAATGATTTAAATTTCTTCATGAGTCTCCCGGTAACCATCTTTAGATATTTATTGACCGTTTTCTATTGATTGGGATTTTAAACTTTCTGATCACCTGATTTACTTCTTATTAGTTGGTATATTTCATCTATATTAACGTGTTTATTAATTGCGTTTTCATTTGAGTACCAGGCTTCTAGGAATTCTCTGGCACATTTGGTGTTTCCTCTGTTTAAGATTTTGACATTATCCCAATCAAATTGATGTCCATGATCGTCTGAATGTATTGATACTAAAGAATTTATATCATGTCTTTTCACGGCTGATTTGTGTTCCTGGATTCTTATTCGAAGGGGACGCCCACTTTGGCCGATGTAATGTTTGTTACAGTTCACACAATTTATTTTGTAAATGGTGTTAATTTTATCTCCCTTTTCTATCGGATCTTTTGGTTTGCATAAAATAGAATTAAGCGATTCAGCTGGTTTGTGTGCTACATCTATATCAAACGGTTTCATTATTCTAGCCGTTATTTCAGAGATGTTTCTGATATATGGTAGGATGAATTGCTTTTTGGTCTTTGGTGGTGGTTTTTTGTTGGTGTTTTCATTCGATTTTAAACACTTTTTGATGAAATTTTTTGGATAACCATTCTTTTTGAACACCGTTTGTAAGTATCTTTCTTCCATTCTTTTCAACTCTGGTGTGCTACAATGTGTTTGAATTCAGAAAGTTAACGCACACATATCAAATACTCAACTATACTAGCAACAATCCAATTACTCACAAAAGAAACTGTGTGCAGACATTGTTTAGAAGAATTCAAACACATTGTAGCACACCAGAGTTGAAAAGAATGGAAGAAAGATACTTACAAACGGTGTTCAAAAAGAATGGTTATCCAAAAAATTTCATCAAAAAGTGTTTAAAATCGAATGAAAGCACCAACAAAAAACCACCACCAAAGACCAAAAAGCAATTCATCCTACCATATATCAGAAACATCTCTGAAATAACGGCTAGAATAATGAAACCGTTTGATATAGATGTAGCACACAAACCAGCTGAATCGCTTAATTCTATTTTATGCAAACCAAAAGATCCGATAGAAAAGGGAGATAAAATTAACACCATTTACAAAATAAATTGTGTGAACTGTAACAAACATTACATCGGCCAAAGTGGGCGTCCCCTTCGAATAAGAATCCAGGAACACAAATCAGCCGTGAAAAGACATGATATAAATTCTTTAGTATCAATACATTCAGACGATCATGGACATCAATTTGATTGGGATAATGTCAAAATCTTAAACAGAGGAAACACCAAATGTGCCAGAGAATTCCTAGAAGCCTGGTACTCAAATGAAAACGCAATTAATAAACACGTTAATATAGATGAAATATACCAACTAATAAGAAGTAAATCAGGTGATCAGAAAGTTTAAAATCCCAATCAATAGAAAACGGTCAATAAATATCTAAAGATGGTTACCGGGAGACTCATGAAGAAATTTAAATCATTTCACTCTATCCTAAATACTGCGCTGAAGATGTCGTCCAGAAAGACGATGAAAGCTCCGCAATTAAACCAAGGAGCTCAGAGAACACTATCAATTCCACATGTAACGAATGTTTGTGAAAACGGAGATAATATATTTCCTCACCCCTATAGGTGGCGCTCTTCCATGAAAAATCTTTTCCAAATATCCTGCATAGCCAGATTGTTTTAAAATACAAGTTAAGACGGGAGGAATATTTCCTATGTTTACTTAATTGAAAGCTGCTCGTTAATGAGAGTATGAATGTAAGTAAAAAAATTTACATCCCGCATTATAATGTGGAGAATACATTCATATACTGGGAATTTAAGAGAGAATTATTGCAACAAAAAGAGGGGGTTTACACCATTTCTCCTTTAGGTTATCTATTTTGTTCCATCTCTCTGGTTATTTTGTCTTCTTCTAGGGGCGTGTTTTACCCCTGTGTGTACAACTTGCTTAGATTTATTCGAAGCATTCAGACCTCAAACTGAGTATATACTTCAACACCCGACCGTTAGCTGCTACCTTGACGTTGTGGTCGGGCTTGCACATCGCGATGACCCAACAAGCTACACTGGCTGGAACCGATGTTCCTGCAGGTCCTACCATGCCAGGAAGGTTGTTAGGATAGCGATTAGACTAAAAGCAGTTACCGGCATTGTGTAAGATTCTTTCTTACACTATGCTGGGGGTCTAAGGGCGAAGTCGTACTGCTGAGGAACAGGGATGTAACAGCACTGAGGTGTTTTCCTCAGATGATCAGCATGCCAGCTATTCTGTCCCTCCACTCCGGAGAGAGGGGGTTAGAAAAGGTCGACCCCAAAAATCGTACATCCCGACTTACCCTACGGTGGTCCGTAACCGGCGGTAAGTTTACTAATACGGAATCAATCCCAGAGACCAGTTCACACAGGCTGTGTGTGACCGGCCTCAAGCAGTTGTCCCGTAGTCTCTGCGGTCGCGCAACACTCCTGTCTCAGGTACTCTAAGATTCAATCAACTTCCACGGTGTGGGCAGCCGGGAAGTATCAATCGCCCACACACTTCCAAAAGCACACGAAGCCTTCCTAAGCATCATTCTCCTTTACTCACATCACCTTCCTCATCTTGCTTCTCTACTACAGTTAGTACTATTCTGCAGGCTAGTGAGCCATCTTCACTTCACTCTGTGACCACAAACAACGGCGAGAGCCATAAAAACACCCCAGATAACCTTTCGAAGCCAAGTCGCCAACTTCATATAGGAGCATTTAACGTCAGAACCCTCTGCCAAATCGGACAATAGGCATCACTAGAATGAACTTTGGCATCTCGAGCCATGGATGTATGTTGTGTCTCGGAGACACGCGTACAAGACCCGAGTGTGATCATTCACTTAACCTCAACCGGTCAACAAGTTGAATCTGCAAAATTCACTTTAAGAGTGTCAGGAGGCCTCTCAGCCAGCTCGCGAGGACTCGCAGGTGTAGCGATAGCACTCAGTTTTAGGGCAGGAAAATCACTTCTTGACCGAATCCCAGTAGATAGTCGTATGTGGGCGGTCCGTCTGAATGGGTCCGTTAAAAGAAGGAAAGACGGCGCTACCCGTCGTTGCCTTTTCGTAGTCTCTGTTTACGCCCCCAACAGACTGCAGTTCAGATTAACCAAAGGATGATTTCTACCTGACACTGTCTCATTTGCTGCAAAAAGCAGAACGTTTAGATATAGTTGTTTTAGCAGGCGACTTCAATGCCCAAGTAGGGGAGTTGTGCCAGACTGAGAAGTATGTAGGTGGTACATATGGAGTTCCCTGCCGACGAACCGACAACAATGATTGTCTTCTACAGTTTTGCTCAGCACTAACCGTAGGCACAAAGAGAGACATTGTGTAACCTGGCGACCTCCATCACCAAATCATCGCTGGACTCAGACAGACCACATAGCGATAGGGTATCGTTGGCGATGTTCAGTAGAAGACTTCCGCTCCTTCTGGAACACGTGCGTAGACTCAAATCACACTCTGGTTCGCGCACGTTTATGCTTATGACTAAACGGACATAAGAAATTGACGGCAGCGAAACAGTCACGTCCCCAACTAGATCGAGACACTGAGTCCCTATTTAAGGAAGAAATAGCGAAAGGAGTATCTGAAGTCGACAGCAGGACTTCCCCTGAGGTGGCCTGGCACAACATACAGTTAACTGTAGACACAGCTTTGAAAGCTGTTAATAAGCTGAAACCAAAAGTTAGTGAAGAAGTCCCGTCGGGTTGGTGTAAATCACTGATTATCCCCATATAAAGGAAGGTAGACAAGTCTTCCTGTGATAATCACAGAGGGATTAGCTTGACTAAAGTGGTATCTAAAGTTCTAGGCTCAATAATAATTCTTAGACCAAGCGGTTCACGGGAGACACAAACACGAGAGAGTCAGGCAGGTTTTAAACTAGGAAGAGGGTGTATTGATCATATCTTCACCCTTCGACCGATTCTGGGACATTGACACACTCACTGGCGTCCAACAATCATTATATTTCTTGACTTAAAGGCAGAATTCGATTCTGTCTACCGAGAGGTACTTTGGCGATGCTTGGCCGTGAAGGGAATGCCGAGAAAATACATTGCATTGATCAAGGCACTCACTCTACTCGAACTCAAGCAACCAGGTGAGGGCTTACGGCGAGTTGTCATCTGAGGTGGTGACGACTAGTGGTGTCCGTCAGGGATGCTAGCCCATTATCCCCATTTCTATTCAATTTCATCATAGATGTAATGATGGACTTAACCCTAACTCACTTCAGAGACTCAGGGATTGACTTGTTACCATCAGAGAATAATCTTGTTGACTTGGAATATGCAGACGATATAGTCCTTCTAGGCGAAGACGCTGACGAAATGCAGAGTCTTCTGAACACCTTGAGCCGCAATCTACGAATGTTTGGCATGCGATTCGCTCCCGCCAAATGCAAGATGATGTTACAAGACTGGACTACACTGACTCCTAGATTAGAAATAGGGAGTGAAGTGGTAGAGTTGGTTGACCGCTTCACTTATTTGGGAAGTACCATCAGCCAGTGCCAACGGGTCGATCTGTGATGGAATCTCCCCACGGATACAGAGGGCTAGTTTCGCATATGCCAGTTTACGCCGTCTCTGGCGTAGACGTGATATCCGGGTATCGACCAAAGGGCGGATGTACTGCTCAGCAGTCCGCTCCGTCCTCCTTTATGGCCATTGAAAGTGGAAGACATGAAAATATTAGCTGTCTTTGATCATAGGTGCCTGCGCTCTATCTCCCGTTTGAAGTGGCAAAATAGGGTGAGCGAAATTGAGGTTGGGCGTCGAGTGGTAGGTAAGTAGAGGAAATCAACCGACGAGGCTGTGAAATTACATCGACTGAGATGGTTAGGACATATGTTACGTATGCCTAGTCATCACCTTCCTCGACGGGAAATGTTAGCTGATATAAGGTCAGGCTGGAAAAGAGCTAGCACATGGTGGTCAAACCAAAACATGGCTTCACCAGTCAGTGAAATCTACAACAGTTAGTTTAAGCCACGTAGGAAGATGTAGACTTCCTGACTGGTTGGGGTCCTCGGGACGGTAAAAAAACAATTAATGATATGGCTCAAAATCGTTCTCAATGGCTAGCGCAGATGTATCCACTCCCTGTGACTTGTGATTTGCAATGGAACTATATTGTTCTTCGTTATTACTATTCCTTTGTCTCACACCTCTGTTTACTGTCTCTATTATGCATTTCTTCTACTTTTTATCTCTTGCTTTGTGTGTTACATGGAGTGTGGCGACTTGAACTGCCGCACATATGTGCAAAGTCCTATGTCGAAAACAGACAGACGGATATACTTCAACAAAGTGTGCTGTGTTTACGAGATCACTACTCAAAATGACTACAACACAGAAGACAGCGACAGAAATTGCCAGGTAAATAAAGTAGTTATGACACCCTACATCCTACATAATGCTTCAGTCTGCAGAAATCCATTCATATGATGGTGGGATGTATATATATATATATGTATATATACCACCAGTACAGTGGATCTAATCATCTGGTAGTTTTATCTATAAGTACAGTATGTGATTGCCGTAGATACTGCACTATTGTCAAACTGGTAGAAGCCAGTTCCTCTCCTTGCTGTTGAGGCTAGTAAATAGGTTCCTGAATTTGAGGTTCTGTGGCAGTGGTAGTTGTGTAATTAATGGCATCTCTTAACAATGTTTTTACGCTTGTGAGGGTGTTTTATTCCCTTTTTTCTCTTTGTAAATAAGCTGCAAACATGTTGAAAGTCTCGCGGAAAGAGCTGTCTATAGGGCATTAGTGGCCTATTGACTAAGGCATTGCGTTATTTGGTAGAATATTCAGCCTCTTTCTGACATATTCGTTAAGACAGAACCATCCCGCCATGGATTTATCATTTTGATGATCTCTTTAACTGTTTGTCCGAGTTTAGTTACAGGAGCCTTGTTAGACAAGTTGGTAATCATGACTTCTCGCATTGAATTTAATTCTCTTTGCTACTGTCGGATAGATACCTAACTAATTGTTCAAATAAAGTATCCGCTCTCAGATGGTGAAGTGATTTTTTGATTTGTTTCCATATGGTTAAATTTTACGGCTTGGTAACAATAGACTTTCTTCTTAACTAAAGCAAAGTGATTGCAACTTAAATTGCGCTCAAAGGAAATCTTGATGATTTTAATCGGCCGGATCTGATACAAGAAGCCACGAAACTCCTTTATTGTATTTAGTTGGAGCAAGTTGACGGGCGCTGCACATTCTTAAAAAACTACGAAACAGAGGTGTGAATATAAAATTCACAGACGACATTCTAGTTAAACCCAGCCTGGCTTCAGTCAGGCGCCAAGCTATTTTGGGGATAGTTTCACTGGTAACTTAGGGGGAAATTTTAAACTCATACTGATTTAGCTTGCACACAATCAGCTGTGCCCTTTTGCAGTTATTTCAAGATAACACAGGTGTTCAATCTCCTTTGTGTTGCCGAAAAACATGTTATAAACTATTTATAAAAGCTTAGGATTATTAAGAGAAATAACACTCACATTTGCATGAGTAAGGACTGAAAACTCAACAACTTATTGTCAGTGGTGGCGTCATTTACTCATGATAGTTTTAAAAAATCAATACTTGGAAGTTGATCATACCTATAATACAACAATCCTCTTTTTGGCTGATAATCTTAGCGTCACGTATTGTCAAGACGTTTTCAATAACCGTATTTTTTTTCAGAAAATTTGTTTTCACTGCCTTTCACCTCCTTTTTTTCTCATTTTCAGAATTAACTTAAATGAGTGAATCAGAAATACTTGAAGAAGATAGTTTAAATGAAATCAACAGTGGTCAAGAAAGTGATAGTGAAGAGATTAACCAAAAGAAAAAGCATGAGAACTATTATTCACTGAATACCAATACTAGAAACAACAACAATGGCTATACCACCACCAACAGTTTACTTGACTTCAGTGATGACAATAATGACATGCTAGTATTCTCTTCTGAAAATTATAATCTCTTTGCTAATACAATGAAAAAGAATGATGAATTTACACAATCTCAGTCAGTCCCACCATTAAATTTACTATCTGAAGATGGTAGTATTATTGAAGCCACTGAATCATGTAAAGAGGCATTTGATATTGACCTAAGAGCTAAATGTCATACACCCGTGAGTCAAACTTGAAAATGTTAACTTAGTTTGTCTTTAAAATAAGTGTTTGAAATGCAGTGTTATCGGTAGGACAAATGTTTTCTAAACAGGATATTTTGTGTCCGCTCTGTTTATTATTGACTAGCTTCTTGAAAGGTCTTAATATAATGCTATGACTTAAAATGCCAACCGATCGTGAAATAAAATTCAGGTATCGCATCAATACCTTAGACTGACCTGATTCTAATGACATACCTCTTTAGATTTTGACTACATAAGTTGATCAATAACAGGGTGATGTTGAGATGTGTAGATCCTTCTTTCTATTCTTGATAAATAACTGTTACAGAGTTCTCTAGAGTGATGAGATAAAATTCCTATTTGTCATGCTCTTTAGTAGTTCATAGATTATCAATCTTTGTAAATCAGTCATTTATTTTAATTTATGAACATTGAGTGACAAAAATTAATTACTTAGTTAAACTCTACTATAAACAAATGACTGTTGAATTCCAGTGAATGTTTTTTTCGGATAGAGATAGTCTTTTTGTGTTGTAAGTAATTAATTTATTAAAAGTTAACTTGGTCAGAGTGATAATTATTCAATAAATTCCACCTCCTCTAGATAAGAGACAGTTCTTCTGAAAGCTTTCAGAAACAAGTCTTTGTGCAACAAGGTTGTGTTTTTGCGGAAAAACGAACTCATTAGACTCATCATTACTAACTGGGCGTTTTTTAGAGATTATTCTGTGACAGTCTTGATGAGTAGTGAACCAATGCTTCATTGGTCTAGAAGCTCGACTGCAGACCGTTGGGTCATATCTTAGAGTACCCGTTCACCTGGCATGGTTCAGGTAGCCCCATGTATTATTACCAGCCTTCATACAATAAGTGTGGCTCTTTGTCAACTGCAGAAAAATGAAATTGGTTGTTGAGTAACATTAATTAATTAAGAAAACAGTTGATCTTGAAAAGCGAAGCGATTTACTCTACTATTTTACCAATATTGACTTTCAACGATAAGAAATATGTTATTTTTAAGACTGGAACCTCGTTACTGTGGTACTTACAGGAAGTAAAACTGTATCAGTGTGTGGTACATCAAGTAAGTGATCTATCATGGGTATATATATATATGCATAATTTCAGATGAATTATTTACACACATCTTTTGGAAGTATACAATCCATTTTTCTATCGGAAAGCAATCATTTAAAGATAACGTTTATCAGGCGTGAATTACTACCATCACTTTCTGTTGGATAACATACACAGGAACGTTGCTGTCTTTCCAAAACACTAGAACATAATGACTGTCTTCACACTATTTCTACTACTTTTAAATTACTGTGTGTCAAACAAAAACTTGGCACCAGTCAATGAAATCCACAACAGTTGGTCTAAGCCACGTAGGAAGGTGTATACTTCCGGGCTGGGGTCCTCCGCACGGTAAAAATCTATTTTTGGAAACAATTGGTGACATGGCTCAAAATCGTTCTCAGTGGCGCAGATGCATCCACTCCTTGTGACTTATGATCTCCAATGAAACTGTTTTGTTCTTCGTTACTACTATTCCTTTGTCTCACCCCTCTGCTCACTGTCTCTATTATGCTTTTCTTGTACTTTCTTCTCTTGCTTCGCGTGCTACACGGAGTGTGGCGACTTGAACTTCCGCACATTTGTGCAAAGTTCTATGTCGAAAACAGACAGACAGACTGTGTGTTTTAATGGTGTCAAAATTTTCAACTTTAAGCTACTAATTGTTTTATTTGGAGTGCAGACAGTTATAGTCTTCATTATATTGGAAAATTACTTTACAACAAGAAACATTTCGTAAAGTGACGTGCAACTTATCTCTTTTAAGTGTTGACCTAGTGTAGCAGAATTAAGTAAATGGCTGCTTTTCTTGGAATAGCATATAGTTATACAGTAATATTTCTTCATAAAGCTTGGGACATAAATTAACCCTAGTAATTATAGCACGTATTAATCATGAGTAAATAATACTGTTCCAACGAATCGATAAACTTTCCTAAAGACTACTGTTAGGACTCATTTATCTGGTGCTCAGTGCACAGTCTGAGGTAGATGCAGCGAATTTCGAAACCTGGAAGCATTACTTAAAGTAATTTTGATTAAACACTAACTAGTGTCGTGTGTTTAGTTCTTTGTTTACTGCAGACTGAATTCTATCAGTCAAGTTTGCAATGTGACCACCATGGCAGGTAGCTCGCCGCCACGGTACACTCAGGATTGCTGTTCTTACATAGTTGGAGGCAATAGGCAGGAGGCCTTGGACTGATATAATTCAGTCTGCAGTAAACAAAGAACTAGACACATGACACTAGTTAGTGTCCAATGAAAAGTATCTAACACACTCTCAAAAAAGGTCAATCGTGAGCCCGAATATTTCAGTGGTAATATCTCTGACTGCAGCACTAGATGACACAAGTATGAATCTCAGAAGGGACATGAGTTCCTTCAAGATCGCAGATGCACCTTGATGACCAGTGCCAACAAGCACAAAGCCTAGATCCAAGGCTTCCTACCGATTGCCCCCAACCATCTAATGATATTACTTAAAAGTTGAGTACTTAGACTAACGAGACGTCTTTACTAAGATTTATCTATCTAAGTGTACTAGTCATTAGAACTAATACGATTAGATGTAATAAATCTTTGACCGTTGAATTTATGTTCTCTAAACCAACACCTCATATTTTCAATAAGAACACTGTAAAGCTAAAACTAGAAGTATAGAAAGTAATCTGACCATAAGAATCAAAAAATCAGAAAAAATCAAAATCTAAGAAATAAGTCATGAAGTTTAATAAGTACCTTGACGTAAGTACACAAAATAAGCTGCGTTGTAAATGTCATCAGTAAACTAAGCTACTCTAAGGTTCATTCACTTTAATGCATATTGCAAAATTTTTAGTGTCGTTTCTTTATTTTACTCCACTTCAAGGGCTTACCATCCGATTCTTGTAAATAATTTTTCCAACATCTTTTTTCAGTATTCTCCAGAAGGCCGTGTTACTCAGTCAAAGGATGAAAACATTTCAACTCATTGGAACCATTGCAGTGAAAAGTTACAGAAATTGCGATTAGAAAAGAATAATTCTGGTAATGGTAGTAAAAGCCCACCGACCACATTGAAGAAAAACTATCAATATGGTGAACCGATTATGGTTGGTGAAGGTAAGCAGCTGGATATGGTGGAAAGTGTATGCTTTCATTCTCAGAAAAATTAGTAGATTACTTTATCGTTGAAGTAAAATTGGAGACTGAACTTGCTTAATGTTTTCCTTTAGAAGATTAATCATACGGAATTATAACTTGTTCCAACTGTACTGTGTTTCCCTATGCTTTCTGGTAGGTATGAGTATTCATACATTCATCTAAAGATTAGTGAGATTAGTTGATGAACTAACTGTGTCATTGGATTCCCCTAGATATCTGGGTAACATAAAGGTCCTAAGTTTGGTTCCCCATAGGGGGTGATTGATACACACTGTTGAAGAATTCAAAACTAAGATGAACAAGATACCCAGTGCTCCCTGACTTTGAAGGGTTGTTTAATTAATGTCAGCCCGTGACTGAGTCTACCTTGTCAAATAATATTTCTCTCTGAGAAAGATGAAAATCCTTTATACATAACATTTTACCAGTACATGTTGTGTAAAATAGGCGCTATTGTTTTCAAATAGTCCATACACTGTGGTGTTCACTGAGATGAGATGTGCGTCGGTGGCACAGTGGTTAGGACTCTCGCCGACCATGCACATGGTCCGGGGTTCGAGCCCACGCCGGCGCACACCTGATATCTATGGTCGGCCTGCGAAATTGGACTACCGATATCCATGCTGAAAATTCCATACTTGTACCAAAAATACTGTGTGGAATCAAGCTGTAGTCAAAAATAAAATAAAAAATGCACTTTTATCAAATTAAGACAATCGGATACCACGTTTATCCAATCACAAATAATGCTTTATGAGTAGATAATGTTTACAGTATTGTTCATAAATGTTGACTCCATCTTGTTTAGTTATTTATATAATCACAAGCTAAGTTAATTTATTTATCTCAAGCAGTTCAAGTATATTCAAAGATATAGTTATATTAGAAGCATTAAAACTATGATTAATAGAACTTTTATCAATAGAAAACATTTAATAATTCATTATTCAACAACTAGTTAGTTGGGATTTAGAAGTCATTGATTTCCAGTCGTGTTATATATACGTTCTTAGCAGTCATTGACAATTTCAGTGGACCTTTGACGTCGTGTTTTTAGCTCTAGTTGAGTTAAAAATTTGACTGAAAAGACTCAAGGCAGTAGTGTAGGGTAAACTACAACCTTCCACTCCTTTGTCTGACAGGTTATTTCTACTAGTTTGTATTACCTTCTAAATGAATTCGATATCTAGTCAGACGTTTTTCTTCGAGCAGTTGGAGACAAAGTTCGCCAATCGCAACACTTTTATGTTCATTAATCCGCCAAATGGATTCTTGTTATATATTCCTAAGCATAAGCTTGATTTGAGCCTACATTCATCTATGGCCAATAGATCAGAAAAGTGGTCTGATGTAACTGTTTTTATGTAGGTGTATTATTGCTGTAATCGTGTTATTATGTTAGGAAATCCTAAGACAATAAATGTTGTCACCCAATGTTTTATGATGTATAATATGATTGATGAGAACAAACCATATAAGCGAACAATATGGTTCTCAATGAAATCTTCTTCAGGCTTTACTCTAACCTACATAGATATATATTTAGATATTTTAACCAATGATGATGAGTGTGTGGATCAAATAATGACGGTAATAATGTGGTAAAAGTTTTGAACGTCAGTAATAACGATGTTTATAATGATAGGAGAATAATAGTAAGGTTCATACATGTGGCGATAAGAATAACGAAGGTAGTAATAACTCTGGTATCTCCTCATTTGCGGATAATTCTTGTATGCTTCGGTGGCACAGTGGTTAGGACTCTCGCCGACCATCCACATGGTTCGAGGTTTGATCCCCTGCCGACGCACACCTGATATCTATGGTTGGCCTGCAAAATTTGGGCTACCGATATCCA
Source organism: Trichobilharzia regenti (assembly GCA_944472135.2). Lineage (NCBI taxonomy): Eukaryota > Metazoa > Platyhelminthes > Trematoda > Strigeidida > Schistosomatidae > Trichobilharzia > Trichobilharzia regenti. Next base: position 113,911,141 of record OX235262.1, on the reverse strand, counting down.
TGCTGGAAATTCCATACTTGTACCAAAAATTACAGTGTGGAATCAAGCTGTAATCAAAAATCAAAATAATATGTGTCTATGTAGACAATTCAATAAATAAATTAGGTGGAAAATTAAAAGTTACGTAGCACTAAAGGTGAAGTGGACAAATAATCAGAGTTTAGATAAATATCATGAAAATACGAAGGAGATGGAAAATAAGAAAGGTTGGGAGGGTTTTGATTAGAATTTAGCTAGGCCAAGAGAGAGACAAAGGTAGAACAAACTTCTTTTGTATGTAAATACTAGGATTGTTCTCTCGAATTCCTATAAGTTCGGCTATGTGTAAAAGGTGGGTTCGAATTCCGTTCGAAAGGTTCAATGGAATGAGATAGATAATTTTGAAGGTACCTGTTCTGTACACTTGGTGACTGCTGTCAATCAAATGAGTCGAAATAGATCTTTTTATAGACTTTATTTATCCTTTTCTGAACCATAGAGGAAGATGCTCATTAACACGTTTGTTGAGCTGTCTAGTTGTTCACCTTATATAGCTTTCTCCGCAGAAGCAACTAAATTTGTAGATACACATAGAAGTGGCACAGCTAGGTAGCTTTTCTCTCGTTTGAGCAATTATAATGGGTCAGCTGCAAGATGACAAACCAAGGTTGGCGTCAGTATAAGTCCATTTTATTACTCTCGATAATCTTAGATGTAGGACTTTACTAGCAACGTCCCGATTAAATTGCAATTCTAGGACCAAATCACCGAAAATACCCGTTGAGTCATGTTGTCAGTTTCTCTTTATTATACCTGGTGTTCATGTGTCTCCTTACAAATCTACCAGGATAAGCCATTTGAACCAGAGTATTTTGGATGTATGCTAATTCATTTTCTAGGGAGTCATCTGTACAGATCCTTCTAGCTGTATTCATGAGGCATCTAGCCAAATTGATTTTGTATCGGATTAGTACAAGACTGAAGAAATGTGTGTATTGTCCTACACATGTAGGTTGTCTATAGACATCTCTCTTGAGTGAACCATCCTCTCTTCTGTTCAATTGAACGTCAAGGAAGTGTAGTCTACCATCATGTTTTTCTTCAGAAGTGAAGATGAGCGATGGATGTGCATCATTAAACTTTATTAACATTTCATTCTTGTCAGCTTTATCATCAAGAATAATAAATGTATCATCAAGATAATGAAAATAAGAAAAAATTCAAGAGTTGATTTGTAAGGATCTGATTTGTTTTTCGAGTTTGACCACGAATTGATATCATTTGTAGAACCATTGAGTTGGGTCCCAGTGTCTGAATAGTCTACGAGCCTGCGTTGCAGCCAGAAGGTCCTGGGTCGGAAACCTGGTGAAATAGCTGTCCAGTACTCCGTGGTTTTCAATGGTTCTCTAACTGATATCAGTCCGTGGTCAAAATTGAAAAACTAATCAAATCCTTATAGCTGTACTCTTGAAAATAAGAATGCATTCTATCTGTTAATTGTTTCAGTGGACCATTTTCAAGCTTAGGAAGAAAGAAATCTGCCCAAATTGGACCCGATTGAGAACTCGTGGCAATACGGTCGATTCGTGTGTAATAAAGCCTGAAGAAGATCTAATTGAAAACAACATTGTTCACTAATATGTCTTGTTCTAATATTGATAATGGGAATATTTAAAGATATGATTGATTATTTGAATGTATTCAGTTAATGTAAGCTTGGTTAATCCGAATTTGCCTAAAGACGTCACAATATATTATTTATTTATTTCCACGTTCCCAGTGGAACATGGGGCGTCAAGCTAGACGCTTGAAGTTTCTGTAGCAGTGTTTATTTTTGCAGAATGGGGTTGCTAGCCGCATGCCCAACCTTCCCTCTTTAGCAGCATTATTCCTGGCTAAGTGAGGTAAAGGAGTGCGTTGGCCGGGGATCGAACCCCAGACCATCTGCATGGTCGCCGAGCATACTAACCGCTGTGCCACCGACGCACAAACCATATTTAGATAGATATTTTGGAAGCTGAAACGATTATAATCGAATGTTAGTCTTTATGGCAGATAAAATATTGTTTACGCCTTGAAATTCTTTCAAATATATTTAGATCTTATTGGGCGTCAACTAATTTATAAAAAGAAGACAAAGACAAAATTAAATTTCATTGCTTCAAATAAATTGAATATTCGTCAAGGAAACGTTAGAAGCTGTTCTAAAACATACGGTCAACTATACAAAGTGAAGTCACAATTACAACAATCTGGGTAGGACGCGTAATTTTTAATGAAATATCTTTATTACCTTCAATTACCAAAAGACAGATTTTTTATGTTTCAGGCTATAAACCAAGGGTATTGTATTATTAGGGCTGAAGATATTAGCCTGTTGTCCAGGCTGAAGTGGATAGAATGGGATTTGAACGCAAGACCTATTGGGTGAAAGTGGAACGCTTCAACCAATGAGAGATACCGTCATACAAGAGTATAAGTATTAAATCAAAAATTAGTTGACTAAATAAATGTAGGCATTAAAAATAAGAACGGACCAACTTATTTCAATGTGTATCAGAAAAGATGCATTCATTCCTATGCAATGTCACCCGTTCGTATTCATTTCTTCAGGAGAGAATAAACACACTACTCCACGGTAAAACATTCGGAATCCTGGTGAGTAATTTTAGGTTAAACAAAATTATATTTTAGGGGAATATCGAAGAAGGAAGCGTATAAGTGTGAATACTTCAAGTTGTATGCAGTTGTAGAGAGAATGACAAGTCTTATTTACAGATGACCTAGTGGATTCTAAGTTTAACAAGATTGAATGTACCCTTGTATCATATTACTTCCTTCCTCAGAGTTTGTCTCTTTTAAAGAATCTGCAGTTTGTAAGATATGAGTGAAAACATACTGCTGATAAGTGACGAGATACATCAAACTTTTAAGTGCAAAGGTTTCTAAGTGTTCGTTGTTGATCGTTGCGTTATACTGTAAATTTATTTTGGATTCAGGAAGAGAAGATGATTCAAAAGTGGTCTAGAGTTTTGTTATACACTAATTGATTGATGATTTCATTTCATAACTTTAGTGGAAATTTTGTGAAATGTTTCAACCTGTTTTTGCTCCATTTTATATAACCAACAGATCATCAAAAGCTCTTGGTCATTATGATCTTTCACCTTGTCCAACTTCAAAGATGACAATGAATGACAGAGAATATTTTCAATCTGACCCAGTGTTATTTACACATGGAACACTTTTGAATGATGAAGAAGATGATATGTATGCAATGAGATATAATTCTACACTGAGACTGCCACTCTCACCGCCGCCATCTTCAACTTATTCTCAAACAAAGTTACTACCTAATATAATCGAACCACTTTTTGTTGTAAGTAGTCTGTTAGCTATTTTTTCTTCTAAATAACTTTTACATCTCATAGATATTAGTTAAGAAGGAGGAAAGACAAGTAGTGTGTACTTTCCATGTCAGCTGTGCCCTAGACATTCTGTCTTAATCCAGATCAAAAGTTGTTCCAGTAAATTTCTATTGGTACATTATAAACCAGTCACGATACAGTTTTTCCGAGGTTATTGGTCACGAATATGACTACATAAACTACATGTCGTTTTTTGTCGTTCACCTTTTCCTGGGAAGAATAAACTTTGCATTCTCTTGTAACGGTAGAAGACAAGAGACTTGGTAACGGGATGTTTATTTATAATTTGGTATCTCTAAATAGCGAAGTTATGTAAACCTTATCTGACAATCGTCATTTGCACAGATCTTCCGTGTTGTGTTGTCCACTAGCAAGCATACTGTCACAGCGTCATAGTAAAATAAGGCGTTGAGATTTACAGGGTGTCTGAAGTGCTACGACACATATATTTATATATTTGCTAACTGTTGTGTTGTTGGGGTGGTAACAAGAGAAAATTAGCAATAGTTACGTAATTAGATAAGAGAAGATCAGAATTTTACAATTTCGGTGCACATATGGTCAGATGAGAAGCTGATGGTATAATACAGTGAGCAGAACTCAGAAAATCAAGAAAAATTATATCTTAAGAGAGTCAAGCGAAAAATAAAGGAAGGGGATAGAGTGAAAAGATAAGTTAACAAAATTAGAAAACAAAGAGTCACTAAGAGGTGAGTCACCAGGGAAATTGAAGTCCAACAACGGATTCTTTTTGGACACATAAATCAGGCTTCAATCGTTTTATTGCTATAGCTTCAGCAAATCTGAGAAGACTTGAGGTACTTTGTCTGTTAATTATTTTGAATGATTCCAGCACATCTACTTGGTGTCCTGTGTCAATCAGGTGTTTGGCGATTGAAGAGCTTAAACAATTGATCCCTTTAACCGGAGGCTCCTCGGTACATGTTCGGGATAGAGAGACTAATAACGCTGCAGAATGCGTCCTAGATAGGGCTGCGCTTAGTCTTTTATTAACCACTCTCATAATGTCGTCTCCGATTATGGTCAAGTTTGATGAAAATAGGCTTCTTACTGACTGTAGCTGTATCAAGCTTCCTGAGTTCATTCTTGCCATATTTGTTAATAAATCTTTGTGGCTAACCATTTTCTTTCAAGCATTTTTCAAGAAGCATTAGTTCACTGTCTAGTTTGTCTGGTGAACATATTCTCTTCGCTCTAGAGAAAAGCGTTTTCACCACCGTTTGTTTGTATCTCACTTGTCAGAAGCTGTTGAAATTCAAGTAAAGACCACTCTATGTGTCCTTACGATATACAGACCTTTCGAGTGTCCCGTCGTATTTTCTCTCCAACTTTACGTTCAGAAAGTGGACTTTTTCATCTTCTCCATGCTCCATCGTGAAAGTGATGCTTGTGTGTATATTGTTGAAAGAGTCTAATAGAGACGAAGCGTGACTCAAATCATTGCATACAATGAATGTGTCATCAACGTATCTGTAGTAGGCTGTTGTTTCGGCAATTGCACAATTGAGCTTTGTCTGCTCCAGACTGGCCATAAAGATATCAGCTAATATCGGGCCCAGTGGACTCCCCATTGCCACACGATCAACCTGGCGGTACATTTTGTTGTCAAACTGGAATTCTTTATCATTAGTACATAACACGAGAAGCTACTTAAATTCCAGTTTTGGTAGAGGAAGAAAATCAGAGTGTTGACAGATGATGTCTATTGTCTCCTGCAGAGAGATCTGGGTGAATAGAGAAGTCATATCGAAGTAAACCATGATTTTGTCATGTACATTGAGTTGATTCACCTCTTCAACAAATTGGGACGAGTCTTTTAGAGTATGTTTAGCTAGATGTTGTCTGACAGGTTCTAACCTATCGGCTAACCAGAGAGCAACTTTGTGAAAGGGTGAACTCACCATTGAGAGTATTGGTCTCATTGGGGAATTATTTTTATGTATCTTCAGCAGACCATACATATATGGTAGACGAGACCCCATGGGTTTTAACTCATTGTACGTATGATTGTCAATCATTTTCTTTTTCAATAGCTCTCCGAGCACTTTTGTGACTTTCTTTTTTGCCGAATCCGTCATATCCTTCTTGCAGTTATCAATCTTCAATTTCGATGTGTCATTCAGAATGGACTCTATTTTTTGGACATATTCAGCCTTGTTCATCACTACCACGCCTGAACCTTTGTCTGGTCGCAGTATGACGATGTCTTCACTGTGTCTATTTTATTCACAAATTTTCTCGGTACATGGAACTTGAAACCGAGGGAAAGTGCCTCAATTTCAGTTTGATTTAGCTTTACACTTGACTGATTGATAACATATTTTTCCGGGCTTTCTGGAAAGCCTTCACATAATTGTTCTTTCACCAATGTCTTCGATAGGGTCGTGAAGAAGTCCTTCACTATGGGGATTTAAGAGGGGAAAACACTTTCGGAGCAGAGCGAAGTTAGTTTTCAAGTGTTACTCGATAACTAATATTTAGTGATAGAAATTTGATTGATCGGTTAGGTAGCTTAATTAAGATTATGTCATGAGTTATCTATTTTCCACTTAGTAAATTTTGACTAAGCTATTTATTGTAAGTGGTACTGGGTGAGTAGTTTGTTTTCACTATAAGACGTCAGTGATTGAAATCCAAAGTAAACAAGTGTCTTCTCTGGATTGCGGTGTATATAAATTTCTATCAGTCGTCTATATTTCACTGGTTTGACCTTTTTCGAAGCTCCCTGCCTACAACTACAATTGACATCTCTATAGTGTTTGACGGTACTCATTGTTACTTTGTGAGCTAAGACTCCATTTGTATCCTGTTATATTTAATATTACCAACTGAGTCTGTCTGTGTACCATACGTGTTTAAATTATCATCTGTCTGTTAGTTTAATACTGAAGACAACTTTCGAAGAGAAAATTATTCAGTCAATCAGCCAACTGAATCCTACTGGCAAATGCAAGAGGCAAATGAACAATTCATGGCTAAGCATTCGAGCAATAACAATCAAATTGAAAATGGTGGGAAAAGTGTTAATGGCATTAGTTATCCGGTAAGTGTTGTGCTTGTAATAATTTTCCTATTTTTGATACATTTTAATATGGCAGTTATTTTATTTAAAACAATTAGTTCCCTAAATGGCTCCAGAAGCAAATAGAATCCTCAGAAGCCATCAATGGTGAGAACAGGAGACCTAGCTCCTCTATTGCGAAACATATTATAGAGACAGGACATAAAATTGACGTTAACACATCTTTTAAACCTATCTCTAAAACGTGTTTGGTTTATAGAAGCCTCAGGCATTGGAAAGTTTAAACCATCTTTATGCGTTCAGAAAGAATTCATTATCACACTAAACCTTCCTTAGTACACCTTGTTTTGATACTAGTCAGGGCAGATGTACTGTTACCTTTGTTATTCGGTTTAGTGATCTTCATTGTTATTCTGTCCTTTTAACTTGACCTACATTTATTTTCTCACCTTTCAACTCTTTATTAATTTCGTGTATATTTTTATGAGAAATCTGTATGTGATCAGATTGTTCGAAATGTGTTGCGGAAATACATTAGACGATTCAGACGAATTGCGTCTTCTTATTGCTTTGTCTAAGTTATTTTATTACTTATTTATTATTTTGAGTGTAACATAGGGCTTCAACAGTAAATATCCTCCACCTGTGCTCTATTTGCTACTGTCCTTCACGATTGACCTCAATCTGTCATCTCCTGCTCACACGATCTCCTCCACATTACCCACTTTTCGTTTCCCAATCGGATTCCACTTGAGAGCTGGCGAGCGATGTCTTCGACGGCTTCCTCAACGTATGCCTGTTCCATTTTCTCTCACACACTTTGAGCGATCGGCTCTTGGTTGGTTTGTTGTTAAAGTTTCTTGTTTCTAATTCTCTCTGACAGGCTATTCGATCCTAGTCTTGTTGTTCATGCTGAGCGCAGTGTGGAAGATTTCAGGTTGATGAAGATTTATGATACTCCATTATGGATAAGATTTTATTTTGATAAATCACACAGTTTTGTACGGTAATATTAACTGATGACGTTTCCAGCACAAACTATTCCTCATAATCTTATCAAGTTACTCACACAACTTTTTCCTTCATTTATATACATGTTTATTTATATATCTAGTCAATTGCAAACAAAATCTTATCCATAGTGGAGTTACACTCCTCTACCACAGAGGATTTATGATAGTTAACCAGTTGTTAGATGAACAGTTTTTTTAAGACACTTCTGTATTCAAAAGTTAACCGAATTCTTGGCAAAGTAGGAAATATATGTGTAAAAGATGATTGTTGTTTCTTCATTGATCGTTTTTAATTAAAAACCCTGTGTATTTACAACTCATCTTGATGTTATCAGATTTGCGGTAAGCTACACATGACTTAATTTTTTCAATTAGTGGAATTTTCATTCGGTCATACAATTAACATTTGTGGTATTCAGTGACAACAGTTGAAAATTCCATGCGTTTTGACACATTAACAGAATGCATCAGATAATAGTCACATTTACACAATTCCATGGTTTTCCACATATTTAAAATAGTGGCCAATGTTATAAAATGTATAAGTCTGAATGCAGGTTTCATCGCGAACCAGTATTAGTTAGAGAATCCCTGGACAGTTGTTTTACTTTGGTGTGGAATTCCCCAGCAGTGATCACCTACGATGTTGACTTGTGATGTAATCTACACTGAAATTAGTCTTGCTTATTGATCTATACTCGTAGTTATGTGGTATGTACTTGGATTTCATTGATGAAGTACCTATATCTAGATATCATGAAGTAGAAAAGCAAAAGTAAGAAAGTTGTTAAATTGAAAGCGACCATTGGGTAAAATTACAGTTTCGAAATGCCCCCTGACTGATTTTTGTTAAGTTGACTTCTGACTAGATGGACATTGACGTTGTGGATTCGATTGTTAGCCACCACCATCAACCAAATAAAAATCACTATTTGGAAAATAGAGTTTACTAAAAGGACAGATTATTATTATTATTATCGTGTTATCAGTTAAACATCCAACAGACGAGTACTTCATTTGTTTCACTCTTAGTTAACTTGCATTTGCGTAATTTATTGGATTTCCATCAATTTTGAAATATAGTTAAGGCCTTGTGATTGTGAATCTATTAGTTTTTTTTAAATACACATTCTGAATATCGTCTGATAGATTAATTTCAGAATTTTTCTCCGTTTCATAATTTGGTTTCAGTTTAGGGAATATTGGTCAGGAAAGTTAACTATTTTCTGTTTGATGTTCGATGTTACAATTTGAATTGGATATTCACTGCAGGTGTAAATTTAATTTCTGTAATTACTTTCATATAATTGTCTTTATCTTGTCTGTTCGTCTCAGACTTCAGCATCAGGTGTGTTTCGTATGGGCATATTACAACAAGCAGAATTGGCTAAAGCTCATAGACAGTTTTGTCACAAGTATCATTCTTCTTCTGCTGCACCACCAGTGAGGACGCGTTTGCATGCATTATGTTCGCCACAATTGAACGCAGATCAAGCTATCCAAACACATTTCGAAAGTAACAACAAACTGTCCATAAACAAATATTCTTATACCTCAAGAAACTCTTATAATCAAAAGCCTTCAGTTCGACACTTGCAAACACAGCAAAGGTATACGTATAAAGATTATAGTTTACTACCGTCGATGCAGTCGAAATCTCGTGGATTAGGCCCAGATACAGACAATGATGAATATCGCTTGAAGGTAGGTGGTGGTGACCAGGTTCTGGTCGAATGGCTTATTTGTTTATTTTGACACTGACTGGAAAAGTTGACATTTAGGAAATCCCGTGAAATAATCTCTGAGATGAAACACACTCAGAATTCTTCCGTCTCCATTATTCTACAAACCCAAATACCAATAGTCCACGCTGTTATTGAAAACTACTAAAACCATAGGCATGTGTGTGTGTGATATCCTGTTTTCCAACCTACCAACATGTTAATTTGTAGCTACTCAGTGACACGTATATGCAAATGTTGTCCTAGTTCCATTGTGGCTAATACACTCAATTTCCCGTGATATTATTTTTAAATAAATTATTGACAAATGCTTATCTAGGTGTAGATTTCAGTCTTGGAAGTTATCTCATTAGTTTTTCTTCTTTGTAGTGTCTAATTAACGACTGTTTAATTATTTATATTCTCAAAAAAGCCAAAAAATATCATTTTTCTAAATTTCCTGAAATCATTGTAATAGTAGTTGAACCATTGTCGTTAGTTGAAATTTCTACACCTCTGAAATAAAATAAACTGCTATACACATGATCTGAGGGAATTGTGTTGTGAGTGTATGATACGGTTGATACTAATAAAAATTCTGTATGCATAAACGTTTGCGCTCTGACATCTCTACGTCTATGATTTGATGTCAACCTTATGAAGCATGTCGTTAAACCTTACATTTTACGGGTCATTTTATATCACCTGACTATGCAAAGTCCCCTAGTCTACCTATGGTTGTTTCCAAAATTACATAAAAATGAAGCCGATGTGATTAATCATACAGGTAGTAGGAAATCAAAGCATTTCTGGATAGAACATGTAGAATGTAGATAGGCTGGAGAATGAATACATCCTTCTGACACTAGATAGTATTATTGGTGTTGTTGCTGAATTAACGGGTAGTGTTGAAGATGGATGAACTCCATTTCCGGTTTTGAATATCTAATTGTATCACGCGCTTGTAGCAGATACTTAAGTCACTCATGCTTCTAGTCGATTTTGTCCAGAAAGGAAACGAAGAAATCGAATTTTGACTGCTCCTTACCAAATAAGTGGATACAAAGTGTTGAACTCGAAGAGTTTGAGAACTTTGCTCCCATACTGATGCCAAACATAGGTCTCAAGATTCGAGGGGAAGTATTATATTGACCTGTTTCAGTCCGCATCAATTATCACAAAATACAACTTCTTGCATCACTCGGTTGACTTATATGTTGGATTTTGAGTTTAAGCCCAGAGCAGTGGTCTCTACTCTTCCATAAAATATGAAGCAATAATTTAGTAAAGATTTCAACATAGGTACGATTTCATTTGAATGTTCTCAACTTACCCATCATGCGTGTATCTTTGATTCTAAAGACAATGTTACTTGCTGTGTAGTTTCACCATGAATGACTATTTGTGTTTACTACATTGTGTGGGGTGCGCTTGACTATAACCTTTTAGCCTTGTCACGGGTGTTGTCAAGCTAGTTATGGTGAATAGATTTTTGTTTACTTCCGCTTACTATACAAGTGATTAAAATAGTCTCTCCTTTCTCTTCTTATCAGCTGGCGCGGAAAATACGACAAGATCTTTATTCTGAACATATTAGGAAGCTCCAGAGAAAATCTAAGACGAAATCACTTCACCCTGAAAACGGTGTACAAAGTAATGGTCCATGTGACAGTCATTGTGATTCGTCTACTAATGACAATAATCATAATAAACAAAGTGAAGGAAAAGTAGATCAAGGGGCTAATCACTGCTCGACTGAAAATCATCCAACTCAGGACGTGGGAAATAAATCTACTGATCAAAATGGCCATGTGAATGATGATCATGAAAATGAATCAACTTGTCAGAATGGCTGTGTACCTAGTGTTAGTCAGAGTAAATCTGATAATTTTCACCTAACCCCTCTTTCGAACTATCTGTCCTCTAGAAATGCCAAGAATGTTGAGTGTAGAACTGGGACTGCACGAAGTTCTGCGTTGTCTAAAGAAGACTTAGAAAAGGCAAAAGCAGCAGAGAAACGTTTGGCTGTAAGTTTTATTCGTAACTGCTGGAGTTTTTATATCACGTGGCTTTGGTAGGTTCATGCAAAAGATATGTTGAGTGCAAACATGATATTTATTCCCCGTGAATGTAGCTACTTTTTACGTGATGATTCATTAGTGATCAGAAGTGATTGTGATAGCTGCATTCCTCTGTTAGTACGTTTCAGAATTGTGAGGAAATAAACGAATACCGGATTTTATCCTCATGAGGAGTAATTTTGATATTGTTGTTATAAAACTCTGCCTATAAACTCATAAACAGGATCTCCGTGTCAGTGTACTTTGCATTACCGAGGACTCTACAGGTCACTATCTGTCTAGTCACTAATTAACAAACGGAAGCCAGATGTATAAAGGAGTAGTTCTCGTGGTCGAAGTTTGTAATGCCTTTTGATTAATTCTATGATACCTCCTGTTGTCCTTCTACACATTTCGAAGAGATTAGTTCCCTTCCTAAGGTATGGTAACATGACAAAATGATCAACCCTCAGAGTAAATGAGTTCTGTTGAACTTTATTCAAATTGTGAGGTGGATTATCCTGATTGTGTATAAACGGAGCATAGTGCAGCGTTGGCTGTCCCTACACCAACGGAGTTATTCTCATTGTTTTCAGGTCATTTGTTAAGAGACGATCTGGTTGACTCTCTTATTGTGATGGGAACGTCAAAACAGGAAGCGAAATTGTTGCATCTCAAAAGTGCATTGTTGAGGGCTCACTACTGCATGTTTTTTAGGTTCTCCCCAAAAAGGCATTAATTAGTCTTAGTCTTTCACGGCTGTCCATATAAGCTGCCTAGTCAAATGGAAAGTAAGAAGTCTAAACTTCAAGATCTCATATTTTGGAGACTCTTCTATATCTAATTTCTGGTTTTAATCTACTTCTGTTAACGGTTATCTACTATGTATGTTTCCAACTGCAGATGCTCAGCTACGCACAACATGTTAGAAAGCAACTTCATGATCAAATTCACTCAAGCCAGTCTTCATCTAACGCATTGAAACAAAAACAGGTAATTTTTCTAAATTTCTTGAATGCATTCAAGAACTTTTTTGACAAGAGTATTTAGACTCTTTCAGTCGTTTAAAATATCTATTTCTATTGCTTGTATAATATCCTTCCTGAGAATAATAGTTATATTTCTGGTAGTATGATTGAATACAAAGGTCTAACTGAATTGATTTGAGAATAACTTGGAACCTTAGTGTGCTGTGTTGTGTTAGAGAGTGGCTGTGTAGTTTACATTAAAGTCAGGCATTAAACTATAATAACTGACAACATTTTGTGTTACATCGTGTATGTAGTAGGATGTATTTTGTGTTTAAAAAAAAGTTCACCATAAACAAATCTAGTATTAGAAATTCATACTCTTTTATATTTCACATCTGTATCTGAAAGCAAAGTTCTTTCTGTCTTGAAAGTGCTGTTCTGATTCTTTGTTTTTAACTCCGCTAAAGTAAGTCTTTTCTGCGTACTATAACTTCATAGACACTGTGAATCGTGATGACAGACGGTACGGCTTGATATGGTTATTAAACATTATTTCGAAGTTCTTCACAATGCGAGAATGATCGTATTTCTTATGACACAGCTTTCTATACGGTGCACATTCCTAAGGAGGAGAACCTTATTATTAGCCCGGTACTCTCTCTCTCTCTCGTCAGCCTTTCAAACGGAATTGGTTTGTGAAACTGGCTTGTCTGTTTGAAGCTAATGGTGAATAAACTTATAAATTGTATTCTGAAGATTAATCAGTAAATAATACTGTTTCACTGTATGATATTAATATGGGATTATATGTTATGGTAGGATTTTCTGAAGACTGCTTAAACTGTGATTGACGTTTTGGTATAAATTGAAGGTATTTTTCTCTTATTCTTACAACTGGTTTTTCCTTTGGATATAAAAGTTCCACACCTTTTACTAATTCCATATGCTGTCCACCATACAAGTGTGAGAGTGCTGGGTCATCTGTGTATAAGATGCTAGGTATCATTTTCTGCCAATGCCATTGATTTAGCAGATAGATGAAGTGTGATCACCAATCGTGTGTGTCAGTTCATTATCACTCATTGGGTTTGCAAATACATTGCTTTGAAACTCTTATTTTTCTTCTCACAATAAGTTTTTATTAGGATATCCTGAAACGCTTTTCTCTTATGTCACGTTTATACTTAATTGTCATCTACTAAGTGGTAAGAGGTTGTTGAATAAAAGGCCCTTAGATACTCTGTAGGTTAGTGACCTCCATGCAAACATGAACCTTTACAGTTAGTGCATAATCATCAACCTGCTCTATTTGGATCAACAGAGTACAATTGTTCTGTTATACTACTATGATTGAGACGGTAGATGATGACTTGGTAAAGGAATGTTTAGTTTTATGTGTTTGACCACGGATTGATATCAGTTGGAGAACCATTGAAAACCAGGAAGTACTAGACAGCTGTTTCATCCTAGTTTTGGAATCATTGGAAGTACGCACTGACTGGGTTTCTAACCCAGGACCTTCGGGTTACAAGGTAAGGTTGTATACCATTCAGCCACTGGGACCTGACTAAAAGATCAGCCAGTGAATTCTAACTTCTACCAGTTCGTAATTTAGCGTGACCACCAACCGTTGTCATCGTGGGGAAATCCATCCTCACACTTGACTTGTGGGGCATCACTGATAACGACGTCTCACTGGTTTTTAATGGTTCTCTAACTGATATCAATCCATGGTTAAACTGGTAAAATCGAATTTAATCCTTACAAACCAACTCTTGAAAATGTTTATTTACAATTTGGTGTCTCTATGTGGTCAAATTACGTGTATCCTATCTTCAAGACACCATTTGCACAGATCTTCGTGTTGTGGTACTTCTGGCCTGCATATCGTGTTCCTTTCACGTCTCCATTTGTCTCCGCAGCGGTGAATCATTCGCCTTTTCTGACATCAACTCTATCTGCTTGCTATTCGATTTTTTATGCCAATGAACATCTCTTTGTATATATACTACTGGTAATTCTTACCAATAGCACTCGCCACATTATGTCCTAGTAATTTCTGTTGGATATTTAGCGTAGGTCAGCTAATCTTTTGTAGTCGCAAATGTCTATATGATTGCTTTAAACGATTATTAAGGTTGTATCACAAACACCCACTCGAAAAACTGTACTGGCTAAAATGACTGAAGATTGATTGTACTTCTGGAATCAATGAATTCGCATCAGTTAGGCTTTTAAACACTTTGACGCCTGTGAGAAGTAAGACAACTGGTGGATCGCTGTTGCTTTTTACTCTTCTATTGTTCGTATGGTTGACTGGTTTCCAGTGAGGCACATATGAGCTTATCAAATATTTTTGAAACAGTTTCTTATGACTGCACGTTTGTTGTTATCAAGTGTGCGGGGTGAAAATTTCTGAGGGATTAGTGTCTTAATACTAGAGTATCTAAGTAGTTAAGGAAATAAAGAAGTGTCGTTCGGAAGAAGTTTTGAAATTTTCAAACGGTAATGGTGTAAATTTTTACAAGTTTCAGAGGAGTTGACAAAATATGTGAATGACAGTAACTTGACGTGAAGGCAACATGGTTTCGATAATCTCTTCGACAACCACATCGTATTTTTTAAATGATGCTTTCGGTCTGGTTCTTTAGAGGAGACATATTTTAATGTAGCTGCTATCATTGTGAGGTAACCGGTAGCTTGAAACATAGATGTTGAGTGCTGTGATTAGAGCGTGACTGAATAATTAATCAGTTTACGTGATTGTAGAACACTGTGACACAATGTTATTTATTCTCACGTGATACTTTGAGTACAATTCACTACATGCCCCTTCGACATAAATGTGTTGCGTAGTGTAACGCACCAGATGTTTGGTAGATGGTTTAAACAAGATCAGTAGAAGGTTGTGCTCAATATTGGTTGGTGACAACCTGCTCAGTCAGCATGATAACATAAAACAAAAGAACAACTCCTCCCTTAGAGGAAAAACGCAAATTGATGACGAGACATGCACAGAAGGCATCTACATGTAATAAAAAACAAGTGAACGAAATTAATCATAAAGTAGCGAAATTTTTTACGTGAAAATAGAACTAACAGTGCTTCTAAAGCGTTAAGATTTTGTGCTTTCGGTGTTTTTTTATATAACGCTTCTTGTTATCTGAACAGTATTTATAAAATTTGTTAGAAGTCAGCACTTTTGAGCTTAATCCCTTTTACAGATGCAAGTTGTTTCCTTTTTCGTAATTTTGACGTCAGAAATCTGCTTATGCAACTCCAGAGAAACTCCGTCTCTAGTACCGTGTACCCTTCAGTACTTGGGTACATTTCCGAATGCATTATGACTTCGATTTAAAATGATGAAACTTTGAGTTCACTTTGCCATGTATATTTTATTTACTGAATCTGTACCAACTACATAGTCTGTTGATTCAATCCTTAAAATCACCCATATTATTCCAAGCGTTGGATGGACTTATGATTCTGTAATGCTTCACAACGTATACCTCCCTTCCACTTTGCTCACTTCTACCTGGACGACACCTTTCTTAGAATTGATTTAAGACTAATTCTTGTTTTTGTTAGATCCTTTCTTTGTTACTGTCTCTTGGCTTTTCAATTGGTTCATGTATGCATTGAGTTATTTTGCCTTGGGGTCCCCCACTTTTCCTATGCAAATGGTGTAAAAATGTTTGTGGTTATTATTAGCACTCGGTGAATTTTACCACTCATTGTGTTTAGAATGCTGTTAGTTTAATTTGCATAATTATTATATTTACTAAGATTTTAGTTCTGAATTTATTTATAATCTCGTGGGGAAGGTAAATCGTAATTATTTGAGTCGTTGTTGGTGTTTGTTTTTTTAACTCTCCGATGTGTAGACAACTTATCTCCTTTTCGCTTCTCTCTAGAAATGTAAGAAGAATATGGGAAGTCTTGGTGAATGGAAATCGTTTTCAAAGTCAGACGTAGAATTGTCAGAAATGTTACGCAGACATGAAGAATACAGAAAACGATGTGAAGAAATACAAAAATCTTTGAGAATTGAAGTCTGATTGCACTTAAATCATTTACACTTTGTCTTTCATACTTTAGGAATTGTTTATTCAAAAGGTTTTGTAATCTTTTCAAATTTATAATTGTAATTCTTGTATATAATTTGAACACTTTGTGATGAAAAAAGTATTATCTGTGTCTTTGATACTTGAGATTAATTGATATGCCTTCCAATTAATATCTGAATACGTTTCATTTAAACTGAAAGAATCCAAAGTAGTTCGCTTGTAAAAGTAACCCATTGGTGATTGATCTACTGCCAATTAAGAGAAGATCTTGCAATGGTGTGAGTATTGTATTTTGTTAACAAGTCACAACCACTTGCATTTATGCGGCCCTAATTCATATCACATGTACAGACAAGTTTGTTTTTGCCTAGTTTTTCCTCCATGAAAGCGATTTTAGGAAGTGATCTTTACACTAATGGTTAAAGTGTACTGTCTTTGATTTTTTGTGTCAGGTCTTGAGATTACACTGAAATGAGCCTCCCTCTCTCTGTCTCTCTCAAATCCGGATTTCAGGTATTTTATCTCGTTATTTATCATTTAACCAAACAGAAAGTAGCTATCTTGAATGATGATTATAAACATCTACTGAAATGTACATCCAACCATTAATGGATTTGGTCATGTGTTTTCTCACAGAGCTATTTTTTTTAAAATATTTAGATGAAGAGAATGTCACTTAGTGGATGCAGCATTAGATATACAATCAAATGAACTGATGAAGCCGTACACTAATCTAACAGTTGACGCTATATATTTCGCAACTGAGAGATTTGTCATTTAAATATTGACTCTTCTGGCAGAATCATTCGAGAGTAACGAGTGGAATGTAGCTCTTCCGTTACATCCCCTAAATACGCGATACATGTAGACTAAATAACCTCTAGTCAGGTACACACTCCTTTAAAATCTTCAATGGGCTTACACGTTTTAGGCAAGTTTATGAACCGCTGTTCAATTTCAAATTATTAAGAGCTCAAGAAGTTTTGTATACCTACTGACTTTTTAAACCTGTGCAACAACTTCTCCAGTCTCATAGTTTGTTTTTGTTTACTAATCATTCACCTTAATTTTCGGTTAGATTTCTACGACATAGTATTATTTTTCTAATGCAGTGTTCTAGCGTTTATGGCACAATTTTAATTGTTTAGTCGATTCATTTTGTTTATCATATCTACTCCATGTCTGGTGTAGACGTGATATCTGGCTGTTGACCAAAGGATGTGTGTACTGCTCAGCAGTTCTCCCTGTCCTCTCCATTACGGCTGTGAGACATGGCCATTGGAAGTGAAAGACATGTAAATGCTACATGTCTTTGATCATAGGTGCCTGCGTTCTATCTCTTGTGCATGATAGGATGAGTAATACTTAGGAGGTAAGGGGGGTAAACTGATCGATGAGGTTGTGAAGGTACACCGATTGAGATGGTTAGGACATGTGTTACGCATGCCTAGTCATGGATTTCCTCGACGAACGGGCAGTGTTAGCTGACATGGGATCAGGTCGGAAAATAGTGGGGATTGGAGAGGTTTCCTGTGCATTTCGGATTGTGAGGGCTGTTGTTACTTCCCGGCTGACCACACCGTGGAATTTGGTTGCGTGGCCGCGGAGCCCAGGGGACAACTGCTTGAGGCCGGTCACGCGCGGTCTGTTTTCGTTTGTTCTTTTGTGTGCCTCAATAGCATATTTATCACTTTTGCTCTGTGACACGGCAGCAGGAAGCGCAGTCGTTGTTAACCCGGGCCCCAACCGATCCGGTATGATATTTGTGAGTTTGTTTGTATCGTAGTATTGGATTGGGTAGCTGCTTTTCGTCTAACCGCTATCCAAACAACCTTTCTGGCATGGTAGGACCTCAAGAGACATAAGTCTTAGCCAGTATAGCTTGTTGGGACATTGCGGTGTTCAAGCCCAACCACCACGTCAGAATGGCAGCTTTCGGTCGGGTTTTTTGTGCTACATGAAGAGAGTCACAACTTGAAATGCTGCACGGCTGGACGGAGTTCTATGTTGAAACCAGGCATGTTTATCATATCTGTATTCATCCATCAGCCAGGTATTACTGTCCGGCCAGCACTTAAATCAAACAGAAGGAGAGATGTTACCTTACCTCGTTACAGCCACTTTTTTGGTAAGAACATGAGATTCATACTTAAGGCGAGAAATTTAAACGCATCCGAATAAACTCAAAATCACTTACGGCCTGAATTATAAAAGTAATAAATACTCTTGATAATATACAGTCGTAGGTCGTTAGATGCAGGTGGAAGTCTGCGACTTTATCCAAAATGGTTGATGCACTCGCAGACTCCGAGGGTGATCGGAGAGCTGAGTGAAAATCATCAACATAATGATGGAGAACACTGGCGTTCAACGAAGGTAAAAGAAACCTAAGAGGAATCTGCAGTATTCATAAAATACTTAGTGAAATAGAACTGAGTCAGTCTATCAGTCACCAAAAAGCGACGCTAATTGCAGGAGTTTAATTCGCTGCTATGTTCACATAGTGACGCAAGCAATATTTTCTAAATATTTTGACCTTAAATTGTGAATTTTAAAAACCCCTGAGGTTTCAGTATATGACTGTGGTGACGTTACTCGAAGTACGATATACACCAACGCAAGTTCTCATCCTACAACTCTTAAACTATTTGTTCTACGTAGACCGATGGCAAATCATATTGATCGTCCAGAATATGAAATATATATCAGGATCAGAATCGTTGTTCGATGACGACTGTTTAACTGGCTAGGAATCGTGACTGAACAACCGAACGTAACTCGACAGGGTAACAAAATAGCACAGACGAATGACCACGAGCCTTCTGGATAACGAGTCAACTTAAGCAGTGGAGGTCAGAATCCAGAGTTATGTGATGAATGTTGTAGGCTGATAATTTTGGCAAATAATACACTGCTACACGGTGACTATTTGGACAACTTTCCGGAATGCCGGAAAGGCAAAGTATGTGAACATGAAAAGGGCATTGATGTTTTATGAATATATAAATGTTTATTTCAATTGTATATTATACTTTAGTAAACATTTACCAATATAGTAGTTGTGTTTTCACGTATTTATGCGAAGTTTTAGAGTTTATTTAGTGTCATAATGTGTATTAATGAGTCTGAGCGTTTTAGCGTTCTAATGACTGATGCGTTTTAGAAATAAGTGATGGGTTCTGGTAGGGATAGTCATTGGGATAAAAGTTTATATAGCAACCGTTTGAAGGTTACAACAGAGTGACAGGTCCTATTTCTCAGGGTAAACTATTCCTGTATGTTCCGTACTATGTCTTTATGCATCCATGCTGCTAGTTTATTTATAGTTTAAAGATTGCTAAGGGTGTTGAAGTGCGTCTTTTAGGTGCTGTAGTAGATTAGTGCTTGATTCGTTCTAGTGTGGTGAGAGCAGGCTGCTAGCCGATTGGTTGACACTAATCTACGTTAATGTCTAGGTCACTAATATGGGCCGTGAGAAAATATGAACAAGGCTGTTTCAACAACCAATCACAGCAAACTTAAATGTGGACAAATATGATTCGCAGATAGATGGCTCTACTTTCCGAGAAATATCGAAAACAACCAATCATAAGACTGTGTTTGTCTGCTTAACTTCCGAGAAACAACCAATCAGAAGACTGCCTTTTTCTGCTTGCATAAGCCTTATTAATGCACATAAAATATATATAAATACGTGTTGATTTTCGTAATAAAACGATCTGTTGCCAGCCCTTGTCTTCTGTTGTTACATTTGGTGTCGCTGCCTCCAAAAAGATGAAGATCCCGTGGCCAGCTGCGTTTGAAGAAGGAGACATACGGAGCTTCTTACGTGACTTCGAGGCCGTTGCTGAGCTGGTGGGTGTCAAGGAGCAGGCGGCGAAGGCAGTTGTCCTGGGGACGCTGTTGAGAGGCCGAGCGAAGGCTGCATATGACAGCGTAGACAGGTCAAATGGCACAGCGTCTTGGAAGAAATTGGTTGAACGACTAGTGTCCGAGTTTGACAGCGAAACAGACAGACAGCTAGCAATGCAGCAGTTCCGGTCAATGAAGCTTGGACCTGATGGAGACCCGCTAGTGTTGGCGGTGAAACTGACTAATCTACTTCGACGCGCGCTTCCCACTTTAGATGAAGAATCAGAAGCGCAGTTACTGTCTTCCCAATTCATCGAGAGTGTCCCAGACCACATTTCTCAGCGATTACAACTGGTTAACGCAACGCAGCCGATGGATATTAGTGAGCTGGCGAAGGTGACCAGACAGCTGCTGAGCACAACGGTAGCCGCTATAGACCAACCAAAACCAAACGAATATGAGCAGAAAATTGAAGCATTGCAGCGGGAAGTGGCGGCGTTAAAGTTGGCTGATAGAAAAGACCGGTGTTTTGAATGCGGTAAGCCGGGACACTGGAGAAGATACTGCCCAGAAAGGCGAAAAAGAAAAAATTTCAGACGGTATAATGCTTGTTCTTTCTTTCGTATGAACCTAGATTTAGTGGGGGCTATTGAGAAAGGGGCTCTGTATTCGAAGTTGCGAGTGAATGATCGAGAAGTAGTATGTTTGATAGATACAGGGGCGGCCGTGTCGTTAATAGATAAGAATTTATGTAAGAGTGTTAGTCCGTGTTCATTGACAGTACAAACAGTAGGCGGGTATGTGTTGCGTATCACGGGTAGATCGAACTGTACGGTCGTTGTTGGTGGCTGCGAGGTGACGTTTCCTTTCATTGTTGTACCCGAACTACAGCGAACGATATTAGGAGCGGATTTTCTGCGTGAGATTGGTGCCATAATCGACACGCAAGCGAACGTGGTGATCACGAAATACGGGCATATCAACATGTATGAGACCAGCGAGATAGCAGCGATTAAGCTGTCGACGGTACACAATGTGACAGAGTTAATTAATAAATACGATCATCTGTTCACTGGAGATGGGACCCATACGGTTATTGCGATAAGGTGAATCATGAAATTCCGTTAAGTGATCCGAAAGTAAGGTCATTTTTAACGCGAAGAGTTCCATGTCATCTGGAAGGCGAAGTGGAGCGACAAGTGCAAGAGATGTTAAAAGATGATATTATTGAGGAAGCTGATAGCCCATACAACTCTCCAGTGCTGTTAGTAAAAAAAGCGAATGGGAAGTATAGATTCTGTGTTGATTTTCGACAGTTAAACAGTATGACAGAGTTAAGACCGTGTGCCATGCCAACAGTGGTAGAAACTTTAGATCGCCTACAAGGTGCGAATGTGTTTTCGGTTCTCGATCTTCGCTCAGGATACTGGCAGATACCGATAAAACAAGGTGATAGAGATAAGACGGCTTTCATCGTGGGTCAGACACAATATCGATTTAAACGCATGCCGTTTGGACTAGCAGGTGCACCGTTTACGTTCAGACGACTGATGAAGCTATTACTTAAGAACTTGAAAAACGTGGAGGTTTATGGTGATGATCTCGTCATATACAGTCAAAACGAAAACGATCACGTCAACCATGTAGAAGCCGTGCTGCGACGCATCGAAGAGTTTGGACTACGCGTCAACAAAACCAAGTCTCAGATAGCCAAAAAGAATGTTACTCTGTTGGGACATAAAGTGGGAAATGGTGAGATTAAACCACTGCCGGAGAAAATTTTGACGATTAAAACGATTCCAGCCCCGAATTCAAAGAGAAAACTGAGACAATTCTTGGGTAGAGCAGCGTTTTATAGTCGCTTCGTGAAGAACTTCAATGAGATAGCAGCCCCTCTATACAGGCTACTAGGTGAGCCAAAGTTTGTTTGGTCGGAAGAATCGCAGAGGACATTCGACAGAATTAAACAGCTGCTCGACCACCAACAAATGACGCTAAAACTACCTGTGCCAGGAAGACAGTTCACAGTGTGCACAGATGCCAGTGACTACGCTATAGGTGCGGTCCTAAGACAGGACGAGGGAATCGTTGAGTATGCCAGTAGGGTTTTGACCCTCACAGAGAGAAAGTATTCAACGATAGAGAAAGAATGTTTAGCAATGGTATGGGCAGTCGACAAATGGAGACCTTATTTACTCGGCCGGCGGTTCCACATCGAAACTGATCATAAGCCGCTACAATTTTTGAAGACAGCGAGAGACCCACGGGGGAAGTTGTCACGGTGGATGTTGCGTCTTCAGGAGTACGATTTTACGATCTCACACGTTCCTGGAAGTGAAAATGTCTTGGCAGATTTGTTATCGAGACCAGAAGATGAGTCTGAGTTGCCCGAGGTCGCTTACGGAGTGCATGCAGTAGAACAAGACCCACTAAGACTTGCACGTAGGCAGAGGTTGGACGATACGCTGAATACAGTAATACAGGTGATCACCAACGGAATAGAAGTGGATCAAACTACGGCGAGTAAGGAGCTAACCACACTACTCAGACAGAGGGATCGACTCAGAGTGAATGCCTACGGGACTCTGACCTGGCGAGAGAACGACGGAAGCTGGCTGGCTGTCATACCTCAATCGTCGCGCCACGACATGATAGAAGAATGTCACCAGCTAGCGCATACAGGCGTGGCCAGAACGACCGACCTCCTAAGACAAAGTATGTACTGGCCAGGTATGAGAGAAGACGTAGCAAGATACGTACTTGGATGTCCACGGTGCCAGCTGATGAAAGGTGACCGGTATATACGACCACCACTTCAGTCGATTCCAGTTACCGCGATAGGTGACTTGTGGTCCGTAGATGTCATGGGTCCATTTCCTCAGACATCCAATGGTAATCAGTACCTCTTGGTGATGACGGAACACGCGACACGATGGGTAGACGCCGTAGCAATCCCAGACCAACGTGCAAGAACCGTGACAGATGCAGTAGTTAGACACATTGTTGCAGACCACGGCGTACCGAAGACAATACTGACAGACCAAGGTCCCTGTTTCGAGAGTGAAGAGTTTACTTCCCGTTTGCAACAGCTGGGCATCAAGAGGATCAGAACGACCCCATACCATCCACAAACGAATGGCCTAACGGAGAGAAACAACCGTACACTGAAGGAGTGGCTGGCCTCGAAGGGCGGGAACTGGGAAACGGAGCTTCCACTGATTTTACTAACACATCGGGCTACCACTCAGGAAACAACGAAGAAGTCACCCTTCCAACTGATGTATGGTAGAAAACCACGATTACCGGTACACAATGAGACCTGGCCCATGCACCAAAAGTGGAGTACGACGAAATTAAAAGCAGAGAGGAAAGAGGCAGTCAAGAATGTAATACGGAAGCAGCGCAGTGATGTCACGAAGTCTCAGATGAAAGAAAGGACGCAGTGCATTACCTTTGCAGTCGGGGACCAAGTGAAGTGTAGAGACAGGAGATATACAGTTGGAGGCGGGCTAGGTTCACGGAAACTCCTTCCAAAGTGGGAAGGACCATACACAATCACAAAAAGACGGGGTCAAGTATATACCATCCGAAGAGGTGATAAACAGAAACGAGTTAACGCCAGTCAGCTCCAAAGATGGGTACAGTGGGACAAGCCGGTCAGTAACAATCCTCAACTAGAGGATGTAGCACCCAGAAGGTCGGAACGTCTGCGCACGAAGCTATTTGACGGGGGGACGAGTGTGGTGAGAGCAGGCTGCTAGCCGATTGGTTGGCACTAATCTACGTTAATGTCTAGGTCACTAATATGGGCCGTGAGAAAATATGAACAAGGCTGTTTCAACAACCAATCACAGCAAACTTAAATGTGGACAAATATGATTCGCAGATAGATGGCTCTACTTTCCGAGAAATATCGAAAACAACCAATCATAAGACTGTGTTTGTCTGCTTAACTTCCGAGAAACAACCAATCAGAAGACTGCCTTTTTCTGCTTGCATAAGCCTTATTAATGCACATAAAATATATATAAATACGTGTTGATTTTCGTAATAAAACGATCTGTTGCCAGCCCTTGTCTTCTGTTGTTACACTAGGAGTAAATAGTTTATTAATATAATCAGTAGCGTGAAACAGTCTGTATAGAGAGCGTGCGTCGGTGGCACAGTGGTTAGGACTCTCGCCGACCATGCACATGGTCCGGGGTTCGAGCCCTCGCCGACACACACCTGATATCTATGGTTGGCCTGCGAATTTTGGGCTACCGATATCCACGCTGAAAATTCCTTACTTGTACCAAAAAATACGGTGTGGAATCAAGCTGTAACCATAAAATAAATAAAATAAAATAATTAAAAAAAATTTGAAGCTTGTAACCGAAGAGCAAGTTCTGACATCTAGGGGTAGGCTATTCCATATTTTAGAATACATGACTGTGAAGAAGTTTTCACGGAGTGTTGACCTAAAAGAATGAGTTGTCACTGTGGAAGTTTGGTTACTCAGATCGTAAGAACCTTCCTGTGCGAATTGTATGTCCCTGTTACCTGAGAAAGATATTTTGTGAAGGACCTTAAAGAAGAATATTAGGTTTATAATAAGTCGCCTTGTCCAAAGTGGGTCAAGTTTTAGGATCATGCACCGTGAGATGTAGTCTTTCTTACAATCGTAGCCAAGCAGTTTTGAGGTAAAATATCGTTGGATACTTTCCATCCTTAGCTTGTCGCGTGTGCGAGTGCTGCTTATAATAAATGGACAGTATTCTAGTAGTGGTCTGACACATGTTTTGTACAGAATTAGCTTGGCTTCATTGTCGTGGAAGTTCCTGAGTATGCATTCTTAGAGCATCCTCGATTTTCTAGTCTGTGATGCTACTTGCTCAGAGAATGTCAAGTCACTAGAGTACCCCAAGCCTAGGTCAACGGCACTTCGGAGTCTTGTTAGGTTAGCAGATTGGAGCGTTAATTTCAGGTCAATTGAGGGTGCACCGAAGCAGATCCAGCCACATTTGTTCAGATTAAATTGGAGATTCCATAGGGACGACCAAGCAACCATTTTATCTAATTCCTTCTGTACTACATTCTCGAAGTTCCCTAAGTCATCACGTTGGAATGTATAAGCTACTTTTAGGTAATCTGCAAAGATGAATGGTTTCCCGTGCGTGAAGCAAGCGCATATGTCATTGATGTATAGTGTAAATAGGAGGGGTCCAATGACACTACCTTGTACTACACCAGAAGTGATAGGGCTAGGTTTGGAGGTTGCAGACCCGAGTTTAACTATTTGGGACCTATTGTTAAGGAATGATTTAAGCCATCCTAATAATGGGTCACGTATTGCTAATGAGTTCAGTTTATTTGTTAGCAGTAAATGGTCAACACGGTCAAATGCCTTAGAAATGTCAAAGTAGATGACAAGTACTAGTTGTCGTCTGTCACGACTGCTGGTTACAAAATTGAAGAAGTCTAGGTGACATGTTAAACATGATCTGGATTTCAGGAATCCATGTTGGTTCGGATTTATGATGTTGCAGCTAAGCATATGTTTGATCAAGTTGTCTTTGACTAGTCTCTCCATAATTCTAGATGCTATAGGTGTGATATTGATTGGCCGGTAGTTACTGACTTCAGTTTTCGAGCCAGATTTGTGTTTAGGCATAATGAATGTTGTCTTCCATATGTCAGGGTAAGTTTGAGTTTATAGGGACATTGTGAATATTTTAAGCAGCAGTAGAATGTCAGGGCCACCATATTTATAGAAATAAGATGATATACCGTCGGCACCGAAACCTTTTGAACTTTTGAGGGTTCTTACAGTTTGGTTAATATTAGCGTAAGTGAATTCAACAGTGCTAATTTGGTTTGGTGTGAGTGGAGATGGAATTTGTGCCATATTAATAACAGGGTGTATATCGAGTAGCTGGACTGAGGCCTTAAGGTAGTTACCTGCAAACGTTTTGTTGAATAGTTCACATATGTCTGCAGAGTTAGCGCATAGCCTGCCTTTGTCTATGAGGAGAGAAATGCTGTGATTTTTGCGACTCATTCGCTTCCTTAAGATTTCTGTGAGTGCATACACTCTAGCAGGACTGGCTACTGCGATGCGTTCTTCCTTTCTCATACGGAAATCTTGAGCTTGTGTGATGGAGCTAAGGGTTTTAAGTATTAGACCTAGAGTGCCAAAGTCGTGGTGTTTGATGTAACTTGTTGAGAGCTTCTTCAGTTTCTTACGATCCTTTGGTTTTATGAATGACTTTCTGTGTGGGGAAACCTTTAGTGTTTGGAGTGGAATGACAGCATCTAAGCATATGTTTGAGTTGTGGTAGAAGATGGTTAGGGCTCTCGATAGGTCATCAGTAGTGAAGTATTCATCCCATTTGGAGGATCTTAGCATCGATTCAACTAAGGCCCAGTTTGCCTTACTATAGTTCCTATATATTACTTGTTGTGAAGTGGAGGTATGAGATGCATTGCTACTCAGCGGAATTGGCAGTGCACACATTACTGTTTTGTGGTCGCTCCCTGGGAACTCAGAACCTACAATCGTTGAAAGGGGGCTTATATTGTGGCAGAAGATTAAGTCTAGTACGTTGTTACCTCTTGTGGGAGTATGTGGTGATTGACAATTTCTATCTCTGTATTGTTTAAATACTTACTGTCGACTGTTGATATGTTTCTTATATGAATTGCATTTTCTAATTCCGCTAAATACAAATTCCTGATTGCTGCCCTCTCTGAGTTTTGGTTGGATTCGTGTAATTCCGTCATCTCGAAATACTAATATTACAAGTGCAATAAATTACTACAAATTGGCGTCGCGATGGAGCTAAGTAACCTGGGAAAATTCCCCATTAATGGGTCTCCGCGGGAGATTGCTGATTATTTGGAATGCTTCGATGCGTGGTGTATTTCAAAGAATGTTCGGGATGACAAAATACCAGCACATTTCATCACTACTATTGGGCTAGATGCGTATAGCCTAGTGAAGAATCTGGCGTTTCCAGATAAACCCATTTCTCCGTCATATGACAAGATCCGTGAACTTCTGATACATCACTTCCATATAACTACTTTTGAGACCAGAGAGAGGGCTCAGTTCAACAAACTGGTTCGTGCTCCCAACCAGAAGATTTGAGAGTTCATTCTTCAACTTCAGATTCAAGCTTCAAAGTGTAACTCTGGAGATCAGCTGCATACTCAACCACGTGATCTTATAATTGCTGGAATCAATATTCCTAAGTTAGAGAAAGAGTTAATTCAGATTCCTTCTTGTACTTTTCAAACTGCTAAAGATTTATGTATGACATATGAAGATGTCAATAATGAATACTCTGCTCCCACTACGTCAGTGTCTGATGTTATGCTTTCTAAAGTCGAAAATACAAGTGGTAATGGAAAGCAATCCAAACTGCCGTCCACAGGTAATAGAATGCAGCCAGAGATCAAAAACATTAAACCAAGTTTATCCTGTGGAAAGTTACATCTACGAAGCACTTGCCGTTTTCGGGGTGCTAAGTGCCATAAATGTGGTAAAGTTGGACACATCAAGACTGTTTGCAGAAGTTCGAATACTTATGTTGCTCAACATTCTTATAATTCTCCCAAGCTGTATAGTAAAATGGAGTCAATGTGTCTTTCAACCTTTCAAAATACTGAAGCTAATCCAATGAAAACCTCCACTACAAGTTCGGCAACTCAAGTGTCAACTGTTTTCAAAAATGTGGTAGCCGAGTTACAATGTGAACTGTCGAAAACACGAAAAGACCTGAATGAGATGAGAGAGCAACTGATTAAAATTGAGGAATTACTGCATATGCATAGACTGCGTCTGTCGAATGCAGAGCATACAAGTACCCGTGAAAGTCCTGCAAAACTTTTCAAATCTCGAATTCTCAAAGAGCATCTGATGTCCACGACTTCTAATGTACATTATTACAAAGATAATAACTATAGACCTTCTGTTGGAATTATGGGAAATCGAGTGGTGAAGATATTAGACATCAAAGATCACTCAGTTCATAACGGACACCTGGACAAAGTGACAATAAATGAAGTAGGTCGTTCCAATTATAATACTATTGATTCCGCTACTAATCCTGATTTTGTAGATAATTCTGAAATAAGTCCAGATAACAGTGATGAAGATAATATCACAGAATCAGTTAGAAGGTCGCAGCTACTTGCAAGCAAACCGAGACATCGTTATAAATACGCAAGGAGATATTCGAGGTGTGGCGGATGTGGTGATTGACAATTTCTATCTCTGTATTGTTTAAATACTTACTGTTGACTGTTGATATGTTTCTTATATGAATTGCATTTTCTAATTCCGCTAAATACAAATTCCTGATTGCTGCCCTCTCTGAGTTTCGGTTGGATTCGTGTAATTCTGTCATCTTGAAATACTAATATTTCAATTACAATTAATTACTACAGAGTAGTGACAGTTTGTTTCCAACCAAGTATATCCAGTGTGTCTAAGAGCTTATCAAATTTAGTTGGACCTGTGGGTATATCCCAGTTGATTTCAGGTAAGTTAAAGTCCCCACATAGGATCTTATGATCGTATTGTAAGTCGGTTAATTGCTCCAGAGTATTAATAATTTGGGTCTCGTAATTACTAAAGGTGCCAAGTGCTCTGTAGGAGCATCCAATTAATGCTGTTACGTTATTTAAGTGTACATTAACCCATAGAGTCTCAGGCATGTTAAGTGTACTACTTTCTAGCTGTGATACAGTAAGTGCATTCAGAAAGTACATGGGAAAACCCCCTCCCTTACCACCTTCCCTGTCACACCGAAAGTGTGTGTAGTTATCTAAGCTTATTTCTTCATCCAGATGTTCGAATGACACCAAGATTCAGTGATGACAATTACAGGGGGTTTGTATATTACTGTGAGTGCCCTGAACATCGGCAATTTATTTAGAACGGATCTAGCATTTATGAGGATTAGGTAAAGATGAGAGTTGAAATAACATTTGAAGTATTTAAGTTCGTTAGTCAGCCCCGAATGTGGTTCAGCACCCGGTAATTCTGCTGGACATGACGATCCTCTGTTAAGAGGAGTTCCAGCATCATGCTCACCTGTGTCTATCGAGTTGGTGTGTGCTGTTTTCGGTGAAGAATTAGGAGTTGGAGTACTGGATTTGCTATAGACTAAGGAATTTTTATTTTTAGTTAGGTTACAGAAGTGGGTAGGGTTCTTTATTTGGCCTATACTTGTGCAAGTGTCAAGTGTGTCCAATGGAAACGGGTGCACTAGACCGTTCCTGTTTTCATGCAAGGAGGGAGCCAGCACTAGTGGTTTAGGAGTGTTAACATCCCTACCAGCTGTTTTTTCAACGCTGACAGGGACGTGGGGGATAAAAAATGATCGGATCCTTGTGATGACCATGGCTTATTATTCCACCTATTGTTTGATGCTAGTTGTGTCCTTGTGTGGGTTTCGTGTGTACTGCATTTCGGGTTAGTTCCCAGCAGACTTGTACCATATATCCGGTCGAAATTTGTTTGTGTGCCATATTCTGAAGACCCTGAGTTGTTGGTAGCCGAGTTCTGACTATTACCACTTGTACTATTTTGGGTGACATCGTTGTTACATTGGATATTAGTGTGTGCCACGGTGCGATTTAGCACGTTGTGAGTGCTAATACTATTAACCGTGGGGAGTGTGGGCTTATTTAAGCTGCCACTGTTTTTGTTGGTATGATTTAGGGGCATATTTTCCTTATCTTTACCAATGGAGTTACGGCTAGGAGAGGACAATGTCGAATTTCGGGGGGCTTTGGCTTTTTTTCTGGGGTTATTTAGTGGCATTTTAGATTCTGCGGTGATGGGTGGTATGGTTTTATTATTTATTTGGTTACAGTCTAGTGGCCTTTCGGCTGGTGTTGCACTCTGATGGGATATTTCTGTGTGTTTTGAGAGGGGTGATGTGGTGGGGTCTACTGTATCTTTCACAGGGCTGGGAATAATGGCTGCTTGCAATGTCCTATTACTTATTTCACAATTAGTCTTAGTGAGATAGTTGTGTGCGCGCCTTTCTATAACTGTTTTTTCCACCCCGACCTTTATATGTCTGTAGTTTCTGGCTTGCGATAGGGTGTGTTGGGAGTGAATGAATTTTCTGGTCTCTGCCGGTGTTTCGAACTGAAAACGAATAGGACAACACTTTTCATGTTGACTCTTCTTCAGCCTGTAGCACTTAGTCTTGGAGTTAGGCATTTTCGCTTCACTAAGTAAGATGCACTGTACCTTTTTTAGTGCCTCATTGTCTGGAACGTTCTAGACGATAGCACTCAGTTTTGCGTCGAGTCGTTTTGTTACTTCTGTGGTAACAAAGTTAATGAGGTTATCTACCTTAGTTACCGATTCTGTGTCAAGCTTGTTAAGGTTTACCGTTTTCATGAGGATAGTTAGAGGTGTCAGTTCACAGACCTGCGATCTGATATCGCTGATCTGATTTGATAATTTGGATATCTCGGTATTGGTTTCGATGTTTCCAGCATTTACTGACTTACTGTTTTTTATTTCCCTTAACTCAGCCTTAAGTTCTCCTATAGACAACTTTAGAAGTTCTATTTCTGAAGATAGTACTGAAAAAGAGCTTGATGGCTGGAGTTTCTCCATAAGCACATAAGGTGAAGGGAGGAGTTCTGTATGAGCAGAGGGTACCGAATTTTTAAGAGTAGTGCTAATACTGGCTGTCACTACAGTTTTATCCTCAGTTTCAGCTCGACGCTTACGGCATACACGTGAGTTATGTGACTCACTATAGCAGTTTGTTGGGGGTGTGTTGCTTGATGTAGCAATCAAGGACGTTAAATTAGACACCAGTTTTACAGGGGATTGGGTTCGTTGCTTTTTACTTTGATTAACCATAACTACTAGAAATGAGAGTTAGTGGTTACAAGTATGGAAGTGGTATAGTACTTGTGCAAGTACTACAACAAGATAAATTTTATGTAACAAATCACGTAAAATTGTAACGCAAAAGTTGAACGTACCGCGATACAGGTCTTATTGTTCCACAGGAGTAAACATTGCTTGATGCTCATAACTAGGTTTCGAATTTAAGTATATACGTCTATATTTTCATGATTTTAAACCAGTATACGTAGCACGTTTCACCAAATAAGCATTCTTTTTACTCATACCATAACGGTGCTAAGCATATCGTAAGGACTCTACAAGGTTCTGAAAAATAGGTTTGAACCAACCGAAAATAGAGAAAAGCGTTGATAAATTAGAGAACACGTTTGAAGCAGACAAATACATATTTTCCCGTTAATTCCCATCAGGCTTCACAATTACATAATAAAACATTAGTCATAGACATTTGAAACAATGTGGACTTTAGAGGCTGACGGTATAGATGTTCGCGAAACTTTACGGAGCATACCAGCGCAAGATCTTATACCAACAACTTCTATATTATTCGCTTCCCGTGTACCAAATACAAAGCAAAACACCACAGCTGATTGTCCAAACTACGAGACATATTTCGGGACCAAATCGTGGACCGAAGCGGAAACTAAGCTGGCTAATGATAGTGCACGAATGTGACACGACGCAGTACCAAATGGCGAGGATGCTTGATCGGAAGCCTTCAGCTAATCAAGTCGACCTAAACAGTGAGGGCCAGCATCCATTGTTCACTGAATTATTTGCCTCTACAGCTCACTCCCCCCTAGTGGGGTTGTAAGGACCTTACGACAGAACCAGCCGGATAAAAATACTCAGTAGTTCCCTTATGAGTGACAAAACACTTCCGAGCGGCTTAACAGATTGTCTACTTGTCTGTCTACCTATGCTAGTAGAGTGTCTCTACATCGCTTCCTTGATGTTTGTCCGTTGGATCTTGTGCTTCTTTTGTTTCTTGTTGAGTGCCTGTCGCGCCTAGAAAAGAAAACAAGAATAATAGGAACCTTGTTGAGAAAAATATACCAAATGAGCGTTTAAAAAATGATGTGCATCTACCATACAGCAAAATAATGCAAAGTTTAGAACATCGAAAATAGTATACATCTAAATTTTTTAGTGCATGTAACATGTATGGTTATAGAAAAATTTTCATTTGTGTTTAGTGATGCTATATAAAAAAGAATTGGTGTATCTGAAAAGAAAAAAATAATTCATAACACAAACGAATGAGTTGGGTGAATCGTATCACTTAGTTATGTGATATAGGTGTGAAGTTATTCTGGGAATTTTACGTTACGTCCAGAACGCGTTTACTTGGCGGGCTAGACAGAATTTTCGGTGGCTTTCGCCGTGGCAGTGACTACTTCGAACTCATTTTTAGCGATTCTCAGTTTGTCAGGTGCCAGTCGTCGTGCTCTAGATATCACGGGTTGTCCGGAGGTTATGATGTGGTGCATAACACTGCTGGTTATGCACGGTAGGTCGTTGGATGGGCAATTAAGTTCCGGATATTTGTCAACAATAGGTTGAAAAGTTGTATAAAGGATTGCCTTTATCTTTACGAGTGACAAGCTTGGGCCTATGTAGCTGATGCCTTTGATAGACTAGGAGTATTATCAATCAGTCGTTTTCGGCGGACGTCTACGAGTAAATCTTGATGATTAAGTAGGTCTGTGCCAATGATAGGCATTGTGACGTCAGCGAGAAGGAAGATCCACTGAATAGGTTTGCGTAAACCCACTTTCAGAGAGACGTATTTCCTACCAAAGGTTGTGACTGGCTTTCCATTTGCAACTTGTAGGTTGAGGCTAGGTTCCTTCTGTGGATCTGCTGCTGTAGCAGGAAGGACGCTGACTTCGGCGCCTGTGTTGACTAAATATCCAGTCCGGCTAACCACATCATGGATGTAAAGTAGGCGGCTAGTGCCACCGGCGACGGTTGCTGCTAACGCGTACCGGTGGGGTAGTTTCCCACGGTCTTTGATATGTTGACGAAATTACGAGGTTTTCGGCAACATTTCGCTGCTTGGACATAGATGTTGTGGTAC
This sequence comes from Trichobilharzia regenti, assembly GCA_944472135.2. Lineage (NCBI taxonomy): Eukaryota > Metazoa > Platyhelminthes > Trematoda > Strigeidida > Schistosomatidae > Trichobilharzia > Trichobilharzia regenti. Next base: position 113,878,042 of record OX235262.1, on the reverse strand, counting down.
AAAAACTAGTCAGGGTATTTCAGTGAACGTGGCTTGGAAATAGATCGACCTCGTGAGTGTTGGCGTTGGGGAGAGTTTTGACGACAGTAGGAGGAATTGCTATTCATGTTTGATCTTAGCATCTGCTGGATGGAGTTGCATAACTATATCACTGCAATATCCTTATTCGATGTCTGTTTCGCCACCAAGCATATTTCAGGAACTGACCACTTAGTTATTTCTAGAATCTTATCTGAAGAGATAGATAAGTAATCTATAATAACACCCTGAAGTATCACCAGCACAGTTTTTACTGATTGTGGCAGTTTGGATAAGAAGAGTTCTCTGAAAAGTCCTTAATCGAAATGACTTTGACCAATAACTTCTCTCATTCTTGTCAGCATGCTCACGGCTGACTGATCCCCTAACTCGGTGTTACGAAATAATTCGTCCAGACGTTGTCAATCCATGAGATTGTTTCTCTTGAGGAGGGATGCTTTGGGCAACTAGTACGAGTTACTTACCTCGGGACTCGACATCTGCACAGTTACGCACTTGCTGAATTGCCGCGGCAGGGTGTGAATAAGTGCGAGGATTGTGGACGTTGATCGGTTATCCCATGCTCACAAAAATCTGCTTCAGCTATCTGAAACCACGTTTCAGCATTATCTGGCCAATATGGTACGAGCTGAATGGTTTTAGGAGTTGCGCGAATACGAATTACCTTGACACTAGGATCACTCATGACGAAACGTATATCGATTACAAAATACTACAAGAACAAATACAAAAAGGAGCGAACTCACCGGGTTTATCTGCGTATTTATCGGAGACAAAGTTAGCGGTCGAGCACACCAGTTTTACAGATGACGGTACAGACGTTCGCGAATTGTATGGAGCATACTAACGCAAGATCCCGTGTATCAAAGGCAAAGCAAAACACCACAGTTGATTGTCCAAACTACGAGACATATTTCGGGACCAAATCGTTGACCGAAGCGGAAACTAAGCTGGCTAATGATAGTGCACGTATGTGACACGACGCAGTACCAAATGGCATGGGTGCTTGACCGGAAGCCTTCAGCTAACCAAGTCGACTTAATCAGTAAGGGTCAGCATCCAGTGTTCAATCATGATTGCTGTGGTCAACCGTTTTCGGGAATTATTGACCGCTACATCTCTCTATACTTGCATACTGATAATTCGAACGTGATCTAATTACCACCACAGGTTCACCATAATCTCTTTCATAATTTGTCGATCCCCGTTAGCATTCCCATCACTTTTCTCTCCAAATTTTCCGCAGCAAAACTTCTAGGCGTGATCTCAAGGCTACCACAGAGAAGCTTTCAAGGACAGTTTGAGAGTAATACAACGCTACACATGTCGTGTTTCTGTGGCTGTAATGTATACCAAACTGAATTATAGGCCTCAGATACTGCACAGTAAAATTGGACTCCGGTTAACTTTGAATAAACGATTTCCTAACTCTCATACAACATCTCCACCCCCACTCTGCTTCCTAACATATTGATTTTTAAATATTTCTAGTTCTCCATTTTTTCCACACACTTCAAAAACCTTTCTCGTCTTATAACGTTCTCTTCCGCTATGATTATCATCACTAACTAATTTCCCTGAATTCACTGACTCCTCAGCAAGGAGCGCAAACCACACAACAAGGTATGACCTTTTATGATCTATAAAACTGAATGTCATGGTGGGACGCACACAAATCCCCCTAAGATAAGGAGCCATTCCGTCATTACCAAGAAGCAGAAGCAAAGAAATCAGCATTGCCTACAGAAGATCTTTCGAAAGGTGTTGGATTTTAGACACGACGTAGTTTGTCTGCTGATTATTCAAATACAGTCTGTAGTTCATTTTTAAATTATCACCGTTCATTAATAACAAGTGGATTAATATATTCAAACTATACATTGAAGACAATAAACAGAATATGCTGTTCTGCGGTATGCAGGTTGACCTTCTATAATACACAGTTCAACGTTATTAATAAGAAGATGATGTTTTGAGTCCAAAATTTTGCTCATAATCAAATTACTGCTCACTGAGTGTTTTAACTTTATATTGAATTTTGAAATTATATGATCTCACGACACAAAATCAAATTTTGAAGGTTATGTCTGGCAGATGTTTTGTCCGTAGCGCTATATCCCACTCATGTTAGTGTTGTCACCCTTTCTTAAAACACCTTTACTAAATATTTTAAGCCTTTTTGAAAATATTGTTGTTGGCTATTGTGATTTTTCATCCTAAGGCATACTTGCATAGTGCCAACAATTTGTTAAAGGTGCTTTAGCGTTTGCATACATACTTCAAGGTAAAGGTCTAGATGCAGCACTTAGTGTGTACTGAAGCAGTGAATCGATCGTATTTGTTTTACCTATTTTACTCAAGAAAGGGGATTGTTTTCGGAATCTTCCCACCTAGTACTACTGGACGTCGGGGAAAAATTCAGATGTACTGAGGAAAATCTAGAACAAACCTCATGTTAATGATGAGAGATACATCTATCCCTCTCAGCATTTATTTTCGATCAAATGTTATCACGTGTCAGTGCGCGCTACTAATAGTCTTTATCGTGTATTCAGCTGTCCTATTGATCATATTGCATTTCAGATCCCTGACTTTCTGATCTTAATTTTAAGGCCTTTATCATTGACTGACACGTCCTATTGCTACAGAAAAGGTGGTTCACATGTTGGAAACAACAGGCGAGAAGGCCTGTCGCAATATTTCCAAATTCTCTAGTATAATAATAGTCAGTCAATCCGCTTGGTAGTTTAGATCATTCCAATTTGGCGACAATATATATGTAGATAACTAGGCGTCGTTAGATGTCTAGATTCGTCACATACACTGTGAGTAATGGCTATGTGGAAGGCAAAATGTAGTTAAATTTGGAATGACAATTTTTACGTTGGTTTCTTTGTATGTAGCTGTACAAAGCACGTTTCGTGATGAGTGTTTAGGTGACAGAGTTTGTCTTGGGAATCAGGTTATTTAAATTAAACAATAAATTTCATTTTATAATGTGAAGAACAATTACATGCTTAGCATCAACTATACAGGTTTGTAAACACCGAAGGTGGTGTAGATGAACAGTAATGCCATCAAGTGCAAACAGATTATGATGAGTGATTGAACTGCCATCAGAAGGACTGAAACTTACATGTGTTCGGTAGTTATGCTTATTCGTGCTCTTACGAAATTACGGTTTTCAACCAATTAAGTTTTGTTTTAGATATTTGAAACCATTGTTTATTTGAATAGTCCTTGTAAGATTTTCATTTCGTTCCAACTTTCTACAATGGCATTTTAAAAATTAATCAGTCATTTTGTTTAACTCAGCAAATAATTTAGGAAGTGTATTGTCATAAACAACTTGATATTGCACCAGCAGAAATACCTTTTCCCCACTTAAGGAATATTTGTCTCAAAAATTCTGACTGACAAAGTACACTATTGGTGCTGTAGGGAATTTACCTCTGGGAACTACGTAATTTGATGCTTTAATGCGTTTCTAACGTATTAAGTCTTAAAGGACGAATTTTATCACAATTCAAAGTTAAATTTAGTCTATAATTATCGAATGCCGCGAAAGTATGTCTAATCAAGGTACTCTACTAGAACTCAGAGCTATATAAGAGCGTATGATGCAAACCAGTTGTGTCCATCAAGGGTACCCATTGCCTCCATTTTACTGAATTCCGTCGGAGATCTACAAATGAATATGCCCCTAATCGACTTTAACGGCCTGGAGATTGACGTTTTATTGGGGGGGGGGACAGACTTGTCTATATAATTCTTCTAGGTGAATACACTGGTAAGATAGATGTTTTGAACAGTTACAGCAGAAATCTTGGTCTGTTTGTCAGCCGATTCACTCTTATCAAATGTAATGGGATGCTGCATGTTTGGTCTGCACGGACTTCCAATAGATAGTTAGGGAGTGGAGTGGTTGAGGATTTCACTGTTTATATTTATGTGCCTTATTAAGTAAGGCGACTTGAACTGAAGCACTTCTGTGCAAATTTCTGCGTTGAGAACTCTGTCAGTCATATTTGTCGATACTGTTTCTTGGACGCTATTGGCTATACATCGGTTTTAGCACTTAGAGTGCATAAAGAACTGTATGCACGGATCCAAAAGCTTTCGCTAACTTACACCATCTCTGGCGTAGGCGTGACATCCGGCTATCAACCAAGGGACGTGTGTACTGCTCAGCAGTTCGCTCCGTCCTTCTCTATGGCTCTGAAACATGGCCAATACGAGTTGAAGACATGGAAAGGTTGACTGTTTTTGATTATAGATGTCTACGATCTCTTTCTCACGTTAGGTGGTATAATAAGGTAAGTAGTGTTGACGTTAGGCATAGTGTTGGGCAAAGAGGGAAAAACAATCGACGAGGCTATAAAGTTACATAGATTGAGATGTCTAGGTCACGTGCCGCGCATGCCTAATCATCGCCTCCCCGACGGGCATTACTAGCTGATATAGATGCAGGTTGGAAACGAGTAAGTGGTAGCCAAACAAAAAACATGGCATCAATTTATGAAATCCTTGACAGTTAAACTGAGTCAGGTAGGGAGATGCAGACTTCCGGGTTGGGGCCCTCGGGACTCTAAGAATCAATGACTGGAGACAATAGGTGACATGTCTCAAAATCGTTGTCAATGGCGCAGATGTATTCAGTCTCTGTAATCTTTCATTTTCCTTTCTACCATTACACATTCTGCTTTACTCTTATACTTGTCAAACTCTATTGATTCTCTTCACTCATCTTCTTGTTTACCTTTGTGTGCTATTTGGAATGTGGCAACTAGAACTGCTGCACTTCGGTGCCAAGTTCTATGTTGAATCCAGACAGACAGGTGCATTTTTTTTACGTTTTCTGTTCTTTAAACAGGTTTCGCTTGTTGTACAGGGGTTACTGAAAGAATTAAGCTCTGAATGTTGTGGGTAATCATTTAGGCATACTATAGGACAATGATATCAAGATGAAAGTTTTTGTAACGTTATTCGAATTTCGCGAAAATAGCGATCATATCACACAATTTCTGTTCAATATGTTAGTATTTATCACCTTCAAGTAAAAAGCTGGTCATATATGCGTACATGATTGTGTGGAATTTTAATATATTTTGAAGTCCTTGAGAAGCTGTGTTGGCAGTAACGCCAAAATTGAGGTTTTTAGTTTTACGTTTGAGAACTCAGATTTAGGCAGCACTTTAATTGTTAGAAATAATTTCATCTTTCCTGTTATCGTTTTTTTTCAATATTTTTGGCAGAAGCATAAATTTCTAATGAATTGCATTAAAATCTTAAACACAGGCTAATTACAGCGGCTGTAAACATGCGAATTGATTGGCCGGTCAACGTGGAACTATGCATTAAAGTGCTGCAGTTCAAGTTGCCATAATGTAGAGAGGACAGAAATGTATCACAATTATATGCAGATTGATATCATTTAATTTCACCTATACAATATTCATAACTGTTTTCTGTGCACCCAAGTATTCATTTGCATTTCATTTTTTATATTTCATTAAAACAGTATGTATAAATATTACTGCTTGCTGATAAGTAATAAGTAGTTAATGTTCCGTCTAAAGGCTTAGCAAAAATATTTTAGAAAAAAATCGTATAATTGGCTGAAAACTTTATTTTTCATAAGGAGTTAGAACATAATACTTGCCGTAGTAACTTTTATCCATAGTCTTGTAGATACATACATTAAGTGAATGTACCAAATTCATTATCCTTTTTTAATGGCTTTATCAATTTTACGGTGTACTGACCAGCATAAATGTGTATTTCTTATTTACACATAAAGTAATTAGTCTGCATTGTTTTTCTAAATTTTTCAGATCCATCTTTTATGATTCATCAGGAGGTAAACAAGCACTTCATCTCACATGAAAATGTACAGGAGATATCTTTTAAAAAACCGTTATTTTGACATTGTTACTTTCCTTTTTTTCCTTTTTATTTTTGTCATTTTAATTTCCTATTTAGTGTACATTAGTCAAGGCATAAGTTTAAATTATTTTGAACATCCTTTAGATGTTGACTTGTATATGATATATGAAAATGAGTTCAAGACTACCGTTAATCAAAGTTTCATTAAACCTATCAATCCTACTAGCTTTCGTACTATTCTCAGTCCAAAGTATTCCTGTAAATTACCTGATCAACCTAATATGTCACCTCAACTAGTCGTTTTTGTCAAATCAGCATTAACGCACTTTGAGTCACGCAACAGCATACGTAGATCATGGGGAAATCCAAACTGTTTTCTTCATTTTGGTGTACACACCAGAACTTTATTTGTTCTTGGTAGATCTGAATTTACTGGTTGGGAATATTCAAACATACAAGGTTTGGTGAATGAAGAAAGTTCGAAGTATGGTGATATTGTTCAGTTTGATTTTGTTGAAAGTTATCACAATGTCACGTATAAGCTTATAGCAACTTTAAATTTTGCTGTTAATGACTGTTCTTCTGCTCGATTCCTAGTACTGATTGACGATGACTTCATCATGCATCCACCCAATCTGCTTCAAACTATTTCTGAAGTTACTGAAACACATTATCCTACATATATAGCTGGGATGTATTACGTGTGCCCAAACCAGTAAGAATTCCATTCAGCAAATGGTTTGTTCCTTATTCTGATTACCCTTACAGTTTATATCCACCATTTCCTTCCGGTGGTACTATCCTCCTCAGCAAGCCTGTTGCACAACTTCTATCTGTTGGATTGAGGTATACCAAACTGCTCCCTTTTGAAGATGTCGTTATTGGTCTTGTATTGTATAAGTTGGGCATTAGTCCAGTACACTTAGATGGTGTTTTGTCAGTTCGTTTTTCAAATGGTCATATTGATAATCTTATTAGTATTCATGGATTTCGGGATCAATCTCTTTTCACATCTGCTTGGAATGAACTTGGTTTACAGAATATTTGTAAAGATTAATTTTTTAGTTGATGGATAATCCCTTTTGATTTTGTACTATCTATTTGTAAAAATTGACTTTTATACCAACTATAAAGATGTTTTTAGTGATTTTTTCCATTCACATTCGGATTTTATTTGTGATGAGTTATACAGTTTTTTTTAACCTGAAGCTGCAGTTGGCATAAACACTAGTAATCTCATTCATTAGGCTTCGGTCTGTCAGATAGCGGTACACAGATATATGTGTGCAATAATATAGTCAATCCTTGGGTAGCTTATACGCGGCGTAAAACGCAACATATCTTCATTCAACGGTCGTAATACTGATAGGAGAGATCAGTCGGTTTTATCCATATTTTATCTTCCTGACAACCTAAAGTTGTAAGTGTTATGAATAGCTCAGTTGTGATGTCTGTGATTGCTGCGTTCAGTGACAGTGGTTTGAATATGACCGGAAGCATTAACCCTGACAGTTTTACAGATACTCCTGGCTGACAAGTGCCAATAAGCATGAAACATAGATCCTGAGATTCCTCTCGATTGTCTCCAATCATCTAATATCAAGGATTATTAAAGTCATTTATGCTAGGACAGTGCACTATCAAGTGCTGTTTCAGAAAGTTGACTGATGTAAGGGATTAGAATGTATTCGAAAGGAAGTTCTCAATTCATGCCTCCGAATCGTTGATAACAGTCACTCAGCCGCATTAAAAATGGCTTACTGGCTTCTATGCTTGACATTCAACCAATGGGCTCTGGGTTCGAATACCAGTGTATATATTCCAGTCTGTAGAATTTGCTAGTATCATTATTTCTCACTCAGTAAGTGTGACTTATAATCTAGTATTTAAAAATCTGATTCTAGTAAGTGAATGGCTTCAGTCGAACATACTTACAGGTGAAATATTCTTACTTGAAGTTAACAGTAAACTGTCACAAGAAAATCAGTATAAGGCTGGGAAAATTGTTAATTTAGTATGGTCTCATGTGGCCTTTTAGAATCCTAACGTCATCTAAAACGGAAATCGTATTTAACTGCTTGGTTCCTCCATAAAATTTATTGATACTTTGTGGAATATTTTCATCACAAGAATAACTAGTTTCATAATAGCATTTAGGTCCTTTCCTTGTTGAAAATAGCATATCCTCCTAACTAGAGGGGATAAGCTTACCTGGTTAGTAGTAAAGTTTCTTGAGATCATTTTCCTCATTGTGAAATCTTGGGAGATGGATTGGACACTCGCTGAGGAGGCCGCTATGTGACATCGTGCGCGCGTCAGGCCATTGCTCGAGTGGAACCAGGCCGAAAGGGAAGCGGCGAGTGGGACGTCCAAGAGTGACATGGAGGAGGTCGTGTGAAGAGTTGAAACAGTATGGACTTACATGGATGCAGGTGAAAAGTACAGCAGAAGACAGAAGTGGCAAGTAAAGACGTGCAGTTGAAGCCCTATGCTCCACTAGGAATCCAAGGGAACAATAATAATATAATAATTGACTGTCTCAGTGACCGGACTTCTCTTAGATTCAATTGAAATAAAGATATGACTTGTCTTTAAATCAATATTCACATTAGTTTATAAATATTCAGACTGTAAAAGTTTCCAAAATTGATTTCTTTTCCGTTTAAATGAGATTAATTGGAGTACAGAGAAGGTCAGGCTAATGCTTAAAGAAGGCTTGTTACTAGTTACATTCAGAACAAAAGTATGTTACAGTTGGTCTGCGCACGTTTACGCTTACGTCTAAACGGACATAAAAAGTTCTTGGCAGTGAAGCAGTTACTTCGAGACTCGGAGTCCCTATTTAAGAAAGAAATAGCAAATCGAGTATCTGAGGTTGACAGCAGGACTCCTCCTGAAGAAGCCTGGCACAACATACATTTAGCTGTAAAAGCTTTTAATAACCTGAAACCTAAAGCTACTAAGAGCCAGTGGATTTCTACCGCCTCATCCAAATTGATTGACACATGAACACTGATTCCGGTGTGCTCCGAATATGATGAGGAGCGAAAGCTACTCAAACGCAAACTAACAATAAGCCTACGAAACGACCGTGAACAGTGGTGGGCAACAAAAGCGGAAGAGATCGAAATGGCATCGGCGATTGGTAATACCAGACAACTATCTAGACTTTATCAGGAAAACAGGTGGTAAAAGGCAAATGATAAGTAAAACAATCTCTGGGAAAAATGGCACCTCTCAGGATAGACGACTGGAACATTGGAAAGAACATTTTGAGGAGCAATTCAAAAGGCCTAAAGCTATGCTCAACTTACCGAACATCCAACACGTCCCTGAATGGGATAGAGACACAGGTCCTCCGTCCCTAATTGAGGTTACTAAAGCTGTCACTAGTCTGAAACTAGGCAAAGTAGCAGGATCTGATGGAATGAATCCAGAGGTGTTTAAGGATGGTGGAGACAGTTTACTCTCTGCGTTAATTGAGGTACTAGGCAGCGTCTGGGAATCAGAGGAAGTCCCGTCGGGTTGGTGTAAGTCATTGACTATTCCGATATACAAGAAGGGAGACGAGTCTTCCTGTGATAATCACAGGGGGATTAGCTTGGCTAAAGTGGTATCTAAAGTTCTAGGCTCATTAATAATTCTTAGACCCAGCGGTTCACGGGAGACACAAACACGAGAGAGTCAGGCAGGTTTTAAACCAGGAAGAGGGTGTATTGATCATATCTTCACCCTTCGACCGATTCTGGAACATTGACACACTCACTGGCGTCCAACAATCATTATATTTCTAGACCTAAAGGTGGAACGTGATTCTGTCGACCGAGAGATACTCTGGCTATGTTCGGCTGTGAAACCAGTGCCGAGAAAATACATTGCACTGGTCAAAGCACTCACTCTACTCGAACTCATGCAGTCAGCCAGGGGAGAGCCCATAGCGAGGTTTCATCTGAAGTGGTGTCCGTCAGGGAAGCCCACTATCTCCATTTCTATTCAATTTCATCGTAAATGTATTAATAGATTTAACCCTAACTGACTCCAGCGACTCAGGGATTGACTTGCTACCAGGAAATAATCTTGTTTACTTAGAATATGCATATTATATCGTCCTGTCTCCTAGGTGAAGACGCCGAAAAAATGCAGAGTCTTCTGAATACCTTGAGCTGCAATCTGCGAATGCTTGGTATGCAATTCGCTCCCGCCGAATGTAAAATGATGTTACAGGACTGGACTACATTGACTCCTAGATTAGAAATAGGGAGTGAAGTGGTAGAGCACGTTGACTTCACTTATTTAGGAAGTTGCATCAGCCAACACCAGTGGGTTGATCGCTGACGAAATTTCAGCACGAATACAAAGGGCTCGTTTCGCATATGCCAGTTTACTCTGTCTCTGGAGTAGACGTGATATCCGGGTATCGACCAAAGGGCGGGTGTACTGCTTAGCAGTCCGCTACGTCCTCCTTTATGGCTGTGAGACCTGACCATTGAGGGTGGAAGACATGAAAATATTAGCTGTCTTTGATCATAGGTGTCTGTGCTTTATCTCCCGTGTGAAGTGGCAAAATAGGGTGAGCAATATTGAGGTTACGAGATTTTGACACAGCTATGAAAACAAAACACATAGTCCAGCGAAGAGTTTCTTTTCGGCTAATTCATTTTCATAGCTGTACAATCGCAAATATATTTGGGCTATTTTATATGTATGTGTACATTAAGCTTGTCAACCAAAAATACAATTGGTTACGGTTATTTTAACTTAACAGGTGAGATTTAGTAAGTTTTGGGTGGAGTTGCGTAATACAAAAACAGTTAAGAAAAAAGGGGGCTAATGAAACTAGGGTAGTAACAAAAGTGATGAGTTGTTAAAAAGGAGTTATGTAATAATATGAATAGTTTGATGATTTAGTTGTATTCAGGATACATATAGGAACAAAGTAGAGAATACGAGATTACGTAAGAGTTCTAAATGAATACAAGAATTATAAGCAATTAAAGAAACAGGCAAACAAACAAAATTAAGTCATCAAAAACAAAAAATTAAATGAAATCAAAAAAGTTGTTACCATGATAGTAGAAGTGGTTGGTTAATTCTCTTTTGTATGCACAGCTCCGATTTTTCTACTTGAATGGCCAGAGCTTCAGCAATACAAAGAAGACGAAACCATATTGCCTTTGGTAGTTTATTCTTGACTCTGTAGATTACTTTGAAGCAGGAGGCGTTTGTTGAAATGGAATGATCAGTGTTAACCAGGTGTTCAATTATCTCACTCCTTATAGCACCACTATTACCTTGTCGCAACCATGCTGGATAGTGTTCTTGAATCCTCTTGGATAGGATGCGCGTCGAATGACCGATGTACCTGGCTATACATCAGCAGGTGAACTGATATATGCACATAGAAGTGGTCAGATGCAGGATCTTGTCCTTAATTGATATAAGTATAAAACTTGGGCACTGTGGTAGAGTATAATTCCATATAACTGTAAACACTGCGATTTATCAAAATAAAATCTTATCTATAATGAATCTTGTCCTTAAGGCTTCTACAGATCAGTGGGCGACTGAAGAACACTATTCTTAGCGTTTCTGCAAAGAATGTTCTTCTCAGAGATGATGCTATCCCCCTCTTGAGAATATCGCTTGTTAAATCTCCCTTGAAATCCAAGACCATTTAGAGTTTCCTTTTCGGCGCAAGTGAAGTTTCATTTCTCCAAATTCTTGGTGAATATTCATTTCGGATGAAGATTTCTCTCAAAAGATTTAATTTTGTTTCTAGAACGTCGGGAGTAGAGAAACTTATTTTCAAACTATTAAATATTTCCATTATTAAAACAAGACATAAGCGAACAATGCTGTTTTCAATTAAATCTTCAGGCTTTACTCTAATGCATAGTGCTTTATAACACAAACATCCTTAACCAATGACAGTGGATTTCTGGATTTAAAAAAAGTGATACACCTAAATATGTCAGTAATAACGGCAATTATTATAACAGCAGTGATAATAACAATTATAAAGGTAATAGTAACAAAAGTACAAGCAGGTGGCGTTAAGAATAATAAAGATAGTATGTTAATACAAACATCGCATCCCATATATTCTAAGTAAATATTCGTAAGTTACATCTCATGCCCAACGACACTAGGGTTATTTTAGAATAGAGATTTTGGAAGTGGCAAATGGCATTTGTTTACCATCGTTCATTTTGTTTGTATAACTGACCAGATGCTATAACAACTGGAGAAATGGTGGCCCGATATAGAAGTTTCGAAATCTGGTGTCCAAAATGATGTACTGTGTAGATTCCAATCAACACTGATGTGAAGCACCTACGAATTTGATGTACCCACTAATAGATGATTAATTGGATGGTATCTAAGTGCTTAAAGTCACAGCAGGATTCACGCCACGCTTAAATGTAAAACGACTAGCAAAATTCCATCTTTTCTTATAGTACATCAAATGCTAGAAGGGTTAAATATCCTCAGAAAACATACATTGTCTAAATAAATAATTGCCAAGCCAGCTGTACTGTATGTTACAATGTTATGTAGGGTGGTTCTGTTTTTCGAACCCCCATCCCCACAGTATGCTTGCCAGCTATATTTACATGGTTGACAACAGCGTGTGTAGTTCATGTGAAACTACAGATGGTACTCCTATCGTTAATATTTCTCTTAAGCTGGTTAACTGTAGACAAAAAAAACAGAAAGCAAAGCTATGAAGTGATTCACCTGCTTGATAAAATACAAGAAGGTTTGTTAAAATCATAATAGTGCCTAAATTATGTAAATTAGATAGGAGAATAGATTTCACAGAAATCGGCTTGTATTTATTGTTGAACTTCAAATCTCTATGTTCATCAAGTTATGGTTTGTAGGGATTTGATTGGTTACAGGATTTCATCATGAGCTGACATTGGTTAAAGAACCATTGGAAAACCTGGGAGTACTGGACAGCTGTTTCGTCAGCCTAGTTTGGGACTCTTCAGGAGTACGCACCCACCGGGATTCTAACGCAGGACCTTCTGGTTACGAGGCGAGCTCGTATACCATTAAGCCACTGGGACCCGACCCAATGGTCAGCCCATGAATTCTAACTTCTGCCAATTCACGACATAGCGCGACCGCTAGCCAATGTCTTCGGCGAGTATTTGTCTTCACACCCGACCAGCTGCATCCTACTGGTCACGACTTCTCACTAGAACCCTAGGTAACCCCTCTATGTTCATCACTGAGTAATGAATGTTAATTTTTAGGTAGTATGGAACACAGATTGATTTACGATATTGTTTTGAATGACGGCTTTACCGGTGTGCTTAATACCAGTTATAAATTCACTTACGCCTTGTTTGTTTATAACCAAGAAATAAAAATTGTTTGACTACATATTTGGGCGGTATGATTTTCGTTACTTGTGTGCATCAGAGTATTTAAAAGTTATTAAAAGGAGTAATAAAGAACACAACTTTTGCTTGATGTATTTTGCACCATTAGACTTAAAGGCAGCAAGGAAGAAATGAGCTCTGTCTATCATTATCTGCTATATACTCTTTGGTCATCTGTATTTTACAGTGTGCAAAGCGTCTCACTTCAAGGCAATACTGTTCTTACAGCTGTTGTTCATTGAAGTAAACAGTGTGTTTGTTATGCGTAAACCAACAACTGTTTGAGGTAGATTCACCATGGGTAATCAATAGAGTATTGAATAAATCTTAAGAATTGTTATTCACATAAATTATGAAAATCTATGACAAATGGTATTGACTAGTCGGTTTGAACTAACCAACTAATATCTTTGTTGTCCATTTAGGTGTGTAATGCGATATTCTGAATAGTTTTTTTCAACTTTTTTTCAGTTAAATTTCAACGCATATAATATTGGTAAAAGATATTGTATTATTAATAAAATAGTATCAATATTACAGTTGTATTCACTTTTCTATTTCTCTTATTAACCACACCCTGTTAAATGTATCCATCTTTATAATCAGATTTCATAGTTCTCAGGCATGCAATTGTATGTAATATTGTCATAAGAGTCAAAGTATTTAAAGACTTTAGGAATTAAGACGTAAGTATTTTAAGTTAATGTAGCTTTAAATTTATTAGTGTGGTTATAGCGTTTTTATTTTCATCTAATATGAATGTACAAACTGTACTGTCGAATTAGGTAAAAATAAACCCTGTAGTAAGTGAACCTGTACTAGATTACATTTCAGTTAGACTTCATTGCTTTCCATCTCATGTCTATGACTGAGGTCAACATTAGCTAAATTTTACGTCTTGTAAAATACACATCTCACAATTGAAATGGTAAAACTAATATAACTCTGACTCTGGGTTAACGAACGGTTATTTCTGCCTCACTTAATTATACGTACTGTGAGAGGAAATTCCAAGAGTTTATTTTGGCTACTCATGAGTAATGTAATTCAGTACATATACTTCAAAATAGTAGTTCTTTCCATAGATTTATACCAGGTGAGGGGAGAAATGGACTCCAGTAAATAGTAAGAGACCCCATTTCGGTTGATAGGATGGTAAGGAACTATATTTTTATTGATTTTACTAACAAATGGTTTGATACCCCTTAACTAAAGAGACATATGACTTGGTTTAGTAGAATTTATTCTTTTAGATGAACAACACCCACGCTAATCAGTTAAAGCTAAGGTGATTGAAATATTTTTTGTACAGTATGCACCACTAACAAAACTGAGTTGAGAGTAGGCGAATAGAAATTACCCGCATAGTTTCGATTAATACGAAGAAGATTTTAAATAGTTTGAGTAATTTATCTTCAGTCACGACAACAAAGTCTAGCAACGTCCATCCAATGATGACAAAGAACCCAAGTTGTCATTCAATGTCGAATACACGTAACTTTAGCTTAAAATAAAGAAATGAAGTGAAGTTTAGTGTTGGATGTGAAAAATCTGCTACTACACAGACTTGGCTTTAAACTTCATCAGAACGAACTAGCCATTACGAGGTAACCAACATCGATGAAGTAGGCATTGCTTATTCATATGAACTGTGATCAAGATTTGACCGAATAGTTACAAAATAATTGGACTCTGAGTGAGAAGTAGAAATATGTAAAGAATTATATTTGTAAAATCTCGGCGAAATTGAAATGAGTAATTCCAACGTTTCGTTTGGCGAACTGGTCTGAAATTCTTCAGGGAAATTAATTAAAATTAACATAACAGAGGTTTATATATAAAAGGGATGTCTCTTAGTTTTCAGATGTCAGCTAAGTCAAGTTTGCAATCTAACTACACTCTTATGGCCAGGAAACGTCAGCCTTGGACTTCCCGCCTACAGATGCCTGATATCGAATGCAAAATTACAACGCACGACAATGTTGAACAAAACAGTGACGTGGATACGTAGACAAATCTTTGGACTTTGAACAACACCATGAAATCGGAAGCGTCATCTTTTTCCATCTTCACATGTCTTTTACACTATTCACATGCACGTAGTAATCACTGATTTAACTGACTCACCTATAAAATTAGTATTTTGGGCAGTCAGATTAGTTATAGGAATTGGTTGCTAAATGAACTATCCATATAGCGTTTTGTACTTGTTCGAAAGTACATAATAATATTATGCGTGACTTCTGAAACGGTTTCAAATTTACCAGTAGAGTTTAAATATTTCAGGCGTTTGTGAAAAAAACTGTTTTCATAATATTCCCTAAAGATTACATTTAACATAGCAAAATATCTGAATTCTGTTTGGTTTACAATAGCATGTTTGTTTTTATTTGAAGGTTATGAAATGAACTTTTTTGTATCCCATTTGACTAATGCATTTTTCTTGAGAATTAAACTTCGATATTTTTTTTTGATTTACAGCTTGATTCCACACCGCATTTTTTTTTGGTGCAAGTATGGAATTTTCAGCATGGATATCGGCAGCCCAAATTTTGCAGGCCGACCATAGATATCAGGGGATCGAACCTCCATATCCATATCCATTGCTTCAAAGTATAATCCTCTATGCTATCGAGTTATAGTCACTATGAATGCTCAATAATGATTGACTTTAAGGATTTTTTAATATTCTTAGTAGCAGTTAGCATTGGAATTGTTTTCTTCCATTGAAAACATTTCAGGTGGTGAATGTATGTAGATCAGTGTTTACTTAGACGCAGATAGGTATTGACAATAAAGGTACAGCTGTCCATTGATTGAACACTAGTTAGTAAGTAGTGTGATGTGTGTCTAGTAAATTTGTTTGGTGCAAACTGAATTTTTTCAGTCAAGTTTGCAATTTGTCCACTATTGTAGGTGACTGACCATCACGGTGCACTTTGAGTTGTTGTTGTTGTTGTTATTGGAGGAGGTTGGAGGTAATCGGCATGAAGTCTATTGTTTATCTCTTAATAACGACCTGATCTATGCTGCAAAGCAGAACAAAATAAAGTCAATAAGTATAAACTTCCGAAGAGAGAGAGAGAGAAGAGAAGTCAGAGTTTTATTCGAGTTACTTACTTCAAACGACTAATCTATTGAATTATTTTAAGAACTAAAAAATTCACCAGTGCTTATGTGATTATGAAATAAGAGAGAATATCGATAAATCGAAATATTCGTAATACGGTTAAGTGATGACTATCTCAAATAGCATATTTTGGTAAGTCTTTTGTGCGCTGTGGGTTAAAAAATAAAAATGCTAGATGTATGCTGTTTTTTTTCAATGATCTACAATCCAAGTAAAAGTTCTATAAGTGACCGAATTTCAACATATGATTTCGGACAAAAGTGCAGCAGGTCAATACTATAAGAATAGAACTTATTTACTGTGGTATAGTATAATTCCACTGTGGATAAAATTTCTTTTGATAAAGTCTCACAGTATTATACAGTAATATTTACTGACAATTTTTCGAGTGCAGTTTATTGCTCATAATCATATCAAGTCACTCAAACAACTTTCTAACTTCGTTTATATATTCCACTATTTCTTATCTCTTGATATGATTGGTAGTAATATTCTCCATATTTCTGGCATGAGTGGTGAATTATTCCTATTGGGTGTAGACTCGATGAACAAGGATTCATTAATCAACCTCTCCCTCTCTCCACCTATCTATATTACTTCTTAGAACTTTAACCCCTTCCAACCCTATTATATGTGTTAAATAACTATCCCGTAAAATTCATTTGGAAGAACAAAAAGGGTCAAAAGCTAAATAAAAACAACGGTGAAACTAATACTGATAACATAAATAAGAGAGATTATATGGGATCAATAGTTTTACAATATAAGGAGGGGACATCTGAAACCTTATGTAGGATTCTTAATAAAGCAGTAACTAGGGTGGCATTTGAACCTACAAACTCACTTCCAGAAAAGTTCTGTAGGTTAAAGGACCCTGTTGACTCAATTAAACAAAATAATATAATTCACAAAATGCCTTGCAATGACTGTGAGGTCAGCTACATAGGTTAAACTATTATTCTATGGTTCTTCATATATTTTTGAATAAATTCTGGTGGGTAGTTATTCACTAGTAATGTTTCCTCTATTTGTTTGATTTCATTATTTAAATCTTCTAGCTTACTAGTTAAGCTGTTGGCCCAATTATACAGACATTTAATTGAACCTATCTTTGCAGATTCTGGATGGGATGAATTAAAGTCTAAGTGTTTATTAGAGTATCCCGGTTTCCTATAAATGCTAGTATGTAACCCACCATCCTGTTTTCATTTATTCTACAGTCTAGTAATATATGAATAACCATAATCCTTGAATCACTGCCTTCGCTCAATACTCAAGATCAGATGGCCGGCTAGAAAAGAACAGCAACAGGGATCTCTGGCAATGAGCGAACCAACCCAGTAGGAACCAACTGTGCAACAGATAGGCAGAAAGAAATGGAGATGGATTGGCCATACGCTGAGGAAACCATCAAGTGACATCACTAGACAAGCCATTGCTCGAGTGGAACCCGAAAGGGAAGCGACTAGTTGGCCGTCAGTGCAAGGGTGACTTGGAGGAAGTGATGTGAAGAGGAGATGAAAGCATGTAGGCAGATCTGGAGACAGGTGAAAACTTTAGCAGAGAACCGAACCCAATGGAGACGCACTGCTGAAGCCCTATGTTCCTGTAGGAATTACAGGAAATAATAATAGAAAAACTAAGAATAGCAATAAAAGTGAGTTCAAAGCCTCTGTAGTACTGCCTTATAAAGAAGGAACGTCAGAAGCCTTACGTAAGATTCTCAATGAGGCTGGAAATAAAGTGTCACTTAAACCAACCAACTCTCGCATTGATAAATTCTGTCGGCTTAAGGATTCAACAGATCCAATTAAGAAAAATAATGTAATTTGCCAAATACTATGTAATGACTGTGAGGTCAATTACATAGGCCAAACTAGAAGATCAGTGTTAACTAGATTATTGGAAAACAAAAATTTATCTCGACCTAGAATAATTGACCCCACTAAGTTAAATAACCTAGAAAAAGGTCAGCCATTGCACTGTATTCACTTGCATATAATCATATAAGTAAGGTCGGGACAGAGTGAGAGTATTAAAAAGTAATGTAGTTAGGTGGAGAGAGAGGTTATTCACTGAGGCTTTGTTTATCGACTCAACACTGCACACTTGCAATCGGTATGACACAATGTCTATACCGGAGATGTGGACAGAGGCAACAAACAACAAAGAGAAGCTAGAGTGACAGAAAGAGAGAGAAAAAATACATATCACAGATTGTGAGACTGTGTGACCTTGATTATGAGCAGTAATTTATGCTCGAAACGTTATCCAATTATTAACACTGCATCGCTTTGTGATATTTAAAATAAACTTTTCTAACATGGAATCACATTCTACCACAGTGCCCAAGTTCTATACCCTGCATTGATAAGAATATTACTACCAACTAAATCAAGAGATGAGAAGTAGTGGAATTTGTAAACGAAGTTAGAAAGCTGTGTGAGTGACTTGATATGATTATGAGCAATAAACTGCACTCGAAAAATTGTCAGTAAATATTACTGTATAATACTGTGAGACTTTATCAAGATAAATTTTCATTCAGGCATTTATAAATCACAAAATAATTGAGCAAAGAATATTCTTTTCGATAAATTCCTCTTCTGGCTCTACAATTATATATATATATATATATGTTTATATACATAGAATATTCTAGAATAGTAAGTAGTCAACAACAATATTAGTGTTTCTTAAATAATATCCATTTGTAAAGTAAGGTCAATGCAATTACAGTTCATTAAAGATGCTTGAATTAGAATAATAATAAAGATATAGTAGCGAATAGAATATCAGCTAAAATTAGGAAAATTGCACAAAAATTGAGGATCATTCAAACCTAGATGGCCAAGGTAAGGATAATGTCTGAACTGGCTTCTTTTGGACACACAAATTAGGCTTATTAATATGGATCCCAACAGCCTCAGCAATATTTAGTAATCGAACTCTTAAGGCGAAATTGAGATTTGTTGGTATTAGGTAAATGACTCTGAAAGCCTGGTTAACATCAATCTTGTGTTCTGTATCAACAATATGAGATAGAATAGCGCTACGAGTAGATTTTGTTTGTCCTTTACTTAACCATCCACGCAGTTTGACGTTCGGAAATTAGACGAGAAACCCGCCTAATTGTACGGCTTATGTAACTAGCTCCACAGGAGCAGTTAAATCGGTAGATGCAAATGGAAGAGGCGAAATTAGGCAGTTTATCTTTTACTCCCGAAAGCAAACCAGGAGTGGTTTTGTAGACAGCGTAATTTAGAGGCACTGAATGCTCTTTTTACCGCAATTCTAAGGCTCTGTGTTGGTATCTCACTTACGTTGTCCCCAAAGAACTCCACTCCTGGCGTAGCGCTATTCTATCTCATATTGTTGATACAGAACACAAGATTGATGTTAACCAGGCTTTCAGAGTCATTTACCTAATACCAACAAATCTCAATTTCGCCTTAAGAGTTCGATTACTAAATATTGCTGAGGCTGTTGGGATCCATATTAATAAGCCTAATTTGTGCGTCCAAAAGAAGCCAGTTCAGACATTATCCTTACCTTGGCCATCTAGGTTTGAATGATCCTCAATTTTTGTGCAATTTTCCTAATTTTAGCTGATATTCTATTCGCTACTATATCTTTATTATTATTCTAATTCAAGCATCTTTAATGAACTGTAATTGCATTGACCTTACTTTACAAATGGATATTATTTAAGAAACACTAATATTGTTGTTGACTACTTACTATTCTAGAATATTCTATGTATATAAACATATATATATATATATATAATTGTAGAGCCAGAAGAGGAATTTATCGAAAAGAATATTCTTTGCTCAATTATTTTGTATTTTATAAAGTAAATTTTTTTTCCAGAATGCGGCAGTTCAACTTGCCATACTCCATGTACAGAAAAGAAAGGGAGAAAAGGACATTTCATAACTTAGATGACATATACGTAGAAATTGGAAGAAATTATCCAAGAAACACTAACAATCAAATTAAGATTGACATCAATTTTGTAGAAGGAGAGTATGTCTAAGCCAGGTGAAGAAGTATCTGGAATTTAGAAACAAAAGTATACAGAAATTCAACTCATACAATTCAAATACTCAGTTACAATAACACACAAATGAAGCTTTATGGAAACATTTTGATAATAATATAATCACTTTATTCCAAACAATAACAATTGGATTTTTAGAGTTATTTAAAATAGCCAGGACAGATTGTAGCACTTCTATCCTGAGGAGAATATAAGGTAACATGTTATGGATATCTTCCAGAAAAATGAAAATCAAAGAAACGTTATCAAAAGATGTGTACCCTTAATCAGTTCAACAAATGGAAATCATCTGAAAGAATAAGGAAATTAGTCTTACCTTATATGATGCATATTTCTTAAATCACTGATGGAATACAGAAATCCTTTTGGAATAAGTGTGTGTGGGTGTATTATTATCCCCTTGGGTTTCGAATGGAACAGAGGACTTCGGTAACACATCTCTACCTTGTTCTATTTGGTGCTGTCCTCTACAGCTACGTCCACGATTGCCTACAATCTCTCATCTCCTCTTCGCACGATCTCCTCCATATCACCCTCGGATGACCACCTTCTGGGTATCAGATACCTATGAAAATTTGGATGTTCATTCTTTTCACACATCATGTAATAGTGTTTTGTGCAAACAAAAAATATTCAGGTAATTTTTACTTTTCATCGTGAGTTGCTATTGGTTAGAGAACCATTGGAAAACCTGGGAGTGCTGGACAGCTGTTTCGTCCTAGTTTGAGGCTCTTCATCGGTACGCACCCGCTGGGTAAGATGAAGAGTACCAAACTAGGACGAAACAGCTGTCCAGTACTCCCAGGTTTTCCAGTGGTTCTCTAACCAATGTCAGCTCATGATTAAATCCTGTAACCAATCAAATCCCTACAAACCAACACTTGAATTTTTACTTTTGTTAATTTAAATCGTATTTCATAAAATTTTTCATTAGCTATGAATATAACAGAATGCAATACTGGAAACACCTTTACAAATCTTAACAGTACTATTATAAACATATCAAGGCTAACTAATATATCTCAAATTTAAAACTAGCTTATCTTCAGACTTACTTTAGGTACTTGAAATTAAATGATTCAGCAGTTTTAGTGTCATACGGTGTGTTAGTTATGTAATGATACCAGGTATATAATGATGTCACATCTCACTGTGTTTACCGGTATAGATCTACGTGTATTCCCACATACCTGGGGAAGCTCCGTCAGTCTCTGTGGATTTTGGCCAAAGAACAAACTATTAAGTGGTAGCAGGAGCGAATCGATTTACCTAACTCAAACAACCCTACAAATAAATGTTCAACATCATCTGTACCACAGCAAATAACACAGACGGGTCATAAATCTGATTTTAAAACTTCTCCCGAATCTATATGTAAATAAGTATGGGTCAAAAATTTAAATTTGTTAAAAATCTAGCCACTGACACACTTAAATCTATTTTATGTGTTTAAAAATTCGGAAGAACTCTACTTTGACGTAGATACTTGTACTGAGGTCCAGGGTTAGAATTTGATTCGATGTAATTACTATTATTAATAATAATAACGATTATAATTGTTATAATAAAGTGTTGGTTTGTGGGTTTATTTTTTTTCAAGATTTCATTATGAACCATTAGATTGGGTCCCATCGGGTTAATAGTCTGCGTGCTCGTCTTGTAACCGCAGGGTCCTATGTTCGAATAACTTCAGGTGTATACTGATGATAAGTCCCGAACTAGGACAAAGCAGTTGTGCAGTACTCCTCTAACCAATATTATTGTAATCGTTC
Source organism: Trichobilharzia regenti (assembly GCA_944472135.2). Taxonomy (NCBI): domain Eukaryota; kingdom Metazoa; phylum Platyhelminthes; class Trematoda; order Strigeidida; family Schistosomatidae; genus Trichobilharzia; species Trichobilharzia regenti. The sequence continues at coordinate 113,855,761 of OX235262.1, read as the reverse complement.
ATAAATGAACTCAATGAGATCATTATCCTGAACATTTGTACAAGTGTGCACCTGGAAATAGATTTCAACTGAATAAACAATTATTGAGTAGATCTGCATTAAGTCAGATATACCGATTTTAAAAATTATTTATTATTACAATAAGTTTGCCTTGGTAGTTCACTTTTAAAATAAGACATATTTACTGTCATTATATTTACAGCCTTTTTTATCTTATCTATTTTCTGTGAATCTGATCCTTCAATTAACATTCTGATATTTATTGATTCAACATTGACCTTTTATACTCTGTGAACTTCTATATAAATTTGTATAACAAGTACGTGTGAAACTGATTTATTTGAAATATGTCATATAAATACATTATAAGTGTGATACATCTTATATATTCTTATTGTTTTGTCGAGATTTATAGAGTGAACTAATCATTTTAAACTGTAAAAATAATATGTACACTTAAATATGAAATTCTATGGCGGGAAATCTGTTGAAAATTTGAAATGATTTGTTGTACACGATTGACTATTTAGATTAGATAAACTTTCTATGATAATTTGATACTTATATAAGCTTATAGGCAGCTTCGATGTTTTGTAAACTTTCCCCTTTTGTTATCTTTATGATGTGAATGATAGTGAAAAACATATATTATCGATTAGTAATATGATTATATTGTAAACATGTAATGAAAAGTAATCTATAAATGAATACATTTGATTTGTATACGAAATTTGTTTATATTCAACGAAATCTCTGTATTTACCTGAGTATGATTGTACAATTAAAAAAAAATTGATTCATAAATAACCAGAGACTCACTGACTCTCTCTAGCTGTCATCCTTCATTTATATTGACATTCCTTTATAAGGATGTGAGTGCGATTTGTATTTCTGATTTATATAAAGTGTAACCACTGGAAGATAATTTCAATTGCTTGTCATTTTGACTAGTGTAACTGAACTGTGAAATGAACTTAATTTTCAAAGTAGAACTCTGCGCAGAAGTGCGGAATCTCAAATTATCATACCTCTTAAAAGGTCACATAAAAGTAATGAAAACAAAAGCAGTAAAACTGCAATAAACCTACTACATTAAGAAACTCAGACTAACTGGAATCACTCAACCTCTGCTTTCACAATTTGTCAACTCTCGTATCCTACCTATTCTACTTTACTGCTCCCCATTAGTCTTTCCTGGGTTACTGAAAAAGGACTATACCATCCTGAGAAGGATGTTGAAGGTAGTTAGTAGGACTAGCGGTGTAAAACTCAGTCAACTCGTCACTACATTAGTAGATAAGCATCTGAATACGTGCGAAAAATGGACAAAAACCATACTCTCCGACCCCCAACATCCCCCCTATTCCCAACTCTCTCCTTGCATCTCATCAGGTAGAACCAGAAATCAGTACAAAATAAAATATACTCGTACAACCAAGTATAGAAACTCAACGATACCATATTCGGCCCGTGTTCTAAGTGACAGAGACAATGTTAAGCGCGAAACCTATGACTTGCTTTGTTGTTAATAACATAATTTTGGCCCTTTTTATTTCTCCCTTATACTCTCTTATTTGTACTCGATAGTGAACAACCTTCTTAAACACACTTAACTACTGAAAATTATTATCATTGGCTTACTTTTTTTATTCTTTATTCTATTCCTTCTTTTGTGTATCTACTGGTCCCGACTATATTATCACTATGAGTATTACAAAACTGTCCTGTCAATAACCATCATGTAATATTAGTTTTGTGATTGTCTTTTTTTGTTCGGCAATATTAAACTGACAATCTTGGTTGTGAACGCCGTTATCACCATCCTAAAGTCTTTGTATTATGCATGATTACTCACACTACCACAACAAACACCGCATTAGTGCTGACAATAAAAAAACCTGAAATTTTTGTTTTATGATTGTTTAGTGTAGTTCAATCCAATTAACTGATCATCTTGGCTATAAACATTCTTAAGTCCAAGAGATAGTTAAACAGGAAGTCATTATGAAATAAGGAACTGTATTCTCCACGTGTGAATCATTAAATTTACAGAAAGTCGACACTCTTATATGTCTGAGACTGGGATTTTAACTACTGATGTTGTGATAGATGAAAAACAAACAGTGATACATCCTACGTATACATGACAGTTGGACATTAGGCATGGTTATTTCAGTGAAACGATGGCATGGTTACCAGTCGGGTATCGTTTGCAAGCTGGTGTAAAGCAGCAGACTAGTAATCCATAGGCCACTGGTCTGAATCATGCATCAACCCAGATTCCCATTTCACCTTCAGTCATATTCTACCAGGATTATCTCGGTCTCACCATCACTTTCATGAGTTCCTTCAAGGTTGCAGATATGCCTTGTTGACGTGTGCCTAACTGGCACGAAACCTAGGCTCAAGGCTTCCGGCCGATTGCATTAAACGATCTAATATCATAAAATCAATGTACTCCGTGATGCCGAGCTACCCAGAATGGTGGCCACATTGCAAACCTGACTGATAGAATTCAGTCTGTACCAAAGAAAGGACAAGGCACATCACACTAGTTACTAGTGTCCATTCAATATAAAATATTGTCATTTATTATGCATAAATATTGGTTTTGAGAGTATCCTGTTATAGTTATGCCAACTTAATTGTAGGTAATCTGAGTGCCATATTCACTGTTAGCTTTTATTTATTCGGTCAGTTGTTTTATTTCACGAAAATATGGTGATGTTGACACAGTAATCATTCATAAACTTTACAATAAGAACTTTCTAATGACACACATAACATGTATACATATTTCCATCTGACCATATGGCTTCCATATTCTAGAGCTGGTGCCTTACAAAGTATAAAGTTGTCATTTCACTTATCAAATAAAGAAAACCTCAAATGAACTTCAGCCTACTGTGATGAATGCCACACAGAGATTGTAGTGGAGCAGGTGTTACAATTTCATAAATAGTCTTATTACGAATTGATACAGGTTTGAGGTGTCACTATCTTCCAACAGCTACACAGTCTATAGTAATCTGCTTTTAAAGTAAACAGCTGCGTATACTCACATTTATAGGAAAAATCCGTCGGACCAATACTAATAATGAGAGGTAAAGGAAGGCAACTGTGATTATCGTTCGTAATGATGTAAAACTATCTGATTCACTAAATCATATTCGTTGAAACAACGCCATGTTTAAGGTAGTCTAGAGAGGTTTTTAATTGTAAAAATGTCCACTTGAGATGTATATCGATCAGTTTAGTGGTCACATCGGACATCGGTTTGATAGATTTTGATTAATACAAAAACAGAAAACTAGATTCATTACAATTATTCATGTAATTTTTTTTACATTGCTTACATTTTGTAACCTATCTAGTTTTTAGATTATATTAATCTGTTTGAGGTTGTTTTATCTAACATCTGTCAGGAATTCGGACACTGTGAGATTATGTGATTCCCCACATTAGTTGCTTTACTAGACGAACCACACAGTCGTATAATTACATGCATTAAATTGTGTTTGAAACATCATCCGGTATATAACCTTGTTTCATTGCATTGTCTATATAATAAACAAACAAATATAGAATTTCAATGTGGATTTCGTCACAAACCAACGTCAGTCAAATGGAAGTTGAAGACCAGGGAGCATCGGACAGTTGTTTCGTCCGGGTTTAGTACTCTTCACCTATACATATTAACGCCATCACTACGGATCCAGTCAGGGACCTTCAAGTTAAGAGGCCATGCTGGCTTATTTGGGCCGAAATTCAGTTACCTATGAACTTTAACCTTATCAGTTTGTGATATAGCGCTACTGCCAACCGACGCCACCGATGATCATAGCAACAGGTTCTTCGTCTGCATATTGCAGAACCCCATTCTCCTACAATTAGGCGAAATCATCTCAAGTAGGAATAAACTAGGCACACTGGTCATGGGGAATGTTTTGTTTGTAAAGCTGAAATCAAAAACAATGTTGCTTTGAGTCTTGCTTCTAACAGCCCTGAATGCCTTTATTAAGAATCGTCTACTTTTCGTATTATTACTATCTACTCTACAGAATGATTTTATTTTAACAGATTTTCTTGTAACACAGGAGTCAGACAAGGGTGGTTATTATCACCAATGGTATTCCTAGTTGTGGTGGACTGACTGGGTTATGCATCAGAAAGTTGGCAACGAGAGGACAGGGATATCCTGGACCGACGTGAAGAACCTAGTAGACCTGGATTTCGCGCGTGGATGATTTATGCTTGATGTCACACAAAAACGAAGACTTACAAGCGAAATCCGGAAAACTGGTCGGAGAAGCAGCAAAGACAGGACTCCAAGTGAACATAGACAAGACGGAGATGATGAAAATAACCAACCAACCAACCAACAACAACAGCAGCAACATCCAGCGCCAATCACCATCAACAGGAGGGATTGGAAAGAGGTTACTTCATTCACTCACTTATCTAGCATTGAGCATTGTCTCAACTACAGGCGGTCGAAACGGACGAGGATGTCAAATCGAGCGAGAATTGGGAAGGCGAGAAACACATTCATCAACCTGAAACCAATCTGGAAATCTTCGTCACTCATCATAAACAACAAAATTCGGTCGGATTTTCAATAGAAACAGCGTCAAGTCAGTCAGTTCTTCTATACGGATCAGAAACATGGAGAGCGGGCGGGTCACAAAGAATATTTCCAACAGCCTGTTTCAGACCTTTATCGACGACTGTCTTCGCTGGCTCTATACTGAAGATCAGATGGCCGGCCGGAAAGAATCACCAACAAGAAACTATGGGTGGGAACTAACAAAACAAGAACCAACCGCCAACCAACAAATATGCAGGAGAAAGTGGAGATGGATTGGACACTCGCTGAGGAGGCCGGCCGTTTGGTGAAATCGCGCGTCAGGAGATTACTCGAGGGGAACCCGAAAGGGAAGCTGCGAGTGGGACGTCCAAGGGTGACATGGAGGAGACCGTGTGAAGAGGAGTTGAAAGAGTATGGACTAACGTGGATGCCGGTGAAAAGTACAGCAGAAGCAAGATAGAAGCAAGTGGAGACGTGCAGTCGAAGCCCTACGTTCCACTAGGAACCCAAGGGAACAATAATAATAATAAATAAGTGGAAAGTTGTATTAGATCCAGTATTTGGTGTTTCGGCTTTATTAAAAATGGATGGTTGATTTAAGCTATAATTTGTCACTAGGGAAAAGAGTGTGGAATCAAATAAGAACTGCCCATTATTCAAAATTAGGAGGGAGCTTAAATTTATGGTATTAAATCATGGTGTATTATGAAGTCAAAGATATTCAGAGAACAAATCCACTCTTTTTCTTTACTTATACTTAGTCTTTGGTTAGTCAATAAGTTTTCTGAAGATAATAACAATAGCTGCGCAGGAATCTTACAACGATATCATTTCTCTGTAGCTTTCTACATGTTTCACGTTCAAATGAGGTATTAATGCATAGTTAAAGTGTAGGGTTTAATCTAATACCCCCAAATTATTTGGTGATGTACTCGTTTTATGGATTCGGTAGATTCAAAAACTAGTCTTTTATGTCTTAACATTGTGCATCTCACCCTAAGACCATATGTGCGTCAAAATTACAACAACATAAAGATTTTTCACTGATATACAGTAATTCTTCACATTGTTACATATAGTTTGGATTGATTATATGCGTCCTTCTCACATGTATCAACTTTTTAATCCTTTCTAGTTATGCATGATTCAATTTTAGTTCTAAAAATTCCTATAAGTTGTCGGTATCATGATTTCTGCGTTTAAATGTATGGATTACACAGTAAACTATCATTCCCACAATTCACCAATGCTTAGCTTATTAAACAACAACAAAGTGCTACCTTCACAAGGAATAACTGCTTATTCTCATAAAATTGGTTTCATTAAGTTGTTATCAACATTTTCGATTCCATGTATGCATACAATAAGATGATGGAATTTCTATTTAACTCACAGTCATAATAATATAATAATGTATTAAACACAAAATCTGACCAATAAACATTTGACATTTTTCTCAAGGTCAGTTAACACCAGTTTAACTAGCCAATTTAATTCATTTAAAAACTGCATAGATGAATTAAAAGAGTTTAAGTGGTTATTTAACATAAGGAGTGGCTGACCTGAAACTCTTTTTCTTGTGAAAAGATTATTTGTGTCCTAATTCTTCTTATACACAACAATTCAATTATATTCATAGATGTATTTATCTGCAAATGGAAGTATGATCTGCAAAAGTTGAAAATCTTGTGGTGTGACGTGCACACTGTTAAACCATTTCAGACAAAATATTATCCAAGAGGATATTTTATGTTGTAACTGAATAAATGAATAAATAAGTACACATGACTGTAGAGAATATTGAATCTAACTTTCTCATGCCTACTTTCCAAATATTTTGCTGGAGTTTAATGAATACGCCCAAATATGTTGCTAATGGCGTTATGCATTAAAAGACACAATGTGACTATGATATTTCCACTATCGATCCTGCAGTGAGATTCCTAAATGTTTTATTAGTAAAGAGTAAGTGTTGTGTATGGATAAATTTATATTTAAGATTGTTTCACGAAATTCTATAATTTAGTAGTTGATTTATGTAAAATGCTGAACGATGTTTCAGGTGAAGCTTTTAATACTTTTAAGGTGTTACAATGTGGTGGGAATAATACCACATATGCAGAATTTTTGATTTCTGGACTCTTCAGAATGAACCCGCCATAAGCATAATGCCAATGTAAGATCGTAGCTCAGAATTCCATTCAGAAAGACTACCATTTATTCTCTTTAGAAACCGTTTATATTTATGCAACTTAACTCATTCTGTATTTGTCGTCACTAGTTTCAGTAATTTTGATTCCATATAACCCATTGCTTATTATGCTGTAAGTGCGCTTCGTTATTACGTTCAAATCGACAACCAACTCAATAGGTAAACTATTGTTCCACTGTTGCTACTATTATAAGAAGTGAAAATACTACCTTTAAATACTAGAGATTTTAAGCCAGTTGAAATGAAACAGACTACTACAAACACTACTGTCTAATTTGCTGGGTGGCTGTATACAATCTTACTTTATATCTACAAAATTTAGGATCAAACATGAAGTCTACACAACCAGAAAGTGGCTAGTATAACAGTGAGATATATGTTAAAAATGCTTATGAGACACTACCAACCACTCTGAACTGAATATATCTCAGAATAATACTTAGAAGGGAAATTGTGGTTTCTAGACTCAATTAGCAGATTAAATCCGTCACTGCATAAATTAATTTAGTTATTCAGGCTCACAGTAGTCAGGAAACTAACTGAAAATTACGCGGATAGAGATTAGGGTGAAATTGTAAGCCAAAGTATTTGTACTCAGGGTATTACAAAAAGACTGCGTTCTTTTCATCTTGAAACTTTTGAAGTATAAGATTTCGCTGACACTTAGGTATATTTTTTCCTACTTTTTCAAACAAATAGATTAAACGTTCAAGAGTGAACTAAGTAACGAAACAATGACAGTTCAAATGATTTTAACATGGTTTGTTTAAAGCATAACAATTAGAAACGCCATTGTGATGTATAAAGTCAAATGTTTCAGTGTGTGTGGGTGTGTGAGTAGAATATTTAGATCTGAAGTCCTAACTCAACAAGTTAATCGAACAAGAATTGTAAGATTACGAAAACATTTAGAAAAGTTGATTTTGAAAATGATTTACTTTTGAGCATTGGTTTGTAGGGATTTGGTTGATGACTGGCCCTATTCAGGTAGGTAGTTACCTGGGGTTCCAGTGGAAAGTCGTGATCACTAGGGTGCAGCAGGTCGGATGTAAGGACAAATACTCTCCGAAGACATTGGCTAGAGGTTGCGCTATATCGTGAATTGGCAAAAGTTAGAATTCATGGACTGCCCATTGGATCGGGTCCCAGTGGCCTAATGGTATACGAGCTCGCCTTGTAACCGGAAGGTCCTGGGTTCGTACCCTGGTGGTTTCGTGCTGCTGAAGAGTCCCAAACTAGGAGGGAGGAAACAGCTGTCCAATACTCCCAGGTTTTTCAATTGTTCTCTAACCAGTGTCAGCTCATGATGAAATCCTGTAACCAATGTACTTTAAATATGCTTAATGCAGTAGAATCATGAAGAAGCGAGTGTGCTACTGTTCTCCCACTAGTTAAAACGCAGCTAAAAATCTCTGCAATACACACATTCGGGAAGATGACGCCAAAGGTTGACTTTTTATGATGAAAATTAGTTCGGGATAGTTCATTTAGGAATTGAGATGATTCAATCTAGTTTATGAAATATTTGTAAGTCCCTGGTTTAAGAGGTTGGTAGTGTTTACCTAGATCTCGTTCTAAGTGGACCAAAGTGTCAATATTCAGTACTATACAAGTAGATCCTTCTGATACATTTGAATAAAAACAGCCTAGACTAAATCTCAGCTTCTAGCCGATGAATAACATACATTTTCAACATATAGCAACACTTTTTTAGCTTTTGCTGTTTTATTTAATCATTGAAATTAGAAACGGCAGAATATATGATTTCCATTATATGAATACTATGCGATTTTATTTTGATAAATCACACAGTGTTGTACAGTAATATTAACTGACGACGTTTCGAGCACAAACTATTGCTCATAATCATATCGAGTTACTCACACAACATTTTTTCTTCACTTATATACATGTGTGGAATCGATTAGATATTTGAATAAAAATCAGTATAGGATAATGCACATTCGGAAATAATAATATGAGTGTTATTGATCAATTATAATCAGATGGTCACTCATATTATTATTTCTGAATGTACATTATCCTATATTGGTTTTTATTCAAATATCTAATCAGTTCCACTCATTTATGTAAATGAAGAAAAAAGTTGTGTGAGTAACTTGATATGATTATGAGCAATAGTTTGTGCTCGAAACGTGGTCATCAGTTAATATTACTGTATAACACTGTGTGATTTGTCACAAAATAAAATCTTATCCATAATGGAGTTATACTCTACCACAGCGACCAAGTTTTATACTTATATCAATAATACTGTACGAAGTAACTGTATTTTTGAATAAAATGTAAGTGTATGGTAGCTTTGCAACTTGAAATTAATTCTAGTGTTCCAAAACTGACTAGTAAGGTTCCTACCTAAAATGTAGTAGGGGATGTTACAAACTCACTTCTTAGATCAGTAATTCTAAATACTCGCCATCTATTTGCAGCTTCAAATCTGAGGTGAATTTACATTTTTATTGATCGGTGTTTTATAGTAGGCTGGAGCGTGACATCAAATATGATATTTAGCAGTGAATGCCATAACTCACGTTCCACTCTGTTTAAGCCTCGTCATCTGGATGTACTGTTACTGTTTTGAGTGACAGTGTGATTATTAAGAGTTGAATCCAGCGCTCACCGTTTCAAACGTCAGTGCTTTATCTATAAGGTTACTGATCCATGAAAGCGGTTCCTTGTGGAATAGATATCATCTAGATTATTTAATTATTTTATTTATTCAGATCGTGTTTATTTGATTATCACTAGTCGATGGGCATTTTTAGATGAATGCCTCTGTGCTGTCTTGGACTTCAGTCTGATGATGTTTATTCTCTCGTATCCCCGTCTACCTCAGCTTAGATAAATCAACAACTGTAAATTACAAGTGGAAATAAAAAGTTGACGCTAAAGCAAAACTCCATATCTCAGTTCTGAGAAAGTTGAAATTAGCGCCCACTTAAATGTAATTTATGGCGTCGGTGACATAGCGGTCAGGACGCTCGCCTACCATGCACATGGTCAGGGGTTCAATTCTCGGCAGACGCACTCCTTTACCTCGCTGAGCCAGAAATAATGTTGGTAAAGAGGAAAGGTCGGGCATGAGGCTAGCAACCCCGTCCTGTAAAATAAACACTGCTACAGAAACTTCAAGCCACTAGCTTGAAGCCCTGTGTTCCACTGGGGAACTTGAAGGAAAAAAATGGAAAAAAAAATAAATGTAATTTATGATTTGTTACTGTATCTGAATAAGTACACTGTTGCACTTTATATCATTACTTAGTGAACATAGAATAAATTAATGGGGAATTGTAGTTGGATTTTATGTTTACTTTAGGAAATTTACAGGTAGAAAAGTAACGTTTAAAATTTTCTCACCTTTTTAAATGCCTAATAAAACCAAATAGAATAAGGAATAAATATCGAGTGATTGACTGCAATAATAAATGCTCTGCTGCATGTACTATTAAACATAAAAATGAAGTTGTTGTTAAATTTCAGGTTTCACATGCATGCTACTATAAGTATTAGCTAAAAGGATTCTGTACTTTATCAATAACAACTTCTATGTACTAAATAGTCTCATTATCATTACTATTCAAGTACTTTTGATGCATATCATTAGTATGACATATGACTCTCTACAGTCCGATAAGTTTTGACTAAATGGAATATTCATTTAGAATAACAGACAGAATTACCCAAAACATTATGATAATGAAAGTTAAATGTAGTATACTTTCTAACGATTTTCAGAAATGTTTTCATTTAACATTTTATTGAATTAGCTTTTAGTATAGCTTACAATGTACAGTACATCGCATCAACCTTCCGTGTTTCATAGTATGATACTGTGGCGTGTGCTACTAATAAGATATATTAGTAGTGTGTATATAAAGAGATGTTCATCGACACAGAAACATCAAATAGTAGAGAGATAGATTTGACGCCAGAGAAGGCAAATGATTCAGCTTTGCGGAGACACATAGGTACGTGAAAGAAACACAAAGAAACACGAAAGATGTGTGCAAATGGTGCGCTGTAGATAAGGTGTACATAATTTGGCTACATAGAGATAACCAATGTCCTTCCGTCTTCTACTGTACAATATATCTTCAATATGTTACATAACTTACCTTCAATACAGACACAATAATGGAGGAGATAAAATGGCCAAAAAGATGTAACTGTTGTAAAAAGTATGAGAACACAATGGAAACTAAAAACACGTTTACCAATCATGTATTTTGTAAGTCTCATCAGATTCAGTAAGTAAAAATTGAGAATTTCTCACAAAGTGATACATTCAAGCACAGTCGTCTATGGCTACGGCTAAAACTAGCACAAGTGCTCCAAAAAGGTATTACGTCGGAATAAATTTACTTTTATTAGAGAAATAACTACTAGATGTAAGCAGAAATAGGAACTTTGAACTAAATAGAGATATAAATGAGAGGTAGACAGAAAACAGAAAGAATGAAGTTTATCATTTAAAATGAAACTGATGGTGGGACAGTCTGAGACGTCCTTAGATTGGTAGGAAATCACAGACGTAATGGGTAGCGCTCCACTAGCTAAGTTATGAGATCTGGCTGCTAATTCCATTATGGGTAAAATTTGTTTTGATAAAGTCTCACAGTGTTATCCAGTAATCTTTACTGATGAAGTTTCGAGCACAATTTACTGCTCATAATCATATCAAGGTAATCACACAACTTTCTAACTTCTTTTATATAATTCCATTGTTTTGGAATTGATAGTGTTCTCTGAGCTCCTTGGTTTAATTGCGCTGAAGATGTCGTCCAGAAAGACGATGAAAGCTCTGCAATTAAACCAAGGAGCTCAGAGAACACTATCAATTCCAAATCATCCACCTGAGTTACAAATCTTTTCTGTTAATTCCATTGTTTTTCATCGCTTGATTTGATTGGTAGTAGTATTTTCCATATTTCAGGTATGAGTGAGGAGTCATTCCTGTTGCATGTGTTGGTTTTAGACTCGATGAACAAGGATTCAGTAATCAACCTCTCTCCACCTACCTAGATTACTTTTTAGAATTTTAACCCTCTCCCACCCTATTGTGTGGTTGTGTGTTAGCGCATGCATTGCAATTGCTGAGCTTTTTTCTAAATTACTTATCTTTTCGGGGTCAACCATTCTTGCCTTAGCTTAATTCTTATATTCCAATAATCTGACTACCTCCGACCTGCTAGCTGGACCTATGTAGTTGACCTAACTCACAGTCATTGGAGGGTATTTTGTAAATTATATTATTTTGTCTAATTGGGTCAACTGGGTCCTTTAACCTACAGAGCTTGTCCCTGAGTTAGTTTGTAGGGTTAAATGCCACTGTAATTCCTGCTTCATTGAGAATCCTACGTAGGGTCTCAGATGTCCTCTACTTATATTGTATAACAGTGGATGACTGCATGCATTATCACACAACCACACAATAGGATGGGAGAGGGTTAAAATTCTAAAAAGTAATCTAGGTAGGTGGAGAGAGGTTGATTACTGAATCCTTGTTCATCGAGTCTAAAACCAACACATGCAACAGGAATGACTCCTCACTCATACCTGAAATATGGAAAATACTACTACCAATCAAATCAAGCGATGAAAAACAATGGAATTATATAAAAGAAGTTAGAAAGTTGTGTGATTACCTTGATATGATTATGAGCAGTAAATTGTGCTCGAAACTTCATCAGTGAAGATTACTGGATAACACTGTGAGACTTCATCAAAACAAATTTTACCCATAATGGAATTATACTCTACCACAGTGCACAAGTTTTATTCAAACCAACTCATTACTTCACTATAACCATTATGTGTAATGCTTGGCTCTTATACGAACTGATAGAAGGTCACTGTCCATCTATCTGAAAATATCATGAAAACTCAAAAGTACCATGAACCATTTGTTCTGATTGATAGGCTTCATTTTGGAAGCATTAGTGAAGATGCTCCCTGGAAAGACAATGAAGATCTTTCAATCTAATTATTCATCTCAGAGAATGGAGGGTATTCTATTTAGGTACAAATCTTTACCATTAGTTCAAAACTGTTAGAAAAACACTGAATAGAGTAGGTTTAAAGTAGGATTAATGTAGTAACATTCTTTGGTAATATATCTGAGATTCGTTTCAGTACAACACCCTAAAAGATACTTTCCCAAAGTCTCTAATTATATGTCAACATTTCTCCAGTTCATTTCAAATCCCTTGAATTTCATTTTTTAAATTGAATTTTTTGTTGTTTTACATTAAACCTCTAATCCCTTCATTTCTAATTAATTAAAACACTTTTTCCTTTCTTCTTTGTCATTATTCACTTTAAATTTCATTTTGTAAGCATTTCTTACATGTTTCTGTTTCTGTTGTTGTCAATCAAACGTATCTCGTCTCCGTATTTACTTTTATTATATCGTATCGAAAAAGAAAAGGATAGATCAGAAGATTGTCAATTAAGTGTTAACATCGATCAGAAAGACTACGATATGTCATGCAGAAAAAAAAGGTGTAAGACCGATTAAATGGACACTATAAACTCATTTTTCATTTAGCTATTCATACTTGCAACAACTTTCAATTGATTATAACAACAAAGTAAAGTTATTTTCAAACATTTAAATCAATCTGCCATTTTTTAATAGTGATAGTCAAAACATAACTCATATTGGGTACTTTGTAAGGGTTTATTTCTAGTTATGTTGATTAAAGATTACTTTATGCACTTATGTATGTATGTATGTATGCTATTAGTTGACTAATTCACCAAATGGTACACCATAAGTGTCTGTAGGTATCCGGTTTGTCATCAGACTATTCGGATATTTAAGGTCATATGTGAACTAGAATTATGACATGCTTGTTTTAATTTATTTGAATGGTTTGCCAGGATGATGATGATTGATACCTTCAACCAAATGATATGCATTTATGTCTATGGTTATTTTTTTTAGAGTTGTTGAATGGAGTCAAATATGTTTGAAAAAAATCAATAATCACAGTGCATAAAAATAATCAATAAATGTATGTTTATGCAGTTGATTTATTTTATTTTTTAATTAGGTCAGTGCATTCTTTAGAGTTTCGATAATGAGAAACAGAAAGTCAGTGGAAAGTATTATATCTGGCTAATGATTAATGAATAACTGACGGAAAACCTTTATTTCTTGGCGTGTGTGAGTGAATATAAAAAATAGACCAGCCTAACTTTTGATTGGCTTCACTCTATCTTTAACACAACCTTTTTTTCTTTTCTCTCGATAATGTATTTAGTAGCATAGTAGTCTATGTAAAAGACGCCAGCAGTTCTATTTTACATAACTGCAGCAGTGGAAATAAATGACAGTATGTTTAATTCATGTAAACAAATGAAAAAGGAAATCAACTTCCGCGTCTCTCATTAATCTACTACAAAAATATCAGCTCAACATCATTCAGTAATACTTTGGGTACCTACTAATTGTTTTTATTTACTATGTTGTCTCTTTATGCAAAAAAAACTTTGCATATTATGCGGCTTTTATTTCTGTTATCGTCTTTACAATGTTATTCCCACTAATCATTATTCATTCTTTGACCATAAATAAAGCTTATTTCGCTGTTATATCCATATAAGGGATAATGACTTGAACAATAATTGATACTTCTGATTACTCAGACTTTGAACCACCCCATCTAATGTCTGTAAAGGTGGATTTAGTCGATCGTTTATGCAATCCACCCAGTAGCCTTAGTATTAAGTCAATAGATTTAAAGAGGGAAGTCAAATGAACAAAGAAAGCACTAACAATGAATAACAACCTACCAGACTTCATTCATAATTATATGAGAATAAGGGTAATGATGTAAATAATCAAAAATAATATGAATAATAAGGAATCCAGACCCTCGATAACACCATCACATAAGTTAGGAAAATTAGAAGTTCTAAGTAGGATTCTTAATTAGACTGGGATTATGATAACATTTAAACCAATCACCTCACTCAGAGACAAAATTTGTCTGTCTTAAAGAACCCGTAGATCCAATTAGGAAAAATAATAAACTGTTAGGTCAGTCACCAAGGTTAAACTAGTGGATCCGCATCAATTAGATAATCACAACACAGAAATTTAGCCAGTGCACCAATTAGTGACCCTTATAAATCAAGTAATCTGGAGAACATCTCAACCGCTTCATGTAATCACACAAAAGCGTGGGAGAGAGTAATAGAACTAGCAAGTAATATAGTAAGATCGAGAAAGAGGTTACTCGTCGAATCTTTGCCCACTGAGTCAGTACCAAAAATACGAGACAGAAATCACTCAACGTCTTAACCAGACATATGTAAAACTTGAATAAAAACCAGAAGGGAGGAAGACTTTATCAAACAAGCTATCAAGTCGTGTAGATACATTGATATAAGTTATATGAGCAATAAACCGTGCTCGAATCACCACCTAGTTAATCATGGTGTAGTACTGTGCACACGAAAATTTCATTCATGACGATCCCATACGCACAGCTGTTATACACGTCTGTACTCATCAAATTTAATATCAACAGTAATAAATACATTGTTCATGACATTTTCAAAATAAATGTAATCTGTCAAGTTCACAAATTTCTTTATGTACAATAAATGAATGAAGGAATTAAGGTAAGTATCATGACATGTTGACCTTTTTAAAGTTAGCACTGAAAACAAAAGAGCGTTGAATGACCACATCTTAGTTTCTTAGGACTCCCTGATGGTATTAAACCACCACGTCGACGAAGTTAGATATAAGAAGACATCAGGTTACTTAGTGAGCAATTCGGAATTCAAAAGCCCATGGTTTTCAACTTTTTCTGATTTGTTGTATGGTGCAGTCAACATGTTATGTCGTCGGTAAGTAACTGTCACCATAATGGAATCAGTTGAAATCATTGGTTCTAAACATCAACCCGCTAGGATTAATTGTGCAAGCACTAATTGAGAATTAACGATTAAAATGAAAAAGCTTCTTAGTAATCCCTGGCTTGGAATGGTTCGGTAGTCTGTAAAACTCTAACCCTCAGAACACGAAATTATTTATTAGTTAGTAAATTTATTGCCCATTTATGAGATATTTCTTGTTTTTCATAAACAATATCTTCATTTTTTTATCTGCACTTCATTAGTAATAGTTACTCTTTTTTTACGATAAACAGTGCACTCAGGCCGATGTACTTCTTACCTTGCTAACCCAGTAATAAGACTGGTAAGGAGGGCATGAGGCTAGCAACCCCATCCCGTTAAAGTAAACACCACTGCTACCAAAACTTCTAAGTTGTAGCTTGAAGCCCTATATTGCAGTGGAAATATAAAGGAATAAAATAAATAATAAAAAATAGGGGAATTAAATTTGTAATATCATTCTGTTTTGGCGCAACAATTACTGACTTTAAATATCAAGTGGTCAGTTGTATGTAATACCTACATGGAGCGTTGTCTGTGATTCACAAGTAACAGTATTCGTTAGCAAAAGGGGATATAAACCTATAGCCAACTCATGTCTTCCTATTAAAAGTATCACAAATTTAGAAAGAAAAAAAAACGTAATTTTATTTGTTTCATTTTAATCAGTTAGTTCACTAATAAGGTATCCAGTTTTCTACCTTGATCAATGATAAATTAAAGGCTTAACCTTATTACAGTTTAGGATTTCATCAGCACTACTCAATATTTTATACATTTAGGTAATACAAATTCAATTTTCAAGATAACTTCATTACTTTTGTTTTTTTAATGTAAACTATATAAATAAACTGATCGATTTCTTTCATTTTTAAGAAAATTAAACAACAGAAATTACCTCTCTAAGAATAAATAACACTTATTCCCCCCAAAAGGAAAATATTATTCTTTTCTTTTTACTTCGCTCAAAGTGTTTTATAATATATTTTTTAAATGAGATACTTCTGTAGTTCACATGAGTAATATTGAAACATTGAACAGCTGAGCATACATGTATATTTTATCTGTTATTACCTGATTATACAGATAACTAACAAGTTGAAGAAAAAAGAGAATAAAATAGTAATTCTCGAAATGCACATGTGACAGTGATAATACAGTCAAAACTAGTAACCTATTGAGAGGTTATCAAGTGATTATGTAAAGAAAGAAAATCGCTTACAATATGAAGAATAAATGAGGGACAAGTGATGTGCGCATTTTAGTCGAAGATTATGACCTGTAGTCAGCTTTTACTAGCAGAATATTTTTCTAAAATTAGCTCAAAAATACACGTATCTGCCTTAAACATAAAGCATAATAAAATCTTCAGTCTAAGTCTTTGTGCGTCGGTGGCATAGCGGTCAGGGCGCTCACCGACCATTCACATGGTCCGGGGTTCGATTCCCGACCGACGAACTCCTTTACCTCACTAAGCCAGTAGTAAGACTGGTAAAGGGGGAAAGTTGGGCATGAGGCTAGCAACCCCATCCTGTAAAAAATAGACACTGCTACAGAAACTTCAAGCCACTAGCTTGAAATCTATCTTTCAAGATGAGCATGGTGATGGTATAAAACATACAGAAATATACTTCCTTGATCCTACCACAAACCAACAGTAAACGTGCTGCGATTTTTAGGATTATTAATAATGTTATTATCACTATCCATTGTACAGTTCTTAATTCTCGCAAATCCTCTTTCTGATAACTAAATGTTTATTAGAATGTCGTTGCTGAAGTGTAATTTTCATTTTTAATCTCTTATAGCCTTTCACACAATTACATGTCTGAACCTGACCCAGAGTTTGTTTTCACCCACCGCTTTGCTATTTATGCGTTGTATGTTTTACATGGTATATGTAGCACAGATTGTTGAGTTTTCTTTTTGATGACAGCTTGATTCCACACCGTAGTTTTTGGTACAAGTAAGGAATTTTCAGCATATGATATCGGTAGCCCAAATTTTGCAGGCCGACCATAGATATCAGGTGTGCGTCGGTAGGGGATCGAACCTCGGACCATGTGCGTGATCGGCGAGAGTCATAATCGCTCTACTACCGACGCACAAAAAGCCGGCAACATCCGGTATTCCCAGCCGGTCACTCATGCAAGTACTGACAGGGCCCAACGTTACTTAACTTCGGTGATCGGACGAGAACCGGTGCTTACAACGTGGTATGGTCGCCAACAAGCTCACGAGCTGTATAGAAATTTAGCGAATAAATTAGATCCTACTTCATTAATATTTATGAAGGAAATTTTCTTCATTTACGAAGTCATTTTCAAAGGTTGCATAATCGCCCTTGTATAATTAGAAGGAAAGACCTTCAACAAAGAGTTAATGTTCCCTTTCTAAAACACGCTGGGATTATTTTGAATAATTTATAGTCATTCACCCTGACTCAGCGCTCAAGTTATTCCAGGAATTTCGTAATATTTTCCATCTGAAAATTTATAATCTCATTTTAGATAAAATTAAACTACTGTTTGGCTTATGTGAACTCTGATCAGAATTTGACTGAACAGTTCCACAAACACTGAGTGCAAAGTGGAAGGTAGACCTATGGAGAAATTATATTTAAATCAACCTGAAAGATATCAGTTTGGTTTTATTATGGCAATTTAACGTAAATTTAGTGAACTGGCGGATAAGATGTAAGAGCAGCTTCCATGTCATAATGAAAATACTTCATTGGCTTCTGAAATCATGATATGTGCTTCCTTTGTTTCATCGAGGTGTCGTCGTTCGTAATCGGAATTAGTTTTTATGTGGCTACATCCTGGAAGAGCTGTTGTAAACTGCTTTAAATTTGTTATATGGCTCAGAAGAAATGCAGATGTGAAAGTTTAGTGTTTTCGTGACACCTTTTGAGTGCAAAATGTTATGCAATGCTCTGAACTTTGTTTCATTGTTGAGTGAGGCTGTGGGGCTCTAAAGAAAGGAGTGAATAGTTATCAGGAGCTTCATAATTCAAAAGAGATTTCCGTACTCATTTTATGAATTAGCAGAAGTTAGGATTCATGGGCCACAGAATTGGGTCCTAGGGACTTAATGGTCTACGAGCTCGCCTTGTGACCAGAAGGTCCTGGGTTTCGACCTCGGTGGGTGCGTACTGTTGAATAGCCCCGAAACTGGAACGAAACAGTGCAATTAATAGTGCTCTCTGAGCTCGTTGGTTTAGTTGTAGAGCTTTTGTCTTCCCTCTGGACAGCATCTTCACCGCAATACTTAGGATAAAGTGAAATGATTTAAATTTTTCATGAGTGATAGAATTGCGTTTCCCGGTAACCATCTTTACATATGTATTGACCACTTTCCATTGACTTGGATTTTAAACTTTCTGGTCACATGATTTACTTTTTATTAGTTGGTATATTTCGTCGATATTAGCATGTTTGTTGATTGCACATTCTTTAAATACCAGGCTTCTAGTAATTCCCTGACTGCACTTTTGCTGTTTCCTCTGTCTAAGATTTTGACATTATCCCAATCAACTTGATGTCCATAATTGTCTATATGCATTGATATGAAAGAATATATATATCATGTCTTTTCACGGCTGATTTGTGTTCTTGGATTCTAATTTGAAGGAGACACCCACTTTGGCCGATGTAATGCCTGTTACAGTCCATACAATTTATTTTGTAAATGGTGTTAATTTTATCCCCTTTTTCTGTTGGATCTTTTGGTTTGCATAAGATTGAATTAAGCGATTTGACTAGTTTGTGTGCTATATCTATATCAAACGGTTTCATTATTCTAGCTGTTATTTCAGAGATATTTCTGATTTATGATAGGATGAATTTCTTTTTGATCTTCGGTGGTGGTTCTTTGTTGGTGTTTTGATTCGAATTTAACCACTTTTTGATGAAATTTTCTGGATAACCATTCTTCTTGAAGACCGTTTGCAAGTATTTTCCTTCCATTCTTTTCAACTCTGGAGTGCCGCAATGTGTTTGAACTCTTCTAAACAATGTCTGCACACAGTTTCTTTTGTGAGTAAAAGGATAATGGCTACTATAGTTGAGTATTTGATGTATGTACGTTGATTTTCTATATACTTGTGTTTCTAAATTTCCTGTGTTGGTTCTCCTGATTAAGACATCTAAAAATGGGATTTTGTTACATAATTCTTCTTCTCTTGTGAATTTTATGTCTTCGAATAGGTTGTTTATTAATTTATGGGTATTTAAGTAACTCAGAATGCGGAAAAACATTTCCCTACGAACCAGCTGAATTCTTTTATGTAGTGTACCTTGATAGAGGCATATGCTACATAAAATGCAATCTAGATCAATACATATAACAATACAAAATTAATATTTATGCGCATTTTTGTATACTATGTAATTACAATATTTAGTGGTCGAAATTCCATAGAATATTCTCGCCCTGTGTTTGTCTGTTATCAGTTATCTGCTGGCATTTTGGGACAAATTAGGTCTGATAATAAGAAGTATTTTTTTTCTTATTTTACTGTCTTCTTTGAGCTAGATGGTTTATTTGTGAAGCTTTCATTTCCCTCTTATGCAACGTCTTCAGCGCATACTTTGTCTCTCCTAGTGACCTTGAACGTGATTGGTCGCTCTTGTCTATCTTTACACCCTCTAGTCTATTTGTATCGGTATTGATTTTTTCCTTGACCTGAAGTTTGACTTTTCGTATATGAGATTTTTCTCTAACGGATTGGTAAATTTTATCTTTGCCAATGTGCCTGCTAATCGCTGATTTACTGGAATGCTAGGCTTCCAAAAATCCTCTGGTGTTCTTGGTAAGATGACTAACAAACTTGTGGAGAAAACTAAAAGCTCATTTCAAATTAAAGTATGCACTGGAGATGTTGCCTAGTAAGTCAGTGAAAACTTCACAGGTAGACCATCCAGCTCAGAAAACACAACTATATCAAAATCACCTACCGGAGCTACAAATATTCTCCATCACATCTAATTAAAAAGTATTGCTGTGATTTATCAGAGATGCAGTTTGCTATCATCCTTCAAAAGATGAATATATCTAACTAAATAATAAAGTGTATATAAAGTGCTTATCAGAAAATTTGTATGACTGTGTACCTAACTATATTTACTGAGCTCCTCAGATCTACTGACTTATACAAAATAACTATCAGAAAAAATGAATATGTTTAAATTAATAGGATCCTAGTGTCTTTATTTTAAAACTTATTTGAAACCGAAAAGTGATTATAACAACCGTAGAATATCCTATGCTAGTCACTACACACTGAAAGAACAAGTCAAACCTTAACCTCTTCAGATGTTTCAAACAGGCGCCTACAGTGTACAAAGTGAAGACAAGCAAGCAACTATTCATCAAGCTTATTCAGTGTCGAATACTTTTTTGGGTGTATGTATCTTGTTCAAAGCGTCGGTGGCACAGAGGTAGAGTGCTCGCCGACCACGCAGGTGTTCCGGGGTTCAATACCCGGCTGTCGCACTCCTTTACCTCACTAAGCCAGTAGTAAGACTGGTAAAGGGGTAAGGTTGGGCAACCTCATCCTGTAAAAATAATCATCACTGATACAGAAATTGCAAGCCTCTAGCTTCAAGCCCAATATTCTACTGGGAACGTAAAGGAATTTAAAAAATCTTGTCCAAAAACAGTTTGAGCTTTTTAACTTTTAACTTTTTTTAAAACTTTTTGATTATAGCTTGAAACCACACAGTACTGTTGGTACAAGTATGGAATTTTCAGCATATGATATCGGTAGCCCAAATTTTGCAGGCCGACCATAGATATCGGGTGTGTGTCGGCAGGGGACCGAACCCCAGACCATGTGCATGGTCGGCAAGAGTCCTAACCGCTGTGCTACCGACGCACAGTTCAATAATCTCAGTCTTACAAATATTTATTACTCAGGTTTCTCATATTGCATTAAAGCAGTCTTTGCATCCCCAGTATTCTGTTTATTTCTTATCAATGAAATGAACAGAATCAGATAAACTGATGGATGATGACTAGTTTCAACAAACATGGAACTTTGCACAGAAGTACAGCATTTCAAGTTGCCATATTTTATGTACTACATACAAAGAAAGACAAAAGAGATTAAAAAAGACGATAATGAGCAGAAATATGATGGAGGAAGAATAGTTACATGGAAAAACTACGGAGTTTTATTGGATATATGCCCGGACTGATGCTATGTTTTTGTTTGACTACCACTAACTCTTCCATAATTTGATCCTATATCAGATAAATAACATTGCCCAACGAGGAAGGCGATGACTAGGTCTGATTAACAAATGTCCTAGAACCTCAATCGATGGTACTTCACAACCTCATTGATCGACTTAACCTCCTTACCTCGGTATTAATCACCCGATTATACCACTTAACATGGGAGATAGAACGCAGACGCCTATGATCAAAGACAACTAGTCAGACTTTTCATGTCTCCCACTTTCTACGACTATGTATTAAAGCTCTAAAAGAGGACGGAGAGAACTGCTGAGCAGTACACACGCCTTTTGATCGGTAGCGAGATATCACGTATAGGTCAGATATGATACAGGTTGGCAAATCTCACACGAGCTTTCTGTATCTGTGATGAGGTATCGTTAGTTTTTAGTCCGTTCTGGCTGATGCAATTTACTGAAATAAATGAAGTGGTCAACACGCTCCATTAGTCACTTCACTCCCTAAACTTTAACCTAGGAGTCAATGTAGTTCAGTCCTGTAACATCATCTTACACTTGACAGGAGCGCATTGCCTGATAAACATTAGCAGATTTCTTTTCAAGGTGTGTTTAGATGACTTTACATTTTATCAGCGTCTTCACGTAGAAGGACTATATCCTGTGCATATTCCAATTTAACAAGTCAATCCCCAGGTCTCTGGCGGACACAATCTAAACGAGGTGAACAGCAGTCAGGTGATTTTATCACTCTAGTAAGTTTTTTTTTAAATCAGCAATAATAACAATAATGCCTTATGAAAACTACTTTTACGACCGTTAATTCTCTTTATGATAAAATTAAACGCTTAGAAAAGAAGTTTCACTTGATTTAATTATTTAACGCTTAAAAAAAGTATGATTTAGCGAAGAAAAAAATTCTGAAATTCAATACCTCGTTTATTTGTTCTGCAACGAGATGGATATCACTTAAACTCTGCTCTAAACAATTACATGGTTACTTATATGTTGAAATCAGAATGCATATTTGTGTTTGTAGAATAGAATTTCCATGGTGAAATACCGTTTTGCTGAGAAAAAAATCCAACGTTGGTGTTTACAAACACATGAAAATTGTACAACGTATTGCCTGTTTGCGTGGTGCGGTCGACAACAAGGGTTAGAATTCAGCAAAATATCCCAAAGATTATCATTTTTCCAACCAAACTGTTAAGATGTAGGTGCACAGTTAAACTGAAAAACTACTTATGATGACAGTGTCTTTTGTTGAGTATCTTGTAAGTAATCTTACACAACTCATTCTTTCGACATATTTATATTTCCCAATACACAGGTTTGCGCTGAACAATCAATTTAATGTCCTTTCTGGATACTCAACCTGAGTTTTCATCGAGGAGTCTTGCACATTAGTCTAACAGTTCAAGTTACCACAGTCTATAAAGTACACAAAGGTAAAAACAAAAAATCAAAGGGGGTGCATCAGTGGTCCAACGATAGAACGTGATCCACGTTCGATCCCCAGCTAAAGCACTTCTAAACCACTCTAAGCCTGTAAAGAGGGCAGATCAGGCATGAGGCAGGCAAACCCATCCTCATAGAAAAACACCAACGCTACTAGATTTTCATCATTTTTTAATGTCACTTAAGCTAGTACGTAGCACTAAATCATTTCTTCCGTATTTAAGCTGTCTTCATAGATTATTTTTTTAACACAGATATCAATTTTTTATACCGATTTATTATAGTTCCCTGAATTTCTACAGTTAATATGCTCAGCGAAAGAAGATCCTTGTTTGACAAACTGATTAGTGAGTCACTAAGGTTGACCAACAGTTATCGTTTTGTTTAGGCGAACTGACTTAGAATATAAGAAAATGAAAGCTACTTTTGTAAGCTAGGAAACCGATTCTAAGCTTGACTTCAGACAGGCTAAATAGGTATTTTGATTTGACACTAGTAACTAGTGTGATGTATCTAGTCCACTACAGTCCTACAGGAGGTCAATCGCGAGCCTGAATAGCTCAGTGGTAACGTCTCTGACTGCACCACTGGGTGACACGGGTTCAAATCTCAGAAGAGACATGAGTTCCTTCAGGGTTACAGATACGCCTCGCTGACGAGTGCCAACTAGCACGAAACCTAGGTCAAAGGCTTCCTGTGACCGATTGCCTCCAGCCATCTAACACCATCAAAATCTAAATAGGTGTCTAATTTTTAAATCACACTAATTTTTCCTGTGAAATCTGTAAAATTAGAAGCCGTCATATTATTAAATGATACTTTTCATTAGTTTGACGTTATTTAGAACAGCATGTTATGCAGACTGTTATACTCAGCTCTTACCTTATTTTCAAACTGGTTAAATGAACTGTATTAAAATGATTGTGTTTATATAGCGCGGTTCACTTACTGTCTTAATAGCCTAATAAATAAGCCTGAATACTTTCAGTCATTCAGGTCAGAAAGTGATTTTACGAAGGAAAATTAGAATGGCTAATCGTACAGATCATTAAAGTTGATAAACAGAGAAGTTCTCTGACCATTCGCTTAGTGTTCTTAAACTGTATATTGACACAATGTGACTTCGAAGAGCCTCAGTTTTAAATAACTTTCTTAGCTGTCAAGAATTAAACAGCTACCACTGACCTCTGAACTTCATTTGTTCTTTATTAGATTTAATTAACTAGCAAAACCTATCTTCAAGATTTCGACTGTTTTTTGTTTTCATTTCTAAACATTGAGACTTTTGAAAGCAAATCTGTTATGAGTGCAGAATTTGATCAGGCTAAAACTGATTGCTTTTAAAACAATGTTTCTTATCAGATCTATGTGATTTATTCCATTTTTAACTTTTCAATGATGACTTTACATACGTCTGTGTTTCAGGAATCATTTCCCAGACATTTGACATAAATATAAACTATGCGTTTTTAAACAACACATTCAATGTATAATGACTGGAAAACAAAGATAGGTAAATGAATACTTGAACAGAAAGTATTTTGTTTACATAAGTTAAATTCATTCACTTCTATTTGCAGCAGAATTGTAATTATCTGTTAGCTAATAATGAAAAAAATTACAGATAAGTTTACCGCTCTCTTATTTAGGAACTGGTGGTAGTGATAATCATGATAGTTTTTGAATGACTGATGCTTTCGAAGTCAAAGGAATAATATTCACACTAAAATTAGGGTACTATCTAGATTTTATTAGTAGATGAACAGAAGATAATTTAATCACTAAATATTTGTTTACTGCGCAATGCTTTCATGCTTTCCACTAGTGAATTTTTTGGCTGATCTGAAATCAGGGACTTAGGTCCTATAGTATCTTGATTACTTTTTAAATATTCCAAAACTTTTCCGGAATGACACTTTACTTTAAAGATGTATGCATGTCTCTACTCTCGTGGATATGACTAGTACAAAACAATTCATATTAATTGGAAGATTTCATCACGAGTTGATATCAATTAGAAAACCTGCGAGTACTGGACAGCTGTTTCTTCCATCCTAGTTTGGGACTCTTCGGCATACGAATCCACCTCCAGGGTTCAAAACCAGCACCTTATGGTTCCAGTGGCAAGCCCACAAATTATAACTTTTGCCAATTCATGACAGCACGCCTATTTCGCAATATCTTCTTCGATGAGTTACTGGCTCACCTACAGCCTGCTGAACCCTACTGGTCATGGCTTTCCACTAGAACCCCAGGTCACTGCGTCAATAGGGCCAGTAACTAGTGAGCATCAGATCAATTTTTCAACCATTGGTTGTTTTTTTGTAGGGATTTTGTTTGATTGGTTGGATAGTTCATATTAATTGTGATCAAGATTCGACCGAATAGTTCCAAAATAATTTGGCATCGAGTGAGAGGTAGACACATGTAAAAGATTTAAGACTTTGCGAGTCATGTCTTTATGTTTGGCAAATTTCCTGATCTGCTGAAACAACGTGATACGTTGAGTAAAACTTCATCCTTATGTCCTATATAAGATGAACAAAGTGACACCAATCTCAATAGAACCATGTTCCCTGAGTCTCTTTGTGATAAATTTTATAGCTCAACAAGTGGCCTTTTGGAATGAACCTAATAGATCAATGAAGACAACGATGCAGTGGGTCATTATCTTACCAATACCAAATGAAGTCTTTTTCTCATTTCTCGTATTCCCAAGGAAAAATAAAACTTTAGGCTTCGAAATCCCAGTGGCAGGAGTGTTACTAGTCTGACACCCATCGTCCATCTTTTTCTGACTTACTCCAGGCTGGTAAACTGGTTGATGCTTAATGATGAGTAAGCCAGGGATCGAATGCCGATATCCTGCCTGTCTGTTAGGCATTCTGTCATAGAATCCAAGACGTAAGTCACATTTTGTTTGAGACTTTTTGGCTGAATATACTTGCTTCCGAGTAAGTGGTGGCCTCTTCACTGAGACTCGACCTCAGTATCATTGCTGCAAATGCTACAGTGTTATCTACTGGGCGAAATGTGATATTATGGACTAAGACTAAGCTAATCAGTGCTGAAAGGAGATGAAAAGTTGTAAAGCCATCAAGTTAGAATTCATCTCGTCGTTTTTGTTGTAATTAATCTTTCAAATGGGATTAAATTATGCATCGGAATTTTGTCTTGTTTTTGCCTTTCTTTAGGTGTCACCTTCTAATTCATGAAACATCTAATCTTCCTCCACTGCATATTGAAATTGATTGACTATTAAGTTGTACAAACATTGAGAGATTCGACGTTAGTTGCTATGCAATTTCACATTATCAGCTTTTTATTCAGGTTTGTAATTCATTGTTTACATGTGAGGCATACGAGATTATTATGCACCATAGTACTTTTTATATCCTTCATCTTTTGCATTTGGTTGTTCATAACACTATGCCTACAAGAAGATTATCAAATATTTCATTTCCCGCCAAATTTGGATTTGTATAAAATTCATGAGAAGGAAAAGTTAAAAGTTAATCCAAGTGCACCTCCATTGTGGAGAATAATATTCCCTTTATCTTCGAATTATAAAGATATGTGTTTTAGTAGAAATCGTGAATGTAATAGAAACAACCATAATTCATCTTTCCATCAATCCCCATGTCAAACAGCTGATCTCTTTTTGATTATTAGATCTCATGTTAGCCATTTCAATCAACGGGATGCTATTCGTCAAACATGGGGCAATCAACAATGCTACGAAAACTTCGGTGCCTATGTTCGTATTTTGTTTATTTTAGGTAGAGAAAATGATTATGGGAATAACGACCCAGTTGAAAATATCATAAATGATAAATATTATGAGAACGATCAATCAAATAGTGTCTTATCTAAATTATATTATGAACATTCTACACATCATGACATTATTCAATTTGATTTTTTTGATGATTGTTCAAATTTACAGAATAAATGGATAGGTAGTATGGACTTTTTAGCGAAATACTGTTCAGCTAACAGTAAATCATTTGTTATTCTCCTTGACGAGGATTATTTTCTACATCCAGTCAACTTAATAAATCTATTACACCGTGTTACACCAAGTCAGTACAGAATTTATGCTTCTGGCGACCTCCGTCGTGTATCCTATCCAGTACGTGTACCATTTTTACCTGGATATATATCCTTATCAGATTATCCATTCAACATATATCCACCATATCTATTTGGTGGTACAATCATTCTAAGTATGCCTGTAGTCCAATTGCTTCGTACTGGCTTCCTGTATGTAAAATCTATCCCATATGATGATATTATGTTGGGGATTATACTATTAAAATTCGGTGTCGGTCCAGTTCATAACAAACAAATATATTCACATTATCCACCTGATATGCATATACTGAAGAAATTACAGTTTATTACTGTTCATGGTTTTAATAAACCTTCATTACTTCATTCATTATGGTCAACTTTAAATATGGATCATATTTGTAAAATAAAAATGAGGGAATAAGAAAGTGCATTTTATTTGAATTATATTTTTGGTATTTCTATTTATTTTTTATTATTTTGTTTATATAACTTTATAACTCAAAATTATTTTAACAATAAAAGTTTTCAAGTATATAAAATTTTCATTTGAGAAGTAATTTTCCGACGCATATCCGTAAATTAGTTGCAGAATTTAGTTAACTTTGCTCAAGTGAAAAGTAGACTATAGAGTATAACTCCATTATGGATAAGATTTTATTTGATAAATTACACAGTGCTGTACAGTTATATTAACTGATGACGAATAGAAGGCAAACTACTCACTAGTTTTTATAGAAAGCCAATGCATTCTAGTAGATATTTAGACTTTAATTCATCTCATCCGTTAACTGTTAAGGCTGGCTTAGTTAGGTGTCTAACAAACCGAGCCATAGCACTAAGTAGCACAGAAAAAGATCTAAATGATGAAATGAAACAGATAGAAGAAGCGTTGGTGTTTAATAACTATCCTACAAAATTCATTAGGAAGATCATTAAAGGCCAAAAACAAAATAAAAATAATTGTGAAGCTAGTAATAATTACATAAATAAGAAAGAATATAAGTCATCCAAAGTTATACCATATAAAGAGGGGACATCTGAGACACTACGTAGGATTCATGATAAGGCAGGAATTAGGGTGGCATTCACACCTACAGACTCACTCAGGGACAAGCTCTGTAGGCTAAATGACCCGGTGGACCCAATTAGACACAATAATATAATTTACAAAAGACCGTCCAATGACTGTGAGGTCAAGTACATAGGTCAAACTAGTAGGTCAGGGGTAGTCAGATTGTAGGAATATAAGAATTTAGCTAAGGTAAGAATGGTTGACCCCGAGAAGATAAGTAATTTAGAAAAAAGCTCAGCAGTTGCACTGTATGCTTTAACACACAATCACACAATAGGGTGGGAGAGGGTTAAAATTCTAAGAAGTAATCTAGGTAGGTTGAGAGAGAGGTTGATTACTGAATCTTGGTTCATTGAGTCTACACCCAATACATGGAACAGAAATGATTCAATGCAAGCACTAGAATTACAGAAGATATTATTACCACCAGTCAAATCAGAGGAGGATAATAAATAATCTTAAAATTCTATTTCATTTCACGTACATGATAACATTCTAGCAAGTTACTTATTTTGAATATAGAAACACTCGTCTTTTTTCCTATCTAACTGCAATTGATCAACAACACTCGGACTATTATTTCTGAATGTACATTATCTCACATTGATTTTTATTCAAATGTCTAATCGATTCCACACATGTATATAAATGAAGAAACAAGTTGTGTGAGTAACTCGATATGATTATGAGCAATAGTTTGTGCTCGAAACGTCGTCAGTTAATATAACTGTACCACACTGTGTGATTTATCAAAATAAAATCCTATCCATAATGGAGTTATACTCTACCACAGTGACCAAGTTTTATACTTATATCAATAGACTATAGAGTCCGAGAATACTTTGCTTCATTTACTCTTCTAGTCCTGATAAAAAATCTGTTATCGCGTGATATTAGCCAAACTTTCTGCTATCACCTTTAAGCTGTAATCTGATGCTCGTTAGTGACTGGCCAGAGAACGAAGTTTCCTACAGTTCTAGTAAGAAGATGTGACAAGTGGGATCCATCCTATCCGGAGTGAGAAAAAAATGCTCGCCGTTGAAATTGGCTAATACCAGTCGTACTAAAATCACTTACTGCTGGAAGTTAGAATTCCTGGACTCGCCATTGAGTTGGGTCCCAGTGGCTGAATGGTTTACGAGCTCGCCTTTTAATCGGAAGGTCCTGGATTCGAGCCCCAGTGGGTGTGTACTGATGATGGCTCTAAGACTAGGATGAAACAGCTGTCCAGTACTCCCTAGTTTTCAGTGGTTCTCCAACTGATATCAATCCTGGGTCAGACTTGAAAACAAATCAAATCCCTACAAATCAACTTTTGAAAATAATTTTTTTTTAAACGGTCGGTTTTGAATAGAAAGGCTTTGACTGCTGTTCATTTACGTATGAAATAGTTTGGAAACAACATAACGGAAGTGACAAGGAGAATCACATGCTTTGCCTACATGAAATCCATTGAGTATATTTCCAACCTTTGATGGACCTTTTAGAAAATAAATCAGTTATTTTATGCACTTTAGAAAACATTCATTAATTTGAAAATGGCGTGCCTTAGTGACCGATTTAAAAACACAAAGCACTTGACAAATCATTTATTTTTCTATCCTGCGATTGTATGCGATTGACTCATTAAAACGTCATAATCAAAAAAAACCAATGCAAGTAGCTACAGATGAACTTACCTTCTTAAAATCACTCAAATCAGAGATCTCATTTGGGTAGCAATTCGCTACACTATACAAATCACATTTTCTAAGAATGATTTAACATTAAATTCTGTAGCATTGGATTCAACTGAAAGTGAAAATCAGTGAAACATGAATTGAATCTCCATAACTGCTAGTTATGTGAGAGAAAAAGAACAATAGAAATGGAGATTTCCCAGACGGAAATGAGTCATTAAATTTCTTCAAAGAATACATCCTTATACCTTAAAAAAAACTGGTTCAAAATATTTTACTATGCAGCATTCGACGTAGACAGAAACCTGTGGAACAAAGTTCTTTCAGTGAACAATAAAAAGAGTTATTTATTCAACCAGTTTTGAACGCAGTGAAACAGTTATTTGTACAGTGCAACTATATCTTTTTTTTGGCAATCAATAGGCTGATAAATCTATTACTAAGAGATTATTTTTAATTGTTTTCACCGTGTCATTTGTTTACTCTTTAGAAAATGTCACATTAGAAGAAACAACATAGATTATAAATGATTTAATCTCACTAGGTCAGAGGTCATCTGTAGTCACTGAATGCTATTAGATACACATCAGATTAATTTATTTTGATATTCAAGTGTTGGTTTGCAGGGATTTGATTAGTTTCAGGATTTCATCATGAACTGACATCGATTAAAGTACGATTGGAAAATCTAGGAGTTTATTTTGACAACCAGAGTTTATTTTTATCTAAGTATGCTTAAACATCAAATAATTTTTGAATATTCAGCTTGTGAACTAACTGAAATCACATCATACTTAAGCATAATGATATATGACGCTGTCAAGTGATTCTGGAACCGTTGCATTAATGCTACAAATACAAAATAAGCTGCATACCTCTTGTAGACTGTAGATAGGTCAGCAGTTAGATGTTAATATTTGATTTACCGGTAACCGGTCGTGCAACATTTATCATTGACTTACTTTTTACATTAGGAAATGGTTCTCGCAAGATAAAAAGCTCATATTCTTTGGCTGTAATTTGCACTATAGCTGTGTAGTTGATGCTTACAATGAAGCCACTTTCTAAACTATTTGACTGATTATAATGATGTCATTTATAACACTTTATAGTGTTTGGTTCTACAACTAGCCCGTTTTCACGCTATCAGTCCAGGTAGACTTACTGATATACTGTGAGAATACGAGACTGAAGTGTTAAATGGAAATCTCTACTAAATATAGGGTTGAGTAATAACAGTTTTAGTCGCTTATACATAAGCTGTTCCATTTAGAATATCACTGTCGCCAGAGAAGGAAAGACAAGATTTGCAGTATAAAATGATATCATTCTATTTCACAGGTTCTCATCAGCTACAAACTACCTGAAATTACAATGGTTATAAATAATAACATTCCATACTTCATTGTTTGAAAGGTAACAGAGAAAACATTATAGGGTGAACGCATCTGGAATATAAGTATTACAAATTTGCAGTTTAAATTACCATCAATTTATACACCACGAACTATGAAAAAAGAAAAAGGGGGTGAGAGAAGACAGAAAACAAAAAATCTAATAAACAATGTCAACATGGCAACTCAAGAAGGTCAAAGTTCATCAATTTGGAAAGTTGCTTAGTGAGTTGAGCTCACTAGTGTAATGAAAGTGATATGGTTACCAAGGGAGTGAGAGATTGACGACACTCTCTTTCTGTGTGCGAAAGTTTGGTCTGAAACGTTTGATTGCAATTGCTTCAGCAAATCGTAGTAGATTTGCTGTCTTTGTATGTTTAATATTTTGAAGGATTTAGAAATCTCGACAAAATGACCCGTATCCACAAGGTGTCTGGTAATTACACTTTGTAAATATCTGCTTCCTTTTTAGCATAAGTTTCTCGGAATATGCTCTGCAAACTGGACAGAAGCCCTTCTTTCTGTCGTTCCAATGTACTTGCTGCCGCAGGTGCACGTAAATTTATAAATGCAGTTGGAGGTAACATCAGCAGGGTACTTATCCAGTTTCCATTGACTAATAGAGCATGTAGTGCTGTATAATGTCACTAGATTGCTCCTTTCATCCATTTTCAATCTTTTGCGATACTGTTTCTCCTTTGTATGGGAGGCAAATGAACACCTTTTCAACTGTTGGATACTTCTCTTTGTCATCTCTTTCTTTGCTGTACTTTAGGATAAGTCCTTTTAGATACCCGTTTTCCTTAAGGCATTTTTCAACAAAGCTTAATTCTTCTTCTACCTTGTTAGGCGAACATAACTTCCTGGCCCTGTCGTACAATGAGTGTCCTTACTAATCCCCGCTTATAGCTCATAGAGCAGAAGCTATTGTAGTGAAGGAACTGTCCAGTCCCTTTATTGTTCGGTCACTTTATTTACGAACTGAATAAAGGCCTTCAGCAGCAGCTAATCTCTAGAAATCGAAATATTTCTTTTTGTTTTTTCGCCTCACCAAAACAAACGTATTGAATTTTATTTCCCCAGTATAAATCTATTTATTCATTCTTAAGTATTTAACAAGCGGAAGATTTTATTGAAAATAAGATTAGAGACATAACTTTCAGTACAGTCTATAAAATTAGCGATAAAATATTATCGTTAAAAGTGACATAAATCTGAATAAACTCAAGTAATCTTACTATTGAGATCGAATTATTATTCGTATTATCTTTATATAAAAGCATAGTGTAGGTTGTGCTGGTACCATCCATTTTTAGGCAATGTAGGTAAATCTTCAGTCTGTGTATGATTGTTAATCATCAAGAAAATACACATGTGGGTGTAATGGGATTGATTAATGATCACTGACTCAGACTTATGCCATTCAGTACTTCATTTAAGCATTTAACTCAGAAATACACTGAATCTATTAGTGAACTGCCCACTTTAGTAAAACTGAAAGTGACATAAGGTATCATTCCGTTAACCAATTGCTTTAATACAGGCACATGAAAGATATGAAGCAAATGGAAGTGAATATTATCCTGTTAGTAAGTTAGAGACCAGTTTAACGGAACAAATTTTTCACGTAACAGGCTATGAGCTACACATTTTTATGACCGCTAATGATAGTACTCAGTCATCCTGACTGAAATGACTGAAACCTCAATACATCGCAGAATCCACTGGCGGAAAGTAAAGTTCTACAGTCAATGAGTCACATCCCCACTATTCTGCAAGAAAACTTTATCACTTGTCACAGTAAGGAAAAACCACATCTCGAAAAGACAGCTTCTGTACCAAAGAAAGCTATCTTTATTAACCTACCATTCAAGGGTGACTAGATTATGCTCAAAGACTTCGGTCAGCTGCCATCAAACGCATATTCTACGCCGCATCTCTTTTTCTCATTTGTCGAACATTTTTGATCCCTGTACCTACGATTAAAGGACGAAATTCCGTGGACTCTACTTTAAACTGTATCTACAGGTTCACCTGCAGCTGCGGTGACATATATATAGGTAGAACCAACAGAATATTCCAATGTTGTCGAAAAGAACATGTTCCAAAATGGCTACTAAATCATATAGAAAATCCCAATGCGATTAATCTGAATAGAAATCCAGCATCATCCATTGCAAAACACTTATTAATGTCAGGTCATAAAATCAATATTAATGACTGTTTCACAATTATTTCACATAACTATAATTCAAAGTTGGTTATTAAAGGTGATGGAAGCAATTTAGATTAATCACATAAAGCCTAAACTGTGTGTACAAAAAAACAATAGACTTCAATCTTCGCCTACCATGAACTACATGACCTATCTAAATATGATTGGTCATTAGTATGTACTTTTGTTTTTTATTTAACTGAGTAATCGTCATGATCTTCATTTTATTATTGTTAAACTTGTTAGTTGTGAAGCGGTTGTAAAGAAACTACAAAATAATATCATTTCACGAAATTTGTCTTCTAAATGCATTATTCAAATAAACAATGTGTTTGATTTTGATAGTTTATTTAGCGTGATTCTAGTTGATTATTGAAGTACATTAAAAACAAATTTCTGTCTAATATCATGACAATATGTTCATTGATTTGAAATGTTTTCTCAAAGAATCTTGTTCCGATTAAAAACAGTAAGAGACTGATACAAGTTACATTCATTCGTTCATTCATCAAAAGAACTTGTGGGGTATTTGCCCTTGTATTACTGAAAATTGCTTTTTTCGTCTGTTATATATTATATATATTTACGCGGTTACATACTTTTTCGTTCATTTCGTGCTTTTCGAAATTTAATTTCGTTAACAATACATCTTTCCAAGTTTTCGCTTGTTCTTCTTAATACAACGTTGTTCGTCCTTGACTGTGTACAGCGTTAGCTACTAAAGTATTATGATTAAAATCATACAGAGTACCCCATAATCATTTAAAGAAAATTTAATGGTGACTTATCAAGTGAGATTTTATTCCAAAGACTTTCAAGGAGTATACGTAGAACATTTTACGCAGCACACCTATGTCTGTCATTCTCTAGCCGATGAATGATTGGGACACAAATGAAAGATAAGCTAGATAGTCTTGTCACATCTATGTGTATTTATCAATTCCACTGCGACTGCGGTGACAGTTATCTTGGACATACTACTTGACAGCTTAGTCAGTGTGAATGGAGATCTCCCATCATGGTAGTTTGGCAAAGGAGAGACAAAAACAATTCGTAGCTCAATTCTGTCACATTTAATTGATAGTGGTCATGTAGTGGAGAAAACGAGAGCCTTCATCGTATCCCACCCAATCTTCCCAATAGACTTGGTATTCGTCTACCGCACACAGCTGAGGGGATAGGCATTCGAACTATTAAACCTAAACTATGCATTCAAAAGAAGCTCCCCTGGCCTATTAAGACATAACCAACTAATGACTTCTACACCAGCCCTTGTTTATATTTTCAACTCCTTTCTTATTATCTCTTAATCTTATCTTCATTATAAATGTGTTTCATTTTCTTCCCTTAAAATCAGTCTAACAATACTTAATGGGTTCATTTGTTTTTACTAGCCTTTATCGACTACTTCCACCTGAACAATTGTTTGTTTAATCATACTGTTTTTCATTATTCGTGTTATCACAGATTGCCTCACTTTTTCATCCTAATTATTGATAAGACCATTATTATTATTATCATTACCACTATTAATATTAACATTACTATTTTTTATTTTTATTTTTGACTTACAGCTTGATTCCACACTGTATTTTTGGTACAAGTAGGGAATTTTCAGCATGCGATATCGGTAGCCCAAATTTAGCAGGCCAATCATAGATATCAGGTGTGCGTCGGCAGGGGATCGAACCTCGGACCATGTGGATGGTCGGCGAGAGTCCTAACCCCAGTGCCACCGACGTACTGATTGCACAATTTATATTCACCATCGTATTATCCTATAGACAAAACACCATGATTGGTTTATATTTGAATTGTTATTTGTAAACTTATATATATTAGAGGTAAGCTTGATGAGATCTAATTGAAAACAATATTGTTCGCTTAAATGTGTTGTTCTAAAGAAAATTAGACAATTTTATAATATGCACATCAAAAAATTTAGATTCCTATCATGTAATAAAAGTACTTTGCATATGTTTGTTGAATGCATTTACTCCGATTACTTTCACAATTTTAAAAACAGCATGAAACAAGATAATAATTAACATATGCATATAATTTATTTAACTAAAGCAGATACTTACAGATCAATGAAATAAAATTATGTAAACAGTTTAAAGCAACTTAATCGTTTAATTGTTCTTGATTACCATTTAACATTGATAGTCTCCATTAATGTAGTCATTGACAAAAACAACTATTCGTCATTGATTTATTTTCATTTGGAATGTCTAAACTGTTTAAATTTCATATTCATATTGTTTTGAAAGCTTATCAGATAAATTGTTACTTCATACACATAAGTTAGTTAATAATTGTAAAATATACCTTCCTAAACTGGGGCGTGAACTTCATCTGAAGACTGAAACAAACATTCATTCATCTGAAAATCATCTACTGTCTAAATAACCGCCAGTTTAAATTTTTTGATGGCGAATTGAATAATTTTTGAAGTATTGGTTTTGTAGGGATTTTATCATGAGTTGACATCAGTTGGAGAACCACTTGAAAACCGGGGAGTACTGGATAGCTATTTAGTTCTAGTTTGGGACACTTCGTCAGTATTCACCCACTGTGTTTCGAACCCAGAACCTTCCGGTTACAAGGCAATGTCAGTTCATGGTAAAATACTCCAACCAATCAAACAAAATCCCTAAAAACCAACACTTGAAAATTATTCCGATGGTCACTAACGAATAGCACTATTCAGGGATGTAAATTCCTGAGGTTCTAGTAGAAAATCGTCACCAGTAGAGTACAACAAGTTGAAGCTGAAAACAGCTACCCATCTAAGACCCTAGCAAGTGGTCGCGATATTTCGTGAATTGAAAGAAGTCAGAATTCATGGGACGGCCAATGGATCGGGTCCTAGTGGCTTAATCGTCTACGAGCTCACTAGCCTTGTAACCAGAAGGTCCTGGTTTCCAACCCCTATGGGTGAGTACTGACGAAGAGTCCCAAACTAGGACGAAACAGGTGTCCA
Organism: Trichobilharzia regenti; assembly: GCA_944472135.2. NCBI lineage: Eukaryota > Metazoa > Platyhelminthes > Trematoda > Strigeidida > Schistosomatidae > Trichobilharzia > Trichobilharzia regenti. Next base: position 113,818,952 of record OX235262.1, on the reverse strand, counting down.
GTAATCCCTCTAGGTTATTCAATGGTTTTCTAACTGATGCCAACTCATTATGAAATCTTCCAACCAATTAAATAATTCACCATTAACAATAAGGATGACAATACTCGTATACAGACACAACTCCCCTCTTTAATCTAAGTTCGGAAGTCCATCAGTTAATAGAAAAGATTTGTAACTCAGGTGGATGATTTGCAATTAGCAGTGTTCTCTGATTTAAATTTTTTAAATCATTTAACATTATGCTAAATACTGCGCCGAAGATGCCGTTCAGAAAGACGACGAAAGCTCCGCAACTAAACCAACTAGGTCAGAGAACACTACTAATTGCAAGTCCATCAGTTAACTTAGCCCTTTTACACAGTTTGTATACTTAACATCAATATTCCTTACTGCATGCATTGTGATAGGAATTGGCTAAAATAAAATCCAACTTTTTAAATCATTATACTGCCAGTGGAACATATTGGGGGAAGCGAAATGGCTAGGAATAGTGAACACTCACAAAGTAACAATGTTAACCTAACAAAGATGTAAAGTCCCGAAAACAGAGTATGGTATTCTTTCAAAATAATTGATAGGTGAATTACTATTTGTAAGATCTTCTTAAATAGCCTTGAATTAGTAGACTACTCTTGGTTGAATGGATAGTAATTAGGAGTGAAATAAAAACCCTAGTTGTTGTAAAGTTCGAACTATTTGCCTCTTGGCTACTGAACATGAATACTGACAAGGTCATGAATTGACTGCAGTCACCATGGGTTACACCAGGCTATCAAATAAGTGACTGAAGTAAATGTCTATATAACATCACCACAATGGCCCCTGTCACACAGTGTGGTACAGTTATATTAACTGACGACGTTTCGAGCACAAACTATTGCTCATAATCATATCGAGTTACTCACACAACTTGTTTCTTCATTTATATACATGTGTGGAATCGATTAGACATTTGAATAAAAATCAATGTGAGATAATGTACATTCAGAAATAATAGTCCGAGTGTTGTTGATCAATTGCAGTTAGATAGGAAAAAAGACGAGTGTTTTTATATTCAAAATAAGTAACTTGTTAGAATGTTATCATGTACGTGAATTGAAATAGAATTTTAAGATTATTTATTATCCTCCTCTGATTTGACTGGTGGTAATAATATCTTCTGTAATTCTAGTGCTTGCATTGAATCATTTCTGTTGCATGTATCGGGTGTAGACTCAATGAACCAGGATTCAGTAATCAATCTCTCTCCACCTACCTAGATTACTTTTTGGAATTTTAACCCTCTCCCACCCTATTGTGTGGTTGTGTGTTAATGCATACAGTGCGATTGCTGAGCTTTTTTCTAAATTACTTATCTTTTCAACTTACTTATCTTATTATCTTATTACTTACCTTATCTTATCTTACTTATCTTATCTTATTACTTATCTTATCAACTTGATATGATTATGAGCAATAGTTTCTGCTCGAAACGTCGTCAGTTAATATAACTGCATAACACTGTGATTTATCAAAATAAATTCTTTTCCATAATGGAGTTATTCTTATACTTATACTGATATCAATAAAGCAAACTGAATTAGAAAGAATGAGGCAAGTTTCTAATTACTCTGGATAGCGTTATGAGAAGACGGAGATTATCCGAAAAATGTGATGTATTTGCGCTATACATTTCGAACAGTTTGATGACACATTTACTTGTCATATCGATATATATATATATATATATATATATATATATATATATATATATATATATATATATATATATATATATATAGGATAAAGTTAAATTAAAGAAAGTGACAAAAAAAAGGATTTAAGAATGATTAACACAAACGTTTGGTAATCCAATCAAATAAGGATTACCAACTTAGGTTAAGAGTAATAAGAAACTGTTTTTGAATACACAAGGTGGCGGGGGGGGGGAGGTTAGTTTTATGAATACCTATAGCCTCGGCGTATTTCAGTATGCGCCCTTGACCGTTTTTATAGATAGCCTTAAAGGCTGAGTTAAAATCACTCTTATGGTTCATCTCGATTAGGTATTTAGCTATAGACGAAGTTGGTAGTCTGACACCTCGATCTAATTGTTTTAAATTTCTAATCACTGGTGGGACAATCTAAGGAATCTTGCCGACAGAAGCGGAGCATTTCGGTTCAATAAAATCAGTAATTTTTGTACAGAATGAAATTTTTGGCATTTTGATATTTCAAACATTTTACAAATAAAACTAAAGAAATAACTACGAAACCTGAAGTCTATAAATATATTTTTTGTTCACGTTTCCAGTGGAACATAGGGCTTCAAGCTAGTGGCTTGAAGTTTCTGTAGCAGTGTTTAATTTTACAGGATGAGGTTGCTAGCCTCATGCCCAACCTTTCCTCTTTACCAGCATTATTTCTGGCTTAGCTAGATAAAGGATTGCGTCGGCCGGGTCTTGATCCCCGGACCATGTGATGGTCGGCGAGCGTCTTAACCTCTATGCCACCGACTCGAAGTCTCTCTCTCTCTCTCTACAGTAATATATATATATATATATATATATATATATATATATATATATATATATATATATATATATATATATATATATATATAGTAATAGTAGTGCACCGGTAATTTCCAGAAATAGTTAACTGTTATTAACATACTACTAAGAAGGTTTATTAGTTCTTTAATCACACAAAAATCTAGGCTAAATAGGGTGTGGTTGAATTTTTTATACTCAACCTCACAAGTATAATTTCTAGTGAAATTGCTCCAATTTTTTTCGTGGAGATACAAAGAAAGGCTTTGAATAAACAGGATGTGCAGTATCCCATGATATAATCTCAGACAACTGCTTGAAATGATTAAAATGTCTATCAGCAACAGGGTCAGTTAGTTAGGTCGGAGATACACCGTCAACCTTGCTTACGGCCTTCAAAATTTTGCTTAATATGACTTAGTTCATATTCCAAACTTCCAGAGAAGAATAAGCGTGCACAATAATGAAGAATGGTTAGAATGCACAAATTAATAAGTCTCCATAGAAGAGGTAGTTTCGCCAGATAGTTGGGACTATCTTATGTAATGGAACAAACAACATATTTTTTTTTAACTTAATCAAATATGAGGAGATCAGAGGAAACCAGAAGAAAAAATAATACCGAAATAAGAAGCAATTAATTTATTTTATACTAAAGTTTGGACACGACAGTTGATTCACCTTGCACAACAGGTAGTCCATTGCATACAGCTTCGATATTTGAGACGATGCATTTTTGGTTTGAGTCTCAGGGGCAAAACTACCCGAAGAAATGCAAGTACACCCAACTGAAATTTCGCAAATCAGACGTATTTGTGAACTAGATTACACTAGATAGAATGAATTATTATCATTGTAAGCACAGAGATACGAAATAAATAGATAGAATGAGGAAAGCAGTGGGATGTCTTTAAACAGAAAAGAACTATCACGATATAAGTATAAAACTTGGGTACTGTTGTAGAGTATAACTCCATTATGGACAGGATTTTATTTTGATAAATCACACAGTGTGGTACAGTAACATTAACTGATCAGTTAATATTACTGTGTGATTTATCAGAATAAAATCTTTTCCATAATGTAACTATCAGGATAAGTGGAGGAGGAATTGAATGATTCTGCCTTGTACTCTGGTCTATGTCTTCTGTATTTAAACAAGCAAAGTATCAGCAATACGAAAAATCCGGGCAATTAATTACTTTGTAGACAAATGTGAAAGAATTTCTTGAGAATGGAAGAAGAGTTTCAACATAATGTCTAATCCTTATACGTTTTATAGATCCACTTTCATCTTGATTTAACCTCTCAGGATGAAATCCTAGAACTTGCTTGGACGAAATACACCTTGAATGATTGACAAATGATGAGGTGAAGCTTTTCATATACAAAGGTGTTTAAATACGATATGATATCCTTTATCTTGGCGAAAAGTAAATGTCGACTGAGCAACACTACCTATAAGCGCTACTGTAAAAAATGTAATTTCTGAGGGATTTGACATACTTCTTTTTAAGGTATCGACTGCTAGGAAATCTTTGAAATCACAGCATAAAAACAAAACTACTCCTCAATAATATTACCCCCTTTGTTTTTAACTACACTTTAAGGTGGATATCGGTTTTCTATCATGAATTTTCTACTGCATCAGAGCCACATATACGTCAACAGAAAGTATCAATCACTATAGTGGAATTAATCCAACGATTCATATATTTGGTTCCCTTGATAAATTTTGATAAAGAAAGGAAGACGAAATTTGCAGTATAAAATGATATCATTCTATTTCACAGGTTCTCATCATCTGCAGACTACCTGAAATTACAATGGTTACATAGATGATAATAACATACTTTAATGTTCGAGCGGTGGTAGAAAAGAGATACTATAAAATTGACGCATCTAAATGAAAGCATTACAATGTTTTTAGTTTAAGTTTTCATCATCAATTTATACGCTTTTAAAGTTGAAAAGAGGGGGAGGGGTAAGAGAGAAAACAGAAAAAATTGATTAACAGAACAGTGTTAGCTTTTAGGTTCACATAGCAACTCAAGAAACAAAAACGGTTACAGTTTATGAGATTAAGATTTGTTCAGTGAGTTGAGATCACTGAATTAGATGACTAATCAAAATCAAAATTCTGTTACCAAGGGAGTGAGAGGTTAATCACACTCTCTTTCTGTATGCATAAGTCTGGTTTAAGTCTTTTGATTGCGATTGCTTCGGCAAATCGTAGTAAATTTGCTGTCCTTTGTCTATTTAATATTTTGAAGGACTTAGAAATCTCTACGAGATGTCCGGTATCAATAATGTGTCTGGTAATTGCACTCTGGGAATATCTGCTTCCTTTCAGGCACAGGTTTTTGGGAATATGTTCAGAAAACCGGATAGAAGCCCTTCTTTCTGTCCTTCCAATGTACTTGCTCCCGCAAGTGCACGTGAATTCATAAACGCAGTTGGAGGTGACATCAGCAGGGTATTTATCCAGTTTTGAGCGTATTAAAGAAGGAGTGGTGCTGTATACTGTTATGAGTTTTGCTGCTGGGAAGCTTCTATTTATTGCACCTTTCAGTCTTTTGTCAATCTTTTGTGACACTGCATCTCCTTTGTATGGTAGACAGATAAACACTTTTTTCTTTTCTACAGTTGGATGCTTTTCTTTCTCATCTTTTTCTCTGCTGTACTTCTGAATAAATCCCTTAGGGTATCCATTTTCCCTTAGGCATTTCTCGACGAAAACTAATTCTTCTTCGACCCTGTTTGGTGAACATAGCTTTCTGGCTCTGTCATACAAAGTCCTCACTAATCCACGTTTATAGCTTATGGGACAAAAGCTGTTATAGTGAAGATATTGTCCAGTCCAGGTTTCTTTTCTATAGATGGACTTTTCGACCGTGCCTTCGTTTGTTCTTTTTACATTTAGATCCAGGAAATTGAACTCATTATTATGTTCATATTCCATGGTGAATTTGATATTTGGATGTATCTCATTTAGGCGATCATATAGTGCCGATGCGTGATCCATATCGTTGCAAACAACAAATGTGTCATCAACATATCGGCGATAGTAGGTAGTTCCATTGATAGCAGAACTTAGTTGTGTCTGTTCAAGGTAGCCCATGAAGATATCAGCCAGGATAGGTCCCAGAGGCGAACCCATCGCGACCCCATTAATTTGTCGGTAAAGTTGATTGTTGAATTTGAATTGTATATCTTTTGTGCAGAGCAGTAGAAGTCGCTTCATCTCTGTTTCCGGTAATGGTAGTAGATCCGTTTGTTTACAAATTATATCAATTGTTTCCATCAGTGGTACATTTGTAAACAAGGAGGTCACGTCATACGATACCATGAGTTTGTCTGATATGTCGATATTGTCAACTTCCTTGGAAAATTGATAACTATCCTTCAGGCTGTGGGTTGCAAATTTAATTCGAATGGGCTCTATAGAATCAGCTAACCATCGAGCTAGCTTGTGGCATGGTGAGTCAATCATTGACAGGATTGGTCTTAATGGCACATTTGCTTTATGAATTTTTGGTAGGCCGTACATAGACGGCAGGCGTCCACCTTTTGACTTCAGTTTATTATATGTTTCGCTGTTGATTAGTTTCTTCATTAGAAGTTCTTTGAGACATTTATTAACTTTATTTTCAAATGACGTTGTGGCATCTTTTTTGTTGTCTACTTGGAATTTTTCTTTGTCGTTTAGAATTGTCATCATTTTATGTATATAATCAGCTTTGTTCATTATAACAACCCCAGAGCCTTTGTCAGGTCTAAATATGACGATTTCATCGTTTTCATATAGTTTCTTCAGAGCTATTCTATGCTTTTCGGTCAGCATCTTCTGCTTCTCCATTGGTGATATGTGGTATTGGTTAGCAATATCAACAAGTTTAGACTTTAGCCATCCTCTTTTATCTTCGTCTAAGGGCTTCAGGTCGTAGAGTTGATGGTATAAGTGCTCGAATTGTGCTTCTGTGTCTATACGACTGAGGTGCTTCCTGAGGACGTGAAACTCGAATCCTAGAGATAAGGCTTCTAATTCGATTTTGTTTAATTGTAATTTTGATAAGAGTGTGATTAACGTCTCACTCCCTTGGTAACAGAATTTTGATTTTGATTAGTCATCTAATTCAGTGATCTCAACTCACTGAACAAATCTTAGTCTCATAAACTGTAACCGTTTTTGTTTCTTGAGTTGCTATGTGAACCTAAAAGCTAACACTGTTCTGTTGATCAATTTTTTCTGTTTTCTCTCTTACCCCTCCCCCTCTTTTCAACTTTAAAAGCGTATAAATTGACGATGAAAACTTAAACTAAAAACATTGTAATGCTTTCATTTAGACGCGTCAATTTTATAGTATCTCTTTTCTACCACCGCTCGAACATTAAAGTATGTTATTATCATCTATGTAACCATTGTAATTTCAGGTAGTCTGCAGATGATGAGAACCTGTGAAATAGAATGATATCATTTTATACTGCAAATTTCGTCTTCCTTTCTTAATCCAACGGTATAATAATTCAAGAGAAACAAGTCATGCATTGATGGAATCTCCACACTACGGATCATCATTGAACAAATCTTGGAATGGTAGTCACCTATCCACCTCACTCAACTTCATCGACTTTGAAAAGGCCTTCGACAGTGCAGCGTCGATCGAGAGGTGATTTGGCAACTACTTCGCTACCACGGGGCGCTATCGACATTTATACATCTCATCCAACAGTTATACGACAATGCTACATGCCAAGTAATCCACAACCGGAAACTTACGGAAGCCTTCGAAGTGAGGATGGGAGTGAGACAAGGCTGCCTACTATCACCAATGATCTTCCTGATTGCAGTAGATTGGATAATGTGACAGACAACGGGCAATGAGGAAACAAGCATAAAATGGACTCACACAAAAACTTGGAGGACCTGGACTTCGCCGATGATATATGTCTGATTTCCCACAAACTGGAAGATATGCGAGTGAAAAGCAACAAGTTGGCAGAACAAGCATCAAAGATAGGAAGGAGTTCAAGTGAACATAGATAAAACAGAGGTGGTGATGATTCCTGGCCAACAGCAACAGACAACAATCAGTATAAATCGGAGGAACTTGAAAGAAACAACCTCCTTCACCTACCGACCTGAGAAGCATTGTTTCAACTACAGGTGGAAAGGACGAGGATATCATAGCCAGAGTCGGAAAAGCAAGACAAGCTTTCATTACTCTCAAGTCTGTGTGGAGGTCAACAGCACTCACCATCAAAAATAACACTGGGATTTTGAACTCCAATGTGAATTCAGTCAGTGATACTATACGGATCAGAGACTTGGCCAGCGCGTCATAAAGAGCACCTCAAACAAACTTCAGACCTTCCTTTACAGTTGTCTTCGCTCAATACTCAAGATCAGATGACCGGCCAGAAAAGATCAGCAACAGGGATGGATCTCTGGCAGTGAGCGAACCAACCAAGAATCGATTTTGAAGGAAATAGGCAGGAAGAAGTGGAGATGGATTGGCCATATTCTGAGGAAACCATCAAATGACATCGCTAGACAAGCCATTGGTCGAGTGGAACCCGAAAGGGAAGTGGCGAGTTGGTCGTCAGTGCAAGGGTGACTTGGAGGAGGTCATGTGAGGAGGAGATGAAAGCATGTGGGCAGACTTGGAGCGGGGTGAAAAAGTTAGCAGAAAACCGAGGGCAATGTAGGTGCACAGCTGAAGCCCAATGTTCCTCTAGGAATTAAAGGATATAATAATAATAATACAATATCTAGTTTGAGAAGACTATCGGTCGAATATACCATATTAGTCTTCTATGAACTGGTCTCTACAAAGTTTCTTGTTAGATTCTAAGTTAATAACTGGAGTTTCGGACCATAATTTGTGGATAATAAGTGCATATAATATATAACTTAAACCACTTATGTCATCACAAATAACAGGTGTTGTTCAGTTATCTTTCATACGTTTGAAAATCCCCAATTGTTGATTTCAGCTGACCATTTTCTAGCCTAGCCATATAAAAATTGACTAGTAGCTGGTCTAAAGAGGATTCCATGACGCTTTACTTTTTACCTGTAGATTGAATGTGAATTAAGTATGAATCTCAGTAGCAAATCTGAATGAATCACCCATTCATTAAATATTCCATTGTATTTTCAAAGTCTTTATTCAAAATTTTTCCCATTTATTAAAATATTTGATCACATCTACGTCAACACCCAATATTTTTTTTAACCAACTTTTCATTTGTTTGGCTTGTTATTATATATTTCCAAAGTATATTATTGGACTCAGTGCTAAAGCGACATCATATATAGTCACTGTTAGACGGAGGTTACAAATAGGGTTGTGGAAAAGTCTGCTGGATAAAGCACAAGTTTGATTTCCGTTTGTTATTAGTTTCTCTGTTGCTGTTTTCACTCAAATTGGTTCATAGGACTTATTAAAAAGACAGTTGCAACGAAGAAAATTTTCTTTTCGACGAAGTCATCATCTAAGCTGTACATTCGTGTATTTATAACAAATGGATGGGAAAGTTCCAGAATAATTTCCGGTTAAGGGTGAAATTAATAAAAATTACAATTAGCAATTAGAATGCCATAATAAACAGGGGGACGGATAAAACTTAAACAAAGTAGTATCATAATGACTAAGAAGATTGACACTATGTAATTATGGGTTAGAAATGTAGAAATAACAACAATAGACAGGATGTTTGGATAAAAAAGCTAATGTGATGAATAATTGTTTATGCAATCAGGGATTAAATATGTAAAAACAGTAAAATGGTGAAATAAACACCAAGTTCGGATTTTACTATTTCATAAGTAAAAACAGTTTTTGTTCAGCATATTTAATCCCTGACTGCATGAACAATTATTCATCACACTAGCTTTTTTATCCAAACATCCTGTCTATTGTTGTTATTTCTACATTTTTAACCCCCGATTGCACAATGTCAATTTTCTTAGTTATTATGATGCTACTTTGTTTGAGTTTTATCCATCCCCCTATTTATTATGGCATTCTAATTCCTAATTGTTTTTTTTCCTTCACGTTCCCAGTGTAACATAGGGCCTCAAGCTAGTGGCTTGAAGTTTCTGTAGCAGTGTTAAATTTTACAGGATGAGGTTGCTAGCCTCATGCCCAACCTTTCCTCTTTACCAGCATTATTTCTGGCTTAGCTAAATAAAGGAATGCGTCTGCCGGGAATCGAACCCCAGACGGCGAAGTACAAGAATAGCGTCCCAGGAGTGCGAACGCTCAAATGACCTTGAACGCACGCTAGTCGTTGGCTAACAGTCCCTGTCATTATCATAGCTGAAATACCAACCCTATTCATCAAATAAGGAGCAAGTTTCACCCAGATAACGCTTTTTATTACTGTTTGGACAATGTGTTAACATCTCGTTAGGGTTAAGGCGAGTATTGGGGTTAGGGTTACGGTCATAATTGGGATTAGGGTTAGATTTACGGCTGGATAAGGATTGTCATTTGGGTTAGGATTAAGGTTAGGGCTAGTGTGAAATTTAGGGTTAGGGTCAGGATTAAGGCTAGGGTTGTGATTAGGAATAGATTTGTCGTTTATTTCAACTTGTTTTATTATCCTCATTTTCTTTGTATGTAGTCGCCAATGCTCTTACTGAAACCATTGTAACTTAACCGAGGGTTTTGGAGAGGACTACACAGCAATGGAAGAGAGATGAACAATTCACAAAACAACCAATCTTCAGTCACTTTGGTGAATACATATACAGAAACTAGTCCAACTTAGCAACTGACACTCTTCATCGTAACTGGGACGTATTTTTTAGTGATGTCAGAGAAAGATAATCCGTTTAATGTGTTTTCATGCATTTTCTTGTGAATATACGTCATTTTTCGTGCTAAAATTCCTCATTTCTATGATTGGCTGGCTGAAGGTCACTTGTGCGTTCGCATTCCTTGGGACGTTATTGTTGAATTTTGCCCCCCAGACCATGAGGATAGTCGGCGGGCATCCTAACCGCTGTGCCACCGACGCACAATTGTAATTTTTATTAATTTGACCCTTAACCGGAAATTATTCTGGAACTTTCCCATCCATTTGATATAAATGCACGAATGTACAGCTTAGATGGTGACTTCGTCGAAAAGAAAATTTTCTTCGTTGCAATTGTCTTTTTAATAACTCCTATGACCCAATGTGTATATTCCGTGATTCAAATTGATTCAAAACTCATTTATTCTGACCTTGGAAATGATGATTCAAATTAATTTTTGATCTAATAATGTTGCCATTTGATTTATGCATTTTCACGTATACTCCAAGAAATTTGATGTTCTGCTAAGATTTTAGTTGCGCTAGTTGATTACTTTATTACAGCATAGCTTCTTGTTCTATTTTTATAAAACTAGAAATTCTCAGTTTACATTGGTAATGATAACCAGTTTACGAAACATGTCATAATTTGTGGTAACAAAACACGTTAGTTTACTTATCTTCCAAAGTTTAAGCATGTAATCAAATAAAGTATAATTATATTGTGATAGTTTACACACAATGATAATTCTTTTTATTGGTGTTATTTCCAGAAAAATTACTGTCCGTGTTCACACCACTGTTGGAATTGTTTATATATATATATATATATATAAGTTTGTCATGGTATTTCTGACCGAGTTTGTCTACTATAATGTTAAGTGTTTTTGAGGACCACTGTAGCTATATTTTTTCTCTTAGGAAGATATTAGTAAGACATATTCGTCGTCTAATTGTCCACGCCTGTAACCATGAGTTTTTTTATGGATCTTCCGACATCAACACTACTTCATGAGAAAGTCTTCTCTCCATTCACACATTTCGTAATATATGTTAAATATATTACACCTTAGGGAGAAACGACCGCTGTTTCTGAATATCTCAGAAAGGCTAAGAATGTCATCACTAGTAATCTGAACTCATTGTATTCCTATGAAAAGTTTATGATTTGTATCATGGTGATAATTAGAACATGATAAGAAATTCTGCAAGGCAGAAAAAGAAACTACATAAAGATGAGCAGTTTACATTCATCGTCTGTGATTCTGATAAGGGTTTTGGAACCACTTCTGCTGTTGATGTCAGTGTGAGTTTCATAAGCCAATGAAGTCATGTCGGACTGGGAGATGATAGTGAATATCTTATACTCATCCAGCCTGTTTGTATAAAATATGCAAAATTATCAGCCCTTTGGCTCATTAAATCCTTACTTAACGCCCATTAAAGTTGATTATGTTTCTGAACCTTTATCTCTTTGGTTGTCCCCTATTGGTGGTGACGGAAATTCCCCTAGGGAGATTTTCCAAGATTAAAATTCACTCTAGAGTAACATTTGCGGTCAGCCCGTCTTGGACTTTTGTATATGATACGTTAAGTGACGTTTTAAATGCCGCCACTTTACAATCAGAGGGAGAATTAGTGTTATTAACATGTTAGAATAGAGATTTAAATAGGTTTTTAACGTGCCGTATTCGCCAGTCACACTTTCTGTTGTCTGGCATTACATTAAGTTTTAGCAAGTAACTACAAAGAACAAAGAGAAGAATTACTTATTGTAGCTCCTCTTGGTCATTAAAACCGCTTTTAGTAGAAACCAACCATTGAATGTCTTTTTGGTACCTTAATCTATAGTATTTAGTGAAAGCGTCATACTAAAACAACGTTAACCAAAATAAACAGAATTTTGCATAGCTAATAGGTTAATATAAAGTTGATGGGTGATTTCTGTGGTCCAGTTTTTAAAGTAAACAAAGTCTTCTGTTTATATTAAAGTGTTTCCATAGTATCCGTAGTATTTAAATTTTGACCTTAGAGTAGGAATAGATACACCATAGTTAACACTTATGGAAACATTATGTCAATAAAGATATAATTTTATTAACCCTGTAATACAAATATCTTAAAGACAAAAATATCGATCAAAGCTTTAAAATATTATATTTAGTAAAGACTGATGATAAAAGAAATACGGATGTCTGAAGCTCTGGCTAATATAATCACATACATTATAAAACATAATATATTGAGAAAAAGCGTATGATAAGAGTAAGAATGAAATCAATGAAGCTTTAGATTCTTTGAAATATGGAAAATATTTGTACAGTTATAAAACAGAAATGATTGGAGCTGTCCCTTGAAGATCACTAACTTGTACATCACTCATAGATCTCTCACAAGGTAAAATAATTTTAGTTTATAAGTTTGACTAGAGTTGACATCAGTTGGAGGATCACTGGAAAACTAGGGAGTAATAGACAGCTGTTTCTTTCTATCTGGGGACTCTTAAATAATTCGCACCCACCAGGATTCGAAACCAGGACCTTTCAGTTACAAGGAGAGCTCGCAGGCCATCCAGCTTACTAGCGACTGGCTGTATACAGGAGGTTGCCTGGAATTCTAGTAAGAAGTCGTAACCAACGAGGTTCATCAAGTCAGACAGGAGGCAATTTACTCGCATATGACATTAGCTGGCGGTTGTGCCACAGATTTTTGAGAGTAGGCATAAATTGCACTTAAAGCTGCGGCAGATCACATCCTAGTGACTGAGTGGTCTACAAGTTCACCTTTTAACTGGAAGCTCCTGTATTCAAATCCCAGTGAGTGCGCACTGTGAAAAGTCCCAAACTAGGGCGAAACGACTGTCAATTACTTCCTATTTCTCCAATGGTTCTGTAACTTATGTCGAATCATGATCAAACCTGTGACCAGTCAAAACACTGCAAACCAACACTTGAAAATTGTTGTTTAATCCATAGACATATAATCTTTGGCTCATAAGAGGTATGAAGTGATATATATTACAATAACGTCAAATTCTCTAAAGTAATCCATCAAAGTATATATATATATATATATATATATATATATATAACGACTAAAAATAACGAATAAAAATTATGTATTACAGTAACAGAAATATTTGTCCATCAGATTAGCTTACCTAAAATACAGAATTATTCATAGAATGCGATCCATTTCATCTACATGTTGTTTACTAACGGATAATTATGGAAAATAGTCTAGGCAAATATTTGTTTTCGGTAATTTCTCACCGGCTTCTATAGTTAAATATTAATTGCAATATTAAACATTGATAAAAATTGCTTTTTCAAAGGTCACCTTAACCTTTATTCTATCCAAATATATCACTCTTATGGGTGTTGAGGCACATTTCTAGGGGATCAAAGAAGTTCGGCAATTCAACTAAATCTCAGTCATTTCTCTTTCGACAGTCAATTTGCTTATCTGCACTGACTAGACAAGACTGCGGACTATTGGGTTTTCAAGGAACAAGAGCGCGTTTGTGCTTTGTGCAGTGATTGCATATCTCTTTGCTGTCTCCATACCTTCGTTAATAAATACATCCGTGTACAGCCGTAAGGGTTATATTCTCCCTTATCTAGTTAGGGAGGTGTTAAGAGCAACATGGCCATAGAGTTACGTGGGTCAGGGTAAAGAGCCAGCAGGTAATGTTTCCAAAGGTCAGATGTAGCAGGATAGATAACCACACAACAATCGTGAGCGTTATTTCTGCTCGAAGTGGATCGGAAACGAGATCGAAGCTGTTCAAGAAGCCTAAATAACTGATCTCCTGGAAATTCGTTTTGGTAAGAACGATCAAGCCTAACAGCAACACTTCCAGTTCTTATATATTGTGCACGTGACAACTAGTTTCATAAGTAATGTCCTATTGACTCCATCGACAAAATATACCTTCGTGTTGATGTCCTATAATTAATGACTCTAATCGCCTACTAGTATGGTGTCTGCTATTAATAATACTTATCAGCAGCACATAAAGAGCACACAAAAGCTAGAGGTGACACATTACGGGAGATCTGTGAAAATGGTGGTTTGAACACAGGGTCTACATAATGGCGGCAATGGATAAAGGCACACACGGGGTGTCGTTATGTGTTATCGCGATGTTGTGTTCGGGTTGTTCTACGTTGTTTTCCGGTGTTTTTTCAACTGAAATACATCGTAAATACCATATTTTAACGAAAAAATTTAGAAAAATGGTGGAAAGTAGACACTTTCAGCAGTTTGAGTGAACATGTATCTGTCATTGAATTTCGTTATTTCTTTCCATGTGGAATGTTAAAACTCTGTGTAAATTGTTGATTACGTTAAGGAAAACGAAATCAATTAGGAAATTGATGCATATTTTGCGAAATTCTGAAAGGGTGTTTTGAATCTCTGAGATATGAAAACTTGGTAACACTCAGAAGAGTCTACAGCTATAAAGGAGTGTTAGTTGATTTATTCGCAAGATAACGGTTAATAAACAAATTTTTTAAAATAGTTTCTTTGGTTTGGAGTATTTTCGTGTTGCTAATTATTTGTTAAAGGATGTCATACTATTGTTGATTTGCAGGTTACAATTGTAATTTACGGAGTGATTCACTTTATTTGGAGGCTTTAATGAAGTGCAATTGAAGAATTTGCGCGTTATCGTTGGAATATTTGTGATATGATAAAATTATTTATCAAAATAAATATCTTTTTAATGTTTTAACGGTGTTCTTTAAAGAATTCACTACTACTTCCCTTTTGCTTGTCGAAGGAATAGTGATGTAGCGGGTTTTGGAATGCGTAGTGATTTAATCTGAAAGAGTGATAATTTACGCAACATAAGAATACTAGGATTTTCTTCAATAGGATATACCTATAACGCGTTATTTTCGATGTACGTAGCCGCCCTACATTTGTTATTATGTATACGTAGTAATCGCAAAACAAACCTAAGCTCAACGTACATTTTTTCGCAAGCCCTGATGAAAGATAACCTTTTACGCAGCCGTCTTGAGTGTAACTGAAACATTTCATGGGAGGCTTGATGACGCACTGAGGAAATAATAACGGTTTACGATTATCACGCATTTCACACAAGTATTACTACGTTGCCTATCAACTTCGTTAACTATGCAATGTCCTCGTAATGATAATTAAGAGAGATACATGTAGTCAACATAAATGCATATATTTACAAAATAAAAACAGTTAAACAGTACATATTCATATTAAAAAGGGTGGAAAAGAAATCACAGTTGTAGATTCTTTATGGGTACATGATTGTCAAATTAAAGTCCACTAATCGTCCTATCCACAATATGTGGATCAGTTTCCCTTAGATGATTGTGACACTGGACCAGTCTTTACAGCTTTCAGCACCACCTGATCCTTCAGAAGAAACTGGTTATAACCTTTCCATGCAAAGATTGAGATTGTATTTCTTTGACCACCTCCGGCCACACTGAGAAATATCTAAGGATATATACATATCAGATGAATTAATCTTACCTCAGGTGAACAATCCCTAATCTTAGCAACAATGAATATGTGAACAAGGGAGGGAACAATAGTAGAATCGGTATGAACAGTCCATATATCCCATAATAAACTTAAAGAATCCTAGAACTTCCGATTTATCTTTCACAGTTTTTTTTCTGCAAAATGCAAAGGTTACACAAATGCCTCTCCTCTCTGTCCGTTACAATCAACTGAAAAAGACTAAATCTTCAAACTTTATCCTTCTTTGATTAAGTTACCCAATAATATTCTCTTTTTTAGTGGGTCCACATGCATATCACATCTGTAGAATCAATACATGCGTTAACTTGTGTCCTTAAGCTGAAAAATTGTAATGTTTGTGCGACTTTTATTACTATCGTTTCAAAGCCCGCCTTAGTAACGTGAGCTACGTATTAGCCGCAGCGTTTACGCAAAGTAAAATCTACCAATCACAGTATGCATATGTGACCTTGAGGTGCTCAGCCTCTCCATAAGGTCGTGTGTGCCTTTATCCATTGCCCATAATGGCAGCCTGTAGACGGCCGTAATTTTGAGTGACCGCGAATGAGATAAACAAGCGATTCGCTCGCTCGTGATTGGCCAGTTTGTCATTCTAGTTGAGGTAATTTCAAACATCATTTTGCTGCTTGGTTAAGTTCTGAATTTCCGGGATCGTTTTATCAAATTTGAGAGATAACTGACAACACAAACTATTACAGCTGAGGAGAGAAATGATATACCAGTGGATTTGTTTGCTGAATTCAACGAATTCATGCCAAATTAAGATCTAAGGACTTCTTAGGGGTGTGAAGAATGCAAACAATGTTCTGAAGAGGTAATAACTTCACGCAACTTCAATTATCGCTTGACCATTATTTTAAGAGATCCTTAAATAAGTATGATATACACAGTGGTCTGGCTAATCATGATAAAAATGGCATGGTTGATGCAGCATATACATATACTCATGTATATGTAGGTAAACCTAGATAAACTGTGTTCTTGTCACGAAGATCGGAAAGCAGGTATCAGATGTCTCAGTAAGCAGTGTAATGCATGTAAGTTACATGTTTTTATTTGACATAAGCTGGATCTTCACTCACTTTCAGAATTAATCTTGAATTCAGTTGGAATAAGCTGGTTGAGCACATCAGTATTGAGAGAATACAGTGAAAGTAAGTAAACACATGCTTCTTAAGATTAAGTGATACATTTATTTGATATGATTGTATTATTATTAGTTGTCTATCTAAGTTAATGATGAATTCGTTGCGATAATAATACCTATTTTTGTTTTTATAGTCACTATGAACATGATTGTCATTATTATTGCTGTCAAGACCTATTATTTGTCATAAAGTGGTTGTCATTTTTGCTAAAATATTTGTACATCTTTGAAAACTACTGCATAACTTGTTGTTAGATAATTTTATCATTTCATGATGCTTCAATGGACCTACTGGATATCGACCAACGATAGGTTGCAAAGTCCCTTAAGTTTAGTGAAAACTATTGGGCTACTTATATATACATATATATATTGTTTGTAAAGTGATTACTTTTAAATGCTTATCAGGAAATTTTTTTATTCAGATCATGCATGTAATACCCAAGTTAATTATGCTTTTCTTAAACCTTTTCAGACTTATGGAAAAACATATATGTGCCGTGTTCTCAGATGGAACTTACTGACGGTAACAGAGGACTACTCATCTGAATTATCTGTACATTCGAAATCTGATTTTTGTTTAATAAACAATTTTTCAATGAATCTGTGTTCCTTCTGTTGTAATGCGATTGTGTTCCAGTAACATAAGTAACACGTGCTAAGTTAGAAGTTGAGGGTAAACTGTTAGGAGTAAATGCGGCGTCTGGATGACTTTTGTTTACGTGATTATATGAGCAGATAGCAACGTGTCGTGTTCTTTGGCTGAGAACCCTAGGCATTCTGTTTTTAATTATTACGATAACCGTAGTTGCACTGAGTTATACATCTAACAGCATAGGTATAGTCTCTCCTTATGGTACATTGCGACATGCAGAAATCACAAGCAAACTATCTCAGGTAGATTTATTCTCAATTGGTGACTATGAATCGGGAATCAGTTTACGTATTCTGCTATGACGATATATAACTCGAAACGCTTTATAATCGCAAGAGCTCTTCTACGGTTTAGGCATATTTACTTTATTTGACTACGACATAATCTTTTACCAATAGGCTTTTCCAAATATCTGCTCCTACTTAGTATTTCAAAGATAGCCTCATATACTCTACACTTCACATATTACACAAGGACTAATTTTCGGTCTTATCAAGTAGAATAAACAAACGAATAACAAGGAATACATTTATTAATGAATTAACATGTAATACAAAATCGACAACAGTGCAGGTATCTTTTTCTTTATCACCCAAATCCATGAAATTCCCGAAAGTAGATATTATCTGAAAAAGAACAAAAGAATTATACAGATGTAGACATTGTTATCAGTGTAAACACAATAACTAACCATGAAATATGTTTGAAACGACGAAATAAATGAATTGTATATAATTACGTCGGTAAAAATTTTTCAATTATACAAAGTCGATATTGCATCTGCCTGCAAACGTCAAGTTTATGCCATAAAATAAGGAAATACTATGCGTATATAATTTCTAAGTATTTCTGCAGATTTTTCCTTAAAGAAATACATGTGGAGGAGCCTTGTCAGCATTAGGAAAAGTACACAACAAAGTAAATGAAATAATCACCAAAACGAGCTATCCCACCTCATCATGTCCATGTGTAATCCATTAAAATGCAAAAAAATTCACGAAATGGTCGTTATAACATGTCTCTTCAAGTAATTCGACATATTCTGAACGGAAAAGTACGTTTTTTCAACAAACTGCAAACTGCCTGTAAGCTACGGCCGGATAAGGACACCACCATTGCCTACTTCTGCTAAATGCGCTGGATTTCATCAACTTTAAGCTGGAATATATGTAAAAAAGTGTGTAAAACAACGAAAAATGACCTAACCTTGACGTCTTTTTCAAAAATAACGCCAATATCCATCAGCTGATCAAATGACCTACGGCCGTCTACAGGCTGCCCTACATAATTTGCTGCCAAGTTAAACCCTAAGCACCACTAACTACCAATCAGAGAATGATCTTGAATGGTTCAATGAGTTTCATCCATGTGATTCGAGTCAGATGTCTGATCCAACGTAGTTGCCCTCGCAGTTTGGTGAGAATATGGCTTTCCAGCGTTGCTTGGAAGTGGAGTTGCTTAAGAAGGAAAGGATTTGTTCATGTGGATGTATCATGAATATAAAAAGCTTCAACATGTTTATTGATGGAAATGTCCATTGATGTGCAATTTGTTTGAGACGAGTTAGTGCCAGGGGAGGTAGGCTGATGATTCTAATATTTCGTAGGAACAATTATGCCAGGTACCATCCGTCCTTAATCCAGAATTTATATGTTTGAAATTACTGGGTTTTGAAACAGCCAGTGGGAGTTGTACCAAATGAAAATGGTCTCGTTTCATCAGTTCAGTGGTCCAGTCATCCAAAACAGAGAGAATCTCATCGCTATTAAGAGGGGAAGGTGATATCGAATTGTAGCAATTAAGAGGGGAAGGTGATATCGAATTGTAGCAATTAATTGTAGTCGTAGTATTAGTATTTCGAGATGACCGAATTACACGAATCCAACCAAAACACAGAGAGGGCGGAATTCAGGAATTTGTATTTAGCGGAATTCTAATGCAATTCATATAAGAAACATATTAACAATCAACAGTAAGTATTTAAGCAATACAGAGATAGAAATTGTCAATCACCACATCCGCCACACGTCGAATATCTCCTTGCGTATTTATAACGATGTCTCGGTTTGCTTGCAAGTAGCTGCGACCTTCTAACTGATTCTGTGATATTATTTTCATCAGTATTATCTGGACTTATTTATGAATTATCTACAAAATCAGGATTATTAGCGGAATCAATAGTATTATAATTGGAACGACCTACTTCATTTATTGTCACTTTGTCCAGGTGTCCGTTATGAACTGAGTGATCTTTGATGTCTAATATCTTCACCACTCGACTTCTCATAATTCCAACAGAAGGTCTATAGTTATTACCTTTGTAATAATGTACATTAGAAGTCGTGGACATCAGATGCTTTTTGAGAATTCGAGATTTGAAAAGTTTTGCAGGACTTTCACGGGTACTTGTATGCTCTGCATTCGACAGACGCAGTCTATGCATATGCAGTAATTCCTCAATTTTAATCAGTTGCTCTCTCATCTCATTCAGGTCTTTTCGTGTTTTCGACAGTTCACATTGTAACTGGGCTACCACATTTTTGAAAACAGTTGACACTTGAGTTGCCGAACTTGTAGTGGAGGTTTTCATTGGATTAGCTTGAGTATTTTGAAAAGTTGAAAGACACATTGACTCCATTTTACTAGACAGCTTGGGAGAATTATAAGAATGTTGAGCAACATAAGTATTCGAACTTCTGCAAACAGTCTTGATGTGTCCAACTTTACCACATTTATGGCACTTAGCACCCCGAAAACGGCAAGTGCTTCGCAGATGTAACTTTCCACAAGAATAACACGGTTTAATGTTTTTGATCTCTCGCTGCATTCTGTTACCTGTGGACGGCAGTTTGGATTGCTTTCCATGACCACTTGTATTTTCGACTTTAGAAAGCATGACATCAGATACTGACGTAGTGGGAACAGAGTATTCATTATTGACATCTTCATATGTAATACATAAATCTTTAGCAGTTTGAAAAGTACAAGAAGGAATCTGAATTAACTCTTTCTCTAACTTAGGAATATTGATTCCAGCAATTATAAGATCACGTAGTTGAGTATGCAGCTGATCTCCAAAGTTACACTTTGAAGCTTGTGTTTGGAGTTGAAGAATAAAGTCTCTAATCCTCTGGTTGGGAGAACGTACCAGTTTGTTGAACTGAGCCCTCTCTCTGGTCTCAAAAGTAGTTACATGAAAGTGATGTATCAGAAGTTCACGGATCTTGTCATATGACAGAGAAATGGGTTTATCTGGAAACGCCAGATTCTTCACTAGGCTATACGCATCTAGCCCAATAGTAGTGATGAAATGTGCTGGTATTTTGTCATCCCGAACATTCTTTGAAATGCACCACGCATCGAAGCATTCCAAATAATCAGCAATCTCCCGCGAAGTAGCATTTATAGGAAAATTTCCCAGGTTATTTAGTTCCATCGCGACGCCAATTTGTAGTAATTTATTGTAGTCGTAGTATTAGTATTTCGAGATGACCGAATTACACGAATCCAACCAAAACACAGAGAGGGCGGAATTCAGGAATTTGTATTTAGCGGAATTCTAATGCAATTCATATAAGAAACATATTGACAATCAACAGTAAGTATTTAAGCAATACAGAGATAGAAATTGTCAATCACCACATCCACCACACGTCGAATATCTCCTTGCGTATTTATAACGATGTCTCGGTTTGCTTGCAAGTAGCTGCGACCTTCTAACTGATTCTGTGATATTATTTTCATCAGTATTATCTGGACTTATTTATGAATTATCTACAAAATCAGGATTATTAGCGGAATCAATAGTATTATAATTGGAACGACCTACTTCATTTATTGTCACTTTGTCCAGGTGTCCGTTATGAACTGAGTGATCTTTGATGTCTAATATCTTCACCACTCGACTTCCCATAATTCCAACAGAAGGTCTATAGTTATTACCTTTGTAATAATGTACATTAGAAGTCGTGGACATCAGATGCTTTTTGAGAATTCGAGATTTGAAAAGTTTTGCAGGACTTTCACGGGTACTTGTATGCTCTGCATTCGACAGACGCAGTCTATGCATATGCAGTAATTCCTCAATTTTAATCAGTTGCTCTCTCATCTCATTCAGGTCTTTTCGTGTTTTCGACAGTTCACATTGTAACTGGGCTACCACATTTTTGAAAACAGTTGACACTTGAGTTGCCGAACTTGTAGTGGAGGTTTTCATTGGATTAGCTTGAGCATTTTGAAAGTTGAAAGACACATTGACTCCATTTTACTAGACAGCTTGGGAGAATTATAAGAATGTTGAGCAACATAAGTATTCGAACTTCTGCAAACAGTCTTGATGTGTCCAACTTTACCACATTTATGGCACTTAGCACCCCGAAAACGGCAAGTGCTTCGCAGATGTAACTTTCCACAAGAATAACACGGTTTAATGTTTTTGATCTCTCGCTGCATTCTGTTACCTGTGGACGGCAGTTTGGATTGCTTTCCATGACCACTTGTATTTTCGACTTTAGAAAGCATGACATCAGATACTGACGTAGTGGGAACAGAGTATTCATTATTGACATCTTCATATGTAATACATAAATCTTTAGCAGTTTGAAAAGTACAAGAAGGAATCTGAATTAACTCTTTCTCTAACTTAGGAATATTGATTCCAGCAATTATAAGATCACGTAGTTGAGTATGCAGCTGATCTCCAAAGTTACACTTTGAAGCTTGTGTTTGGAGTTGAAGAATAAAGTCTCTAATCCTCTGGTTGGGAGAACGTACCAGTTTGTTGAACTGAGCCCTCTCTCTGGTCTCAAAAGTAGTTACATGAAAGTGATGTATCAGAAGTTCACGGATCTTGTCATATGACGGAGAAATGGGTTTATCTGGAAACGCCAGATTCTTCACTAGGCTATACGCATCTAGCCCAATAGTAGTGATGAAATGTGCTGGTATTTTGTCATCCCGAACATTCTTTGAAATGCACCACGCATCGAAGCATTCCAAATAATCAGCAATCTCCCGCGAAGTAGCATTTATAGGAAAATTTCCCAGGTTATTTAGTTCCATCGCGACGCCAATTTGTAGTAATTTATTGTAGTCGTAGTATTAGTATTTCGAGATGACCGAATTACACGAATCCAACCAAAACACAGAGAGGGCGGAATTCAGGAATTTGTATTTAGCGGAATTCTAATGCAATTCATATAAGAAACATATTGACAATCAACAGTAAGTATTTAAGCAATACAGAGATAGAAATTGTCAATCACCACATCCGCCACACGTCGAATATCTCCTTGCGTATTTATAACGATGTCTCGGTTTGCTTGCAAGTAGCTGCGACCTTCTAACTGATTCTGTGATATTATTTTCATCAGTATTATCTGGACTTATTTATGAATTATCTACAAAATCAGGATTATTAGCGGAATCAATAGTATTATAATTGGAACGACCTACTTCATTTATTGTCACTTTGTCCAGGTGTCCGTTATGAACTGAGTGATCTTTGATGTCTAATATCTTCACCACTCGACTTCTCATAATTCCAACAGAAGGTCTATAGTTATTACCTTTGTAATAATGTACATTAGAAGTCGTGGACATCAGATGCTTTTTGAGAATTCGAGATTTGAAAAGTTTTGCAGGACTTTCACGGGTACTTGTATGCTCTGCATTCGACAGACGCAGTCTATGCATATGCAGTAATTCCTCAATTTTAATCAGTTGCTCTCTCATCTCATTCAGGTCTTTTCGTGTTTTCGACAGTTCACATTGTAACTGGGCTACCACATTTTTGAAAACAGTTGACACTTGAGTTGCCGAACTTGTAGTGGAGGTTTTCATTGGATTAGCTTGAGCATTTTGAAAAGTTGAAAGACACATTGACTCCATTTTACTAGACAGCTTGGGAGAATTATAAGAATGTTGAGCAACATAAGTATTCGAACTTCTGCAAACAGTCTTGATGTGTCCAACTTTACCACATTTATGGCACTTAGCACCCCGAAAACGGCAAGTGCTTCGCAGATGTAACTTTCCACAAGAATAACACGGTTTAATGTTTTTGATCTCTCGCTGCATTCTGTTACCTGTGGACGGCAGTTTGGATTGCTTTCCATGACCACTTGTATTTTCGACTTTAGAAAGCATGACATCAGATACTGACGTAGTGGGAACAGAGTATTCATTATTGACATCTTCATATGTAATACATAAATCTTTAGCAGTTTGAAAAGTACAAGAAGGAATCTGAATTAACTCTTTCTCTAACTTAGGAATATTGATTCCAGCAATTATAAGATCACGTAGTTGAGTATGCAGCTGATCTCCAAAGTTACACTTTGAAGCTTGTGTTTGGAGTTGAAGAATAAAGTCTCTAATCCTCTGGTTGGGAGAACGTACCAGTTTGTTGAACTGAGCCCTCTCTCTGGTCTCAAAAGTAGTTACATGAAAGTGATGTATCAGAAGTTCACGGATCTTGTCATATGACAGAGAAATGGGTTTATCTGGAAACGCCAGATTCTTCACTAGGCTATACGCATCTAGCCCAATAGTAGTGATGAAATGTGCTGGTATTTTGTCATCCCGAACATTCTTTGAAATGCACCACGCATCGAAGCATTCCAAATAATCAGCAATCTCCCGCGAAGTAGCATTTATAGGAAAATTTCCCAGGTTATTTAGTTCCATCGCGACGCCAATTTGTAGTAATTTATTGTAGTCGTAGTATTAGTATTTCGAGATGACCGAATTACACGAATCCAACCAAAACACAGAGAGGGCGGAATTCAGGAATTTGTATTTAGCGGAATTCTAATGCAATTCATATAAGAAACATATTGACAATCAACAGTAAGTATTTAAGCAATACAGAGATAGAAATTGTCAATCACCACGTCCGCCACACGTCGAATATCTCCTTGCGTATTTATAACGATGTCTCGGTTTGCTTGCAAGTAGCTGCGACCTTCTAACTGATTCTGTGATATTATTTTCATCAGTATTATCTGGACTTATTTATGAATTATCTACAAAATCAGGATTATTAGCGGAATCAATAGTATTATAATTGGAACGACCTACTTCATTTATTGTCACTTTGTCCAGGTGTCCGTTATGAACTGAGTGATCTTTGATGTCTAATATCTTCACCACTCGACTTCCCATAATTCCAACAGAAGGTCTATAGTTATTACCTTTGTAATAATGTACATTAGAAGTCGTGGACATCAGATGCTTTTTGAGAATTCGAGATTTGAAAAGTTTTGCAGGACTTTCACGGGTACTTGTATGCTCTGCATTCGACAGACGCAGTCTATGCATATGCAGTAATTCCTCAATTTTAATCAGTTGCTCTCTCATCTCATTCAGGTCTTTTCGTGTTTTCGACAGTTCACATTGTAACTGGGCTACCACATTTTTGAAAACAGTTGACACTTGAGTTGCCGAACTTGTAGTGGAGGTTTTCATTGGATTAGCTTGAGCATTTTGAAAAGTTGAAAGACACATTGACTCCATTTTACTAGACAGCTTGGGAGAATTATAAGAATGTTGAGCAACATAAGTATTCGAACTTCTGCAAACAGTCTTGATGTGTCCAACTTTACCACATTTATGGCACTTAGCACCCCGAAAACGGCAAGTGCTTCGCAGATGTAACTTTCCACAAGAATAACACGGTTTAATGTTTTTGATCTCTCGCTGCATTCTGTTACCTGTGGACGGCAGTTTGGATTGCTTTCCATGACCACTTGTATTTTCGACTTTAGAAAGCATGACATCAGATACTGACGTAGTGGGAACAGAGTATTCATTATTGACATCTTCATATGTAATACATAAATCTTTAGCAGTTTGAAAAGTACAAGAAGGAATCTGAATTAACTCTTTCTCTAACTTAGGAATATTGATTCCAGCAATTATAAGATCACGTAGTTGAGTATGCAGCTGATCTCCAAAGTTACACTTTGAAGCTTGTGTTTGGAGTTGAAGAATAAAGTCTCTAATCCTCTGGTTGGGAGAACGTACCAGTTTGTTGAACTGAGCCCTCTCTCTGGTCTCAAAAGTAGTTACATGAAAGTGATGTATCAGAAGTTCACGGATCTTGTCATATGACAGAGAAATGGGTTTATCTGGAAACGCCAGATTCTTCACTAGGCTATACGCATCTAGCCCAATAGTAGTGATGAAATGTGCTGGTATTTTGTCATCCCGAACATTCTTTGAAATGCACCACGCATCGAAGCATTCCAAATAATCAGCAATCTCCCGCGAAGTAGCATTTATAGGAAAATTTCCCAGGTTATTTAGTTCCATCGCGACGCCAATTTGTAGTAATTTATTGTAGTCGTAGTATTAGTATTTCGAGATGACCGAATTACACGAATCCAACCAAAACACAGAGAGGGCGGAATTCAGGAATTTGTATTTAGCGGAATTCTAATGCAATTCATATAAGAAACATATTGACAATCAACAGTAAGTATTTAAGCAATACAGAGATAGAAATTGTCAATCACCACATCCGCCACACGTCGAATATCTCCTTGCGTATTTATAACGATGTCTCGGTTTGCTTGCAAGTAGCTGCGACCTTCTAACTGATTCTGTGATATTATTTTCATCAGTATTATCTGGACTTATTTATGAATTATCTACAAAATCAGGATTATTAGCGGAATCAATAGTATTATAATTGGAACGACCTACTTCATTTATTGTCACTTTGTCCAGGTGTCCGTTATGAACTGAGTGATCTTTGATGTCTAATATCTTCACCACTCGACTTCTCATAATTCCAACAGAAGGTCTATAGTTATTACCTTTGTAATAATGTACATTAGAAGTCGTGGACATCAGATGCTTTTTGAGAATTCGAGATTTGAAAAGTTTTGCAGGACTTTCACGGGTACTTGTATGCTCTGCATTCGACAGACGCAGTCTATGCATATGCAGTAATTCCTCAATTTTAATCAGTTGCTCTCTCATCTCATTCAGGTCTTTTCGTGTTTTCGACAGTTCACATTGTAACTGGGCTACCACATTTTTGAAAACAGTTGACACTTGAGTTGCCGAACTTGTAGTGGAGGTTTTCATTGGATTAGCTTGAGCATTTTGAAAAGTTGAAAGACACATTGACTCCATTTTACTAGACAGCTTGGGAGAATTATAAGAATGTTGAGCAACATAAGTATTCGAACTTCTGCAAACAGTCTTGATGTGTCCAACTTTACCACATTTATGGCACTTAGCACCCCGAAAACGGCAAGTGCTTCGCAGATGTAACTTTCCACAAGAATAACACGGTTTAATGTTTTTGATCTCTCGCTGCATTCTGTTACCTGTGGACGGCAGTTTGGATTGCTTTCCATGACCACTTGTATTTTCGACTTTAGAAAGCATGACATCAGATACTGACGTAGTGGGAACAGAGTATTCATTATTGACATCTTCATATGTAATACATAAATCTTTAGCAGTTTGAAAAGTACAAGAAGGAATCTGAATTAACTCTTTCTCTAACTTAGGAATATTGATTCCAGCAATTATAAGATCACGTAGTTGAGTATGCAGCTGATCTCCAAAGTTACACTTTGAAGCTTGTGTTTGGAGTTGAAGAATAAAGTCTCTAATCCTCTGGTTGGGAGAACGTACCAGTTTGTTGAACTGAGCCCTCTCTCTGGTCTCAAAAGTAGTTACATGAAAGTGATGTATCAGAAGTTCACGGATCTTGTCATATGACAGAGAAATGGGTTTATCTGGAAACGCCAGATTCTTCACTAGGCTATACGCATCTAGCCCAATAGTAGTGATGAAATGTGCTGGTATTTTGTCATCCCGAACATTCTTTGAAATGCACCACGCATCGAAGCATTCCAAATAATCAGCAATCTCCCGCGAAGTAGCATTTATAGGAAAATTTCCCAGGTTATTTAGTTCCATCGCGACGCCAATTTGTAGTAATTTATTGTAGTCGTAGTATTAGTATTTCGAGATGACCGAATTACACGAATCCAACCAAAACACAGAGAGGGCGGAATTCAGGAATTTGTATTTAGCGGAATTCTAATGCAATTCATATAAGAAACATATTAACAATCAACAGTAAGTATTTAAGCAATACAGAGATAGAAATTGTCAATCACCACATCCGCCACACGTCGAATATCTCCTTGCGTATTTATAACGATGTCTCGGTTTGCTTGCAAGTAGCTGCGACCTTCTAACTGATTCTGTGATATTATTTTCATCAGTATTATCTGGACTTATTTATGAATTATCTACAAAATCAGGATTATTAGCGGAATCAATAGTATTATAATTGGAACGACCTACTTCATTTATTGTCACTTTGTCCAGGTGTCCGTTATGAACTGAGTGATCTTTGATGTCTAATATCTTCACCACTCGACTTCCCATAATTCCAACAGAAGGTCTATAGTTATTACCTTTGTAATAATGTACATTAGAAGTCGTGGACATCAGATGCTTTTTGAGAATTCGAGATTTGAAAAGTTTTGCAGGACTTTCACGGGTACTTGTATGCTCTGCATTCGACAGACGCAGTCTATGCATATGCAGTAATTCCTCAATTTTAATCAGTTGCTCTCTCATCTCATTCAGGTCTTTTCGTGTTTTCGACAGTTCACATTGTAACTGGGCTACCACATTTTTGAAAACAGTTGACACTTGAGTTGCCGAACTTGTAGTGGAGGTTTTCATTGGATTAGCTTGAGTATTTTGAAAAGTTGAAAGACACATTGACTCCATTTTACTAGACAGCTTGGGAGAATTATAAGAATGTTGAGCAACATAAGTATTCGAACTTCTGCAAACAGTCTTGATGTGTCCAACTTTACCACATTTATGGCACTTAGCACCCCGAAAACGGCAAGTGCTTCGCAGATGTAACTTTCCACAAGAATAACACGGTTTAATGTTTTTGATCTCTCGCTGCATTCTGTTACCTGTGGACGGCAGTTTGGATTGCTTTCCATGACCACTTGTATTTTCGACTTTAGAAAGCATGACATCAGATACTGACGTAGTGGGAACAGAGTATTCATTATTGACATCTTCATATGTAATACATAAATCTTTAGCAGTTTGAAAAGTACAAGAAGGAATCTGAATTAACTCTTTCTCTAACTTAGGAATATTGATTCCAGCAATTATAAGATCACGTAGTTGAGTATGCAGCTGATCTCCAAAGTTACACTTTGAAGCTTGTGTTTGGAGTTGAAGAATAAAGTCTCTAATCCTCTGGTTGGGAGAACGTACCAGTTTGTTGAACTGAGCCCTCTCTCTGGTCTCAAAAGTAGTTACATGAAAGTGATGTATCAGAAGTTCACGGATCTTGTCATATGACAGAGAAATGGGTTTATCTGGAAACGCCAGATTCTTCACTAGGCTATACGCATCTAGCCCAATAGTAGTGATGAAATGTGCTGGTATTTTGTCATCCCGAACATTCTTTGAAATGCACCACGCATCGAAGCATTCCAAATAATCAGCAATCTCCCGCGAAGTAGCATTTATAGGAAAATTTCCCAGGTTATTTAGTTCCATCGCGACGCCAATTTGTAGTAATTTATTGTAGTCGTAGTATTAGTATTTCGAGATGACCGAATTACACGAATCCAACCAAAACACAGAGAGGGCGGAATTCAGGAATTTGTATTTAGCGGAATTCTAATGCAATTCATATAAGAAACATATTAACAATCAACAGTAAGTATTTAAGCAATACAGAGATAGAAATTGTCAATCACCACATCCGCCACACGTCGAATATCTCCTTGCGTATTTATAACGATGTCTCGGTTTGCTTGCAAGTAGCTGCGACCTTCTAACTGATTCTGTGATATTATTTTCATCAGTATTATCTGGACTTATTTATGAATTATCTACAAAATCAGGATTATTAGCGGAATCAATAGTATTATAATTGGAACGACCTACTTCATTTATTGTCACTTTGTCCAGGTGTCCGTTATGAACTGAGTGATCTTTGATGTCTAATATCTTCACCACTCGACTTCCCATAATTCCAACAGAAGGTCTATAGTTATTACCTTTGTAATAATGTACATTAGAAGTCGTGGACATCAGATGCTTTTTGAGAATTCGAGATTTGAAAAGTTTTGCAGGACTTTCACGGGTACTTGTATGCTCTGCATTCGACAGACGCAGTCTATGCATATGCAGTAATTCCTCAATTTTAATCAGTTGCTCTCTCATCTCATTCAGGTCTTTTCGTGTTTTCGACAGTTCACATTGTAACTGGGCTACCACATTTTTGAAAACAGTTGACACTTGAGTTGCCGAACTTGTAGTGGAGGTTTTCATTGGATTAGCTTGAGCATTTTGAAAAGTTGAAAGACACATTGACTCCATTTTACTAGACAGCTTGGGAGAATTATAAGAATGTTGAGCAACATAAGTATTCGAACTTCTGCAAACAGTCTTGATGTGTCCAACTTTACCACATTTATGGCACTTAGCACCCCGAAAACGGCAAGTGCTTCGCAGATGTAACTTTCCACAAGAATAACACGGTTTAATGTTTTTGATCTCTCGCTGCATTCTGTTACCTGTGGACGGCAGTTTGGATTGCTTTCCATGACCACTTGTATTTTCGACTTTAGAAAGCATGACATCAGATACTGACGTAGTGGGAACAGAGTATTCATTATTGACATCTTCATATGTAATACATAAATCTTTAGCAGTTTGAAAAGTACAAGAAGGAATCTGAATTAACTCTTTCTCTAACTTAGGAATATTGATTCCAGCAATTATAAGATCACGTAGTTGAGTATGCAGCTGATCTCCAAAGTTACACTTTGAAGCTTGTGTTTGGAGTTGAAGAATAAAGTCTCTAATCCTCTGGTTGGGAGAACGTACCAGTTTGTTGAACTGAGCCCTCTCTCTGGTCTCAAAAGTAGTTACATGAAAGTGATGTATCAGAAGTTCACGGATCTTGTCATATGACAGAGAAATGGGTTTATCTGGAAACGCCAGATTCTTCACTAGGCTATACGCATCTAGCCCAATAGTAGTGATGAAATGTGCTGGTATTTTGTCATCCCGAACATTCTTTGAAATGCACCACGCATCGAAGCATTCCAAATAATCAGCAATCTCCCGCGAAGTAGCATTTATAGGAAAATTTCCCAGGTTATTTAGTTCCATCGCGACGCCAATTTGTAGTAATTTATTGTAGTCGTAGTATTAGTATTTCGAGATGACCGAATTACACGAATCCAACCAAAACACAGAGAGGGCGGAATTCAGGAATTTGTATTTAGCGGAATTCTAATGCAATTCATATAAGAAACATATTAACAATCAACAGTAAGTATTTAAGCAATACAGAGATAGAAATTGTCAATCACCACATCCGCCACACGTCGAATATCTCCTTGCGTATTTATAACGATGTCTCGGTTTGCTTGCAAGTAGCTGCGACCTTCTAACTGATTCTGTGATATTATTTTCATCAGTATTATCTGGACTTATTTATGAATTATCTACAAAATCAGGATTATTAGCGGAATCAATAGTATTATAATTGGAACGACCTACTTCATTTATTGTCACTTTGTCCAGGTGTCCGTTATGAACTGAGTGATCTTTGATGTCTAATATCTTCACCACTCGATTTCCCATAATTCCAACAGAAGGTCTATAGTTATTACCTTTGTAATAATGTACATTAGAAGTCGTGGACATCAGATGCTTTTTGAGAATTCGAGATTTGAAAAGTTTTGCAGGACTTTCACGGGTACTTGTATGCTCTGCATTCGACAGACGCAGTCTATGCATATGCAGTAATTCCTCAATTTTAATCAGTTGCTCTCTCATCTCATTCAGGTCTTTTCGTGTTTTCGACAGTTCACATTGTAACTGGGCTACCACATTTTTGAAAACAGTTGACACTTGAGTTGCCGAACTTGTAGTGGAGGTTTTCATTGGATTAGCTTGAGTATTTTGAAAAGTTGAAAGACACATTGACTCCATTTTACTAGACAGCTTGGGAGAATTATAAGAATGTTGAGCAACATAAGTATTCGAACTTCTGCAAACAGTCTTGATGTGTCCAACTTTACCACATTTATGGCACTTAGCACCCCGAAAACGGCAAGTGCTTCGTAGATGTAACTTTCCACAGGAATAACACGGTTTAATGTTTTTGATCTCTCGCTGCATTCTGTTACCTGTGGACGGCAGTTTGGATTGCTTTCCATGACCACTTGTATTTTCGACTTTAGAAAGCATGACATCAGATACTG
The DNA here is from genome assembly GCA_944472135.2 of Trichobilharzia regenti. Lineage (NCBI taxonomy): Eukaryota > Metazoa > Platyhelminthes > Trematoda > Strigeidida > Schistosomatidae > Trichobilharzia > Trichobilharzia regenti. Next base: position 113,786,987 of record OX235262.1, on the reverse strand, counting down.
ACGTAGTGGGAACAGAGTATTCATTATTGACATCTTCATATGTAATACATAAATCTTTAGCAGTTTGAAAAGTACAAGAAGGAATCTGAATTAACTCTTTCTCTAACTTAGGAATATTGATTCCAGCAATTATAAGATCACGTAGTTGAGTATGCAGCTGATCTCCAAAGTTACACTTTGAAGCTTGTGTTTGGAGTTGAAGAATAAAGTCTCTAATCCTCTGGTTGGGAGAACGTACCAGTTTGTTGAACTGAGCCCTCTCTCTGGTCTCAAAAGTAGTTACATGAAAGTGATGTATCAGAAGTTCACGGATCTTGTCATATGACAGAGAAATGGGTTTATCTGGAAACGCCAGATTCTTCACTAGGCTATACGCATCTAGCCCAATAGTAGTGATGAAATGTGCTGGTATTTTGTCATCCCGAACATTCTTTGAAATGCACCACGCATCGAAGCATTCCAAATAATCAGCAATCTCCCGCGAAGTAGCATTTATAGGAAAATTTCCCAGGTTATTTAGTTCCATCGCGACGCCAATTTGTAGTAATTTATTGTAGTCGTAGTATTAGTATTTCGAGATGACCGAATTACACGAATCCAACCAAAACACAGAGAGGGCGGAATTCAGGAATTTGTATTTAGCGGAATTCTAATGCAATTCATATAAGAAACATATTGACAATCAACAGTAAGTATTTAAGCAATACAGAGATAGAAATTGTCAATCACCACATCCGCCACACGTCGAATATCTCCTTGCGTATTTATAACGATGTCTCGGTTTGCTTGCAAGTAGCTGCGACCTTCTAACTGATTCTGTGATATTATTTTCATCAGTATTATCTGGACTTATTTATGAATTATCTACAAAATCAGGATTATTAGCGGAATCAATAGTATTATAATTGGAACGACCTACTTCATTTATTGTCACTTTGTCCAGGTGTCCGTTATGAACTGAGTGATCTTTGATGTCTAACATCTTCACCACTCGACTTCCCATAATTCCAACAGAAGGTCTATAGTTATTACCTTTGTAATAATGTACATTAGAAGTCGTGGACATCAGATGCTTTTTGAGAATTCGAGATTTGAAAAGTTTTGCAGGACTTTCACGGGTACTTGTATGCTCTGCATTCGACAGACGCAGTCTATGCATATGCAGTAATTCCTCAATTTTAATCAGTTGCTCTCTCATCTCATTCAGGTCTTTTCGTGTTTTCGACAGTTCACATTGTAACTGGGCTACCACATTTTTGAAAACAGTTGACACTTGAGTTGCCGAACTTGTAGTGGAGGTTTTCATTGGATTAGCTTGAGTATTTTGAAAAGTTGAAAGACACATTGACTCCATTTTACTAGACAGCTTGGGAGAATTATAAGAATGTTGAGCAACATAAGTATTCGAACTTCTGCAAACAGTCTTGATGTGTCCAACTTTACCACATTTATGGCACTTAGCACCCCGAAAACGGCAAGTGCTTCGCAGATGTAACTTTCCACAAGAATAACACGGTTTAATGTTTTTGATCTCTCGCTGCATTCTGTTACCTGTGGACGGCAGTTTGGATTGCTTTCCATGACCACTTGTATTTTCGACTTTAGAAAGCATGACATCAGATACTGACGTAGTGGGAACAGAGTATTCATTATTGACATCTTCATATGTAATACATAAATCTTTAGCAGTTTGAAAAGTACAAGAAGGAATCTGAATTAACTCTTTCTCTAACTTAGGAATATTGATTCCAGCAATTATAAGATCACGTAGTTGAGTATGCAGCTGATCTCCAAAGTTACACTTTGAAGCTTGTGTTTGGAGTTGAAGAATAAAGTCTCTAATCCTCTGGTTGGGAGAACGTACCAGTTTGTTGAACTGAGCCCTCTCTCTGGTCTCAAAAGTAGTTACATGAAAGTGATGTATCAGAAGTTCACGGATCTTGTCATATGACAGAGAAATGGGTTTATCTGGAAACGCCAGATTCTTCACTAGGCTATACGCATCTAGCCCAATAGTAGTGATGAAATGTGCTGGTATTTTGTCATCCCGAACATTCTTTGAAATGCACCACGCATCGAAGCATTCCAAATAATCAGCAATCTCCCGCGAAGTAGCATTTATAGGAAAATTTCCCAGGTTATTTAGTTCCATCGCGACGCCAATTTGTAGTAATTTATTGTAGTCGTAGTATTAGTATTTCGAGATGACCGAATTACACGAATCCAACCAAAACACAGAGAGGGCGGAATTCAGGAATTTGTATTTAGCGGAATTCTAATGCAATTCATATAAGAAACATATTAACAATCAACAGTAAGTATTTAAGCAATACAGAGATAGAAATTGTCAATCACCACATCCGCCACACGTCGAATATCTCCTTGCGTATTTATAACGATGTCTCGGTTTGCTTGCAAGTAGCTGCGACCTACTAACTGATTCTGTGATATTATTTTCATCAGTATTATCTGGACTTATTTATGAATTATCTACAAAATCAGGATTATTAGCGGAATCAATAGTATTATAATTGGAACGACCTACTTCATTTATTGTCACTTTGTCCAGGTGTCCGTTATGAACTGAGTGATCTTTGATGTCTAATATCTTCACCACTCGACTTCCCATAATTCCAACAGAAGGTCTATAGTTATTACCTTTGTAATAATGTACATTAGAAGTCGTGGACATCAGATGCTTTTTGAGAATTCGAGATTTGAAAAGTTTTGCAGGACTTTCACGGGTACTTGTATGCTCTGCATTCGACAGACGCAGTCTATGCATATGCAGTAATTCCTCAATTTTAATCAGTTGCTCTCTCATCTCATTCAGGTCTTTTCGTGTTTTCGACAGTTCACATTGTAACTGGGCTACCACATTTTTGAAAACAGTTGACACTTGAGTTGCCGAACTTGTAGTGGAGGTTTTCATTGGATTAGCTTGAGTATTTTGAAAAGTTGAAAGACACATTGACTCCATTTTACTAGACAGCTTGGGAGAATTATAAGAATGTTGAGCAACATAAGTATTCGAACTTCTGCAAACAGTCTTGATGTGTCCAACTTTACCACATTTATGGCACTTAGCACCCCGAAAACGGCAAGTGCTTCGCAGATGTAACTTTCCACAAGAATAACACGGTTTAATGTTTTTGATCTCTCGCTGCATTCTGTTACCTGTGGACGGCAGTTTGGATTGCTTTCCATGACCACTTGTATTTTCGACTTTAGAAAGCATGACATCAGATACTGACGTAGTGGGAACAGAGTATTCATTATTGACATCTTCATATGTAATACATAAATCTTTAGCAGTTTGAAAAGTACAAGAAGGAATCTGAATTAACTCTTTCTCTAACTTAGGAATATTGATTCCAGCAATTATAAGATCACGTAGTTGAGTATGCAGCTGATCTCCAAAGTTACACTTTGAAGCTTGTGTTTGGAGTTGAAGAATAAAGTCTCTAATCCTCTGTTTGGGAGAAAAAATGCCTGTCACTGGAGTTGAAGTTTGAACGATCAATTCTTGGTTGTTTGCTTAAAATCAACTTCCCCAATATTCGCGGAATCATCAATGCGACAGTCATCCTCTCATCGATCGCTGTTCAGAGCGAGGAGTGAAACATCGTCAGAATGAATACAATGTTTTATTATTGTAATATTTGTTTTCAGACCTTAGTTCGCTTATTCCTTTTATATGTTGGTGTAACAATAAACAAATATCAAGCGGCAGATCGGTGTTTTGGTTTTTGCGTCCGTTATAACTAAGCGTTTCTGAAATATCCGAAGAGCAGCGTGGGCCCGAGCGTAGCGAGAGCTGGGCATTAACGGTTTACGAAACGTGGCTGACAGTTTCTGACAGTGGAAACAGATTCTGACGGATTCAGACAGTTGGTGACTGTTTGGATAGTCACCGTTCATCTTTCCTGGTGCCGGTCAAGTCCTCTTTGAACAAACAATATCTGGAACTTTTTTGGAATTGGGTCAAGTTCAACAATGCCTGGGTCAAAGAAGGGACAGAGTGTCTTGGATGCAAACAGGAAAGTAAGTCATGGTGACTTGTCTGTTAATTGTAACGATGTGTTTGATGTTAAGCATGACATGATTGATGTTACTGTTTCGCCGTTCAGGAATAATAGGAACATCAAACTCCCTAAATTTGAACCACGGTGTTTTGATCGAAACCCGGCTGATTATTTACAATTTGTAAAGGAGTTTGAGATCATGTTGAGTGGTTTTTTATTAAATGATGAATTGAAGTTAATGTATTTGATGAGATATTGCACTGGAGAGGCTTCAAGAGCTATACAGTGCTGTAAGTTTATGAAGCCAAAAGAGGGCTACTACGAGGCTATGAGCATATTACGTCAAAGGTTTGGAAGACCTTCGATGATTGCAGGGAAATTATTCGAGGCTGTTAAGGGTAATGGTGGTCAATTACAGGATGACTTCCAGGCACTCACTGAGTTTTTGGATAATTTTCTGATTTACAAGAATGCATTGATTTCGGCGAATTGGATGAGTGACCTCAACTCGAGTTTTATACTAGAAGTAATAGCAAGACGCCTACCTACTCGACTGCAAAGGAAGTGGGTGAAGATAAGCTCCCGTATGAAGGATGAAGGTATCGAGCCAAAGTTTGATGATATCCTGAAACTGGTAAATACTAGTGTCAATCAATCTATGAGCAAGTTTGCCAGTATATTGAATCTCACCCCTAGAATAGAGCGGTCTGAGGGCAAAACGCACTCATTGATGACGAATAGGCCTCAGAGAGGTGGATATCCAGAAGGCTCCATGATGTCTAGTAATGCATATAGACCTAGTGAGTGTAACAGGTTTCGTAGTACATCCTCAACAGATAAGTTACAAGATGCAATACAAACACGATTGTGTTTTACACGTTTGCAAGAGGCGCATACAAAGGTGAACTGCGAACCAGTGAGCAAGCTCAGTGATAAGCTAAATGTGGAATCCAGGTCTGACTCCGAATTTTGTGACGATAATTGCGCGGTGAAGAAGTCTGTAGTTGCAACTGGTAAGCAATTGTTGAATAGAGTGTCACAGAATAGAGTTACTGCTTTAGAGTGCAGTTCTGACTCCACAAGTTTACAAGGTATTACTAGTCAGAGTGAAGGTATAAAATCTTTAGGGATTTGTGAGGAAGAACCCAAATCATCCACTGCTGTTATTAAAGAGTTTGAAAATGATGAAGTCGACCAGATCGATTATGGTGAATTGAATATTTGTGATAATGATCATGATAGTGCAGATTTGTCTTTGGTTGATCATGATGAAATGGGGGGGAATGCCTACTACTGCTAAGTTGAATAAAGGTTCTGTACAACTACAACGTGAGGTAGAATTGAACGCAGATGCAGTTGCAGAAGGTATGGATACTTGTAAGACCGTCAGTATAATTGATCAGCGTGGAGCCCACATATCATCAGACGATAGTGCTAAACCCTAACTAGTAGTGAAAGACAGCAGTGGTGGTGGTCTTGCATGTAGACAAACTTCTGAAAGCCGAGCAACAACAGCTTTTGATCCACCGCTAACTTCATCAACTGGTATCAATCAGTTGTCGTTGGTGTCGTCATCCACAATGAGAAGGACGCCCATCAACTCAAGTATCTTGTGCAATGACTATGATAGTATTGGTGCGTTTGAAAAGACGAAAGATATTGCTCAGTTTAGTGAGAATAAGCCAAGTGTAAACGAGAGAGTAATTGTTAAACTGACTTGCATGAATAAAGGCATTTCTAGTTTCAAGTTACTAATTGAATGCTATTATCTTTGGTGTAAATTACTCTGTTTCTACGCTTGGTTGACCAGATACGTCCTGTGTTTGTTCGTCATCTATATTCTTCGATACAATGACATGAGCGTGTTACCGTTCAAATTTGAAGATATAGCCGATAGAGGGAAGTCAGTAAATGAACTGTGCGACGATTTTCCAACCTAGGGGTCAACCTGTGAAGGGTTGTAGGCGTACTGCTGTAAGTCCTACAATTCTTCAAAGAGGGTAGCGCATCAATGAGCTTCCCAACGTGCTTGGTGTGTGATTTTGTACATATGTTCATGTTGTATATACTGAATTGGTATCATCTGTCATCTAGCTGTTGGTAATTCTGTTTGTGTCCGGACGACTTCCACTTGGATCATCAACCTGAGAAGGAATGTAGGCGTACTGCTGTAAGTCCTACAGTTCTTCAAGGGTAGTTTGTCGTGCCAGAATCCACAACATTTGATGTGTTGGTTGTACATATGTTTGTGTTAAATAATTGTGTGAGTTCCAATTGATGTAATTGTTGGTTAATCTTGTTTGTGTCCGGACATTCCACAACTTACAATCGTCAACCTGAGAAGGGTTGCAGGCGTACTGGTGTAAGTCCTGCAATTCTTCGAAGGAATTCCATCGAGAAACGATCTGCGAGTTTGTGTGTACTGTTTGTATGTTTGTGTGTCATATCAATTGGTGTTTTTTGGATTCACTGTGTTCACTTGTTGTCTTTATATCTTGTTTTTATTGCATAATTTTCTTAAATTTTTCGTCGTGATTACTTCTGAATTCGTTTCGAGTCTTCTACATCCGTGAATGAATTGATTGATGTTAGAGACAGCAGATGTGTCGTATACGCCGGGGAGGCTATTGCTGAGAATAACATTCATACGGAGATAATGATTAGCTGTGATCCCACACGCCGGGGAGCGAGAATGTAGACGACTGAGGCTAAGATATGTCACCGTTACTAGAACCGAGGTAGGATCAGTGATAAGCGATCGCAGTGGTGATTAGTAGTGAATGGATAAGAGGACGTGCGAAGAGTATCATGGGGTGGTGTTATGGTCACGCTGCGTTCTGCAAGAGTCATTCTAGCAAGTGGCGATTGTGTTGCAGGGTGTCGAGAGGATGCCTTTAACTGGCAGGCGTAGGTCGTCATCGATGAGTGACATTGTGCTGTGTTGGCTTTGCTGTTTGTTTTCCACTTCAGCTCTGTCCGTGTGACCCAGGTTCTCGCACTGGCATCCTAGTCAACGTGTATTGATAGTGATAGAAAAACGGGGAGGGATCCGTGTTTTGCCGGGGAGTGTCAATGTAGTTGAAGATTGAACGATCAATTCATGGTTGTTTGCTCAAAACCAACTTCCCCATAATTTTCGCGCGTGATCAATCCACCAGTCATCGTCTCATCGGTCGCTGTTCAGAAAGAACCTAAAAGACTGTCAGAAGTAATATCGTGATTTGTTGCTGTAATACTTGTTCTTAGACCTTAGTTTATTATGCTGGTTATATGTTGGTGTTAGAATAAAGAATTCTCGAGTCGCCAATCTGTGTTCTGGTTTTTGCGTCCGTTAGTACTAAGCGTTTCTGAAAGGCTTCGAGGGTCAGTGAGAGGCCCAGCGTAGCAAGAGCTGGGCATTAACGGTTTTTGAGATTTGTTTGACAATTGGTGATGATAAGCACCCTTGTCTGACTCCTGTTTTATGATAAATCTGTTAAAATAAAATCCCTCTGTGGAGTATATAGTAATAACACGAAAAGTAGGCGATTCTTAATATAGGGATTCTGGGCTGTTAGAAGGAAGACTCAAAGCAACATGGTTTTCGATTTCACTTTTACAAACAAAGCATTCCCCATGACCTGTATACGTAGTTTATTCCTACTTGAAATGATTTCGCTTAATTGTTGGAGATTGTGGTTCTACATTATGCAGACGGAGAACCTGTAGCTATGATCATCGGTTGCGTCGGTTGGCACTAGCGCTATATATCCAGGATATCCCTGTCTTCTCGTTTCCATGTCAGTATCTGACGCATAATCGAGCCCACCACAATTGGGAATATTATTGGTGATAATAAGCACCCTTGTCTGACTCCTGTGTTTACTCTAAACGCCTCGCTGAGTTTTCCGTTGTGGATCACTTGGCATGTGCCGTTGTTTAACAGCTGTTAAATGAGACTGATGAATATTAGGAGTACGCCGTAGTAATCGAGTTGTTCCCAAATTACTTCGTGATCAACGCTGTCGAAGGTCTAATTGCCATTCCATGCTTTGTTCTGTGATGATGATGCGTAGAGTTGCAGTCTGGTCAGAATATGATTTGCCTTTTCTGAATCCCGCTTGTTCTGGTCGGAGTTCTGTCTCCAGTGCGTCCTTCATTCTTTCCAGGATGATGCGACGGCGGGAGCATGATTTCTCGCCAGTTCTTGCAGAGTCTTGAGTCGCCCTTCTTTGGTAGTTTCACGAGATAACCTTTCCTGCAGTCAGTAGGCATATTCCCCCCTTCCAAGCCTTTTGCAATAATGGAGTCAGCATATTTGCTGTCGCCTCTGGGTCCCTCTTCAGTGTTTCAGGGGGTATTCCATTTGGTCCAGCTGCTTTCCAGCTTTAAGTAGCTTGATTGCATTCAAGACTTCAGTTTCGTTGAAGGACTGGTGTCAAAGGAGGTAGGGTGGTGCCAGCTGATCAGTAGATATGGTGGTGGTCTCTAAGGTGAATCGCCCCATTCTGCAGGAACAGCAATATACAGTTTGAAGGCTCGAGATATTTCTGGTTTTTATGAGGGCTTAGGTCTTTATTGACCTTGACCTTGGCGGCCTGTTCGAATTTCTGGGCCTGCTACCAAAATATCTACATTTTGCATCCAGTTTACTGTTTACCAGCATACATTTATCACCTTAATATGAATTCTAACAGAATCATTTACTCTCGTAACTTTATTAATGATTTACGACCAAATGACTTTCATATTCCAAAGAAACCAAGAAGGAAACATCGTAGTGGTTGGCAGAGAGCTCTCAAACGTACACCAATACACTTAACTACGGTCCCCGTCATAATGAACTCAAACTGTCGCTCTCTGCCAAATAAGATAATGTACCTACAATCCCTGATGTCAACTGATACGTATCATAACACCGCCATAATCGCATTACAAGAAACGTGGTTGCATGAACTGTATGATGACAACCTTATCTCACTAAAGGACTTTATTTTATTTCGTCAAGACCGTCAATGTTGTAATAAGAAAAATGGTGGTGGCGTTGCAACTTTTATTCACTCCAAATGGTCTGTCTCAAATAACGTCTGCTTCACCTTCTCAAATGACTTCATTGACTGTATTACTGTCAAATGTCGCCCCAAACACCTCCCCAAATATAAACAATTCTATATTACAAACATGTACATTTCTCCTAGTTGCTCTCCATCTGATCTATCTAATTTTGCTGATGAATTCACCATGTTTGCTGCTGCCAACTTCGACAACTCTCTATCCGTTATTACTGGAGACTTCAACACATCAGATTGCTCCTTTCTTGAAGCTCTTGGTCACACAAACATAGTCAAATTTCCCACTCGACTTGACAAAACACTCGACTTGTTTTTACTAATGACGAAGGAGTATATGAAACACGTAGACGTTCACCGATACATAACTCCGATCACTGCATTGTCCGCGTTTTGCCAAAAATATACAGCAAAACACATATTAAAATCTTCTCACACCTGTCTACGAAAGCACAACAAAGAAGCTACACATCTGACAACTTACTCAATCTAAGATGCATGTTAAAAGATACCAACTGGGATCTATTCTATGAAAGTACATTAGATGACTCAATCACCAATATAATGGATTATCTTAAGTTCTGCCTCGACATATGCTGTCCCAAACAAACACTGTTCAAACGCCTCGACCGCTTCTCGTCTCCCCGTCTCAAACAACTTCGCAGGCAAAAAGAAATGTTATATAAATGCAAAGACAAGTTAGGACTTAAAAAGATTAATGCTCAAATCAAATCTGAAATCAAAAATCTTAATGCTATCTATAACCAAACACTTTTATCATGCAAATCTCCTAACAGCATGTGGAAACTTTTCAATGAAATTACTGGCAAAAGTAAGCGATGTAATGTTTTTCCCTCTTGTGATGTTAATGCTCTTAATCTGTCTTTTTTACGCTCTCCTTCTACTATAACCACTTCTAACGTTACCAATCTTGTAGCTGATAACTTCCAGGACTTCAATACTCTCGATGTTTTGAAATGTCTTAAAACTCTTAAGCCCTCACATAGTCTTGGCCCTGATAGCATACCTGCATATGTTCTAAAACAATGTGCAGATGCTTTATGTTCTCCTCTAACTAATATACTAAATGCTTCTTTCCGTGAAAACGTTGTACCTGTTCCATGGAAAGACATTAAAATAGTCCCTGTCCCTAAACCTGGAAATAGCAAGAACGTAAAGTTCAGACCCATCGCCATCACTTCCCCGTTTCTAAAGCTCATGGAAAAACTAGTACTTCTTAAACTCGAACCCTCCCTTAAAAGCTTCGAAGACCCCAAACAATTTGCCTACAGACAGGGTAGGAGTACTTTAGACGCTGCAGCCGTCTTACACAACAGTATTATCTCATCATTAGACAAAGGTGCCAAATATGTCCGCTGCACGTTTCTTGACTTTACTTCTGCTTTCGACTCTGTACCTAGAAGTCTCTTGCTAAATAAGCTCTCCATGACACAAACCGAGTCCTGGGTCACTAACTGGTTGCATTCCTACTTTTCAAACAGAATGCAGTACACCGTATACAAAGGCCAATCCTCCTCTGCTGTGCTCACAGAAGCTGGTGTCCCCCAAGGTGCTGTACTCTCCCCACTTCTCTTTTCTTTCTTCCTACATGACCTACCGTCTTCAAATGACATTAACTTTGTCAAATATGCTGATGACCTAACTGTATCTTTACCTGTCAAATGTCAAAGTGACTGCTCTAAACTAAATGGCTTCTTATCGGAAATTAGCCAATGGTCCAAGGAAAACGGTCTAACCTTAAACCCCTCCAAATGCCAAACAGTTAATTTCACCCTTAGGCATAAATCTGACCTAAACAAACTGGTTAGCACTCACGAGGTGTGCAACATAGATGGCAGTGAAATAGAAACCAAGTCGGAAATTAAATACCTAGGCGTCACTCTATCTTCTGATCTTTCCTGGTCGTCTCATATCTTGACGATTTCCAAGAAAATATACCGTCTTACCTTCTACATCAAGAAGTTAAGACATTCTGGTGTAACCCAACCCTTACTCCTACAATTTGTTAACTCCCGTATTCTGCCTATTATTCTCTATTGCTCCCCCTTAGTCTTTCCTGGGCTATTGAAGAAAGACTATACCTTATTACGTAGGATGTTAAAGGTTGTCAGCAGGGTAAGCAGCTTGCCACTTAGCCAGCTTGTTAATATTCTGGTGGACAGGCATATGGACTCATGTGAAAAATGGGCGAAATCCATTTTATCTGACTCACAACACCCTCTACATTCACAACTCTCCCCATGTATCTCTTCAGGGAAAACAAGAAGCCTATATAGGAAACTATATGCCCGCACTAGTAAGTACAAAAACTCATCCATACCCTACCTAGCTCGTGTTCTGTGCGATAAAGAATGCATCAGGCATGAAACCTTTAACTTATTAAATAGTCAGTAGAACCAATGGATCTCGTCTTTCCAACTCACATCATTTATAGGTACAACGTTTTCTCGCTCTTCATTCTGTATTTATTTTTGTTATGTGCTGTTTTGTTTCTCTCTTCCTTGCAAACTCTACTTAAAACATTCTTGTTCGTTCTTTCACACTCTGTATATCTCGACCATTTTGCTATCGCTTACGCCAGTAAATATGCTAGTAGTATCTACTTTTCTAACACCTTCAAACACTTTAATTTTGGCTTTGCTACCGACATACTAATATGTTGTTGAGATAACTTTAAACTATGTAGAACTTTATTTATTGTTAATGTAAAAAACTGGATGCAATATTGTAGTAAAATGCTGAGAATTCCATTCTGTATCACAAGTACTGATTTGGAATAAAGCTTATCTTATGTTATGTTATGTTATCTTGAAAAAGATAATAATGAACGCCTTGACAGATCATGCTTCTGCCTTTAAATATATACCATTCCCCCAGCCTACTGTTGAGATGCGACCGCCTGGGCTCTGCACAGATTTATGGGGTATCTTATAAATTAACTTGCTATCCATCCTCAGATCTTTACATACCACTTCACAATGTCTTATCTCATTTATTTTCTAATAACGTCTTTACATGATCCTCATTTTACTCCACTAAACCTAACATTTTATAGCTCTTTATGATTTTGATTCGACTTATTCTATTCCTATTCTCTGGAGGGTACGGTTGTGCACCAAACAGACAAAAAAGCATGAAATAAAGACAACTGGCTTGAAAATAATTGTATTAAAGCCAAAAGTGGACATCATGATAGTACGAGATATATGCGTAGCATTATACATTGCAAATGAACGTTGCCGGCCTAAGGATTAATTACTTCCCCATTCTGTTTTCTATATAAATGTATTTATTAATAATTTATTGCACTTACTTAATTTATTACACTTTAATGATTCACCTTAGCACTTTAACTTTTCTAAAACAGATTTCAATCCCTTGTAAAAGTTGTACTTACCTCAATGTTGGTTGGTTATCGTATGCCTACAACCACGGGATGAAAACGAAACGAAGTCAGTTTTCCCGCGCAACCTGGAGGACAACTGCACAATTCAATAACTGTACGGCCTGGTTCAGAAAATGAGTGTAATTATATATATATATATCAAATATTTAACTGTTTATACATTATTAACTCGTAGACAATTTAAGATTTGTTATTATACCATACTTGATCGCGCCTGTAAAAATGGCATGCATTTTCATGTAAATTTGTAAATTTAAATGAAATACATTATTATTATCATTAACTTGCAGTTGTGTATGTGCTGTTGTGGGTATTTCTGGACGGGTCGCAGGTGGTGATCGGTTCAGTAGTCTTTTGAAGTGATCTGCCCATTGTTTAATCTGTCTTTCTTCCTTGGTGATTGGGTTCCCTTGGCTGTCTTTTAAAGGTTTCGCTTGTGTTGATCTCCTCCCGGATAGGTATTTGGTTATCTGATGTAATGTCCCTAGGTCCCTTTTGCCTGCTGTCTTCTCAGCTTCAGTGGCCAGGTTATCGTAGATTTGTTTTTGTCCTTCCTAGCACTCTCCTTCACTTCTTTGTCCAGTGCTGTGTAAGTTGAGCTCATCGTCTCCTTCTCCCGTCCGTCCTTGCATTGAATCATTTTCTCTTTCACCATTCTACTCTCCTCTATTAGCTTCCAAGTGTCCATTGAGAGCTATTCATTGTCTTGTCTCCTCTTTCTTCCTAGAACCGTTGAACACGTTTCGTTAAAACTCACCTTCAGAGAGTTCCAGTGGTCTTAAACGCATGATTCTTCAGTAATGTCGCGTAGTGTTTCCTGCTTTGCTCTGATAGTTGCTGTGAAAGCGTCCTTTGTGGTTGTCTCCTTCAGTAGTTGAGTGTTGAACTTGCATCGCGGCCTATCCCCAGCTATCCTCGAGGCTTTTAGTTTCACCTTGAAAGTCCCTTCTACTAGATAGTGGTCTGAACCCACATCTGCTCTTCTCCTTGACCTTGTGTCCAGTAGGCTCTGTCTCCACTTTCTTGAAATTGAGATGAAGTCTGTTTGGTTCTTGGTGTTTCCATCTGGTGAAATCCATGTCGTCTTGTGTATATCCTTGTGTTTGAACACACTGCCACCAATCACCAAATCATTGAAGGCGTAGAAGTTTGAGAAGAGTTCACCATTGTCGTCCATTTCACCGAGAGCCTCCCGACCCATGGTGAGTTCTCTTCCTGTGTTGTCTCCTCCCAGCTTCGCATTCACATCCCCCATCATGATTTTAATATCGCCATTTGGGGCGTTTTCCATTACTGTTTGTAGAATCCTCCTTCTCTTGTTCTGAGACGTTTGCAGGCGCATATCATTGAATGATTGTAAACTTCCTTCTTTTTTGGTTGAACCTGGCTGTCATTATCCTGTAGGAGATTGGTTCTCATTGCATCATGATGGCCACTCCCTCGGTGTGCTCGTGGTTGTCCTGTGGGTGACCTGAATTGATTATTATCTCTCCGGTTGGTGGTTGGCATCTTCCACATCCATCTGCTCCCACAGATTCCCAACACTTCTATTCTATATCTTCTCACTTCCGCGGCTACCTGGGCAGCCTTTCGAGTTTCGCATATTGTACGAACATTTTACGTCCCAATCGTTATTTTTGCTTTCATCGGAAGAAGGCACATCGGCTGACTGGCTTCCCGAAGGATTTCGCTAGTCTGCGTCATTTCACTTCCCCGATTCCAGCGAAAAATAAGGTCACTGTTTATATTTTTCGAATTTTTAATATATTTATGCATTGAAGTTTCTGTAGCGATTTGGTCAAGTTTTGGGGATGGAGTTGCTAGCACCATGCCTCAACAGTCCCCTTTATCCGGGCTTGGGACCGGCTAGAAAACTAGCGAGCTAATGATCTAAGCGAGGTTATATATATATATATAAATTACCGTCACCTTATTATTTTTCCCAAGCTTACTATAATAATGATTAATTAAATCTCGCTAATTCTGAATTACCCTAGCATTCTATAGTAAGTAAGTTCTGAAACTCTACTGAAATGGTTTGATTAAGCGCACAGACTAGAAATCAGCACAGGCTGTCAGAATGACTGTCACTTATTTGTCACACTGTGCTTTTTCCAGGCATTTACAAAAATAGATCAGCAACCGCTAGGTTTGCTTGTAAGCGTTGTTTCAGCCCTCAAAGCCCAGATTCAGCACGGACGGGCATCACTTCAGAACGAAAAGACTTAATTCAGCACGTAGTGGCTGTTTTTCAGGTTTACTTCAACACTAGAGGCACTAATTCAGCTGTAAATCATATTTTTTTAGGTATCGTCGCGTTAATTAAGCGTTCACTGCTCTTTTTAGAACGACCAGCATTATTGAAGTACAAAGTGGGTTCATGTTATATAAATATAATATTCATTTGCCGTAGGGAGTTATTATCGACGCATAGGTTAGAATTAGTTTAGATTTATTATAAGCTCGGTTTGTTCACACTAGATGAATGACAGGAAGACAGATCAGCTTCTATCGTAATTCTACCACAGTCGTAATACAGACTACAAATTGGCCTTTCACTGCCGTTATGATCTACCGAAAGACATCAGTGTCTAAGCAATATCCCTTCTAATATAAAGAACTATGCCATCTCCGAAAAGACGGAATAAAGAGGTTAATATGACTCATATAAGCTCGTTTGAAAGACATTGGACATACTAGATATTAAAGTGGATAGTAAAAACGATGTTCGAAATCGGGTATTAGATTTCAAAGTACTGCGTTACAAAGCTTTGCAACCTGTTTCCCCTCAGGATATTAGTATGAATGCACAGCTTGCTTCTCCTGTTATTTTTACTTTTGCAGTAAAACTACGTGAATAATGAGTTAATCTAAAGCGGTTGCTTCGGTCATCGAAGTACTAACAGATTATAAGCAGAACTAATTATTATAGGAGAAGAGCACAGAGTTGTGGGAGCTGGGAGTTTTTCTTAGTTTAAGCTGCTTAGGTACCATGTTTGCCCATATGGATTAACATGGTACCTAGCATTTATCGCCAAGTATTTGTGGTGGATTTATGAGGAGTTTCAAATAATTTTTTTGGCTTAATGTCAGGTTTGTGTTAACTAACACTGACGCCCATACTGTATATTTTCCGAATAGATATTTTCCGGAAGCCTTTTCGTGAACATAGGAAATGGTGGGGGACTAGCTTTGTAAGAATCATGGGGGAAAGTAAAAAATAGTTATGTAATTCTTGGAAGGTTTGTCCACGCCTCACCCATTTAGTGTTCATTCGTTCCGTAATTCTTGTGCATTTTTTAACTGGATCTGTAGTTCTAAAGATAATGGGGAGAGGAGGAAATGAGTCTCGTTTTGATAACAATGGTATGATGAATGTGATTGTTATGGCATCCAAGTTTTCTGGAATTATATTCGCGCTCACAATAAGTAGGTATATCGGACATGGAGATTAATGCATTGTTCATCTTACCCACCAAGTTTCTGGTACTTTAGCATAGATATACCTAAGACTAGCCTTGTTTCTCAACTAGTAAACAGTGTTTTGTGCCCAGTGGATTGTAATACTTTCTGATCACGAAGGGAGTGGCGAAAATTTTCGGAGTGGTCGATTGAGCAGGTGTGCCGAAGATTACTTGGAATTCACGTATGGTGCTCCTTCAACATCCGCAATATCAGCGTTGTTGTTTAGTTTTTTTATGAACATAGGTATTGGGTCTACTTCACAGACTGTGTACTCTTCAGCAGTTTGTTTCGTGCTACTCTACGCTCTTGCGAAGTGGTCATTGAGAATGGAAGGCATGAAAAGATAACATGCTTCTTACTTTACTTATCTTCGTACAGTTGATTATGCTAGGTAAAACAGCCTGGTATGACATGCAAAGCTATAGAAGTACTTTGTCGAGTTTGTGAGGCCTCGTCAGTTGATATGCTGAGGATATGTTATGCATGGCAAGCTACCACTTAGCTCGACAGTCAATATTAGCTGAAATAGTATTGGGTTGGAAAAGAAACTGGTGCTGGAAACAGTCCATAAAGTCTTTGATAACTGATTTCAGCCACGTAGAGGGTGTAGATCTCCTGATTGGTTTCACCGATATACATGGAGTCAATAGGTGGAGACTGTTGGTGACGTCTGGAAATCGTTCGCATTGACGCAGTTGTACTCCGTATCCTCATTTACCTTTTAATTGTTTCTTTTCTTGAAAGTAACCAATAGAGACACCAGTTAGTTAAGGAGGAGTCATTATGTGTAAGGTTTTCAGCCAATATTAGGCGTTGTGCAAAGCTCCTCTGTGTATCCTTTTTTAGAAGCTGCAAGACAATAATGCATATTGCAGTCGATTTCGATGTACTGTTTGACAGAATACACCTGTTTGTAGAACTATATTTTGTTGTAAATTGTAAATTGCTTATAGGCAAGATAATGCACTGCAGGCAAATTCTTTAAGTTGTTTCTGCTTTCACAAATGTGATTGTGTGAAAGATTTTATGTGGTTACCTCATCTTATGGATGCATAAACACTAAGCAAGTATCTCCAATCTTCATGCGTTACTCGCACTTCATTACTGAGTGCATAAAACGTGTGACTACGAAGTTGCCGAATGCAAAATATACAAAATCATCAACCAACAAATACTGTAAGTAGTTTCCCATTAGATATGAAGTTTAGGTGAAGTGAAAGACATGAAACTTCAATAGCTTTTGGGTGACAAACTAGTGGTAGGAAAATAATAATTTTGCGATATAGTTAATTAGATATCGCGATGTTATCATTTATAGTTTGATCAATCTTCGGAGAAAATTGTAATTAAATATTTGAAAAGCCCCAGTTGTCTGACGCTTTGCTGTTCACCTGCTTAACACTGAGGAGCGTCATTTTCGACCCTATGTCCATCAAATAAGATCCATAAACATCCATTTGCGATTACATACTGCTATCCACTACATGTTTGGTATTCCATGGCCACGTCGTAACCAGGATATTCTGAGTGAACATGAATCATAAACGCGGAACTTTGAACAAAGTACGGCAGTTAAAGCTGTTACATTAAACAAAATCAAAGAAAATGCATAAAAACTATAGTAGACAAGTGTTTGGAAAGAAGAATAATTAGATGAATATCAGTGAAGATTGCCGGCATCTGGAAGATAATACATTTCAGCTATTGAGAATGATTTTGAGTCACGCCACTAACAGTCTCAAACCATTAATTCCTAACGTCGCTAGAAGCCTGGCCTGGCAGTCGACTTATCCTAACGTGACTCAAACGGACAGTCAATAATTTCATAGGCTTGTATCATATTTCGTCTGACTACCAAAAATCTTATCCAGAATAATCCTGATACAGCCATCACCGCTCATTAAGGAACGTGGTAACCATCTTAGTCGATGGAATTTTGCAGTCTTATCGATCTCATTTCTCCATATTCATCACTGCGTTTAGAATAAAAGTAGCTGACTCCATGTGTGTTGTTTACACTATTTTAAGGGTCTGATAGCAAAGTATCGCTAGTGGGTAGGGGGATATAACAACAGTAAGACTTCTCTCAATGACTACCAGTAGTACCGCTTTTCCTTCCCAAAAATCGTACAACTGCACTTACTGCATTGTGCTTCGTAGCCAACGGTTAGGTCTTCTCTAAAGGCAGTTTTACTATTGTTCTATATCACATGTAGAACGAGCTGCATATTTCATTATGTAACTTGAATTTCTTTACTGACAAGGACGAGTACTGTTTGTCGTTATGGATACCGCATTTGTACAGTTTTATACGCATGCCTCTAGATGATGGTACGCTCTTTTTTCTGGGGGTGGGGGATCTGTTATTTGTTTTGTTTGTCATCTTAGCGTTCAAACTGTATGCATTTTTCACTCACAACACTGCTCATTCTTTCTAAGACCAGTTAATAAAGAAATAATATGAGTGATTCTTTTGTTTTCTTTTGGATTCAGGTCACTTATTGTAAAATGGACAAGGACTCACTTCTTGCGGCAGTTTCCTCTCTTTTGGATCCTACAATTGACAATAACAGACGAAGTGAATGTTTCTTGGTATTGTGAAAATTTCTAAATTGTTAATTATTAAGGTCGCTGAAGAATACAAAACTAAGCAATTTCAGTTTTCTGATGTTGATTTTCTGTGCAATCCAAGTCAACCATCTGTTGTTGTACTTTTTGGACTACAGTGTCTGGATTATTATCTAAAGTAGTATCACTTTACATCTATCTTGATTTTAGACATCAATGGAATTCGGTTGACATTCAAATCAAATCTAATCTAAAGCAGAATATATTCCAGCTTTTAAGAGAAGTAAATACTGTTTTTATCTAATTTAAGTAGATGCACAATTATCGGTTCTCGAAAGAAGAAACGCGAGCTTTTCATCTAATGCTGAGTCAAATTATTGTTTTCCTCATCAAATGTGAGTGGCCTCAGCAATGGCCCACTATGTTGCCTGAATTTTTGTCTTTGGGAAAGATAGGGGTATGTTATTTCGTATAAGATTTTCAGCTACTCCTAGATTCCCCAGACAAAGTTAGTCCTTAACTCGCTCTTAAGACTCTATGAAGATGTCGTACAACTTCAAGATGTCCCACCACCTCGCCGACGTGATATTGTCAGCAGTCTAAATGACAACTTGATCGGAATATTTAAATTTGCACTTGACGTTATGGTGGAGCAACTTTTGTCCCTGAATTCAGTATGTACCTAGATTTAACTGTTTCTAACAAAATTTAGAATCAATTCACGGATTGTGAATCTTTTGAAGTTTGCCGAGAGTCTTTGTGCACAATGAGTGGATTTCTTGAATCATGTCGCTTGAATGTTTTGACTTCTTGGACCCCTCCAGAAGTAGCTATCAAAGCTCTCAATCTAAGTCGTAATCTACCCTTCTTAAGTTTGGTCACAATGCTTGTTGGGATTCGCAGTGTTCAAATTGATGCTTTAACCGTGATCAGTGTTTTGTTGTCTAGACGGATACAACCAGGGACAGAAATTCCTGATTCATATGGCCCAACTATTGCAGACAGTTTCCTTAAAGAAACTATAGGATCCAGTTCCCCGTGTAATAATCTCATAAAGATTTTATGGTAAGCCGATTTTTCAGTTACATCGTTTTTTCGTGTCTACTGAGAAGTAAGCGAGAAATTTTTTCTTTAGTTCATCATTATCTGAGAATCCTGAATATTCTGATGAGCGTCACAACTTTTTGAGACTGCTTGGTGAGGCTGTGGTTCATATTGGTTGTCATCTGATTACCCATTGGAGCGAATATTCATATGAGTATACCTTATGCAACTGTTTCGATCGTGGTGTTTGCGAGTGCCAAAATTTACCGTCACATATATTCCAGGCAATCCTTCGCCTGACTGCTTATCCAATTCACGTGAGTTTTTAGTATACTATTATATGTTTCAATATTAGTTAGTAACTATAATGTTTACACAACTTTATGGTAGTTATACTTTTGGCAATAACAAGCTTCTGTGGTATTTGTAATTAATCGTACGTCATTGATAGGTACAACAGAATACGCTATCTCAGAATGATTGGTGAGGAGGAACGCTTAAAGTCATAATAAATGAAGTGAATCGAATATGATTGCATTCAAATAGACATTACCCTCATTTCAAGCTTTTATAGTAACTTAGTTCCGTCGCTTTATTGCTGTGTGTGGCAGTATCACACGAACTATCCGTTTTCATTTGTTCTAAGTAACACTTTGTGATAAATGGACAAATTCAGTTAATTCTTTTTATCGTTTTGTGTGCAGCTATCTGTACAGCTTACGATTACAAATGTATATCGAAAATTGGGCCGTTGTAAATGTTTGTTTAAAACTGATCGTGCTCATCAAAGCCTTTCCGATTCGAAGTCATTAGACGTCAAAAGACAGTTTTAAAGTACATTATGGTTTTGTGTATTATCTAAATGAGGTAGCTTATCAATTAAAAGTTTTGAGTTTACTGTTCTCAAAGAGCTGATGTGATACTATCCGCTCCAGCTTTTATTTTATAATCACCGGTACATCGATTCGACGAGATCTCAATCTTCAACTCGATTTACACAATACTTGGTATGGCCGTGGTTACAACGAAATGAAGGTTAGGTCTAGTGTTCATAGTGCTAGTGTAACTGACTGGCTTCAACATAGAACTTTTCACAGATTCGTAGCAGCTCGAGTAGCACACAAAACAAGAGAAGAGAGTAAGGATAGATTCAAAAGATAGAGTGATAATCAAAAAGTGTGAGGAAAAAAGAGTAGTAATATGGAAAAGCAATAGAATTTTATTGGATATTATAAATCACAGAGTCATAGGATTCGCGCCATTGAGGATGATTTTGAGTCATATCACCGATTGTCGCCAGCCATTAGTTATTACTATCCCGAGGACTCGAACCAGGAAGTTTACACCTTCCTACGTCATTGGCTGGCTTAAACTAACTGTTATGAATTTCATTGACTGATGAAGCCATGCTTTGGTTTGACCACCACTAACCAACTCTTTTCCAACCTGATCCTATATCAGCTAACATTATCCGTCGAGGAAGGCGATGGCTAGGCGTGCGCAACACATGTCCTAACCACCTCCATCGGTGTAACTGTCTGTCTGTCTGTTTTCGACATAGAACTTCGCACATATGTGCGGCAGTTCAAGTCGCCACACTCCATGTAGCACACAAAGTAAGAGAAGAAAGTACAAGAAAGGCATAATAAAGACAGAGGTGTGAGACAAAGGAATAGTAGTAAAGAAGAACAACATATTTTAACTGGAAGTCACAAGGAGTGGATGCATCTGCGCCACTGAGAACGATTTTGAGCCATGTCACCAATTGTTTCCAGCCATTTGTTTTTACCGTCCCGAGGACCCCAACCTGGAAGTCTACACCTTCCTACATGGCTTAGACTAACTGTTGTGAATTTCATTGACTGGTGAAGCCATGTTTTTGTTTGACCTCCACTAGCTCTTTTCCAGCCTGACCCTGTATCCGCTAACATTGCTCGTTGAGGAAGGCGATGACTAGGCATATGTAACACATGTCCTAACCATCTCAGTCTTTGTAACTTCATAACTTCGTCGATTGACTTCCCCTGTTTACCTAGAACTCGACGCCTAACTTCAATGTTGCTCACCTTATTATGCCACTTTACACGGGAGATAGTACGCAGGCACCTATGATGTGTAACTTGACAACCTTGTCGATGGATTTCCCCTCCTTACCCAACACTCGACCTATGCCTAACCTCAGTATTGCTCACCCTGTTACACTGCCTAACATGGGAGATAGAATGCAGACACCTAGCCCTTTCATGTCATCCACTTTCAGTGGCCATATTCCACAGTCATAACGGAGGACGTAGGGGAATGCTGAGCAGTATTCACGTCCTTTGTTAGACAGCCAAATATCACGTCTACTCCATCTCTGACGTAGATGTGATATCCGGCTGTCAGGCATAATGCGAGTACTCTAAGTTTGCTGTATTATCCAAATTTAATTCGTCATCGGAGTGATTTTGCAGAGCAACTTAAGTTGTATACATTTTATTACGATGATATCTAAACTGAGAATACTATGTGGACGATTTCGAGTCATTCTGTTGGTTAGTAATTTAAAAGTTAAGCTTACGTGCTTAAACCTTGTCATAACAACATATGCATTGGTTCCCATTACCTGTGTAATTTTATTTTGTCCATGAGGTTGTCTGTTACTGCTTATGCGTTTGTCATTCTAGGTGATATCAGAGTGCTCAAATAAGTTTTGGATTACTATCTTTCGTACGGATGAAGTATCTTTACTCAACTTGACCAAGGTGTTTGCAAATGACCTCTTAGCTATTTGGCGAAGGAATTCATTAAAAGTGAGTATTTTAATAAGAAAATCATATGCTGCATTATGACTAAAGATTTATTTCCTTCTAAAAATGACTGTTATTTTGTCCACCCAACTAAGTTTCATTGAGGCAGGAAGTATTAGTACTACTAGTTAACACGCTAAGAAAGTAAAAAGTTGTGTATAAGTTACCACCTAAGGAATTTTGTCACAGTTAGATGCTTG
Source organism: Trichobilharzia regenti (assembly GCA_944472135.2). NCBI lineage: Eukaryota > Metazoa > Platyhelminthes > Trematoda > Strigeidida > Schistosomatidae > Trichobilharzia > Trichobilharzia regenti. Next base: position 113,764,421 of record OX235262.1, on the reverse strand, counting down.
AATTTCAACCGCCAACAGCCGATTGATTTTTTTTAATTCCACGGAAAACAATAAGTGGGAAATATAAGCAATACTGTTAATTAGAGGTATCACTGTGATGTGTAGCAGTTAAAGTGGAACAAATCATGCTAAGCTTATACAAAAGAGGCGGAAACAAGGTGTTCTTTTTTACTTCATTTTTATTTTTACTAGTCACCTGGTAATTTACGATAATAATCATATTTTATCGTCACCTTTCTAGGTTGGTCAACCACACGGAACAGATATTCAAAGCGAATGGAATCGCAGAATTTTCGAATCTGATGATCACTCTAGCTTTTTTGCTCGTGAGTTTAAAGACAAGCAATACTGTGATGAGATACAAATACTGACTTAACACCCTTTTAAATTCCTCTACTGTAAATCTTCATAGAAGTGGCGAGTACTACTCTCTGATGTGAACAGTTTCCAATTAATCATGTCAGTTATTTTTATGTGCTCGTTCATACATTTTCACCACCTACTCTTATTAAACGTAATTTTCTAGAAAGGAGTACAAGTGGCAGAGTGGTTAGGACTCTCGCCAACCATGCACATGGTCCGGGGTTCGATCCCCTGCCGACTCACACCTGATATCTATGGTCGGCCTGCAAAATTCGGGCTACCGATATCACATGCTGAAAATTCCATACCTGTACCAAAAAATACTGTGTGGAATCAAGCTGTAATCAAAAATAATAAAAAAAGTTGAAGTTTCAATGTAAGGTTTCTATACTTCTCCATCAATGTTACATCGTTTTACCAAGTGAATAATTCTGTTAACAAATACTCTTATTCTACCCTTACATACTATCACAAATTAAGCGTGGGTGTTGTGTAAAATAGGAATGTATGTTAGGCCGCAAATTAACCACCATAATAATTTTCGGAAAAATACACTTCAACTCATTGATGCACTACTGGACGATGTTTGCAGTACAGTCGACCGCTCAGAAATATATTGGTGTAATTACGCCGCTTTTAAACTTCCTTTCGTAATCTCGTAGACTGTCATTCTTTCATATTTTTTAATGCCAGCAAAATTTCTCAACTAATCTCAACAGGTATTGAGTCATTTTGGCCTCATTTATTACTTGTTAGTTTAATGAATAAGGATTCAATAACCCGACTCGTTGCCTTTCCTCTTGACTGTACTGGATATACGAACATACACTCTATCTCACAGTATACTGCATTTATCCCATTTATCATCTGATGTTTCGTATTTTTCTAGTTTTAGTCCACTAGTTTATTGTGCTCTTTTTCCACACTCTTACATTCATAAGTATATCTGATAAGTATATAAACTACTGTTTCTTATATATTTGTATTTTAAAATGAAAAACACTGAAAAGATCTGAAGTTACAGCATATCTTCAGCTGTTAATATGTAACGTGTGTAAATGAGCAAAATAGGGTTTTGTGTACACATCATCTTTATTGTCAAAAAAAATTTATTTTCGGATTTCGTTCTTATGTTAGACGTATGCTTACTCTCTAGATGACGATAAAATTTGACTTTAAATCTTTGCTTACATTTCTATTTAGGTTACAGAAATGGTTTGGTGAAGTGTTTATCAAGTAGTGCGTCTTTCTGGCCAGAAACGTTTTTACCTTTGTGTATATCTTGGTTAGAAACGTTGACTCAAGTGTCTCCAACTGCTCAGGGTATGTTGAACTAATTTATCTCGAAACATTATGCCTAATTTATGTCTATCGCTACTACATTATCATATGTAAAGTCTATTTTTGACTGAGTACCACAGTTTATATATATATATATATATATATATATATATATATATATATATATATATATATATATATATATATATATATATACAAATTCATCTCTTATAGGTATTAATAGTTCCTGCCATTCAACTTATGAATCTTTTCAAGTATTGGTTTTGTAGGGATTTCGTTTGATTGTATGGAGGATTTCATCATGAGCTGACATCAGTTAGATAACCACTGGAAAACCATCTGAGAGTACTGGACAGCTGTTTCATCAGCCTAGTTTGGGACTCTTCATCAGTACGCACCCACCGGGGTTCGAACCCAAGACCTTCTGGTTACAAGGCGAGCTCGTGGACCACTGAGCCACTGGGACCCGATCCAATGGGTGAGTACTGATGAAGAGTCCCAAACTAGGACGAAACAGCTGTCCAGTACTCTCAGGTTTTCCAGTGGTTTTCTCTAACTGATGTCAGCTCATGATGAAATCCCCCATACAATTATGAATCTTTTGTTACTGAATTCCATTTTTATTAACTCATTCTTACTTTCTCTCCTTTATATTATTAATTTTCAGATTATGATGAGACTAATAAGTTTTTATCGCCTACATCACCTTTAATACTTGAATGGGAAGCTATGGATTCATTTTTAGACGCATGTTTATCAGCTGTTAAACAATCATTGAAAACTCGTCATTTAGATGCAGATTTTAATTCAAAAGTTAAAAATTTAATTCATAAAATTTTACAATGTTCAAACACAACCGATCCGCTTATGAGAGCTAAACATCTTGGTTGCTTGTCAATTCTATTGCAACACACTGATTCAAGTAATGATTCGGATCTTTTGATTCCATTTTTAAACAAGGTAACATTTACTAGTACTGTTGTTTCTTTTTTTTTAAAAAGCTTTTCTGTTACATCTTAGTCTATGAATTTAATGGCTTAATTAACCACTTAAAAGTCAGAATCTTAACGAACACTTTATTGCCAACTAAGCTGAATGAGGCATGCATTGGAGGCAAATTTTCATGAAAGAAGTGTACAGTATTGTTTAAATAGGCACTTTTTTTTCTATTCGTTATGGCGTAATTCATACTCGAAGTATTTTCACATTCACGATTTATTGCTAGTGTAAATAAATTATTGACTATGTTCTACCACTATTGCATAGTCTGAGTGTTGTGTCGTCCCGTTGATAGGTGTATACAACATGAAAGTTTCAAGTCAATTGGTTGACGGTGACTAGCAATGGAATCCAGGATATACTTTTCTCCTATTTGTAACTCGTCAGTTGGATGAACCTGCATTCCCCAGTGAGTGATGATGTCCCCACCAAGGCTCGAACCCAGTGTCCATAGTCTCAAACGCCAAAGCGTTATCCAGCTCTTGTGCAACGGATCCCATGTAGGGCGGAATGCGCATCCTGGATCCCACTGCTAGTCACCATCAACCAATTGACTTCAAGTAAGATGATAAGGCATCGTCGAAGCATCTGCACAAGGAGACGACTTGTTAACCTCAGATCGAGCACTTCGGTTCAATCAATCGATGGGAAAATTTAAACTGAATTAAATAATGAAAGTTTCAAGTTTATTAAGATGGATTTTCCGGGTATTTTTCACAGTGAGCAGCAGCAGTTATCATTATGTTTGCGACTTCTTGTTTACGCGGCGGATAATTTTGGTGTATTAGTTACTAAAAGTCATTTAGCAAGAGACCTTTGGTCTCAGTTGTACTGTCTGTCTGTTTTCGACATAGAACTTTGCACAAATGTGCGGAAGTTCAAGTCGCCACATTCCGTGTAGCACGCGAAGCAAGAGAAGAAAGTACAAGAAAAGCATAATGGAAACAGTGAGCAGAAGTGTGAGACAAAGGAGTAATAAAGAAATACAAAACAGTTTCATTGAAGATCATAAGTCACAGGGAGTGGATGCATCTGCGCCACTGAGAACGATTTTGAGCCATGTCACCAATTGTTTTCAACCATAGATTTTTACCGTCCCGAGGACCCCAGCCTGGAAGTCTACACCTTTCTACGTGGCTTAGACCAACTGTTGTGGATTTCATTGACTGATGCCAAGTTTTTGTTTGACCGCCGCTAGCTTTTTTCCAGCCTGTCCCTATATCCCTATCTCAGTTGTACGCTTATAGCCCCTCATATCAGCAACTCCATAAGATTCGAATATGCGTTGTGTACAGTGAATTCAGTGACTACGGTCAAACTATGCTGATCACGAATAATTCTTTGCATTATGTGTTCGTGGATCAGCTACCGGATGTGATAGGACCCAGAAGAAAACAGTATATCATCCTTTTTCACGAATCGTGTGATTTATCTTGTGATGGAGTTACTATTGTGATTTAGTGTGTGGTCAATGCATCATCTTTTGTCTCATCTTGGCCTTTGTCGATTCGCCAACCAATGAGAATAGCGATTACCAGCCAATAAGAACAATCCACTCCTACGGCTGTGAGCCGACTTTACTGTAGTAAAGAAATGTATAAATATGATGTTTTGTTTCCTAATAAATATCCACTACAGTATCTTACAATCACAGGACAGCCTTTGTCTTTTGATATTCACGTGACTCAGTAAATCGGAAGGTACACGGGAGAAATAGGCATATTAGCTTACCGGTCGAGCTCGTTACCGTTATAACAGTTAGCGGCTCAGCTGTAACAAAATGGTAACTAATTTCACACAGTATTAAAATTTTTGAAATGAAAGGAATCCCTCAGACTGTTAATAAAAAGTTGAAGTAATTTTCATCTGAGCTCCAGACGGTTAATAAACGGTAATTATCTCAATGATTCCAGTTTATTTGTAGAACTGTCTTAGTACTTGTACAAACTGAGACCATAATTCTTCTGTGCACAAATTAATTCATTCTAGAATATTCTTTTTTTGAGATCAAATACTTTCTATTTGATTAATTTCCAAATTCCCATTTATGCATTTAGAAAAAAATAGATTAAGCGAAGAAAATATACTCCTTTTCAATTAGTTCCTCATCATAGGCTCTACACTAATGTTAGCTGACACAGGGTAGGTTTGGAAAAGTGCCAGTGGTGGTCAAACCAGAACATGGGTTCATCAGTCAATGAAATCCACAACAGTTAGTTTAAGCTACGTAGGAAGATGTGGACTTCCTTGTGGGAGTCTTCGCGATGGTAATAACCAATGAAGGCTGGAGACAGTCGGTGATATGGTTCAAAATGATTCTTAATGGCGCAGATGCACCCACACCTTGTGACTTATAATTTCCAATAAGACTATACTGGTCTTCGATATTACTGTTCTTTTTGCCCTATATCTCTGTTTACTGTCTCTATTTCGCATTTCTTTTTTGTTTCTTCTCTGGTTTTGTGTGCTGAGTGAAGTGTGGCGACTTGAACTGCTGCATATCGGTGCAAAGTTCGATGTTGAAACCAGCCAGCCAGTCTACACAAAAATATATAGTTTTTTACATCAAGATTTTTTACCGATTAAGTGGTTATTTCAGTTAATCAGTTTTAGGTTTTGGATGTATGTGAAATTATGAAGTTAAAAGTCATCAAAAAAAATTAACCAATGGGTGTTAGTTACAAGATATCTAAATTTTGAAGGAGGAAGAGTTGAAAATTAATTACGGAATTCAAGATAATTCATAGGCGTTCGCAACAAGTTATTGCATAATCAAGGAATTTGTAAAATAAAGACGACTAAGAAGAGTAGAATGACTCAGAAGAATCACGTGAAATACAATCAAGTTAATAGAATTATCTAGAATTGTAAACATAATAAAAGAACAAGGTCATAAGTTAGTTACAAGGAGAGGGAAAAAGTCGTTCATAAAATCCTAATACATATCGTATAGTTGGCCATGGCAAAGAAAGAGGTTGTACAAATTTCTTTTGAACACACAGATTTTTCTTGTTCAGATGAATTCTGATTGCTTCTGCTGTATTTAAAGTCGTATTCGTCGTTCATGAAAGAAGTTAGGTGAAATACGACAAATAACTTTAAAAGCTTTGTTAGAGGCGATTTGATGTTCACTATCGACTAAATGAGTTAGTATTGAGGCTGTGTATAGCTTTATTCAGACATTTGCCAAACCAAGATGGGAAGTGTTCAGAAATTCGACGATGAACTTACCTTATCGTACGCCTAATGTTTGGTCTGGTGAATAGGGTGGCAACAACATTTATATTAAGACTACTAGATAAAACCTTGATTTATATAAACGAAATCTTCAGTTTTACTAGTATGTAATTTTCTTCTTGAACTTTTTGTATTCTTTGGCCTTTTAGAACGCAATTTAGTAAGATCTATTTTCACTAGCATAGTATATAATTTAAAATTTTCCATTAAATCTTTCTCTGAAATTTTCTTTCAGGTTTTTGAATCTTTGAATTCTTGTCCTTTGGTGGATGAGTCTTCATCTTCTCTCGATTCATTTTGTTGTGTAGATCGACCGAAACCAGTTAAAGCAATGCATCTAGCATCAGCAACAGCATTACTTCGTTTCGCTCGTGCTCATCCTGTTCGATTGATGGTAAGTTGTTATGTATGTATTAAAAATAAAGAAACCGATTGTAAAGTTCATCTGACTGATTGAGTTTTAATGTAGAACTTTGCACAGAAGTGCAACTGTTCAGCTCTCCACACTGCATGTTGTAACACACCAAGTTGAAGAAAAGAAATAAATTCAAACTACTATAATGAGCAGATGTGTGCGGGATAAAGAATAGTAATATGGGAAAAATATGATGGCTTAATGGATCTGAGAAATTACAAATAGTGGATTCATTTGCACTATCGAAAATTCTCAAGCCATTGATTCTTACTGTCCTGTCCTGAGGATCCCAACCAGTCTACAACACCTCGCTATGTCGCTGAAACCAAAAATCAAAGGCTTTATGAATTGATCCTGTGCTTTATTTGATTTACCCACCCCTAACTTTCCAAAACTACTGTTCGACAAGGAAGGCGGCAGCTTGGTATACACATATCCTAGTGATTTCAATCTGTGCAGCATAACAACCTCATAGATTGGTTTGCTCTATATACCTTAACACTCCACCTAACCTCGATATCACCCAACATATTATACCAACTAATACGGGAGGTAGAACGCGAACGTCTCTGTAACCAAAGTCAACTAGCCTCCTCAGGTCTTGTTAAATTCACCTGCTCTCTTTTCAATATTCCTAATAAACCATCTTATGGTTAAGTTGTAAGTTTTGTTTGGATTCCCTACCCTAAAATACTTTTCGGATGTGTTGTGGGTGTTTTTGTTGCAGTTTTTCTGTTGTTTGAATAAAATGGGTTGATGCTTTGTTTCGTATAATACACCGTTTGATTTCAAATATTTCTGTAAACTTAGGAATTCAGCAAACTAAATGTTTGTTTTTTGTTCTTAAGAATTTAGTGATTATTAAACCAATAACTGATGCCAATTAAGCAGTCTGTCAGTTGGTTGAAATAATAATCGTGTAGTGAACAGATCATCGCCTCCCTCGACGAGCTATGTTAGCGGATATAGGGTCAGGCTGGAGAAAAGCTAGCGGCGGTCAAACAAAAACTTGGCATCAGTCAATGAAATCCACAACAGTTGGTCTAAGCCACGTAGAAAGGTGTAGACTTCCAGGCTGGGGTCCTCGGGACGGTAAAAATCTATGGTTGGAAACAATTGGTGACATGGCTCAAAATCGTTCTCAGTGGCGCAGATGCATCCACTCCCTGTGACTTATGATCTTCAATGAAACTGTTTTGTATTTCTTTATTACTCCTTTGTCTCACACTTCTGCTCACTGTTTCTATTATGCTTTTCTTGTACTTTCTTCTCTTGCTTCGCGTGCTACACGGAATGTGGCGACTTGAACTTCCGCACATTTGTGCAAAGTTCTATGTCGAAAACAGACAGACAGACAGAACAGATCATATAAACTTTCGTGATAAATTATTTAAAATAATCCCAGCGTGTTTGAGAAAAAAAAGTCAAAAAGGAATTCTTCTGAAAGTTTTGCTGTGTAAGCGACAGCTTCTTCAGAGGAATTATTCGGATTTTATTAGCCATCAAAATATATACACAAAAAATTACATAAATTGAAGTTAGTTCCTTTGAAGAACACTTGTCGGTAGGCTTTTGTACCAATAGAGAAATGTAAATGGTCATGAAAAATTTGTAATGGCTAACGCCAAATTGTCATATGCGCATATTTGTCTCTGTGTGTGTGTGAGCATATATTATTTGTCATATGGAAGAGACGTCAATTCATAATAATAATAATAATAATAATAAGGTGAGCAATATTGAGGTTAGGCGTCGAGTGCTAGGTAAGGAGGGTAAATCAATCGACAAGGCTGTGAAATTGCAGCGACTAAGATGGTTAGGACATGTGTTACATATGCCTAGTCATCGCCTTCCTCGACGGGAAATGTTAGCTGACATAGGGTCAGGCTGGAAAAGAGCTAACGGCGATCAAACCAAAACATGGCTTCACCAGTCAATGAAATCCACAACAGTTAGTTTAAGCCACGTAGGAAGATGTAGACTTCCTGACTGGTTGGGGTCCTCGGGACGGTAAAAAAACAATTAATGATATGGCTCAAAATCGTTCTCAATGGCTAGCGGAGATGCATCGACTCCCTGTGACTTGTGATTTGCAATGGAACTATATTGTTCTTCGTTATTACTATTCCTTTGTCTCACACCTCTGTTTACTGTTTGTATTATGCATTTCTTCTACTTTCTTCTCTTGCTTTGTGTGTTACATGGAGTGAGGCGACTTGAACTGATGCATATGATGGTCGCGCTAAATCATGAATCTGCAGAAGTTAGAATTCATGGACTGGCCATTGAATCGGGTCCCAGTGGCTGAATGGTATATAAGCTTGTTTTGTAGCCAGAAGGTCCTGAGTTCGAACCCCAGAGGGTGCGTACTTCCAATGATTCCCAAACTAAGACGAAACAGCTCTCCAGTACTTTCCGATTTTTGATGGTTCTCTAACTGATATCAATACATAATAAGTAAAAACAGTTTTTTTGTTCAGCGAAGAAATTTCTTTTCAACGACTTCATTTTCAAGCTGTACAGTCGTATTTATATTACAGAAAAAGGTTATTAAGTGGCACTAGATAATTGCTCAGTCAGTATACATATATATGTGATAAGAATAACGATAAATCACAGAATTATTAAAGATTGTTTCATAAGTGGATTGATGTCAAAAATGTTTTAAAAATGTCAAGTGTTGTCTAAAAATTTTAAAAATTAGGAGTACGATTACGATAATAATGAAGATGTGAAGTGAAGTGGAAAGAATTCAAGTGGTAAAATAAATTAAAATAAAAACTAGGAAGAACGTTACTATGACCAAGGTAAAGAAAAGGGTTTGACAAAACGTTTTCGAACACATAATTCAGGTTTCTGTTCATGTATAGCTAAAGCTTCGGCTATGCATAAGTGAAGAAAACGTAAACTTTTGGATCGATTCGATTTTACCAAGTAGATAACTTTGAAAGATGAATCACGTGGGGCTAAATGACCAGACTCTAACAGGTGATCACAAATAGATGATTTCGCAGTTCTTCGTTCGCCTTTCATTAACGAAACCGGATAGTGTTCAGCAACACGTTTTCGGAGATTACGCTTACAACGTGCAATATGATCAGCTCCACAAGAGCAGGTAAATGAGTAAATGCACATAGATGTGAACAAAAGCGGTGATCTATCCTTGACGCATTGTCTAATCCTATTTCAGCTGGTAAAAACTAGATGCAAGTCAGCTGCAGGAAAAGTACGTTTAATACATCTAGATAAACGATTTTTAATCAATTCCGAAATGGTGTATCCTTTGAATGCTAGGCTCATAAACAGTTTTTTCTTTGGCACCGTGATTTGTCTAGGGGCGGATTCTTTCTTGATGTTACGTTCAATGAACCTAGTAGGATAACCATTGTTAAGGAGATTTGATCGAAGGTTATCTAGTTCCCTATCGATTGTCTCTGCAGTAATCAACTCGTAAAAACAATTCCTTACAAACCAACTATTGAAATTATAGATTATAAGTCTATCCCTTCTATCCTACTTACTGCATTCGATGTGGTTAAAATATTTAAGGCCTCAGAGGTCAATTTTTCTTTATGTGAATAAAAGCCTCTTCTCAGAATTTTGACAACGTCAAAATCAAACTTATGTTCACTGTCTATAGCATGTATTACTATAGCTGATGATTTTTTGAGACTTCAATTCTACTTCATCATTTCTAGGCGGACGTATCGCTCACAATCTGTGTTCATTTACTCTGACCTTCACCTGTCTACTGCTTTCCCCCATACAGCAAGCTTCACATTCTGAACAATTTATCCTGTAGACACAATTGTTTGTGACATTTCGTAAACCATGTCTTTGACATCCACCAAAGCTTCCTCTAGAGAATTAGAGGGCTTGAAATAGACTTTAGTATTGTATGAAGCAAGTAGTTTTTGAAGTTGTTCAGCTGTGTCCTTTCTATATGGAATGACTATCGTCGATAGGCAAGATTTTTCAATTTTCTGTTTTCCCTTCTGATCCTTTTTATTGATAATATTATTTAGTCACTTTTTCGGATAACCATTTCCAATCAACATCTGTTTTATATTGGATATCTCGTTCTCCATATCATCCATCATTAACTGTTATAATGTTTCCTGCTTTGTTAACGAGATTTAAAGCGACTGAAACTTTCCTTTTTATTGGGTGATCTGATTGGAAATTCAAGTACTTGTTGGAATGTGTTGGTTTTCTGTACATTGTGAACTTTAGTTTCTCGTCAGTTTGTTTTTTTACAAGACAATTCAAAAAGTTTAGCGTTCCCTCGCTCGACTCTACTTCATTAGTAAACTGTATATATTTTGAGATTAAATTAATCTGTGATAGGTAGTTTTCTTTTTCAGCTTTCTTAATGATGATGAATGTGTCACCTACATATAGATCATATAAACAGTCAAATATTGGTTGTTTTATAATGCTTATATTATGTATCATCTTTTCTATGTCTGTCGTTAAAGAAAGGTGTTGTTTTTTTGTTTTTGTTAGCCCTATTTCGATATAATACTGACAGAAATAAATAAACTTTGGATAGGAAAAATTTGTGGTAATTTGGTCAGAGGAATTCTAATAGAGGCTGTAGTAGTACTTGGGTAAGCGATGATTATTTAATTTTATTGAAAGTGACCTATTCAGTTTTTGGTGAAGTTGTACTGATCATTTGTCCTCCAATTCCTTTTTCTTCTTTTTGGTTTAAGCTTTCGGGTGCCTCAACCAATCAGTGTACAGTTTGATTTTCTTCGAAATCTACTCGCTGTTGTCTATGGTCCATGGTGTAGTAGTAGTAGTAGTCAAGATTTGAATAATTCCACGTCATTTTCAGAAGTATTGCGAGCGTGTGAATCTGGTGCAGCTGGATTAGTAGGTTCATTGGGTCTGGATAAGCCATTGGAACAACTAGGAGACCTTCAGTCTCCATTTGTTCAAACTCGAATAAAATTGAATCAGAATGTTGTTTCATTGTTAGCTATATGCAGGCGATTAGCTGAACCGTGCAACAGCCAGCAGGTATATTTGTATATTGAACCAAGTTTTTTTTCATACTTGAAAATTTTTATTTAAAGGTTTTGAATGACTTGTATAGAAATGCTTATATTTATATTTTTTATTTTTTTATATTTTTGATTACAGCTTGATTCCACACTGTATTTTTGGTACAAGTATGGAATTTTCAGCATGGATATCGGTAGCCCGAATTTTGCAGGCCGACCATAGATATCAGGTGTGAGTCGGCAGGGGATTGAACCTCGGACCATGTGGATGGTCGGCGAGAGTCTTAACCACTGTGCCACCGACGCAACAAAAAAGAGAAGGCGGTCTCCACGCGCGGACCGGGCTGTCACATGGCCACCATTCACAGGCACTATCCCGCTACCGCACCACGCGGGGACTTTTGCCTGCTGGGTTTCCCCCCTGGGCCGGTACGCCCTCCTTAGTCGACCTGGACAACCCGTCCTCCGACAGGTCATCCATATCGGCGCCGTGCTTAGCGTGGACGCCCGATCAACATGAGCAGCCATATGCCAGAGCTCCCGGTCCCGCGAAATTCCGCACCCGCTTGTAGTGGTTTATAAAATTGTTGGCTAGGCTTTTAACATCACCTAGCATAACTTTGATTTACAGTACTATATCTTTGTTACTGGTGTGGACTTTATAATTGTATATGATTTAAATGTAATCCAGCGTAAAGATTGATTACGTCGCTGTTTGTACTTTACTTTCTGATTCCAATAGTTAAGTGTAAGCAAACTCATTACTAAAAGTTAACACGCGCCCATGTGGCGTGTGCTACTTACTGATAAGATTTATCAGTAGTATATAAAGAGACGTTCATGGGCATAAAAACATCAAATAGCAGGGAGATAGATTTGATGTCAGAGGAAGCAAATTATTCGGCGTTACTCGATAAACCTATCAAGAAAACTTATTATGCTGCAAAACTTGTTTTCCTTAACACCCCTGAGCGAGTGCTTCAACAATCTGGGGAAGACCGGTCGCCAATCCTCGACACTTCAAACTGCGTATATCAATGTGTGTATCTGTGGAGGCAAACACATAGGTCGTACAGAAAGGCGATTGTCTACTCGCATGGTAGAACATTTGCCGAAATGGTTGGAAACAGCTGAGTGCAAAGTGCCAAAAACCTCAATAACAAAACATCTTGGGGACTATGGACATGATATTGACGCTGTCAAGTGATTCACTATTGTCAGCAGACAAAGAAACAGGAGGATGCTTGCAGTTGCAGAGGCTTGTGCAATCCGAGTATATAAATCAGGTATCTGTGTACAAAAGGAGATGGTCGTGACTCTGAACCTACCATGTAATACGTTTTACTTATTATTCTACCTCTTATTATTATTAGTACTATTATTATTATTGATTCATTTAAAACTATCTTATATCAGTGGCATTATCTTAACTCACTTCAACATTATTATTATTGTTATTATTATTATAACTATTACTATTGATATTACTCTGTTTGCAATTCTTGATATATTCTCTTATGACTGATTGTTTATCTAAGTGATGTAATTGAAGCGTAATGCATATTATCTTAATTTTAACCTCTCATACTCCCTCTCCTATTATCTATTTGTACATGACCTGGAAAACATTGGAACCTGTCTATCTGTATGGCTAATCCAATGGAGTTTTTTTTGCTTATTACTCTTATATCTCCCGATGTAATTTCAAAAGTATATATATCCGTTTACGTAGTGTTCAGCTGACGAGTTCTGCCGAAATTTTCTTGTGTGAGGGCTGAGATACTGCCCGTGCGCCCAGACCGAAGCAGGTGGTTTTCTTAAGGGACCACCCCCCGAGCCTTTGACTTGGAGTCCAATCCGCAAAGCAGCGGAGCGGTGTCAGGAGCTGCGCTCTCATGGTTTCCGGTGTCCCATATGGGTTCATACGCCATTTGATCCGATTTGATTCTGGAGCCCATGTACCCCGTGGTCGGGTATACAATGCTTCGGTGCGGGCTGCCTTGCTCTACACCTGTGAAACCTGGCCTCCGGGCTGAGGATGTGCGGCGACTCTGCGTGTTCGATCATCGATGTCTACACAGGATTGCTTGCGTTCGATGGATGGCATCATCGCGTGAGTAATTCTGAGGTTCGGCGGCGTGTGTTTGAACACAGTGGAGATCACCATTCATTGCGTGTCGTCATCTAGAAACACGGGCTCCGGTGGGTTGGACATGTGCTGCGAATGTCATCCCAGAGGCTTTCGTACAGGTCTCTGTTCGCTAGCCTTGGGATGGGGCGTCATGGGATGAAGGATTTTTGTGCTAGACTAGCATCGATTGGTGCGTCGTCACGACTCCTTGGTTGGGGTCCGCGAGATAGCTCGAATCGATGGCTCGAAACGTTATCGGATATGGCCAAGAATCGTAATCAATGGCGAATGTATTGCAATTTCCTTCTGTCTTTCCTTCCTGATGATAGTTACGAATACTGTTTAAACTTGTTAAGCATGACTGTTTGCCTTCCAGATGAAGTTCTTTATCCGTTCTCTACTTATATTTTTTTCTTTTCGATCTATGTTTTATTATTATTGTGTGGCGCATCCTTCTTGGTGCCATATTGTACCAAGTTTTTTATGCGTTTAAATAAATAAATCTGCCGAAATGTGATGAGTTCATTAAATCCTGCTGTATTAACCTTTGTTGCTTGTTTTAAATTCATATCGTGAGATAAATGTTTTCAAAACATGGGAGACACGAAAAGAAGACAATGAAATGCATTTATGAAGGTCAGAAGTAGCACAACACGGAAGATCTGTGACAGATGGTGCATTGAAGATAAAGTGTACATAATTTCGCGGTATAGAGATACTAAATTCTAAATAAACATTCCGTTACGAAGTTTCTTATCTTCTGTCATTACACCTGTGTCTTTTCTGATCCTTTTCAATTTAATGTATTATATTACAATCTTCAGATGCTTATAAATAAACTTTATTTAAAGGGGAAGCACAGCATATTGTAGTTGGAAATACGTGTTGTTTCAGTTGGCACTAGAGGAGGATAAACACTTACGTTAGAAATGTTTATTTTAAAATAACCTATTGTATAATAGATAAGTTTTTAAAAGCAAGACAGGTGTGTACATTTCCAAAGTAGGCCGATAACACGTAAACATTCAATTGTAACAGTGTAATACTAGCAATTATATATTTGATAAGGAACAAGATAAAACGTCAATGACAGAGCTGATTCTGTGTGGCTTCACCACCATTTTAACTGGTTCACATCTTCATTTTAAGTTGTTCGGTTAAGCTTTTAAAATTAATGCGCCATACATCTCAATGCTTATCTGATTATATCGGCTGGAGTAGTATCAATTCTTCTTATACTTAGATCCCCGGCCGATAACTGCTACCTTGTCGTGGTGGTTGGGCTTGAATACCATAGTGACCCAACAAGCTAAACTGACTGGGACTCATGTCCCTGCAGGTTCTACCATGTCAGGAAGGTTGTTTGGATAGCGGTTAGACTAAAAGCAGTTACTTATGGGGTACATGGGCTCCAGAATCCAATCGGATCAAATGGCGTATGAACCCATTTGGGTCACCGGGATCCATGGGAATGCAGCTCCTGACGTTGCTCCGCTGCCTTGTGGATTTAACTCCAAGTCAAAGGCTCAGGGGGGGTGGTCCCTTAATAAAACCACCTGCTTCGGTCTGGGCGCCCGGGCAGTATCTCAGCCCTCACACAATGAATTGAATAAAGCAACAAACACTCGTGTGCCACTACACGTGTTGCAATTTCTTCTTTCTTCCCTTCCTGATGATAGTTAACGAATACTGTTTAAACTTGTTAAGCATGACTATTTTCTTTCCAGATGAAGTTCTTTATCCGTTCTCTACTTATATATATTTTTCTCTTTTTTCTTTTGATCTATGTTTTATTATTATTATTATGTGGCGCATCCTTCTTGGTGCCATATTGTACCAAGTTTTTATGCGTTTAAATAAATGAATAAATAAATACTTAGATCCCCCATTATTTTATTCCACCTTTCTTCTCTTCATTTCTATATGAACTGAACTAACAAACAGATGTATGATCAGATTGTTCTAAGTGTGTTTCACGTTTACATCACACTTTTTTAGATAAATTCCGTTTTTAAATAATAGTACCCACAGATACACCTAGACTGTCAATTTTTAAGATGATGACTGTAAGTTGGACGTTATGCGGCACGTTACTAGGCTGTTTAAATACACGAATATAAATGATTCGCAATTTGAAAACATTCATATATCCATTTGGTTGAATATCTTGGTAACGTTCCGAATGACGTCACTCAAACGAAATGCATCTAAGATGAGATTTTAACCATAATGCTGCCCGTTTTAAAGTATTTACTTCGGGAAATGAAAGTCATTGGTTGTATAACTTGTTCTAGCTTTAATATCCGATATCCTACTTTTATTTTTACCTCTCTAAGTCTTATCGCGTAAAATATAGCGAAGAAAAAAACACCTCACTGTTCAAGACAGTAGATGACACAATTCGGTCATCCAATACAGCTATTTGGCGTCCGAAGTTTTACACCATGCTTGACATATGGAGGGGACCGTATTAGTTGGATTAGGTGATTATGTTTTTAAACTCAAAAACCATTGGCTGAAAGTCGAATGTATGAACCACTGAATAATGACGATGATGGCTATTATCTTGATGTGATGATCGGCCTTGGATATTGTTAAGATCCAATAAGCTACATTAGTTGGAATGAATGCTTTGGAGGTTTTATCATACCACATACTAGTTAGACCAAAGGGTAACTGAAACTGATGTATATTGTGCGCATTTTCGTGTTAATTTGTCAATGACTCAGTCAGTACGTTAGTGTCAATATGCTAGACACTGCCTTTCTAGGGTATAGATTTATTTGGAAATAGTAATGGTGCGTTGCATTGCATATGTTTTTGCATGTTAGTCTGTGGGTTGGACTGCCACTAAAAATCAAAGCTCTTGTACTGTAGAGAGGACGAAACTAATAGTTGTCTATTTACAGCAAATTTAGAACCACTAATCAATTTCTGATCCACATATTTTCGTGACTTCATGAGTTTAGTATGTCTTGCTTACCGTTGTGTACTGTTGTTCATTTCTAGAATGTTCTTTAGACATGCAGAAGGTCGTGGTCTGATGTACTCTCAAACCAAACCATGTTAGCTACTCAGTAGTAAGCCCACAAAAGAGGGAAGGTTGGGTATGAGGATAACCGCACTACCATGTAAAAATAACATCTTCTCTCCTGAAACTTTAAAACAGGACGCAAAAAATGAAGTAAAGGGAAGAATGTTTTGCAGACTGGTGGAACAGTAAAGATGGAGACAGAGATGAGTGCTGAACTTCAGTAATTTCGACTGAAGAAATCTATGGAAGTGATGATATACTGCTGTTCTATCTTAACTGCCTACTGCAAACTAGCATCGGTTTTAGACTTGTTAAGATGCATTATATACCCAGTCTAGATAACAAAAATCCCAACAGATTATCATATGAACTTATAATTACCTGAAGTGTATTCCATTTTGTTTTTTTTTTGTACTTTTTCAGTTGGAGAACATATCATTGCCCATTTTGGAACCAGTTTTGTCACCAGTATTGCGTGTGTTGAGGTAGGTACAGTGATTGATGTATATTTATCAATGCGGTTAATCATGTAATAAATCAGGGTACAATTATAGTTTTGTAATTATTCACATTATCTATTTCTTATTTTAGAGCATTTAATGAACTTTGGTTACCAGAATCACTAAAATTGATACATCCAACGGTACTTCCTGCTTTGCAAACTACGGACTATAATAAATTATGCAATTCAAATAATCAGTTTCGTAATATACTCAAGGTAGGTAATTGCAGTTGTATTGGAGAGTTATTCATTTGGCTTTCTCAACAAGTAGCTGGTCAAATTTTTCACCATTATTCTTTATGATTTATCTGGAATTTTACCATTGTTTGTTGGTAAATATCACTTTGTTGGCTTGGGTGTAAGGAAACAGATTTCGTCTTAGGTAACTAGATAACTTTGTCAGTTAACAAGAAAGAAGGGATAAATTATCAAGAAGGTGAGAGATAAGAAAGAAAATATGTAATACGTTCCTTTGAAACGCGTTTCTATTGATACAAAGGTATTTTTGTAATCGGTTAAATACTTGAAAAAGTTTGTAACTTTTGTGATTACTCGAAGTGTACTTGACATCAAGGTTAATGACTAATTATTATTATTATATTATTATTATTATATCCTTTAATTCCTAGAGGAACATAGGGCTTCAGCTGCGCATCTCCATTGCCTTTTGTTTTCTGCCAACTTTTTTACTCCGCTCCAAGTCTGCCCACATGCTTTCATCTCCCCCTCACATAACCTCCTGCAAGTAACCCTTGCACTGACGACCAACTCGCCGCTTCCCTTTCGTCTTCCACTCAAGCAATGGCTTGTCTAGTGATGTCACTTGATGGTTTCCACAGAGTATGGCCAATTCATCTCCATTTCTTCCTGCCTATCTGTTGCACAATCGGTTCCTACTGGGTTGGTTCGCTCATTGCCAGAGTTCCCTGTTCCTGATCTTTTCTGGCTGGTCATCTGATCTTGAGTATTGAGCGAAGACAACTGTTAATGAAGGTCTGAAGTGTGTTTGAGATGCTCTTTATGACGCGCTGGCCAAGTCTCTGATCCGTATAGTATCACTGACTGACTTCACATTGGAGTTGGAAATCCGGATGTTATTTTTGATGATGAGTGCTTTTGACCTCCACACAGAATTAAGAGTAATGAAAGCTTGTCTTGCTTTTCCGATTATCCTTGATTTGATATCCTCGTCAGTTCCATCCGCCTGTAGCTGAAACGATGCTTCCGGGGTAGGTAGGTTGTTTCTTTTAGGTTCCTCCCATTTATGCTAATGACTAAATTCCACCGATATTTTTAAGTACGTAAGCGTTTATTAGAATGGGAACTTTTGTTGCTCATTTCTTTTCAACGCATAACTCTGGCTTTCTTATGCATATAGCTTGGGTTTCTGTAGTTCAGAGAAGTCGTTTAATCTTGATGAAACACTTTATGGCCTAGATTCAAGAAGATTCTTATGTCTGTGTTTTTAAGTTTAACTCACATTTACACGTGTGTTACGTGAATTATTATTTTATTTTATTCCCTTTGCCTTCCGAGTGGAACATAGGGCTTCAACCTTTAGCTGTGAAGTTGCAATATCAGTGGTGTTATTTAAGGGGTGAGGTTGCTAGCCTCATGCCTAGCCTAATCCTTCCTCTTTGTTGGGCTCAAAACCGACCACGGGAAGTAAAGGTGTGTGCCAGCAGGAACTAAACCCCGGATCACGTGTGTATAGTTGACGAGCATTCTACCGCTGAACTACAGACTCATGAGTTATGCTATCCGCTAATGCCGATTGAAATAGTTATCGCGATTGTGGTTATTTAATAAGTTTTCGGAGCATTTAGTTCCAGCCTCCGGTGATTTTCAACATAGGATTTTGCACAAAAGTACATCAGTTCAAGTTGTCAAGCTCCATTTAACCACACAAAGGTAGAGGAAAGAAAAAAATTCAAAAGAACTACATTGAGCATCATGATTTATTATGGAAGCTGGGTGATCACAAGGAGTGAGTGTATCTGCACCATTGAGAATAGTTCCCGGTCATATCCTCAACAGTCTCTGGCATAATGTTCAACTATTTTGAAGTGTTCTCTTGAGTATCGTGTGCTCTGTAGATTTGTTATCATGTGTAGTAACATCGGATTGCTAGTATCTACTGGTGGCTTAATGGTCTATGAGCTCACCTAATTGTAACCAGAAGATCCTGGGTTTGAACCCTGGTTTGTGTACTTATGAAGAGTCCTAGACTAAGACAAAACAGCTGCCCAGTACTCCCGGATTTTCAAATGGTTCTCTAACCGATGTTGGTCCGTGATGAAATCTTGAAATTAATAGAGTTGTAACAACAGAAGACAAGGGCCAGGCAACAGATCGTTTATTTAGGAAATCAACACATATTTATATATTTTCATGTACATTATTATAGATTATTGTAAGCAAACAAACACAGTCCTCTGATTGGTGGTTTCTCGCTGAACGTTAATCTTTCATCTCTTTGTGGCGGTTTCTTGAAGTTCATATTATCTATCTGCAAATTGTATCCGCCCACGCAAAGTCTGTTGTGACTGGTTGTTGAATCAGTCTTTGTTCATATTTTTCTCACAACCAATATTGGGGACATAAACATTGACGTAAATTACTGTCTACCAATTTGGCTAGCAGCCAGCCTTCACCGCAGGGTAATTCTTTTATTTTTTGTTAGATTACTGCTTTAACTATGAAAAGTCATTTTGTTTAAACTTTTATTTTTACAGTCTATAAATGAAGCGAATCCTGTATTTCGTAGATTACGTGGTTTTCTCAATGATTGTCATGAGAATCTGATGCTCATTGTCGGTCTGCTGTTCATTTCGTTGGGAGCAAAGTTTTATCTTCTACCAACCGAACAACTAAGAATTGCACTACACGATGGTTGTTGTACTGCATTCGAACACTTACCTGATCTTAAAGTTAACGATCTTTTACGTATCCTTTTTTATGTGTAGACAAAATTTATTTAATGCATAGATAGTTGAGACACTTAGCTGAATTCCCTACTGGTTGAAGCTGTTTTCTAGTGTTATGTAAGCTGTGATATTTCCATCTAAAGCAAAAAAAACAGTGAAGATAAGTTAAATGCCTACATTTCTACTGCTTTCCTTTTTTGTAAGATTATCGCTCAGTCTTCATAGTTTGTCGTATGTGTGTGTGTGTGTGTGTGTATGAGTGCGGCTTAGGTGCAAATTTGATCTACTGTGGACGTAATAAGTAGTCAATGGAACTGATTGCTTATATATGATGTTTTAGAATATTTCCATTTTCTCATTTAACTCAATGTAAATTGTATCTTTTGAGATATGCACTAAATATAACCAGCCGACGCAGGAACCCATCATGACCTAGAAACTGACTGTAGCCTCTTTCGTTTAGCAATGATTTGTCCCGTAATCAAATATTGATTAGTTTACCTTCTGAGGTATATTTATGCAACTAATTTGACATAATAATTCACTGTTTCACCACTAAATCCAGCTGTATCAATTAGGAGTTCATCGATATTATAGCAACTCTTTTGGTTGAACATATACTGGTTCATTTGTATAAAAATAACTCTTTCATCTTAAGAAATATTTAATCTTTACCTGCAAAAAGGAATATTAAGACTACACAATGCTGCATACATTTTGATTTTATTGTCATTAATTTTGCCATTTCAGTTCAAATCGTTTCTTTTTTTGTTGCTTATTTCATCAAAAATATTAGACTTCTCGGTGTATATATATTGAATGCTATCATTACTTAACTTTAAATCAATTGTTAATGCATTTAGGATTGATCATTCGCCCTTTTATTCAATACTGTCCTAGACAGTATTTCGAAACTGCAATCACCCCTCTTATACCACCTGTAGTTGAAGCAGCTATTGAGGTATGTTTTTTGTTATTCTATATTATAAATAAATTTTACTTAATTTCAACCGAATTAAAATTTCGGCAGAAGATGTTGAACATTTTGGTTCAATCAATCAATGGGAAAATCAAAATTGAATTAAAAATGAATAATAACTGATACCCGTTGCACAGGAGGTGGCTCTCGTGTCCCAAATGGTCTAGTGGATAATGCTTTGTCGTGTGAAATGATGGGTACTGGGTTTAAGCCTCGGTGGAAGCACCATCACTCACTGGGGAATGCAGGTGTATCCGGATGATGAGTCCTAAATAGAACGAAGTAAGCATTCTGGATTCCGTTGCTAGTCATCCACCAAATCATTTCAAGATTCTAGTATGTGGTAAGAATAATATTGCTGATTAGACAAGCAATGCAAAGACTGATATAGTAGGATATCATAAAAGCTTCTGAAAGACAAATCTTATTAATTTATGTGTTTGTGTACAAGAAAAGTTGATTATTTATCTCTCTCTCAGAAGTTCATCTCAATCAACAGACTTTTTTTCGAATTATTATCTCCTTACTAGTCTTATAATTAATGTCAGAATGTCACTCTAATGATACTAGATTAAATAACGATTAGGACATGTGTTACGTATGCCTAGTCATTGCCTTCCTCGACGGGAAATGTTAGCTGACATAGGGTCAGGCTGGAAAAGAGCTAGCGGAGGTCAAACCAAAACATGGCTTCACCAGTCAATGAAATCTACAACAGTTAGTTCAAGCCACGTAGGAATGTGTAGACTTCCTGACTGGTTGGGGTCCTTGGGACGGTAAAAACCAATGGTTGAAAACAATTGGTGATATGACTGAAGATCGTTCTCGATCTCTGGCGCAGATGCATCCACTCCTTGTGACTTGTGATTTCTGATGAAACTGTTTTGTTCTTCTTTACTACTATTCCTTTGTCTCACACCTCTGTTTACAGTCTCTAGTATGCATTTCTTCTACTTTCTTCTCTTGCTTTGTGTGTTACATGGAGTGAGGCGACTTGAACTGTCGCACATCGGTGCAAAGTTCTATGTCGAGAATAGACAGACAGACAGATTAAGTAACAGTGATAGCATATTTCAACTGAGTTGTTAATAAAGTAATTTTAGAAGTGATTTCGTCTGGTCAACAGAGCCGTTGTTATACGAAACATGTTAAATAATGTTAAGAAGGTTGATGGCTAAGGAAGCAAACGGGTGTGAATTATGCAGTTTCTTTGGGATAATATGATTTTTGATTTTTTTACAGCTTGATTCCACACTGTATTTTCGGTACAAGTATGGAATTTTCAGCATGGATATCGGTAGCCCAAATTTTGCAGGCCGACCATAGATATCAGGTGTGCGTCGGTGCGGGCTCGAACCCCGGACCATGTGCATGGTCGGCGAGAGTCCTAACCACTGTTCCACCGACGCACAATGAGTAAATACATTGATCTACTAAGTAAAAGATAAGGTTATTTTGTCTCAATATCTGGAATTCCCTAGTAAGTTGGGTGGCAATATCATTAACAGGAAATTACAGTTTCAGGGAGGTTCTTTTGTTGTCAGACAATGTTATTCATTCTCGACTTTTAGCCTTTGTAACATTTATATGCTTAGTTAAAAATGTTGCGATATTGGTGTAGTCATTTTCTCTAAGCTGTATGGTTTAGTTGCAAAGCTTTTATTGTCTTTCTAAACAGCATCTCCGGCTCTGACTTCATCACTTCATTGCAATTAAACCATCTGTCTCAGAAAAAACAACTATACCAATATCATTCACTTGAGCTACAAATTACTATTATATCTGAACATGGAAGGTGACATGGCTCAAAATCGCTGTCAATGGCGCAGATGTATTCAGTCTCTGTAATCTTTCATATTCCTTTCTACCATTACCCATTCTGTTTCACTCTTATACTTGTCAAACTCTATTGATTCTCTTCACTCATCTTCTTGTCTACCTTTGTGTGCTATTTGGAACGTGGCAACTCGAACTGGTGCACTTCGGTGCCAAGTTCTATGTTGAATCCAGACAGACAGAGACAGACATGAAAGTATACATATATCTATTTAGAAGTTCATACGTACAGTTTAAGTGAACTCTGAAAGTTAGTAAAAATTACGTATATTCTCAGATAAAAGTATGATGGTGATTTTCTTTTCATTTTCTTGAGTATTTACCGATTGCTACTTGATCATCATTTAAGTCCCGTGTTGTTTCTTTCTTTTTAATTGTCTATTATTTATCTTTAATCTTGCAGAGAACTGGGATAAGGTGGAACGAGTTAAACCTAGCTAAGTAAGTTCACCTTTCATTTTGTATAGAAATTTTTTTTGAAATGCTTATATTTTGTTTTGTTTTTAATTCATTATTGTATTGCATCTGATATTGGCCGTCTTCACACTGACTAACGCCTGTTACATGTTGTACTGCGTGTTTTGCAGGGGCAATCTATCTTGTACTCTCCTAATACGCATAGTCTTGGCATCAAATAGATCACACTGCAATTCTATAATATGATCATTCATCTTAAGAGAACGATGGACGAAATTACCCCGTTACTTCGCACATTATGTCATACTTTTTGTGAATTTCGCAGTTATTTGTTGTTGTTGTTTTTTTATAGCTGTATGTCTAACTCATTTAAATTTGCGTGTCTAAATGAAATAATATGATCTGTATTAGTTTTCTTACTGCGTTTTTATGACCTGAAGGGAATTAGAAAGTTAGAAACAAAAATCTGAAGACGAATAAATGTGGAGGCAATTCGTTGAACGAAGATTGTTTTTTTGGTATTTATTATTGTTGACGTCGTAATTCTCAAAAGTGTGCTGTCTCATTCTACAGTTAGAAATAACAAATTCGCCGAAAAGAGACTCTTCGCTGAACTACTTGTCTTTTGTCTATTAATGGTCAAATGGGAATTGTTCAGAAATAATAAAGACAAGAAAAGGGTAATCTTGTGGTGTAGATCCAGATGCAAAATGAGTGATCGACTTTTATAACTAACATGTGATAAACTCATCGGCTGCCTCGAATATCTATATATTAAGGTTTAATTATCTGACTTGAAAATGTGCGTCAGTAGTTAAGCGGTAAACTAGTCGCCAATCATTCATGTGGTTCGGGGTTCGATTCCCGGCCGACACACTCCTTAACTCCGCATAGTAGTGCTGGTAAGGAGGAAAGATTGGGCGTGGAGGTAGAAACAACACCTCGTCATAGCCAATAAAACTTCAAAGATCGAGCTTGAAGCCCTATGTGCTACTCGAAATGCAAAAGAATAAAATACTAAAATACCATAAAGTATCCTACTTGAATAGGTTTGATACTGTGTTGGAGAGAAATACTAAATACCTTATTTCACTGGATTGTTTTTAGTATTTTAGGGCATTACATTCATATTCGGTAGTTTATCGTTAATAAATAAAACCAGTTTGAAATACTCTAACTAATTTTTGCAACATGCTGTTTTTCTGTAAATTGTTCGTCTTTTTTTAGTGAACGTGACTGTGAAAACGAAGAAGCTATTTTTACTGAATTAGTACTAGACAGATCAACTCGTTTATTAAGTCGAACGTGTTTGAGTATACTACGTAAGTTATCTGATTTAGTTTTCTGCTTATAAACTTTTGGTGAAGACACAGCTTATTATATGGATTCGGCTGTCAAACACTTGAATTCCACGCCACCTATTGGTTAGGTGTTTTATGATTCAGCTTGGTGCATAAGTTAGTGTTCAGTTGAGTTTCATTAATACTTTGCATAGCAAGTAACTCGATTTGTAAGCATACATTGTAATCTATCTGTCTGTAGTTTCAGGTGGATTTTCGAAGTTTGTACTTTGTGACCTTAGTGTTTGTAAATACATTAGTCTCTCTGTTTATACAGTTTCGTTTCCATAAAAAAACCCGTAGCGTACTGTATAGAAGGTGTTATTTTCATTTTAAGTGACCTCTTGCCTTTTTTCTAAAGCTACACTGATTCAGTTGACTAAAACTTGTGTTACATATAACGAAGTAGGATTAGTCTAAACATGTCTTATAACTATTAAATTGGTTGTATTACTATGTTGCAACTAACCGATTACTTGACCGATCAAACTAAACTGGATTGATATCAACTTATCTATCGATCTCATCGATTGGTAGTATGTCTGAGTGATCACTGTTTTTACAGGAAAACTGTGTCACTATTACAAGCTTCCACTGAACTGGTACCAAAATAAAGAACAACCCACAAATTTGTGTATTAAGTATCGTCTTTTGTCAGTTAATGTATAGTTATATGCGTAAATGTTACCTAGGTGATTTAAATATAGAATATTTAACAGATAACATATCATCAACAAAGAGCAATTTCAAAGGCTACTAAGCAGCCAACAAATTCTTGCTCAAAGCTTTGAGGCTGTATTTGTCTTTCCTATGATAAAAAGTATTAGGGCTGGTTAAATGAAAACCAATCATCATTCTATAAAGTGATTAACTGATAGTCTGATTCACATAGGGAAGTGCAGTCCACCTCATTGAAGTACTCGCTATTAGAAGAATTAGTGGTTGGAAACTGTTCACAATGGTAAAGATGTATATATCCAGATTCTAAACTTGGTTAATCTTCTGTTAGCTCTCTTTATCACCTATTTCTGTCTACCGCAGCATCATAACGCTTTTGTTTTCGATTTTATGTGTAGTTCCATGTGTGATGAGTTTGATAGTGCAGTCTCAAGCGAGATTGTCAGTCATTCTACTTGACTACAGGATTTCATCATGAGCTGACATTAGTTAGAGAACCATTCGAAAACCTGAGAGTACTGAACAGCTGTTTCGTCAGCCTAGTTTGGGACTCTTCATCAGTATGCACCCACCGAGATTCGAACCCAGGACCTTCCGGTTACAAGGCGAGCTCGTAGACCATTAAGTCACTGGGACCCGATCCAATGGCCAGTCTATGAATTCTAACTTCTGCCAATTGATGACATAGCGCAACCCCTAGTCGATGTCTTCGGTGAGTATTTGTCCTCACACCCAACCGGCTGCACCCCTACTGATCACGAATTCCCACTAGAATAGGGAAAGTCGCTAGTGAGCATCTCATTGATATTCAAGTGTTAGTTTGTAGTGATTCTGTTTGACTATATGATAACTCAGTGGTATCAGTCAGTCACCTGTGGAAGACTTCATTTACTTTCTTTTTCAAGTTGGTATTCACCTATTGAATTGAATTTTTGATTTTCCCGTCGATTGATTGGACCGAAGTGGATAACGCTTTGGCGTTTGAAACTATGGGCACTGGGTTCGAGCCTCGGTGGGAACATCATCACTCACTGAGAAATGCAGGTACATCCAGCTGACGAGTCCCAATTAGGACGAAATGCGCATCCTGGATTCCACTGCTAGCCACCATCCACCAATTGGTATTCACCTGTTTATAACTTGCATTATTCTTTATGAGAAAGTATTCATGCATACTTGTCCACCAAATGCCGCTATTCGAAATCAATCAAAGTGGTGGAATTGGTAGTTATGTAATCAGCAGTTATACGCTTTTAATGTGCTAGACAGTTTATTTTCCAAGTTAGTATTCACCAAAGAATAAAATTTTGTTTAAACTCTATAGACTTTTATAAAGTTTTCAAAATACGCTTTGCCTTGTTCAGTTGATTATATTTTCGTGTATCTTATAATCGCTCTTAGTCACCCTTTCTTTGCAGATAGTCTATACGAAAAAAAAGCACATCAATATCACATGTAACCAAATGTCCCTACACAAGTTTAGATTACCAATTAATGTTCTTAGTTTAACAATGTTAAATAAAATTTCACTCCAACATCTTTTGGTATAAGCATAACAGTTTATTTATTTATTCTATCTTTAGGCTTGATATATACCTTTAATGGCTATGAAATATCTGAACAGTTTAATGGTTCTAAAAATGATACCGATAATCTTGAAGATGGTGATGATGTGGACATATCAGAATCACTAGGTACCAATGAACAATCAACCGGTGGAAATTCACCTGGATATTTAGCTAAACTATTGTCTAATATGCATTGCGTATCTTCAGATCCAAAGTATCAAGCACAGAATCTTCCACTGGATCCATTACTTTTAAATTCATTAGCAAAATCTGTAACTTGGCCTGATACTTCAATATGCTTAAAAGCTGCTCAGTGGATATCAACTCTTGTTGATTTGGTTAGTTCATATTTTTTTCCTTTAGGGCTTAGAGTTCATAGAGTTCATAGATCCTTTTTATTAGAAGTTCTTTTTGTGACACTTTCTGTTCATCGGTTGGTTACAGGAACTGTTTAAAACAACCTCAAATCTGGACTCTGACGAAACTTTTTTATATATTGTATATTGTCGTCAAGTTTTGTATTGATGAGTGAGGCAAGGCTGTCTACTATCGCCAGTGATCTTCCTGATTGCAGTAGATTGGATAATGCGACAGACAACGGGCAATGAGGAAACAAGCATAAAATGGACTCACACAAAAACTTGGAGGACCTGGACTTCGCCGATGATATATGTCTGATTTCCCACAAACTGGAAGATATGCAAGTGAAAAGCGACAAGCTGGCAGAACAAGCATCAAAGATAGGAAGGAGTTCAAGTGAACATAGATAAAACAGAGGTGGTGATGACTCCTGGCCAACAGCAACAGCCACAACAACAACAGACAACAATCAGCCGGCATAAATGGGAGGAACCTGAAAGAAACAACCTCCTTTACCCACCTACCTACCAAACTGGGAAGCATCGTTTCAACTACAGTTGGAACTGATGAGGATATCAAAGCAGCGAGGATACGGAAAGCAAGACAAGCTTTCATTACTCTTAATTCTGTGTGGAGGTCAACAGCACTCACCATCAAAAATAACACTGGGATTTTCAACTCCAATGTGAAGTCAGTCAGTGATACTATACGGATCAGAGACTTGGCCAGCGCGTCATAAAGAGCATCTCAAACAAACTTCAGACCTTCACTAGCAGTTGTCAAGTGACATCACTAGACAAGCCATTGGTCGAGTGGAACTCGAAAGGGAAGCGGCGAGTTGGTCGTCAGTGTGAGGGTGACTTGGAGGAGGTCATGTGAAGAAGAGATGAGAGCATGTGGGCAGACTTGGAACGGGGTGAAAAAGTTGGCAGAAAATCGAAGGCACTGGAGATGCGCAGCTGAAGCCCTATGTTTCTCTAGGAATTGAAGGATATAATAATAATAAATAATAATCCGGTTTATTCCGAAAAGGATCACTTCAATACTTCTTGGAATTTTCAGCATTTGTCACAACAGTGCATCTAATCTATTCAAAATAGAAATAAAATTAACCACAGGAACTTTTCCACAAATACAGTAGGAGTAATGTCTTAGATGTGCAAGGTATAACATGAGAATAATAACTACAATCATAATATTAGTGGGTTTATTTCAAGCAGTATTGTCGATAAAGTATAGAAATTTTAGCATGCCATAGAATATTGAATCTAATGTTCTCTTGACCTAGTATGATGAGGCGAAAAAACAAAAAAAAATAACAATTATCACAGAGCTTAAGTGGTATTTATAATTATGAAACAAAACAAGAGGACTGTGAATGTGATAGGAATAAAAGCAGTAAGACGGTAATTTCTTAATGAAAGCAACTATATAAGAATAAAACTTGTGCACTGTGGTAGAATATAATTCCGTTGTGGATAAAATTTATTTTCATAAAGTCTCACAGTTCTATACAGTCATATTTACTGATCCTATTTTGAGCATAATTTATGAAGAGGTGACATGTGAAACCCTAAGTAGGATTCTTAATAGAGCAGGAATAAGGGTGGCATTTAAACGTACAAGCTCACTCGTGGACAAGCTCTGTAGGTTAAAGGACCCTGTTGACCCAATTAGACAAAATAATAGAATTTACAAAATACCCTGCAATGACTGTGAGTTAAGTCAACTACATAGGTTCAACTAGTCTGTCTGTCTGTCTGGATTCAACATAGAACTTGGCACCGAAGTGCAGCAGTTCGAGTTGCCACGTTCCAAATAGCACACAGAGGTAGACAAGAAGATGAGTGAAGAGAATCAATAGAGTTTGACAAGTATAAGAGTGAAACAGAATGGGTAATGGTAGAAAGGAATATGAAAGATTACAGAGATTGAATACATCTGCGCCATTGACAACGATTTTGAGCCATGTCACCTATTGTCTCCAGCCATTGATTCCTAGAGTCCCGAGGGCCCCAACCCGGGAGTCTGCATCTCCCTACCTGACTCAGTTTAACTGTCAAGGATTTCATGGATTGATGCCATGTTTTTGTTTGGCCACCACTGGCTCTTTTCCAACCTGAACCTATATCAGCTAACAATGCCCGTCGGGGGAGGCGGTGGTTAGGCATGCGCAGCACGTGACCTAGCCATCTTAGTCTATGTAACTTTATAACCTCGTCGATTGATTTTCCCTCTTTGCCCAACACTCTACGCCTAACGTCAACATTACTTATCTTGTGAAACCACCTAACGTGAGACAGAGATCGCAGACATCTATGATCGAAAGCAGTCAACCTTTTCATGTCTTCAACGCGTATTGGCCATGTTTCAGAGCCATAGAGAAGGACGGAGCGAACTGATGAGCAGTACACACGTCCCTTGGTTGATAACCGGATGTCACGCCTACGCCAGAGATGGTGTAAGTCAGCGAAAGCAGCTCGAGCTTTTCGGATCCGTGCTGAGATTTCATCGCCAATCAGTCCGTTGGTGCTAATACAACTTCCCAAGTAGGTGAAGTGGTCAACATGTTCTATCACTTCACTCCCTATCACTAAGTTAGGGGTTGACGTCGTCCAGTCCTGTAGCAGCATCTTACATTTTGCAGGGGCGAATCGCATGCCAAACATACGAAGATTGCTGCTCAAGGTGTTCAGAAGACTCTGCATTTTGTCAGCATCCTCCCCTAACAGGACTATGTCATCTGCATATTCTAAGTCCATTAGATTATTCCCTGGTAACAAGTCGATTCCTAAGTCACTACGTTCAGTTAAGGATACTTCCATTAGCATATCTATGATGAAGTTAAACAGAAATGGGGAAAGTGGACATCCCTGTCGGACACCACTGGTTGTTACCAATTCAGATGACAATTCCCCATAAGCCCTTACACGACTACGTGAGTTTGAATAGAGTGCCTTGATTAGTGCAATGTACTTTCTTGGCACTCCCTTCACAGTCAGACATTGCCATAGTACCTTTCGATCCACGGAGTCGAAGGCCGCCTTCAAGTCAAGAAATATGACAATTGTTGGACGCCGAAAAGTGTGTCTATGTTCTAGAATCTGTCGAAGAGTGAAGATATGATCTATGCACCCTCTACCTGGTCTAAAGCCTGCTTGATTTTCCCTTGTCTGTTCCTCCCGAGTTCTGCTTAGTCTATGCATGATTACTGAGCCTAGGATTTTAGAGACTATGTTCGTTAGGCTGATCCCCCTATGATTATCACACGAGGACTTGTTTCCCTTCTTGAATATCGGTATAATAAGTGACTTACCCCAGTCTGATGGTACTGTCTCTGATTCCCAGACTTTGCCTAGTACCTCAGTTAATCTACAAACTAGTATGTCACCCCCATATTTAAACACCTCCGGAATAATTCCGTCGGGTCCTGCCGCTTTGCCTCGTTTCAAATTACTGATAGCTTTTGTAACCTCACCTACAGACGGCGGACCAGTGTCTATATCCCATTCGGGTACGTGGTGGATGGCGGGGAGGTTCAGTGTGGCTGTAGGCAAGTTAAATTGTTCCTCAAAGTGTTCTTTCCAGCGTTCAAGGCGTCTATCCTGAGAGCTAATTAAGGAGCCATTTTTCTCAGAAATAGTCTCACTTATGAATTGCCTTTTCCCGCCCGATTCTGTGATGAGTCTAAAGAGTTGCCTAGTGTTGCCTATCGCCAATGCTTTTTCCATCTCTTTCGCCTTTGTCACCCACCACTGTTCACGGTCCTTGCGGAGACTTTTAGTAAGTTTCCTTTTGTGCAGCTTTCGCTCCTCATTGAATTCGGAGCTCGCCGGAATAAGTCTTCTAGCATCTATCAGTTCGGATGAGGCAGTCGAAATCCAGTGGTTTTTACTCACCTTTGGATTTGTCTTATTCACAGCTTTTACAGCTGTATCTATAGCTGACTGAATATTCTTCCAGGCTTCTCCAGGGTGAGCACAGCTGTCGAATTCAGATATGCGTTTAGCTAGTTCTTCCTCAAATAGGGATTTAGTTTCCTGATCGAGCTGGGGACGTAATGGTTTTACCGCCAGCTGTTTCCTACGTCCGTTCAGTCGTAAGCACACACGAGCCCGGACCAGTGCGTGATCGGTATCTACACACGTGTTCCAGAAGGAGCGACAATCTCCTACCGACCCACGCCAACGATAGCTTATTGCTATGTGGTCTATTTGTGTCCAGCGTTGGTTTGATGATGGGGGTCGCCAGGTTAAACAGTGTCTCTCCTTGTGTTTAAAGTTAGTGCTTACAAGAAACAAATGATTATCTGAACAGAACTGTAGGAGACGGTCACCGTTGTCGGTTCGCTGGCACGGAACTCCATAGGTGCCACCGACATCCTTCTCAGATTGACACAATTTCCCTACTTGAGCGTTGAAGTCACCAGCTAGAACGACTATATCTGAGCGTTTAGCCTTTCTCACCAAACTAGACAGCTTTTGGTAGAACTCATCCTTCGTTTCATCCGAACTGCAGTCAGTGGGGGCGTAGGCGGAGATTACGAAAAGGCATCGGTTCAACTAGTAGGTCGGAGGTAGTCAGATTGTCGGAATATAAGAATTTAACTAAGGTAAGAATGATTAATCTCGAGAAGCTAAGTAATTCAGAAAGAAACTCAGCTATCTCAAGGTATGCATTAACACACAACCACACAATGTAATGGAACTAAGAGAGGTTGACTACTGAATCTTTGTTTATAGAATCTACACTGAATACATAAAAAAGGAATGACTCGTCACTCATACCAGAAATATGGAAAATATTACCACCAACTAAATCCAGAGATGAGAAATAGTAGTGTCTTATAGA
This sequence comes from Trichobilharzia regenti, assembly GCA_944472135.2. Classification (NCBI taxonomy): domain Eukaryota; kingdom Metazoa; phylum Platyhelminthes; class Trematoda; order Strigeidida; family Schistosomatidae; genus Trichobilharzia; species Trichobilharzia regenti. The sequence goes on along the minus strand of OX235262.1, from coordinate 113,732,473 downwards.
CGAAGTTGGAAAGTTGTGTAAGCAATGTCTTGATATTATTGTGAGCAATAAATTGTACTCGAAATGTCATCAGTAGACATTACTGTATTTATTTATTTGGTACAATATGGCACCAGGGAAGATGCGCCACACTACATTTGTTGTGTGAAGGCTAAGATACTGCCCGGGGGCCCAGACCGAAGCAGGTGGTTTTCTTAAGGGACCACTCCCCGAGCCTTTGACTTGGAGTCTAATCCACAAGGCAGCGGAGCAGCGTCAGGAGCTGCATTCCCACGGTTTCCGGTGACCCAAATGGGTTCATACGCCATTTGATCCGATTTGATTCTGGAGCCTATGTACCCCATAGTAACTGCTTTTAGTCTAACCGCTATCCAAACAACCTTCCTGACATGGTAGGACCTGCAGGGACATGAGTCCCAGTCAGTTTAGCTTGTTGGGTCACTGCGGTATTCAAGCCCGACCACCACGGTAAGGTAGCAGTTGTCGGCCGGGCTGCATAGAACTGTGAGACTTTATCAAAATAAATTTTATTCACAGTGAGTGCAACTATGATTGCCAGATTTTATTGCACAAAATACTCATAGTTTCATAGTTACAAATTCATAGAAATAATATGCTAAGCGTTCTGATTTGTTGCATATTCGTATATCAATCGTTTTTTCTATGTGTTTGCAATACATTTTATAGTTAACGAACGCTGTTGTTCAGAATAATTGTGGCTACAAAGTTGCTACCACACCTTTACCAGCAACAACAGCAGAGTTACTTTTAATTGGTGTTCTCTACGGTATTCACGTGAATGGCAGAAATGCTATAGACTGTTTGAATTTTTTATTGTCTGCTGGTATTAAAACATACTTAGCTGTTGAAATCAGTGTGGCTAAACAAAATCTACGTGGTGTTTTAAGTCGCGTTTTACTGAGCACTGCAAACAATGATAAAAATAAACCAAGTCAAGTACAACAACAGATTGAGGTTAGTGTTTCCATTTTGCTTTGCTAAACTTTTATCCATTTTTTTAAAGTCTAACTTTAATGACTTTTGAATATATCATTCAAATGTATAAGGAAATTTCTATACCTTAGCTCTTTGCATATTCATTTACCGTCATGAATAATTCTATCCGCTATAAGAAACATCCAGCAGCTACTAATATTTGTTTAGTATACAATACTAAGAATGACTAAGGGCTTTAAATCAAATTCACAATTTGCAATTTACACAGTTCTGGTGGTGAGATTTCATCCTAGTTTCCTTTACATATCAAGTTATTTCTATTGTGGTGAGAGTAGGCTGCTAGCCAAATTGGTAGACAGTAATTTACGTCAATGTTTATGTCCCAAATATTGGTCGTGAGAAAATATGAACAAAGACTGATTCGACAAACAACCACAGCACACTTTTCGTAGGCGGATACAGTTAACATATAGATGATCTGACATTTAAGAAACAGCCAAAAAGAGATGCAAGGTTAACTTACTGTAAGAGACAACCAATCAGAAGACTGTGTTTGCTTGCTTGAATAAGCTATAATAATGTACATGAAAATATATAAATATGTGTTGATTTCCTAAATAAACGATCTGTTGCCTGGCCCTTGTCTTCTGTTGTTACACTATCACAATATGTGATCTACTTGACACCATGAATGGTAATCAAGAAAGAGAATCTGCATAAAACAGTGTACTAATTATTGATTAGCCTAATTAGTCGCATACCACTCATATCAACCAACAGTGCTTGCTAACCAGATCGTCGTACTCTCTCTCTCTCTCTCTCTGTCTCAGCTGAGTCAAACTGGGCACATTGCTGATGATTTCAGCCTCAAACTAGCGAAATGGCCTTCCGGTGTTTAGACCACCTCGATCTAACTAGTCAACTAATACTGGTTGGTATGAGTGCTATACAACTACTCACTTCAACTAGTCAGTAGTACATAGTTCTACGCAATTTTGTGTACTCATCTTCCCTGTATTGACTTATACTCATGTAAAGTGGTTAAATGATTTGAGATACCATATTAGTCAGCAGTATTGGTAGTGTTTATTCTGTGGATGATTATCTTTAATAAGTAAATAGTGTAAGGTCATTTGAACCATTATCATTATAATTAATAGTGAGTCGCGTGATTGAAAATTGAAGTGGAAGTAGTAATCAAGAAGGAGCAAGGTGTTTTCACGATAGTTTCCTATCAGACTCAACATTCAAGTTTATGTGTTGTTTATATTTCCGCTATTGTTATATGCACGGATAAATTTCAGGTGATATTTAATTATACCATAGGAAAGTGGTTTAATAATCGTTTATTTTCATAAGACTTTGTGTTAGTTTAAACACATGGTCACCAGTGGTGAATGATTTCTTGTCGTTTTCACTTTTTCTGTATCCTATGTTATTAATTCCTTTGACCCAGCGGTGTTAAATGATTAAATTTCTTATAAATTACCCGTATCAATAAAATATGATTGAGTGAAGTGATTTGTGCTGTTCGCTTCACTTTTTATTAATCATACCTGCAGATGCTCTAAGTGTGTTGTAAAAGTGATTTAAATATGTTTTATAGATAACCGACACTATGGGAATAGTTAAACTGATGATCACTCATTGATGCAAGATTTTGAGTAAAGGAAGAACAACAGTTCTTGCAGGATTAGACAGTACCATAATTTATTTCGTTGGCATGGATTTTCTGAACATTTACCGAAAAGCCTTAGTCTCAAGGGAACAAATGCTTATAATAGTGCCATTAACAGGCATTTCCTTGATATGGGTGATGAGGTGGAAATCGCAAACTCCTTTAAAATTATTCGTTCAGAAAGAAGCAGTTATCAGTCTTTGATTACCCTGCTGCCTGGTAACTATATATCTTTATTCTCTCTTCCATTTGATTGCGTAATCTTTGGCTTTACCCCCACCTCCCTTTGATATAGTGTAATTTTGTTAGCCTCTTGTTTCTCGTCAGAAAGGCGTATCTGCAACATTGAAGGGACTCATGTCGCTTCTGAGATTCGAACCCGCAGTGTTGCAGTCAGAGATGTTACCACTGAGCTATTCAAGCTCGCGATTGACCTCCTGTAGGACTGTAGTGGATATTTTGATTGGACACTAGTTACTAATGTCCTTTACCACTGTATACCTACATTTATCTTGTTTAAACTTGGATTTCCTGAGTTAAAATATATATAAGCGCGATTTTCTGAGCACTGTTCGTTGAGTTTGGAACCACCTGTCAACTGACATCATAAAAAAATTTGTGAGTATGTTAAAACTTTTCTGTGCATAAACTCAGTCATAATTTTGTTTAAGCTGTATGCACCTGATGAGAGGTCAACGAAAAAAATGATGGTACCATATTATTTTGCACAAACTGTTGTTCTGGCTTTATTCAGATTCACAAAAGGGAATACGGGATGTAATAGTATGAAATGTTCTAGCTCTTTGTCATGGTTTGTAGCTTTGGTTTTCTGTCTGTTATCTTCTAAGGTCTGGACTATGTCTTGGAATTTAGTGGAGCTTCTCACTTATTCAAACTACCAAAGAAAGGAGACTTAAGTCAATGCTAAAACTGGCGTGGAATTATGCTTCTGTCCATTCCAAGCAAAGTACTAAGCCGCATCATCCTGGAGAGAATCAAACAAGTCCTAGATGAAAAACTTCGACCGGAACAGGCCGGATTCAGGAGAAACAAATCATGTATTGATCAAATTGCCACTCTACGAATCATCACTGAACAAAGCTTGGAATGGCAGTCACCTCTCTATCTCAACTTCATCGACTTTGAAAAGGCCTTCGACAGACAGTGTCGATCGAGAGGTGATTTGGGAACTACTTCGCTACTACGGGGTCCCATCGACAATTATACATCTCATCCAACAGTTAGTTGTACGACAATGCTGCATGCCAAGTAATCCACAACGGGAAACTTACGGAAGCCTTCGAAGTGAGGACGGGAGTGAGGCAAGGCTGTCTACTATCACCAATGATCTTCCTGATTGCACTAGATTGGATAATGAGACAGACAGCGATGGGCAATGAGGAAACAGGCATAAAATGGACCCACACAAAAAGCAACTTGGAGGATCTGGACTTCGCCGACGATGACATATGTCTGATTTCCCACAAACTGGAAGATATTCAAGTGAAAAGCAACAAGCTGGCAGAACAAGCATCAAAGATAGGAAGGAGTTCAAGTGAACATAGATAAAACAGAGGTGATGAAGATTCCTGGCGAACAGAAACAGCAACAACAACAGACAACAATCAGCCGGCATAAATGGGAGGAACCTGAAAGAAACAACCTCCATGACCTACTTGGGAAGCGTCGTTTCAGCTACAGGCGGACGGAACTGGCGAGGATATCAAAGCCAGAATCGGAAAAGCGAGACAAGCTTTCATTACTCTTCAGTCTGTGTGGAGGTCAACAGCACTCACCATCAAAAATAAGATCCGGATTTTCAACTCCAATGTGAAGTCAGTCAGTGATACTATACAGATCAGAGACTTGACCAGCGCGTCATAAAGAGCGTCTCACACATACTTCAGACCTTCACTAACAGTTGTCTTCGCTCAGTACTCAAGATCAGATGGCCAGCCAGAAAAGATCAGAAACAGGGATTGATCTCTGGCAATAAGCGAACCAACCAGGAACCGATTTTGAAGGAAATAGGCAGGAAGAAATGGAGATGGATTGGCCATACTCTGAGAAAAATAACCATCAAGTGACATCACTAGACAAGCCACTGCTCGAGTGGAACCTGAAAGAGAAGCGGCGAGTTGGTCGTCAGTGCAAGGTTGACTTGGAGGAGGTCATGCAAGGAGGAGATGAAAGCATGTAGACAGACCTGGAGCGGGGTTAAATAGTTGGCAGAAAACCGAAGGCAATGGAGACGCGCAGCTGAACTCCAATGTTCGTCTAGGAATTAAAGGATACAATAATAATAATAATCTCACCCCACTAAGTGCGGATATTTGAATTTCATGCCTATATATCGGTGTACTTTCCTTAACACAATTATTCATATTTTAACTATTATCGTCTAGCATTCAAGTGTTTGTTTGTAGGGATTTGATTGGTTACAGGATTTCATCATGAGCTGACATTAGTTAGAGAACCATTGGAAAACCAGTAGTCAGTACTGGACAGCTGCTGTTTCGTCCTAGTTTGGGACTCTTCAGAAGTACGCACCCACTGGGATTCGAACCCAGGACCTTCTAGTTACAAGGCGACCTCGTATACCATTAAGCCGCTGGGACCTGGGGTTCTAGTGAGAAGTCGTGACCAGTAGGGTGCAGCAGGTCAGGTGTGAGGACAAATACTCTCCGAATACACTAGTTACTAGTGTCCAATCATGAAGATTTCTATATGCTTTGTGTAGAATCTATACTTGTTTTCTAGAAATGTTTCTACCCCTCAATTAAAATGTAAAGAGTTTAAACTGTTTAATAATTTCTACTACAGGCATTTGAGAAGAAAATGTTTGAAAATTATGATAAACCATTAACTGTTCGAGCAAGACGTGATGCCTTTAAAAAACTTGTTGATCCTATTATTGGAGTGAGTTGTATTTTCAGAATATAAAAATCCCTTTTCAGTAGATATGCCTATTTCCATTAATGAGTTGTTCGAATTGGAATATATATAAATTTCGTCCTACCATTCGTTTGACTGACATAGCACCAAGTTACTTATGACGAGGTTGTTACTACATAGGTATCATCTGGTTTATTATGCAGACTGTTTTCATTGCTGTATAAGTCAGGTTCTAGAGAAAATGTCGTCTGCTCTTTAAAATTATAAGACAATCATTTTGTGGTGAGAGCTGTATGCTAGCCAAAATTGATAGACAGCAATTTACGTCAATGTTTACGTCCCAAATCTTGGTCATGAGAAAAAACAAGGACAAAGACTAACTCTCAATAGCCAATAGCAGCAGAATTTGCGTGGGCGGATACGAACCGCAAATATATGGTCTGACCTTCAAAGAAACAGCCACAAAGAGATGACAGAATAACTTTCAGCGAGAAAACAACCAATCAGAAGACACTGTTTCTCTGCTAATAATAATGTACATAAAAATATATAAATATCTCTTGATATCCTCAATAGACGATCTGTTGCGTGGCCATTGTCTTCTGTCGTTACAATATCATCATAAATAAGAGTAATACATAAAAACTACTTATACAAAGTTATCATAAGACGTCTAATAAAAAGCAAGCAGTTAATAGATTGTACTAATACTGTGGTGGTGTGATACAGGTAATATCTGCCAACGGAATATTATGCTCACATATCCTAACAGTTCAATACTGCATACAATATATCTATTTGAACACTTGATTTGATGTTAAAGACAGAATACATTTCCCATGATTATATACTGCATTAACAAAAGAATACTATGTATGTGTGAACATTCTGTTTCATGTTGTTTGATGTAAACCGAAATCACAGGCTCAGTGATTGGTTAAAGAATATAGACTGTAGATACATAAACAGCGGTTTGATTAATGAAAAATATACCTTGGCTGGCGTGTGTTACATTTTGTTGTTGCAATACTACTACTTAGCTCAAATGGCAAGCGAGGATTTTATGTGGTTTGAACTGATTCGATTGTGTGAGCCAATTCAGACCGAGTACACCATTAATGAGCCAGATTGTAAACAAACGAAATGCCCATCCGTTGTTTAGGTCACTCTGACTAGCAAACACTACGGTTGAAAGTGAATGATTCTAACTATTCATATCGATTTGTCGATAGTACATAATTGCTTAGTCTAAATCTGTTTATAATGAAGTTTGCATCCAAATGCGTGTAGTGTAGTGCAGTGAAAGATCGATTAAAGTGAATTAAGGGGAATGTGCTTTCTCCAACATTAGTAAACACCTGGAGTGACCGTTTCAATCACTGTGGACTGACTGACTACTCTATAAAGTTATTTAAAATACGATAAAATTCCCAGTATTCATGGAATTCTACGGTTTCCATTAATCCTTAAGACAAATAAGAGTTATGTAATATGTCGTCTTCTTCATTTAAATGTAGAGGCTAAGCGTTCGACTTCGTTCAATACAGTGAATTATTTTAGCCTCACTTATTGGAATTCTGGCAGCCAGTTATTATTATTATTATTAAGACTTTTCGAATAAACCTGATCTATTGTGAAGTTTATGGCTGTGTACGTGGTAAACGAGTGCTATGTATAGTGTTAAAAAATACGAATAAAAAATAACGCATACTTTAATAAGTTTATTTATTCCGTGTAAATTTTCACTGCATTGTTTTACTTTTGATATTCAGGTTCCCCTTAGTCAACGTTTTCGCAGTGAGGTTCAAATACATAACTTACCAAGGTTGAATCGTCCTAAATGGAATAAATCGCGTGAGTACAAGAGGACAATACAAGTAGAGAATGATTTTGGTCTCACTAATCTATTTTCCAACGGAACGAACTAAATCATCTCTGGAAAAAATACCCATCAAAGCATTGTTGTATCGCTGTTTTTTTTCTATTTTACTGAAAAAAGTTATATATTTTGTATTACAGAAGAGGTTCTCTTTCTTTCAATGTACTATCCAATGGAGTGTTGAATCATTAGCGGTTGAAAATTCCAATTATGATAAAATGAGTAACACATTTGAAGTCAGCAATATTTATGGTGTAATTCGTGATCAGGCTTCGCTTAAACATAGTATGGGTGGATAAACTTTATACGTTTCACTCCTAGAGTTGTTAATAATAAGGGAGAAATGTTAACGGGTCAGTATTTGTGGTTTATAAAATCTGAAATATGCTTATGCCTAAGACCTTCGAATTTTGCTTAGCCCACACTGTTCACCTAAAATGATCATCGTTGTGTATTGATCTTCAATTTTAAAAAACATTGAGGAAGCTTGGTTTATGGTAAAGATATCACTACCATCTTAATATAACAAAGTGGTTAATAGCAGATGCGGTAAGTTTTATTGAACTGATCGGGGTACTTTTGTTTTGTTTATAAAGTTAATCGATTCGTACTGATTAGACGCTTATCGTTTTTTGTAGATTTTACGTAAATGTTTTGTTAAGTGCAGGTACTTTCGAAACATGGATATTTGTGTTAGAAGGATAAAACCAAGCACTATATATATATATATCTTTTCGAGGTTCACACTTTGAATTTGCGTTGTTCATTTTAAGACAGTCGGTACTGGAGAGATTTTATGTTGTCTGAATGTCCACTAGTCGTAGTAGTGTCATTCTATAACCCGAGTTTTACTCCTTCATACGATGACAGTTCATTAACTAAGATATGTGACTATATCTTTTGGGGGTAAAAATGACTTATTTCGTGATTCACTAAACGATGTGAGCAAACATTAGAGGCATGAATCAGCTAATAATTATTTCTTACCCCTATTAAAGCGGAGGTCGAGTGACTGGATCATTTACAGTGACCGGACCAGAGATAGTGACATGTGCAACAATATTCCTGCTGCATGTGTACTTAAAATTGTTGAGGCGCTAACTAAATCAAGTGATACCGAATTTAAAGTATGTGTTTCACTGACATAATAGAGGCTGGCGTCAGTAATTTCACTTATCTTTATCAGTCATCACACTATACGATTTAGTTCTGATCGGAGTTGTGTACATTAACCAGCTGTTACCTATGACAAATAAATCATCTAGTAGATAAATTTAGGAGCTCCGTAACCAACCGGTCGCAGCTTTTTATCATTTTAAATAATACGTCACTTTCTGCGCTATTATACTTTTTAGGATTTTAAATAATACGGTCATCGTTATTTTTGCTGCAGCCGATACCGTCAAATTACTTGAAAATTTTCGAGGGATGGATACATTTTTTCCACGTTGCCAAACTTGTTATAAACACCAAATTCTATAGTCCAAATATAGAGATTTAATATGAGGTGAAATGACTATCCAATATCGGAGAAGCCTCAGCTTAATATGTTCGTGTGACTAGTAAAAGAAGTTTGCATATTACTATTCTACAGCGGCTGCCGAAGTAGAACGACTGGGAACTATTTTATTTACTGCGCCAGCATTGTACACTAAATTAGTATTCGGATTTTTCGCTTGTATCGTCAGTAATGCCACTGGGTTTAGGCCAATGCAACACAATCCTAGCCTGCTATAAGAAATGTAATCAGTCTTGATAACGATAGGCGCAAGTTTTCTCAGGCTTGTCGCCTCCCTCCCCCATGCAAAATTTCTCCTTACCGGGTGCTTGTAGATGAAGTAAGTAGATCCAGCTAATTAAAGCCCGCAGTATGGCATTTATAGGTCTAAATTTATACAGCGGAAAACCTAAACAGATTTAGGAACATAGAGAAATCTAGGATATTTTCGGTACACGCTTTGTTTCCATTAAATCACCACACAAGTGCAATATTGTGTGATGGTAATTGTCGTTAAATAATTGCTGTTATTTGAAATTATCGGCTTCAGCAAACTACACATGTTGTACGCATAAAATAATTCCCGTTCCACCAGTGACTAAGTTTGGGTTTTCATACGATAGTAACAGAAATACAGTCACAACCTACAACCAAGCACTGTGTAGTGAAGAATAGTCATCCCAGATTGATACTTTAAAGGTTGGCTGCTTATTGTCTACATTTACAACATCACGTTCAACTCATCAATGTAATCTGTCATCAAAAGATCAGTTCAGAGTAACTCGTAACGATCATTTTGCATCGTCGTCTCCAAGGTATCCACCAAATGAATAAGAATATAACAACGATCTCAATTTATAACAGAATCTCTTTATTTAGGTGTAATTTAGAATCTAAGCACCTTAGCCATGTCAAATATCAAATCCTAAGTACTTTGATTAATTGAAGTTCTTGTCATGAACTTGCAGAAAGACAACAGTTAAAAAAAAAATTAAACTTCGTTTTAATGTATACCATCTGATCAAGTTGATGAAGAAGAAAAGACAATGTGAAAGAGAAAAATAGGTTAGGCGAAGCAAAAGTATGAAATTATTTACATTTTATCAAAACATATCAATAATGATTCTCTAAGATGCAGTCATCACTGAAGTGTACAAATAAACTGAAGAAAAGCGTTAATCACATATTTAATTGTTTTATTGAATTGGAAGTTCAGTTAGTGTCACAAAGAATTCATTTTCAGCATGTTAATTATACATGTGTAAGCCACTTTAGCTGTTTTTATTCAAATTTGTAAAACAGAACAGATTCGAATTTATTTTTGCTCTGCCTAATAAATAATCATATTGTCTTGTTGTAAAAAGATGACCGATGCAAATGGGAGAATCCAACACACAGATCTATACAGAATTTTATGTTTTTTCTCTCTATTATTTGAATAAAAATCGAAATTCACTGGTATAATGCACATTGACATCGAAATCTTCAGTTGGAAAATTGTAATCACAATGCATCGATAGATGAGATGATTACCGGGTGCATACGAGGTCTCAATTACGCCCAGCTATTGCAGAATGTGGTTGTTCTATTTTCTCTAGACGTTCGAAGTGCTTACGTGCATTGCGAATATTGAGTAAAGTTGCAGATGAGGCTAAAAAAATGTGTTACATAGGAAATGTCTAAGTTTATTCATCAAAGCATAAAAACGTCATTGTGTAACACGAAACAAGAATAAATACATGACACATCTTAAGAGACAGTAGTCTGTTGAAAATTAGTCCAGTGAGGATGAACGGCGATACTGATCATCCATTTGGCGTAGAATAAGGCCTATACCGCAATTATTCATATTGCAAGACCCGATTTGTAGACACATCAGTCATATTTCACTTCCAACAATTTAGGTAAATATATATCATTTGAGCTGTCTACTGGTTGGTACAGTTTATCATTTAGTGGTATGCAAGCTCGCTTTAATTTTAGATAGTGTATGATTCTACCCAACTGCTAGATGAATTCTGGTTCTTTTTTTTGATGTGGTTTTGTTCTCTGAGCTGGATAGTTAGTTTGCGAAGCTTTCATCACCTTACTGGGTGACATCTTCAGCGCATACTTCAATTTGAAGAATTCTGGTTCGTTGGATTGAGTTTTGGTTAGAGGGTCTCAAGTTCGAATTCTGCCTCACTTAATAAAACCTGGGTAGTATTTTCAGCTCTCACACAATAAGTGCGGCTCTAGAGCCTGTTGTACACGAAAAGTCTGTTCCTGGTAATTGAGTTTTATAACAGCAGCTAAATCAGTCGATAACTCTTAAGACCTCAGTAACTAGTTACTACTTGCTTGCCTGGCGCTTCGAATACTATAACACAATTTAAAACATATTTAGCACATCACTGAAAAAAATGAAAGCACCTAACGCAAAATATTAGAGCTAGTTAAATCCAGATGCCTTCAGTATACGTTTAAAAATCAGGAGCATAGGTGTAATGCAATTCGTGAACACCGATGAAAGAATAATGACACATATGCATAATCACGTTTGTCAAGTGAATGTTACGGGAAATGCTCCTGAGTGGTTGTTGTGTGCTGAACACGTATTCATGAATCAAACTCTGCTAAGATATTTGTGACTTCTATGGTGTCAGTATTTATAGAGTACTAGTTCTGTAACATAATACTTAAGGCGAATTAATAGTTGTTAATTCGTTTCATAACTGTATGGATACGAGTAATGATGTAAGATGTCTATCTGTTTTAGCTTATTTGTAAAATTATCCCGTTACAGTTGAAGCATTCATAAGAATGACAGTTATATCATAAACGAGTAAGAACAGTACTATCTCAAGTTATAACAGAACTTCTTTATTTGGGTACAAGTTAGAGTATAAGCACTCTAGTCATGTCACATATCAAATCCTAAGTATCTTGAATTGTAAAGGCCATGGCCTTGGCCCTGTAGGAAGATGCTATACTGAGAGTAATAATTATTACAAGTTAAAAGTTATAAATAAAACAGTGATACGATGGTGAAATCGCTAAATATGCATGTAAACTTACCAATAGATGGATCTGAACACACAACCATAATGTATGTATTCGAAGTGAAAACATCAATAAACGCAGCAAAGTACTGATTATGCAATTCAATCTTGGTGAAATTTGCACCAACTTTACTACACGACAACTTAAATTGTTTTACAATGTTGCTTATTTTTTCGAACCTTAAGTAATCACTAATTAAAAGAAAACCATAATTCATTTACCTATGCACATCAGAATGTGGGACTCTAGAATGACAAGCGATTTCAAGGAATGTTGCTCTTTCAAATAAAATCACTTCATCAGCTTCCAGTACCTCACAAAGCTGTTTTAAACTTCCTTCTAGAGTTTTGATATTTGGAATAAGTTCATAAACAATTTTAGACCATGCTTTGAATAATGTCTCATCCCATATAGATGTTGTAAAACATGAGCATGTTAACGGTTTAGTAACTGCTTCAATGTTTTCTTTTCTGGCTTGAAATATCTATTTTACAAGAAAAAAAAATGAAAAAGAAAATGTACTGTTCATTTGCAATAGATATTCAAGTAATATATGATAAATACTGATAACCTTTATCACAGAACTAATGAACAGTGAATGTGTTGTGACAACTGGCAGGGAGAAAAAAAACGGTTTTGAACCCTTTAACAAAGTGAGAAGTTGACTTTTGAGGTAATCTGATGCAAGAAGGTTCTGCTGTCAGCCAAGAAGTCAGACAACAACTGGTAGAAAATATGCATTATTGAATAAAATTAGTGAGGAAAGAATGCTTCACGAGACCTTACCGTCGGTGAAATAAGTGAGGATATGAACTGGTAGTCTGATTTTACACACTCTATTCAAGTTTGCCTTTCTGCACACTTCACTAGGTTTCAGAAGTTGTGAATGCTCGTTGTCTCTCTTTAACTTTATTGCGCCAACAAAACATGACATTAATCCATTGAATCGATGACTTATCACCTGAGGCACTTGCAGTGGTACACAAAGTAAGATAGGGCTTTTTGTTCCTATTCTCTGGTCATGGTCTTTTATTTAAGCAGTAATTAATGATGCAGCCTTATACAATTTGTAAAAACCGAGTTGTTGCTTAACTTGTACTAAGTCTTAAAAGTAAACTAAGAATAGACTAAACAAAATTTGAAGTGATAGTATAACTTTATTTGATTTCGGTCGAATAATACGATAACCACGAAGTAGCCATTAAAAAAAAAACTAAAATCGTTTGTAAATATGTACTCCTTAATTAATAGGATGAAAAGACAAATTCAATTTGTACTAACAGTCAAGTAATATTATTGATGGTTTAAGAGATTTAAGATAGATGACTACACTTATAATAAGTGCCATAAACGACGAAGGTCAGACCAACACAAGAGATATGTGATGTCTATTCACTTGACACATAATTATAGCGGTAGTTTAGCCACACATAAGCTACGAGTGTGACTGAGTGACTGGTTTCAACGTAGAACGTTTCACAGATGTGCAGCAGTTCAAGTTGCCACACTTCACGTAGCATACAAAGCAAGAGAGGAGAGGAGAAAGATATTCAAAACAGAGATAATAAACATAGATTTGAGACATAAAGAATAGTAATATGGAAGAACAATGTGGTCTTATTGGATATTATAAATTACAAGGAGTGGATGCATCTGCACCGGCCATGGAGAACGATTGTGAGCTATATCACCAATTCTCTCCAAACATTAGTTTATACCATCCCGAGGACCCTAACTAGACAGAAGTCTAAACCTCCTTATGTGGCTGGCTTAAACTAACTGTTTGTGGATTTCATTGACTAATGAAGCCATGTTTTTGGTTTGACCACCACTAACCAACTCTTTTCCAACCTGATCCTATATCAGCTAACATTATCCGTCGAAGAAGGCAATGGATAGGTGTGAGTAAACACATGTCCTAAACATCTCAATCGATGTAACTTCACAACCTTGTCGATTGATTTTCTCTCCTTACCTAGCACTCGACCGAATCCTAACCTCAGTACTGCTCACCCTATTACACCACCTAACATGGGAGATAGAACGCAGGTACGTTAGTGTAAAGATAGTTAATTTTTCCATGTCTTCCACTTTCAATGGCCAGGTCTCACAGCCATAAAGGAGGACGGAGCGGACTGATGAGCAGTACACGTTCTTTGATAGACAAGCGGATCGATATTACGTCTACGCCAGAGATGGCGTTAACTGGCATATGCCAAAAGAGGCTCTTGTATCCGTGCTGAAATTCCGTCAGCGATCAACCAGCTGGCGTTGGCTGATGCAACTTCCCAAATAAGTGAAGCGGTCAACGTGATCTACCACTTCACTTCTTGTTTCTAATCTAGGAGTCAGTGTAGTCTAGTCTTGTAACATCATCTTGCAATTGGCGGGAGCGAATCGCATGCCAAACATTCGTAGATTGCAGCTCAACGTGTTCAGAAGACTCTGCCGTATTTTGTCAGCGTCCTCGCCTAGAAGGACTATATCGTCTGCATATTCTAAGTCAACAAGATTATTCCCTGGTAGTAAGTCAATCCCTGAGTCTCTGAAGTGAGTTAGGGTTAAGTCCATCATTACATCTATGATGAAACTGAATAGAAATGGGGATAGTGGGCATCCCTGTCGAACACCATTAGTTGTCACCACTTCGGACGACAACTCACCGTAAGCTCATACCTGTCTGCATGAGTTCGAATAGAGTGCCTTGATCAGTGCAATGTATTTTCTCGGCATTGGCTTCACAGCCAAAAATCGCCATAGAACCTATCCGCCGACGGAATCGAATGTCGTCTTTAGGTCTAGGAATATGACAATTGTTGGACGCCAGTAAGTACGCCTATGTTCCAGAATCTGTCGAAGGGTGAAGATATGATCAATACACCCTCTTCCTCATCTAGAGTGTGCCTGCCTGGTTCTCTCGTGTTTAGACAGATGTCAGCTCCGAGTGTAGTTGACATCATCTTAAGTTCTTGCATGTTTTGCAACCAGTCAGAAAAACACAAATATTAGTTAACAACATTGTAAGGAGATCTAAACAGCAAATAAAGAGGAAGTGGACAAATGGAATGTGGTTGAAGAGAATAAAACTGGGTATAAGCAGAAAGGGAACAACTGGAAAGCCCTTGACAATGACGTTAAAAATTCTGATGACACAGTTAGTACACTAATTTTTCAATCAATTTTGAGTATGTAAAGAAAAGTTGTCAGTCACTTATTTCGAAAATCTCGAAGATTCCAGACAAACAACCTACACCTCTTTAATTTGACTGGCAGGTGATTGCTGAATATGTCTGGCTTTGAACAATCTTAGCTTTTGATCAACATAGGTAATAAAGGTAGTAAACTGAGAAATGGCATAAGCACTCGGCTTTTACTTAATGGGTTTCTGTTTCAATTCCCACTCTACATAATTCAACCTGGGGAAGTGGATGGCATCATCATAATGCGCATGGCATAATACATGAAAAATTTAGTGTAGGTAACTGAGTTCTAAAAGCAATTGGTTAAGATTTTGAACTTCATCGACTTTCACGCCCTT
This sequence comes from Trichobilharzia regenti, assembly GCA_944472135.2. Lineage (NCBI taxonomy): Eukaryota > Metazoa > Platyhelminthes > Trematoda > Strigeidida > Schistosomatidae > Trichobilharzia > Trichobilharzia regenti. The sequence continues at coordinate 113,716,986 of OX235262.1, read as the reverse complement.
CTATTTATGAATCCAATGCGACTTCTATTCTGTTTATTGTTAATCCACTAATCACAACTTAACATAGAATGAAAGTTTCACAGGCAAAACAGAGAACAATAAACCGTGATGAACATGTATTTTTATAGCGACATCCGCGTAAATTTACATGAGTGACTTGACAACGTAGAGCTTGAAAAGAAAATTCAAGAGTTCAAGTTGTTACACTACATAAAGCATCCATAAAGGTAGAGGAAAAAAGAATAATTATATCCAGAAAACTGAGAATTTGATGGATCTTGGAGATCACTGAATATACACATTGGGTCATAGGAGTAAATAAGAAGACAGTTGCAGCGAAAAAAATTTTCTTTTCGACGAAGTCATCATCTAGGCTGTACATTCGTGTATTTATATCAAATGGATGGGAAAGTTCCAGAATAATATCCGGTCAAGGGTCAAATTAATAAAAATTAAAATTGGGAATTAGAATGCCATAATAAACAGGGGGGTGGATAAAACAAACAAAGTAGCATTATAATAACTAAGAAGACTGACATTGTGCAATTAGGGGTTAGAAATGTAGAAATAACAAAATAGACAGGATGTTTGGATAAAAACTAATGTGATGAATAATTGTTTATGCAATCAGGGATTAAATATGTAGAAATAGTAAAATGACAAAATAAACACTAAGTTCGGGTATGAAAATATGGTAGTGTAAACAGGGATTAAGAAAAACTTGAAATAACATGAATAAACAGGAAGTTTAGATAAGAAAGGAGATGGGATGGTGATTACTAAAAATTACCTGTTTATGATGGCCATGGCAAGGACAGGGGTTGGACGTATTTCTTTTGTATACAAAGCGTGGGTTTGAGCTTTTGTATAGCTAGCGCCTCGGCTATGCCCAAATGTCTTGATTTTACTCCCTTTGATAGGTTTGATCGAATCTTGTAAATGATTTTGAAGGATTTTTCGAGTGGCGCTGAATGTCCTGAATTCACCAGATGTTCTGTCACCGAACTATTTACCCGTTTTCGTTCTCCTTTTACTAGCCAGGCTGGATAGTGTTCACGAGGGCGTTTTTCAAGTCGGCGCATGGTACGGCCAACGTACTCAGTTCCACAAGAGCAAGTAAACTGGTATATGCACGTTGAGGTGGCCCAATGCGACAGCTTGTCTTTTGCGTTCTGGCGGAACAGTTTCTTGCAGGAAAACGTCAGTCGTAGGCTAGCGGCGAAGTATGTTTTCCTCAGCGATTTTGAGAGGCGTCTGCGAGGGATTTCTGCTTCAATATCACCTTTGAATTCTAGATTAAGCAGAAGCATTTTCTTTGGAACGGATTGGACTTGTTCAGAAGTCTTCTTAGGTTTGAGATTCTTTTCTATGAACCTGGGCGGGAAACCGTTTTCCATCAGGGTTTTTCGAAGATTACTTGCTCTTGTGGAGCTGAGTACGTTGGCCGTACCATGCGCCGACTTGAAAAACGCCCTCGTGAACACTATCCAGCCTGGCTAGTAAAAGGAGAACGAAAACGGGTAAATAGTTCGGTGACAGAACATCTGGTGAATTCAGGACATTCAGCGCCACTCGAAAAATCCTTCAAAATCATTTACAAGATTCGATCAAACCTATCAAAGGGAGTAAAATCAAGACATTTGGGCATAGCCGAGGCGCTAGCTATACAAAAGCTCAAACCCACGCTTTGTATACAAAAGAAATACGTCCAACCCCTGTCCTTGCCATGGCCATCATAAACAGGTAATTTTTAGTAATCACCATCCCATCTCCTTTCTTATCTAAACTTCCTGTTTATTCATGTTATTTCAAGTTTTTCTTAATCCCTGTTTACACTACCATATTTTCATACCCGAACTTAGTGTTTATTTTGTCATTTTACTATTTCTACATATTTAATCCCTGATTGCATAAACAATTATTCATCACATTAGTTTTTATCCAAACATCCTGTCTATTTTGTTATTTCTACATTTCTAACCCCTAATTGCACAATGTCAGTCTTCTTAGTTATTATAATGCTACTTTGTTTGTTTTATCCACCCCCCTGTTTATTATGGCATTCTAATTCCCAATTTTAATTTTTATTAATTTGACCCTTGACCGGATATTATTCTGGAACTTTCCCATCCATTTGATATAAATACACGAATGTACAGCCTAGATGATGACTTCGTCGAAAAGAAAATTTTTTTCGTTGTAACGATCTTGGAGATCACAAAGAGTGAATACATCTGTGTCGTTAAGAATGACTTTTGGCTGTGTTATTAGCAGTCTGCTGTCATTTGTTCTTAGCGTCTCGAAGAGTTCAGTAAGGTAGTCTACGTGGTTCAAATCAGCAGTCAAAGACTTGATTGATTCATGCCATATTTTGGTCTGACCACTTCAAAATGTTTTCCAATCTGTGTCAGCTAACATCCCTTGACAAAAAAGGCGAAAACATGATATATGTAACATATATCCTAGCCATCACAATGAATACCACTTCACAAATTTATCGTCTTCCCCTGCCTTCTAGGCTTAACCCTAATATTAATGACCACCTAATAGAGATGAAACGAAAAAAACCTATGTTCATAGACTGCTAGTCACTTATTATCTCCCACATTCAACGGCCATGTCTCGCAGACGTAAGGATTTACGGGGCGAACTGCTTTAGAGTACTGTATCAGTAACACCACAGTGGTAACAAGTTAATCCTTGAAACATCGAATTCAGCTAGGTTTAAATCTATTATTTATTCATTCTCGTTCCATGTAGAACATATAGCTCCAACCTAGAGCTCAGTAGAAGTGGTGTTTTTTAAGGGATGGGGCTGAAAGCCTAACGCTTAACCTTCCCTCTTTACCGGGCTCATTACCAGCCGGTGACCAAACTCCAGACTACTTGCGTGGCTGACTAGTGTCCTACCATTAAGCCACTGACACACATCTCTACTAGACACTAATACCTGTTTTTACTACAAATTAAAACGTTCTATAAGATCTTAAACATCTGCATGGGTTCAAGTAGACTGTCTTGAATGGCAAAGCGAAACTCTCTCGGTAGTTTCTGCACAGGGTTCCTTACAGACAGAACTTCACCTCCAAGAAGGTGATGTTACTAGATACAGCTGTCTCCTGGTTTTTGTAGCCACGTAAAACTAGCCACTTTTCTTTTCTAAGTACTCATGGAAGAAGGACTTTAAAGGTGTGAGCAGCTGAGACAGTGCCAATCATCCAAACGTCTTCATAAGTACACAGTTTCATGGAGACCACCCGTCGTTACAGCTTTGTAAGCATTACTAGTCTTTTAAAACCGTGACTAACACTGGAGCTTTTAACCTCCGTATTTTATGCTAAGTTGGAAACAACCTCAATCAGTAACATTCTACATTTTACGTTTTGAATGTTGGCTGTATTTCTGAGGAAAACAGGCAAGATCCAAGTGTAGTTATTCACTTAATATCAGCTGGTCAGTGTAGTGAACCTGATAAATTCAGTCTGCATGTATTAGGCTTTCTGAATACTTCTCGTGAACTTGTGAGTGTAAGGACAGGATTAAGCTAAACAGCAGGAAAATCATCGTTCGAATGGATCTCAGTGGACAGTCGTTTGTATCGTGTTAGATAGAATGGATCAGTAATAATAAGGTAAGATCCTAACATTCTTTGACACTTTTTCGTCATCTCCACTAGTTCATATATCGACTGCAGTTTGGCAAAAGTAAAGGATTAGTTTTACCACAAGCCTAGATATAACATTAGCAAGAGATTAAACTACTTAATTATGTTAGTTATACCAGAATGTTTGGCATGAGATTCGCTCCCGCCAAATGCAAGATGATGTTACAGGACTGGACTACATCGACGCCTAGTTTAAAAATAGGAAGTGAAGTGGTAGATCACGTTGACTGCTTCACTTATTTCAGAAGTACCATCAGCCCCAACGGGCTGATCTCTGACGAAATCTCAGCACGAATACAGGGGGCTCGTTTCGCATTTGCCAGTTTACGCCGACTCTGGCGTAGACGAGATGTTCGACTATCGACCAAAGGGCGGGTGTACTGCTCATCAGTCCGCTCCGTCCTCCTTTATGGTTGTGAGACCTAGCCACTGAGAGTGGAAGACATGAAAAGACTAGCTGTCTTCGATCATAGGTGCCTGCGCTCTATTTCCCGTGTAAAGTGGCATAATAAGGTGAGCAACATGGAGGTTAGGCGTTGAGTTCTAGGTAAACAGGGGAAATCAATCGACGAAGTCGTGAAGCTACAAAGACTGAGATGGTTAGGACATGTGTTACGTATGCCAAGCCATCGCCTCCCTCGACGAGCAATGTTAGCGGATATAGGGTCAGGCTGGAAAAAAGCTAGCGGCGGTCAAACAAAAACTTGGCATCAGTCAATGAAATCCACAACAGTTGGTCTAAGCCACGTAGAAAGGTGTATACTTCCAGGCTGGGGTCCTCGGGACGGTAAAAATCTATGGTTGGAAACAATTGGTGACATGGCTCAAATCCGTTCTCAGTGGCGCAGATGCATCCACTCCCTGTGACTTATGATCTTCAATGAAACTGTTTTGTATTTCTTTATTACTCCTTTGTCTCACACCTCTGCTCACTGTTTCTATTATGCTTTTCTTGTACTTTCTTCTCTTGCTTCGCGTGCTACACGGAATGTGGCGACTTGAACTTCCGCACATTTGTGCAAAGTTCTATGTCGAAAACAGACAGACAGACAGACAGTTATACCAGATGAAAAATAACATAAGATATGTCTGTGCAGTTCTATACATACAACGGAGATCATCTCTTATGAATTCATTCACATAACCACCTGCTCCTAGCTAGCACTAATTTCAAAAATAGGGAACAATATTGTGTTATGTGATGTCCTGCAGTATTAAACGAACGATAGATACAAACAGACTACCTTGTTACAAGTTATAAACAGGTTTCTGACTATGAACTGGTGTGACAGATCAAAAAGATAGAAAACATACATGAGCAACGATTTTCAGTTTTTTTTGGTAAGAACATTATGTATATTTCCCAGAAGAACTTAGTTTAACATTAATCCGCATATGATAGAAACAGTCACCTTGAGAGACGAAGAATTTATATCCAATAGTCTATAGAAACAATGGTTAGGGCAGTTGAAAAACCTGTGACCCAAGATTGGTTAAAAGCAGTGGATTGCTGTAGCTTTAAAAGAACTGAATTAAGTAAGGACCCTGATTGAGAACATGATGAGAAGTAAAATCTCTTCAAGCAGAGGATGACTAAAAGTCTATCTAAAGACAACGAACGATAGTGACAAAAGCAAAAGAAACAGGGAAGATACCAGTGAGGTGATTAAAACTATCTCCGAGAAGGAGAGAAGTTTAAAAAGTCCTCAGGAGACGATTGGATATTTGATGGAACATGTTGAGGAGTAGTTTAGTTAGCCTAAAGACGCACTGCATGTATATACATACATGTGACGAAGCAATGTCTAGAATAAAGGGAAGTAAAATTTGATAACTCGACCACGAATAACGAAGGCAGCAATATCCAATTAGACTGATACCTATCATTAATCGTCGTTTGGAGGAAAAGAAACAAATCTCGTAAAAAGCCATAATGAACCAGCTTAACTAATGATATATAGAAGTTTGTAAGGAAAAAAGGTAGAGAAAACAAAGGGCTTTCAAAACTGGACGAAGATGCAACGATCACATTTAGATGCCTTTTGGAACAATGTATCCACCAAATTAAAAAATATATTTCATAACCTGAAAGTTGCAATTGCTACAAATGAGGTGGTTTATTACAATGTTTGTCCATGGTGGCGAAAAAGGACATCATACAAATCAAGGAACGCTACTCACTCACAAAACTATCTAAAGTAGAGACAACCAAAGGTGTCTATCAAGGATGATGATGTTACTCTTCATTATACACAATAATGGATGAGTTTGACTGACTCTGACGTCTCCGAAACTGGTCCTCTATTAGGGAAAGGCCTCGTTTACTGCAGAATGCAGAAATACACTTCCCGTCTCTACTTTTACATGGTATTTTAGAGTGTAGTAATTTAAGCTAAAGCACACCTAAGAAAAGATTTACGCCAAAATATTTCTCGGTTAGAGACACAACTAAGCATGTCTGTTTTTCAGAAAGTGTGAATTCAGTCAATCAAATTTTCACACGAACCAAATATAGAGGTCAAACAGTGAACCAAATGAATCAGATTCGCACGTAGTGATGTTCCAAACAAGAAAGCATTTACTTCATCTTATGATGTTTCAAGATGAATGTTAGGCAGGTAATGAAAAGAAATATTACTGCCGTAAGGGTAGATGGGACAATGAAGTTGTGTAACTCCACACGTAACTGATGAATCAGTTGTGAAAAAATGATACTCAACTTGCAAATCGATGCAGCTGGGAATGAGCCTTGTGTATCCGTAACCCAATGGTTGGAAGTTGAGGGCTTGGACTAATGAGCCAAGGTAATGAGATATTACGAAACGCCTGATCCTTCGGGTAGATGGGAAAAGCCCCTAGGGAATGACATGAACAAATGAAATTATAGAAAGCAAGTTAGACAGCCGTGCAACTACTATTCACAATCATCTAATTAATGTCAGAAATGCAATGAACTCATCCAATAAGGGAGAAAACCACTTTGATTGATCTTACAATAGTAATCCAGACTATAACTCAACGTAGTTTTAAATGTAGGCTTACAGAAAGGAATAATAAAATAACCAAATCTTAAACAACATATCACATAGGATTCCATATGGGTAAGAAAATTATAGGTTTCAGGAAAACTGCAAATTGACAGAACACAAAGTAATACAGTCACTTAAAACCGATCGAATTTAAGTAAAAATAAGTTTACCAAGCATGAAGAAAGGGTAAAACTGAACATACCTCATCTCTTTTTTCTTCACTGACTAAGTCAGTCTTATGAATGAGACAAAATATTTTGGCACCAGGAGAGTTCTGATTGACTGCATCCAGACAAGAACGGTAATAAGCCAGATCTTTCGAAATTTCTCGGCTCTCAATGTCGAAAACATAGATCAGAACCTCAACGTTTCTGAATATAGTTTCCCTTTGGTTAACAAAATAGCTTTCCATAAACCCGTCTTGTCTACGAGAAACCACATACAATTTAGTGCAAGTCTTACCCTCCACAGTCCCATAAGTTTAAAACCAGACCCCCAAGAAGTCGTAAATGTGTATGTTCCACGTCCACTAGTAAGACATATTAATTAACAAAACTTATATACTTGTGGGGCCTAGTCTGCGGGTATCACGAGCAATAAAGTTTGCAAATATGATGCTTCGCATACTTGTTTTGCCCGAACCAGATTTGCCCATTAACAGAACCTATTACGTAAACAAGATGTCAATATAGACTCACCTTTTTCCTCATTGCTGTTGTAGCGCACTAGTGGAATATTCCGCGGTTTCAATATACAGTTAAAGTCTAAAGATAACAACATAAATAGACACTTAATATATATTATTCAGTTTGTACACTCATTAATTTAAATTTCACGAAACAATTCAGGTTTATCACCATGTTCAATTTTCCAGTGTTTTTACGTCTTGTATATTATTGGCTTATTGTTATCTGTAGTTTGACAGAAAGTTGAAATTCACATCTCAGACTTTGGTGCTATTAGTGATAACTCCCACATTTATTCTTTTATAGCATCCAATCACAACTCTGCTTCAGTCCTGCCTCATTCATATATAGAGTGCATCAAACCTACCTGACACATTACTACCTACGTATCGGTAGCTTTCATGATGATGTTGAATGTTCTGTCCATCTTATTTCTTCTCAGCATATTGAGGGTGGATGGACTTAAGGACTCAAACACTGGTTCCGCTGAGAAAAGAATGGTCTACTGGAAAAGAATGTACAATCAACCTTATGAAATGATGTATCCAGAAGATGAAAGATACATGTTTCCTCATCCTAAATTTCCGTCATCACGATACAGGCATTCCTTTCCTGGAGGAATTACGTACGATGGGGATGACCATTCAAGAAGATAAGCAACATTTTGCTGATATTTGGAGAAGATTCATACACGCTTAGTGAGTTTCAAGTTGAACGTTATCTAACTACGAGTCGTTGACTACAACTTTTTATTTTATTTCTTTTTGATTATAGCTTGATTCCACACAGTATTTTTGGAACAAGTATGGAATTTTCAGCATGGATATTGGTAGCCCAAATTTTGTAGGCCAACCTTAGATATCAGGTGTACGTCGGCAGGGGATCGAACCCCGGACCATGTGGATGGTTGGCGAGAGTCCTAACCACTATGCCACCGATGCACAAAAGAGAACTTTTAAATATGTAAAATTACAGATGGATATGACGATAAACTTAGTATTGTCATGTGTATAACAAATATTTTCATTCGACAGAATGTTTTAGCTGAATTATGTTAACTTTTCTATTAGCATATCTATTTCGACGCAGTTGCTAGCTATCAATGCACCTATTTTAGTTATTATTTCTAAATTCCTTGTAGTATTCTCTTCATATCACATCAGAAAGATGTCTTGAAATTACTGACATCATTTCGAAGGTTGCGAATTAACTTTTTTCAGCCGGATTTTACTTGTTGCATTAGTTGGAAAAATATACTTCAGTGAGAAGAAATGAATATTATTCATAAACAGTAGCAAATGATAAGCAAAATGTGACCTGGTTCAGACAAAACTTTCTTCAATATAGGTTAAAGAAGATAGTTTAGAAGTTTAGGAAGAATTATTTAATTATAACTGTCAACATAATGATGTCTTCCCCCTTAATAGGATGACTCCTAAATTTACTTCACACTCAAATTATCATCTTCGTAGAGATTACCCATTGAGCTTTGCTTCATAAAATCCTTTAATTTTTGTATGACGCCTCTGTAGATATTTTACTGAGTCATGTTTCCAAAAGTAGCCATGTTTCATATTTTGCGATAAATATTTATGATTACAATATTTATTCAAATAAGTTATTACTTGTTTTAAGGCAATAATTTAATTTAGAAAAGGTTATAATTTGTTCACGTATACAGTAACTAATGAAATTGGTAATCTGATTTGAGTTTCATAATATTTCAGTTACCCAAATAATAAGCAAGCGGAAACTCGTTTTATTCTCCTACAATATTTTATTTTTGCTGGTATATTATTATTGTCTTCCTGGTTTCAAGTTTATCCAACTGAAAGTTGTCATTAATGCAGTTTGATCCGCAACTTGCGATACACTTTTATCAATCTGTTTAAAGGAATATGAAAGTTGCCTTTAGTTTGCATAGAATTTTCTGATGGCTGCAAAGAATAAGTATGTATGGTTTATTAGGTGGTCTATTAACATATAAGTCACCCTCCTAAGAAAGTATAACTATTTGGTATTAAGTAATACGTTTTTTTAATGTTTGGAAAAGTAAAATGCTCACATTTGGCATCTTTTGTTCTGGCCACTATTCTTACTGTCATTTTGATAAATACTATATTACATCAGCACTTACCACCTTCCCAAAAAGTCGATTAACTAATGTAAAATAAATGAGGAAATTTTTAATAGCACTTCACGTGTGTACAATTACCATAAAATTACTGTCGCAGTTGTTATACGATTACTTGCAAAATAAAAATTATCACCACACTACGTTAAGCCACTTTCGCCGTTTGCATTACAGTATGCATTCGTCCTTAGCTTGAATGATTCATGCGTTTCGCCTATCAAATAGTGTTCCTGACTGCAATAATTAGTAATAACTGGTTATAATTATATCTTACTTATCAGTTGATTTATTCAGTTAATAGTTAAAAAATACATCAAAAATAATACCATTGTATTTCAGGAAAATAAGAAGTATATCTTTCGTCTCTTGAATTATAATCATCATTGGTTCATTATGTGTTGTTTTAAATAATTAATCTTTTAATTAGTTAAGAGATTATCAGGATACTTTTGTATGAGCTAATGTTTAGTATTTTAAAGTTAAGCCCCATCACACCACCTAGTTTTACATTTAGTTAGATAATTCTCCAGTTTATCATAAGAAAAACGTAGGGCAACAGTATATATCTCATTAGGAAATTATTCAGAATAATCTACTGAGTCCCTATCTCCATTCACGGAAACTGCTAAACACCCTACGGTTATTTCAAATAGTTTTATGATGATTTAGCCAAACTAAGCGCTCAAGTTGTTCCAGAAAATTTGTAACATCTACGGTTTTGGTCCAAGGGTCGGTGATCTGATGCTCGAATCCTCGACAGCCATGCGACGCTCTTCAAAACCGCCTAGTTTACTAGCCAGTTGTAAAAGCAGAAAAGAGGCAGGGTTGGGTTTGAAGCTAACAACCTCATCTCGTAAGAAACAACAACTTCAAAGTTTGAAGTTCTATGCTATACCTGGAACACAAGGACTAAAAACACATAGTTTTGAAATTTATGATGCCTATTCCACCTAAATTTACTTGAAACGATAATGGCTATTTTATCAGTTTATTATCAGTAAATATCTTATTGTTAAGAGATATTTCGCACTAAAGGTCAGAATATTTTTCCCTATTCCATTGCTTATTCTTAAAGTGAACTGTGGTGATACTTTAAATAATTGTCATATTCACCCTAGTTTTCTAAAGTTAATTGTATGTCTGTCTTGTAGGAAACTGTTTACCCCGAAAATACTATTCCTGATTTTGATAAAATCTTCCTGTTTTCTAGTGTGAATAAATGATTCCTTCAAAGTTCAGGAATATAGTAGTTCCTGTTAACTCCCAATGATGATTTTGTGTAATTCATGTAATTTTCAATAAAATTACAGCTTTAAATTAAGACTGTTACAAGCCACTAATTGTTCCGAAGAATGTAAAAGTAGCTAATGATGGGGAGTAAATGAAACAAATAGGGAATAGACTAAACAAAGTTCATACTGAGGTTAGATGTAATATCGTAGAAAGTTTGGTATTTGAAAATACTTGAGTTTGAAGCACTAATTGTCTGTGTTTAAAACAATAATACAACAGTACAAACTGAACAATCATTATGGTGATAGTGAAGCTTAATTTATAGGACAGACAAATTTAAGAAGTTTCAAGTGTTGTTATTTACTGCCAAACTTATTTACAGAACAACAAAACACTTTTTGTAGTTACTCACTAAAGTTATGAATAAAAGAGAATGTGCAAAAATGGAATCAAAATTGTGTGTGAATCGGAATGTATTTGATGAGCAGAAAAATTAGAATAGGCTGAAAATAATATCAGTAGGCTGGGTAAAATGGCTTGAAGTAACAATTAAAATACTTTTCTGTAAAAACGAAACTTTAAAAAACAGTAAATTATGCATAACTTTCTGACTAATGAAACGTTACCGCTGATTGTGTTAGTCATGTCGGCTTTTTCGGAGTTAAATGGAATCCTACAAATTGAAATATATTCATTAGTGATTTTTCTGATTATTGTTGCTGAACTCACCACGTTTTCCCTGACAACATTTGCGCTGTTGAAGTGATGTATAATGATGACTTTTTTCTCATTTCTTCTTGACACGACACACAGACACTCATTAGTTATCCGTCCCATCTGATGACAAAATGAGTACAGTTTTCCAAATTTTGTAAGACATTTAACACTTAATATTGTTTTTGTAATCGTGACATTTTCGTCTAACACATATATTTCTTTAACAGTCACAAGATACTATTACTGTCATCTAAAGAAAGTTAATTATGTAAAATGAGAACCTGCTCAGTCAGCTGTAAACTAATACTGATTCTTATCATTCAATATTTTGTTAAATTTAAATCTAATCTTGAACAAAACAAAAGGCAGTTTGATGAACAAAATGTTTTCGGTCAGATCAGCAATAGCTGTAAATTTAAGTTACTTGTTTAGCGGTACGCTGGGATCACTAGAAATCGAATGATATACTGCAATGCATATATGTTTAGTGTCGAACAGTCAGACAGGACATGCTAGACTACAGATGGTGGTGGGTGTTGAATATCCTGCTAATTACTGGTCCTTTGACCAGCAAGTAAATCAATCTATGGATCTGGGAAGACAGCCGAATGAAGTATTGGTCTCATGGTATTTACATGATGTTAGCTGGTTAAAGGCAGTTTGCAGGAAGCCTTGTACTTGGGTTTCGTGCTAGTTTACATTTGTCAGAAAGGTGTATCACCAGTCTTGAAGGAACTCATGTCCATTTTGAGATTCGAAGCCTGGTCATTCAGGGAGTGTAATTAATCATCAAATCTGGCTGTAGTGGAAATTTGTTGCAAAAGCAAAATGCCATATTTGCAATGAATTTAATCAGGTCATACAAGTTCTTGAACACTGTTTTACATTACAGTATAATTGGTTACCACATAGATCTCTTATCTCTATAGTAATACTGACCTCAAGATACGATAAGTCATGCAACCCATAAGGATAATAGAACAAATGGATGGTACTTGTTAGATGATAGATGTTTTAAATAAAAATTTCTGTGATTATAGAGGACTCTTTTTAAAGATAAATTATCCTTTTATGTCTGAAACTTATAAATAGTAATCATACAGAAGGGCATACTTCAAAAGCAGTCCTATTATTTTATTGTCTGGTTTATTATTTGTCAAATATATATGTGGGAAATAAACTCTAGTTGCCATATTTCATGCAAAGAATTTATCTTATTTTGTTGATAAAGCTCCTCTTAAAGCTATGTTACCTGGGTACACTGTGCATCTCATGCTTTTAGCATCTTACTGAAAATTTTAATTGTCAAATCATATCCAATAGCTGTATACTTCTGAATCACTTCGAAAGAATTTAAGTAGATTCCATGAAATACTTCTAATTAGATTTTCTGAATAGCTTTTATACTGAAGTTTATAGAAAAGCAAATATTCTGTCTTACTTTCTACATCAAGAAGTTAAGATATTCTGATATAACCCAACCCTTACTCCTACAATTCGTCAATTCTTGCATCCTGCCTATTATTCTCTATTGTTCCCCCTTATTTTTTCCAGCGCTACTGAAGAAAGACTACACCTTATTTCGCAGAATGTTAAAGGTCGTCAGAAGGGTAAGCCACGTGCCACTTAACCAGCTTGTTAATATTCTTGTCGACAGGCACATGGACTCATGTGAAAAATGGGCTAAATCCATTTTATCTAACTCACACCACCCTCTTCATTCACAACTCTCCCCTTCTATCTCATCAGTCAGAAACCAGAAGCCTTTATAGGAAACTATATGCTCGCACTACCAAGTACAAAAACTCAACCATACCCTACCTACTTAGCTCGTGTTCTGTGCGATAGAGAAAGCTTTAGGCGTGAAACTTATAACTTATTAAATAGTCAGTAGAAGAACTGGATCTCGTCTTTCCAACTCATATCATTTATAGATTCAACGCTTTCTTTCTTTCTTTTCCCTTTCTCTCTCTCTCTCGCTTTTCTCTGTTATGTGGTGCTTTGTTTCTTTCTTCTGCTTACGCCAGTATATATGCTGGCATATACTTTTCTAACACCTTCAAACACTCTGTTCAATTTTGGCTTTGATACCGACATGCTAATATGTTGTTGTCAAAACTAACCGAGATTACCCTTAATCTATGTAGAATTTTATTTACTGTTGATGTACTAATTGGATGCAATCGTGTAGTAAAATGCTGAGGATTCCATTCTGTATCACAAGTACTGTTTTGGAATGAAGCAAATTATTATTATCATTATTATTAAAAAAAGCGAATGTACCATAATGATCCTGCATACTACAGACAACGTTGTCGTGAATAGACAGACGGATGCAGTGTGTGACTGAATAAATCTTACCTGTATTTCTTCTATAAAATTTCAGTTAAATTAAATTTTTATGAAGTTGTTACAACTAGTATCCATTCTGAACTTATTTATCACTCAAGAAATCAAAGCTCTAAGTATGTTTGACATTGAGTTAGTCCGTCGGATTTACTAGACGCCACCGCATTGCTAGTACGATAAACATTGTTATTCGTATGGTTATATAAGCTTTTTATGTCAGTATGCATTTATGAAGTTCAGCAGTAGTATGAAAACTACATATAATTACAAATAAGTGAAAATTCCTATAAACAGTGTTTAAGATTTGACGAAATTTATACTAACACAGATTAAAATACAAAAAATTAACTCTCCATACTAGGATCGCTTCTTTTTAATACCTTTTAAACCAGATTTTGGAGAAACCACTTTATTTACATACTTCTCTATATATCATGAGTACCTGTTAAATATTTCATATAAAACAAAAGTACTATTAAACTACCTCAAAAAATTTTAAACAAGATGACTTTATTCAGTTTATTCAGCAGATCTAATTGTTTTATCATGAAAGCCTTTTCAGTGATCTTTACATTTAGAAAACAGAAAGATTGAGCGAAGAAATATTTACTTTCCAATGAGATCCTCATCTCTGGCTCTACTGTAATATATGTAGCATTTTTATTACAATACACAACAATTTACCAATCAAGTGGCGATAAGTTTGTTAACAATAATTAGTCAGTTTCAAAATGTCAATGGGGTGATAATTAACGAAGAAATTAAATATATATTATTAAAAGGTGGAAATAGTTACAACAAGTGGATTGCATAATGCATAATTTTGGAAAAATGAAGAACAATTAAGGAATAAGCATGTGCACAGGTTGATTACGTAACAGATTGTTAAAGAAAATAAAACAATTTGGACAATTATAATTTGTAACTAAATTTGAAGTGGTCATAAGAATAAAATAATTTTTACAAGGATAACACGTAATTAAAGATGAAGTAGTCAGAGGAATAAAATAATTTGGATAATTATAGTTTTTTTAAAAGAAAAATATTTTAGGGGGAGGGGGATGAAATAGTCCGGTTCATACAATCATGTAACGATGGCCAAGGTGAGGAAAGTGGCTGTACAAATTTCTTCTGAACACACAAGTTTGGCTTCTTCAGGTGGATTCCTATTGCTTCAGCTGTATGTAGAAGACGAACTCGTAGAGCAAATTAAGATTAGTAGAAATGCGATAAATAATTCTATATGGAGTAATAACGTCAACCTTATGCTCACTATCTACAAGGTGTGCTACAATAGAGCTACGAATAGATCTTGTTTGTCCCTTGCTTAACCGTGCTGGATGATGTTCGGAAATACGATGATGAACCTGCCTAATTGTACGCCCAATGTAGCTGGCTCCGCAGCTGCAGTCAAACTGGTTGATACACCTAGAGGAGGCGAATAGAAAAGTAAATATTCCTTGGCTCAATCTTTCTGTTTTCTAAATGTCTAAATGGGCCATTTTTTCTATATTAACCATCACCGGTCAATTTCTACATAGTAATGACATTTGTGTGTAGCGGAATTTCCTGACTATTGTTTGGGTTTAACGAAACTTAGAGCTAAGATCTTTATATTAGAAAATAATTCGTCAACCTGTTTGTTAACTCGTGTGATGCTTTAGAGTTTAGATTTCAGTTTTGGGTTGTAAATACAGGATATCTTATAATACTGAGTTATTTTCTATTTTGATGAAGTTACAGTAATCAATCATGTCACAAAAATATTGAGGGGAATTTAAATCCCAGTTAAATAAACACACTTCCAATAAGAAGCAGTACATAATTCTGCTGAGCCTTTAGTTTCATTGATTCATACGATCTAATGGGAGATGAAATTTCGAACATAAAAATCACTAACGATACACTTCAATCATAGTAACTTACATTATTGAAAATAATTAGCAAAAAACAGTAAAATGTTGCAATTTTTATGCATTATTAGAGATTACATAACGGTAAACTTCCACGCTTCAACCGAAATTATTCTTTTTGCTCAATGCTTAATATAGTGCTTAGCTTAATCCATGTTGAAGTAATTACAGTATCATATAAAATTATATTTTATGTAACAATTAAACGTTAGACATGAAGACTAGAATTTGTGATTATTGATTAAAAACTTAATTATTTGGGACAGCTTTAAATGAACTCATGAAATAATGTTACAGCCTTTTCGTTGGAACTTATTCTTATTGCATTTAGCTTGTAGTCTAATCAGAACAATAGAGAAATCACCTAATAAGTGGGCTTCATTTAATCTTATCTTATTCATGTACTTTTCAGAAATAAACACTGTAACTCCAGGTATGATTGTATAAGAAGCTGAAGTTTAGAAAGTGAAGAGGACTTCAGAAAACTTTGGTTTTAATCCCTTAACATAATAAGATTGCAGTAAATGATTTCAAGGTTTCCTTTTTTAAAACAACTAGGTATTTACATAAAAAGGATTAGAATTACAAAACTGCTGATGAAGAACTAATGCGTACTGGGACTATGAATGTATTACATACTTAAATACACAGGACATTCTAACTGTAAATTATATTACCATTTCATTTGATATTATCCACCGATTTATTCTAATAAATAATAGAATATGAAATGTGAATATCTTATTTATTAAAACATCTTACATATTTTTAATGCAAATATTTTTTACTTAAAAAGGTCTGTGCATGAAGGGTACATCTATTATGGAACTTATTACAATGAAGTAAGTTTCTCAACTAAAAAAGGATTTTCTGTTTAAACGATTCAGGACATTTAGCGTAAAATCAGAAGACAGAGGTACTGTAAGCCAGGGTTACCGTATGCAACCACTAATTATTTCATTTCTTAATAATCAACATATTTTATTTGGCTGAAATATATTCAGGACATGACTTGGATGGCTTCATTTATTAGATTTACATTCTTCTGTTTCATAAATAACATTTATGCTCACTGAATAAACGAGCTAATTAAAAATGACCACTCTCAAATTATTTCTACTATTTTCTTTAGGGATTATTTTAGTTTCCGAATATAGTTGAAAGAATAAGTTTTATTCAAGTGTTAGTTTGTATGGATTTGGTTGGTTACAGGATTTCATCATGAGCTGATATTGGTTAGAGAACCATTGGAAAACATGGGAGTACTAGACAGCTGTTTCCTCCGTCCTACTTTGGGACTCTTCATCAGTACGAACCCACCGGGGTTCGAACCCAAGACCTTCTGGTTACAAGATGAACTCCTAGGCCATTGAGCCACTGGGACCCGATACAATGGCCCATGGGCCTAGGAGCTCATCTTGTAACCAGAAGGTCCTGGGTTCGAGCCCTGTCGGTGGGTGGGTACTGCTGAAGAGTCCCAGACTAGGACGAAGCAGCTGTTCAGTACTCCCAGGTTTTCCAATGGTTCTCTAACCAATGTCAGCTCATGATGAAGTAACTTTTATATTTAGGAACAGATTATTGTCAGTATGTGTGCAGAGTTAACTTGCAGTACGTTTCACTAGCACCAATTTAAAGCAATACTTTCACGTGAAAGCTTTTCAGCTCAAATGAATACTTGTCATTTCTTGCTGGTAATAATAATAATAATAAAGGCCGTAATATCAACGCTTAAATAACTAAGCAAGTCTCAGAGCAAAACACTGTTTGTCATTCACACTTTATAGGAACAGCAAATGGTGTCCTTTGTGTGAAATACATCACTTGGGATTAGCAATTAACCAGTTATGGGTATCGATTATTTAGAAGATCACATGTCACAACTAATCTCCTTATTAGTTATTTATATTTGCTTCCATTTGTTTTGAAAAATTCTCAACATTATCGAAAAATTAAGAAAAGATTTACACAACAAGTAGCAGATTCGAAAAAATCAAGTGAAGTCAGCTAATTTATGTTCATCTCGAGGTTTTGTGGTTAAAGTCTAACGTGATAAAGGCAAACACTAGAATTTGGATTTTTAACTAAATCCAATTTTATACATTTAAGACAAGATAGGAAACACAAAAATTAGACTTGATGTTTATTTGTGAAGGTTATTTATCAGCCAGATTCTATGTAGTCACTTCAAATACCTTACAAATATTCATCGGAAGACATGGTTATTTTTCACCAGTAGTCTTCAGTTGGTGCTAGACAGTTGAAGGTAACCAGAAGGAATCTCTTAACTTGGGTTAATAGTTTACCGGAATCCATCAGCAAAATATATCTGTAACTTCGAAGGGACTTGTTTCTCCTCTAAGACCTCAGCATATATCACCCAGTTCCACTGAACAAGAAACCTCTATCCACAGATATGAGCTGTGTGGCACAGCGGTTAAGACGCTCAGCGACCATGCCCATGGCCCGGGGTTCGATCCCCGGCCGATGCACTCCTTTACCCTGCTAAGCCAGAAATAATGCTGGTAAAGAGGAAAGGTTGGGCATGAGGCTAGCAACCCTATCCTGTAAAATTAAACACTTCTACAGGAACTTCAAGCCACTAGCTTGAGGCTCTGTGTTCCACTTGGAAAGTGAAGGAAAAAACACTCTTAACCATCTTAAATGGATTCGAAGTGTGTCATGCTAAAGAGTCATCTAACTTGGTAGCCAAATCTCAAACCTAGCTGATGCAATTCCCCGTGGTAGCAAAGCTAAACACTAGACACTTGACTTTAGTCACTATCGGGTGACCAATAAATGTTAGGCGTATTCAAAGGAGTATTTTTGTTGAATGTATAAAAAAGTACATTAGTAAACTGTTTTCAAAAATGATTTGTTGAATTACACAATAACAATGTATTTTTTCTCTACATGAAACTATTTCACTTTGTTGTCAATCATATGTCTGTGAAAGTACACACCCAAAATTAAACATAAAAGAAAGAGTAGACAGGGAACATTACTTTTATTGCATGTTTTTGCCCTAAGGCATCTAATTATTCTTTCGATGATTTGTATACACATATAAATGAGGAGAATAACACTTGCCCAACTTAATGAAAATCCCTCATTTTTTAACAGAATAAATATGCTTA
The DNA here is from genome assembly GCA_944472135.2 of Trichobilharzia regenti. Classification (NCBI taxonomy): domain Eukaryota; kingdom Metazoa; phylum Platyhelminthes; class Trematoda; order Strigeidida; family Schistosomatidae; genus Trichobilharzia; species Trichobilharzia regenti. The sequence goes on along the minus strand of OX235262.1, from coordinate 113,698,124 downwards.
TTGTAGAGTAGAGAATGTTGAAAATGAAAATCATCACAAATATGATTTCCCTTATAAAATGTTTATATACTGTAGTAAAATTGAACTGTTTAGTAAGTGTAAATAGGGAGGACATGACAAAAAAGAAAACGACGCATGCATTAGCACATGGATTGTTATGCCTTCAGGGGGATAAAATGTAAATGACTATAGTTTTTTTTCAGTCTTACTTGTATTCGAATAAAATGATCTTATACATTTTCATGATGGTGTGATCAAAATGGGAAATTATAAACATCTGAGACAACTTTTGTTCTAATATTATTTTCACAATGAGTAGATTTTGTCCCACTTTATTTTTAAAGAACAAAATAACAGTTTTCACTACTTACTGAACCGAACGTCTTCTACGTTGTCTGACGTCCTCCTTTTGATAATACAGACTCTCTTTTATAGGCTCATTAATTAGGTGTAGTGTTTGTGTATACTAATAATTATAACAATAATAAACTTTCTCGGTAAAATGTTTACAAGCAGTGGAATTTCTACATAGTACATAGTTTCGGCGAATGTCTTTTTCTTACAACTATCGCAGACTGTCATCTTTAATAAATTCACGAATAGTTACTTATATATTAAACCCTCCCTCGTCCATATAAGAAAAGCCTTCTGAAAATGACAAATTAATGAAGCCAAGAAATAACAGCTCAGAATAATCACTTCTGAATTCTTTTATTATGCTTTTAATAAAAGAGAGAATCAGAAAATTAGAACAGGCAGCTTGGAATATTCAATAGAGTATGATTCAAAAGATAATATGAAAAGGAAACTCTGATTGAATTTTATTATAAGCACTTTTTTTTAATATACTCATTCATACTACAGTATGAAGACCTTTGGGAGACATTACTACTATTTTTTATACTTGGTGATAGAACATCTAAACAATAAACAAATACTCAGTGTAACTTCACTTAGCTTTCATTTGCAACAGAATGGTAGTAGTTACGGAATACCTACGTTCTGGTTAACGTGTTACTCTGAATCGTCAATTATACTGGTTTCATGTACTCCTTTTAGTAAAAGATAAAGAGTGAGAAATAATTTGAGGTTTTAATAATTAATAATTTGCTTTATTCCAAAACACTACTTGTGATACAGAATGGAATCCTCAGCATTTTACTACACGATTGCATCCAATTAGTACATCAACAGTAAATAAAATTCTACATAGATTAAGGGTAATCTCGGTTAGTTTTGACAACAACATATTAGCATGTCGGTATCAAAGCCAAAATTGAACAGAGTGTTTGAAGGTGTTAGAAAAGTATATGCCAGCATATATACTGGCGTAAGCAGAAGAAAGAAACAAAGCACCACATAACAGAGAAAAGCGAGAGAGAGAGAGAAAGGGAAAAGAAAGAAAGAAAGCGTTGAATCTATAAATGATATGAGTTGGAAAGACGAGATCCAGTTCTTCTACTGACTATTTAATAAGTTATAAGTTTCACGCCTAAAGCTTTCTCTATCGCACAGAACACGAGCTAAGTAGGTAGGGTATGGTTGAGTTTTTGTACTTGGTAGTGCGAGCATATAGTTTCCTATAAAGGCTTCTGGTTTCTGACTGATGAGATAGAAGGGGAGAGTTGTGAATGAAGAGGGTGGTGTGAGTTAGATAAAATGGATTTAGCCCATTTTTCACATGAGTCCATGTGCCTGTCGACCAGAATATTAGCAAGGTGGTTAAGTGGCACGTTGCACACCCTTCTGGCAACCTTTAACATTCTGCGAAATAAGGTGTAGTCTTTCTTCAGTAGCGCTGGAAAAAATAAGGGGGAACAATAGAGAATAATAGGCAGGATGCAAGAATTGACGAATTGTAGGAGTAAGGGTTGGGTTATATCAGAATATCTTAACTTCTTGATGTAGAAAGTAAGACAGAATATTTTCTTAGAAATCATCAAGATATGAAAATACCAGGAAAGATCAGTGGATAGAATGACGCCTAGGTGTTTAATTTCTGACTTGGTTTGTATTTCAGTGCCATCTATGTTGCACACCTCGTGAGTGCTAACCAGTTTGCTTAGGTCAGATTTGAAGTAAAGTATTTGATGTCAAACATGAATACATTGCTTCAAAGTAATGGATATTTTCAGATATTTCCTACGATGGAATTGAACATGTTTGTCATCCAGTTATTCATAAAATATGTAACCATAAAACTTATTCTGTTAGATGAAAAAAGGGGGAAATTGTGTTTTTAGGTATGTCGTTACAATGAAGTGAAGATATTCATCTTCATTTTGCGTTCGACTTTTCACCTCAGCCGCCTTTTATGGGAACGTTTAGGGTATTTGTTAAATACCCAATTCTTTAATAAAATGTATTTCGACGTAGTATGTTTGTTTTGAAGTTAATTTATCAATTAGAAAATATCATATTAGCTGGTAGAGATTATTTATTGACTTCTCATTACCCCTAGTGTTCTGTAAACTAACAAAGCAATTGTTAATGTTGATTCAACAAATTACGCAACAACCTGGGAAAATGAAGTCCATAAGACTGAAATTCACCTAGTGATCTGAATTCCATGAAACAAGAAAACCATAGAATTAACTCTAACAAAATCTCAATGTTATTATCCGGATAGTGAGAGACTAACCAAACACTTCCTATGTACAAATGTCCATCTGGAAACGTCTTATTATGATAACTTCGGAGGAGAGTCGTTGTGCCAGCTTTCTCTGTATATTTATTATAATTAAGGATTTAAAATCATCATTGCAATAATCAGTATTCATATGGTATCTGGTGTTTGAGTAGTTAATTCTTCTTAGAACAGATTACTTAGAACGTGCTCGGTAAACTAAGAATCAAACAGACACAGATATTTTGTTTTACTGCAGATGTCAAATGTCTTGTCTTTCTTGCACCTAATGACTACCGTCCAAATGTTGATTCTTTGTTATACACAATAAGGATAGGGATCATTGGTCATATAGAGGTCATTCCAGTTAATAATCTTGTTTAAGAGAGAATATTGACTTATTGACCAGATAAAGGAACAAGCAGGCTGTTGAATCCTCATTCAAATATATCATGCAGAGTTTAAGACGTATTTTGTTCCAGTCTTTATTGATGAAAAGATGCACAAACATTCATTTTTGATGATATTTTCCAAAAATTTGTGGGTCTTTTCCTTCCATATTTTCAGATATCTGGCATTAGATACATCTGCCCAAAAGTAGGAAGTTTTCGCGGTCATAATTAAGTTATAAACTCTTACGAATTGTCTAATAGCTGAGTAATTATGTCTATTAATCTAACTTATATATTCCCAAATGAGGATAAACGAAAATCAAAACAAATAAATTAATCAGTGTAGAAAAGATTAATGGATAAAAAAATGCCTAAATGAAATGATTAGAAAGATGGCTCAGTAAACGTTAGAGTGGAATACATTATGCTATGCAGCAAACATAAATAAACTTCATGAAATATTGATATTAACAGTAAAATGCTTGTAATCAGAAGTTAATTTGAGTGTGATACAAAAACACTGAGAAAAAAAACGACGAGATTCATCAAGCTATACAATTCAAACGTTAGCTTAGTTGGTTCTCTCTCATGTAAATGATTGAATGAGCGATTGTGTTTACCGAAGAAATGACTTATTAGTTTATAGGATTTCATCATGAGCTGACATCCTGTAAACCAATCAAATCCCTACAAACCATCAATTGAATATCAACGATATGCTCACTAGCGACTTTCCCTATTCAGGTAGGCAGTTACCTGGGGTTCTAGTGAGAAATCGTGACCAACAGGGTGCAGCTGGTAGCGTGTGAAGACAAATACTCGCCGAAGACATTGGCTAGGAGTCGCGCTATGTCGTGAATTGGCAGAAATTAGAACTAATGGGCCATTAGATCGGGTCTTAGGGGCTTAATGGTCTACGAGCTTGCCTTGTAACCAGAAGGTCCTGGGTTCGAGCCCTGTCGATGGGTGGGTACTGCTGAAGAGTCCCTAACTAGGACGAAACAGCTGACCAGTACTCCCGGATGGTTTTCGAATGGTTCTCTAACCAATGTCAGCTCATGATGTAATCCTGTAACCAATCAAATCCCTACAAACCAACACTTGAAATGACTTATTACTTAACAGATTAAATGGTGTACATAATAAAAGCCAGATTCACAGCAACAAATAAATAAGATTAGTTACGTATGAAAATTTCTTCAAATATGTTACATTATTAAACAGCAGCTCAATTTCAAAATGACATAGTAACAATACGCATGACAGACTGTAGGCTGGTGAGCAGGAGTTGTTTAAAAGTTTAAAAAAGAGACTAAATAGCATTGTTATCGCATCACTCAAAAATCTTGCAGTGTCTAAAAATTGTATTCACTCAAGTTAATAATTCCACAAATAGAAACATTTTGTGATTAATGATGCATGAAAAAACTCTGTTACAAAAGTGGCAGGAAATATTTAACATCATTTGGCATCATAAAATTTTTTAATTCAATTAATAGTGTAATTGATGTTAAATAATGGGAAAAGAAAACTGAGCTTTTCTTGTCTCATTCAAGTTCTTTTTGCTGAAAAGGATCTGAACGGATGTCACTCATTAGGAAAAATTGACATCTGAGTAATTCCCAAGACAATATAAGAGTAGACAGCAAACTGATACCATTAAAATATGTAAAACTATCAGATTAAAATTAAAAAGGATATAGACACGGATGTGTGTACTTTTGGAAGCGAATGAAGGCTATTTGACAAAAAAGACGAGGTTCTAGCTTAATTCACTTAATCAAATAATTTTTCTGAGTTCTTTCTTGTATTCAATAATCATAGCCATATATCGCCAACCATGCACATGGTCTGGGGTTCGATCCCCGGCAGACACACGCCTGGTACCAATGGTCGGCCTGCTAAACTTGGGTTACCGATATCATATGCTGAAAATTCCATACTTGTATCAAAGATGTTGTGTGGAGTCAAGCTATAATAAAAAAAATTCTAGCAATTCCTTCCAGCAGAAATATAATTCGACAAAACATCAACTTATTTGAGTAATCAAACAGCTACTAGCAAACTGCACCATTCTGAAACGCTTAATTGAATCAAAAACCTTCACTAGCAAAATTATTGTGAAGGGGAAGACTTAATTTTTTGTTTTTAGTTTCTGTTGCTGACATTAATGTTGCCTAATAGTCTCCATTTACCTATTTAGATCCAACTCATCGAAAGCATGATAAAAGGTTAAATTGTGTTAAGGTTACTCTACTCTGCTTGACTTAGGTGATAATTAACTTCCTATCAAACAAAATAATGTTTTTATTTTATACATGTTAACATTTCATTATGATCAATAATTTCATTAAGTTGTAAGAAAAGGTTAAGACTTTTGTCTTCTGGTGAATACAATGAAGATGGAATATGCCTATAAAGTTATTCAATAATAAAATAAGGTCAAGTCCAGGATTTATCACACATATCTATGAAATAATAGATAGGATTTGTAATACAAGATAGGATGGAAATTATTTGATATTCTGTGAACTTTGATATTTAGTCATGGAAGCTTTTAAAAGTTGACTCTGATATGGTTATCTGATGCTCAAGTTATCATCTGACTGTACATTATAACATTCAGGATGGATTCAATCTATATTGATGACAAACTCAATAGTATTGGATTTCGTGCTTGTTTTGGTGCATGAACATTCCTAGATCAGGCATATATTGATGGTGTAAAATCTCAGGTGTTGCCTACAGCCTCTTTATGTAGCTGTTGACTATGGCCCTGTTTAATATCATCTTCTAATGCATTGTGTTTAGGTGAACTGAATCGTGTTTTGTTGTCTTTAATCATATCTTATATCAAGTCATAAGTATAATTTGTGGATTACTTTTTGACGCACAGATGCTAGTGTGCCTTTCTCAATTTTGATGATTGTAGTTCACTTGTTGCATTGTAGCTCATTTTCTTTTTCTGTTTCTTGAAGATTAGTCATATAATGTAGGCTTTTAAGTCGTACACTACCACTGAAAAGAAGGTTTACCTTTCAAATGAATTAGGACAAATTTTTTGACAGGAGTAACGAAATGACTATCTATTATGTTTTTGTCAAATTACGAGGCTGCATCGACGAAGTTAGTTGAAGACAAGGTCCAAAGAAATTAAATTTAGACCTTCAGGTTTTCTCACTCAACATTATGTGGTCATGGAAAGGTGCTAATATTTGTTTGAGGACCCAGTATTTAATAGTTAGTTAACATCCTTTGAAGTACTTTTCCGATTCTTGGCTTACCAGAAGTGCTCAATTTACTTTCATTTGTGTCTGTCAGTTATTGGGAAGCACCTGCTTATTGAATAATATATATATATATATATTTGGTGTCGATGGCATAGAGGTTAGGACGCCCGCCAACCATGCACATGGTCCGGGGTTCGATCTCCGGCCACCGACTCACTCCTTTACCTCACTAAGCTAGAAATAATGGTGGTAAAGAGGAAAGGTTGGGCATGAGGCCAGCAACCCCATCCTGTTAAAATAATCATCACTGCTACAGAAACTTCAAGTCACTAGCTCGAGGCTCTATGTTCCACTAAGGAACGTTTAGGAAAGAAAAAATATATATATTCATGTTACAAGATTTCTGCATAATACTTTAACGTCGTCAGTAAGTAATACTTCCATTTGATCTAGTTGGTGAATACTTATAATCGCAGTCACAATCAGAAAACCAAGTAATACAACATATTTATAGTCTTCTACATAAACCTATGCTAACGTTGCTTATTTTTAAAATTTATACTTCAGAGGTGGTATTCATCAGCTGCACAACTAAAGCATTATAGGCAGTCACATTTTGTATTTAACTTAAGAGAGCTTACAGAGGAGGCTATCTCACTTTTTGTCTACCTAATATCAAAGTGTTATTATATGTCGGTGGTTTGAAGATAGAAAGTTCACCAACTCCACATAGGGTCCCCACTTCAATTCTTGGCCAACACAGCGTCTAAACTGGTCAAGTTTATTGGTCAGTGGTAAGCCTAGAAAAAAAAAAACGAAAGCTGGACACCAAGTTAACAATTTCATCCTATAAAATCAACACTACTGCTATTGTGAAAATTTTTCAGCTTGCAGCTCCATGCTCCAATCGGAAAGCAAAGAAACGAAAGATCGATGGCTTTCAAGCACTTATTCAACTTATTAAAAATTGTTTTGATTTATTTAAACAAATGGAAGTATTGAATTTATCTATCATTGCTTATTTCTTTTGTTTTTGTTTTTTTCATGTTTTAGGCACTGCATCCTTTCTGTGTAATGCATTTATTGTTTACCATTTCATTAAGTAAAATATAATGATTGCTTATTTCTATTGTTTCGGTGTTTTTTTTTTACTTAAAATTATGCGGTTACATATTATTGAAGTGAATGTGAGATATCAAAAGATGGTTTTAATTTAGTTTTGGAAATCTACTAGTAGGATATTGATGTGTACAGAGGAATAATCTGCCTTAAGTAGTGATTAAGTACACATTGAATGAAAGATACCTACTGAAACACCACTTAGAACATAGAAGGATTTATTTAAGGAGTTCAAAGTTAATATGATAAGATGATTATTAAAACAAAGAAAATTAAGATCACAGTATACTGGCCTCCAGGTAATGTGAATGTGTATGTTTGCTGATTAGTTCGTGAGTAAAATCGCCGAATAAAATATAGTAAAACTAATTAGTCAGCAGACATCTCAGTACTATTGGAAACGAATTCTTCTTCAAAATTCCCAGGATAAAAAAACAAAATGAGTTTCTCTAAGTTCAAGTATAACAGCCACTTAGCAAAAACACTGAGAGTCAACAAAAGAGGGTGAAGTTTAGAGGTTTGGGTTTAATCTACACAAAATAACTCAATCACCTACTGAATATCATTCTTACATTTTAGTTGGATAAACCCGGTTAACGAATCGTTAACAGATCAGAAAGTATGTCAGAGTCTTAATTGTAGCAAGAATACTGCATCTGCGTTTCTATTGTTCCTATTTCATTTAAGATGTTTCTGATTTTTTAAAGGACCATGTATCACTTCGTGCTCTTTGAACTACAGACTCAGGCTGCATTCAGCCTCAAATGACTTCAACTGATACATTTTTCTTTACGTTTCACATTGTGATGAAACTCTGTCTATCTCTTACCCAACAATTTGTTATTACCACCTGAAATCATATGCTGGTATGATAGAGAAACAGAAGATCTGATAAAACTATTCCTTTAGAAGCATATCGGCAGTTCTGCTACTTAAAACACTATACAAAACTGTCATTAGTGACTGTAATGGTCAAATCATCTCGTCAGCTTCTCTGTTGGGCAATATTCTGTAACACATCATTGCAGCGTCGGTGGCACAGCGGTTAGGGCTCTCGCCGACCATGCACATGGTCTGAGATTCGACCCCCTGCCGACACACACCTGATATCTATGGTCAGCCTGCAAAATTTGGGCTACCAATATCACATGCTGAAAACTCCATGCCTGTACCAAAACTACAGTGTGGAATCAAGCTGTAATCAAAATAAATTTAAAGAAATAAAAATAAAATCTTTCAGAATCTAATTATTCGACTGTCTGCAACGGCTGATGTCCCGTTTCGATCTATAAGAAGTGTGATAGGTTATCTTCCGAAGTCATCATTGAGTAACAGCCAAACTGTGACTATCGTTAAAAAAAACGTTTGGTCTTGCATCCGTGTAAACTTCATCGGATCGACAGATAATGTATTCTACTTAGTGGTGATAGATGTGCTTCCAAAATGGCCAGAAACCACATCGGTTGTTCCATCAACAATGTGGCAGACTTAAATGTTTCCTTATGATACATTTTCCATCATGATCAGCTAGGAAGAGAAGTTACAGATACCAGTTAGTAGTGTCAGTAAGTAGTGCCGTCAACGTGGCATTACTCACATGTTCTTCCTTCCATATTATCCACAAAATAAAGAGGTCACTGGTATGAGGACACTTCTGTGCCTTAAGGAGGAATACTAAGGATCATTCACAAGGCGATACTACCAAGAGAATCTGTGATTTCTGACTCACTCAAGACGAAAACAAGAACAAAGATTAGGACCACTGTCCATGTCTGTGATTATCCAGTGAGGTAGAAAGCTTGCACTGAATGCTTCATCACGGCGCAACAATCTCAAGTTATTTAAAGTGCAGAAGTTGGTGGTGATATACAAAGTCGTTACTAGAATCAATTACTCCAGCAGTTCTCACAAAACAGAATCAAACCAAGTGTCACTGTGTCTTTATACATACTCTTGAATACCTTTCATCCATAGACAAACAATAAACCAGAAGAAACAACCGGAAGATAATCAGCAATCTCCCAAAGAAATCAGACAAAGCTCAAACGAGGGGACCGTAGAACTGACAAAATCAACGGACCTAACAGTTTCTAATCAGCCCACAGTGAAAGCGCTGCTGGCTATCAACCTCTCTAAAGGGGGAGTTGTTGCTGTTATATGCAGTTATAGTCTACTAAAATAATCTGTCAGCCAGCAGTGACTCTCTACCTGTAACTCTGAAAACAATTAATCAGATCTTATCATTCATTTTAGACAGACGCCTACCACTCGACCCATCTTATTGTGTGATTATTTACCATGAATATTACTATTATTGTTTTATGTAATTATCTCTCTCGCCTATTTTGCAATACACTTTCCAATATAATCGAGTTGGTCTTATCATTTACTACGTAGGGCTAGGAAAATCCACTAGTAAGTTACATAGTGTTCATCAATGCTAATAAGTGTTCGTATGTATATTTAATGACCATAAAAGAGTTAAACCTTATAGTGTTAATAAAACCGGTTGAATTTGTTTTCACAATACATGTTGTCAAGATGAAAATATGAATTGGTGTTTGAAGAATGCGCAGCGTGCTGGAGCTGACCACGGAGGATAACCCACAGATTTCCCTGTTATTTACTGTTAAGTAATTTATTTAATTGTGAAATTAATTCATATTTACTTGAAAATGTTGGCAGTAATGTGGAGTTTAGATTTCCTCAGGTCTCTAGCTTATTGACACTTTCATTTCTGACATTCTACAGCAGACAATGCTTCGAAAGCCGATGTTTATGAAAGAAATAAAGGAATTCAGTGAACAGATCAATCCATAACCTTGCTTGCTTTATGATTGTAATGATAATTTTGTGTTAGTTACACAAAGCACTGATGTAAATCAGGTTGTCGTAACTTTGAACAAATCCTACGATCTGTTTGATCTAAATAAGAATAGATGGGAGTTATGTATTCATGTCATTACTGATGAGGGATCATTATTGAGTAAATAACTACATCATAGATATCACAGATGACCATGGAAATTATTGGTTTTGTAAAAAATATTTCAAACAATACGAATGAGAGGAGAGATGAATGACAAATTTAAAGCTAAACTGATGAAAAATGAATGCACACAAGGTATACATCTTTTCTGTATAGTATAGTCTGATTCTGCGTACAAATAAGACCAGCCAAAAGAGTGAAACAATACTTTGTCCTTGAAAAGTATTCACCATTTGTTAGTGAGTTCTTTTGGCAGGTGAATGAAGCCCATAGATCACAGTTTGTCAATATTCAATATTTGCAGTTTGAAGTTCACACGTTGTTTTGGATAAGACGGCAACATGTCATTCCTATTTTGAGAATAAGCATGTTGTTGTAGATGCTGTGAAACCACAGCCAATGAGGAAAGTTACTATCTAGCACACGAAGAACAAAAGCAGGTAATTCTCATCAGTAAAGCTACTAAATGCCTTATAATTGTGAAATACTTTATTTAATCGATAGTCACTGTACTATGATGTCCCCTTCTAAGACAAATACTTTCAATTATCAATTGTTTGTTCAATGTCCTAGCCTCTTAAATTGAATATCTGTTGTGACAAAAACTTGCTCCTCTTCATATTTGACATAAAAGCAAGATTCACAATCTCATTCCAATAAATTATTCGAATTTTCTATATTCGACAGTTAAAAAATCAAGATGATACAAAATAACTTTTAAAAGTTCACTCCTACAATTGTAACTACAGAAGGTGAGACACTTGAAGCCAAGGTATATTTCTTTCCATTGATCAAGCCACTGTTTGTATATGTACAGTTTAACTTCTTTAACCGATCACTGAGCATGTGATTTTGGTTTACACAGAACGACATGAAATAGAATGTTCAAATAGATACATAGTGGTCTGTTGCTACAGCAGTATTGACCTGTAGGAATACGTGAGAATAATATTCAATTAGAACAAATTGTCAGTATGACACCACCACACAAAATAAAATCACTTCTTAAATATATACAGGTTTTTCAATGGATTCTACCGGACAGAAAATTTTATTCACTAAAAAAAACTTTAAAAGAGAAAGAATATGAATCCTAAGCTGATCATTTTGGAAATTTTGGCGTAAAAGTCGTTAGGCCTTCTATATCAAAGATGTCGGGAGAACGTGGAAGAAATCGTAAGACTTAACAATGAGGTTTGTTTACTCATTAATGAAGTTTATAAAGGGAATTAAAATCATCCCTGAATCTAAATTACTCTACTTATCTCAAATCAACTTTTTTTTCAACCTCTCTTGGTTACACTTAACTTCTTATACGAGCGATTAGGATCCTACAGTTACTCGAAGACGATGAATAATGATTTGCAAGTGTTAATCATCTTAATAACGTCAAAAGCAAATTAAATTGCAATGTGTTCATTGAGATACACTCTGATAGATTTTAACCTACACCAACACTTAAGTCTCGACATATGATACTTGTTACTCTCGAATAACCGGTCAATGTATTTACAAATGTCCTACAAGAGATCTGCTATCATCCTGAATAGCTCAATGATACCACCTCAGATTGTACAGATGGAAAAAGTATAACGCCTTTCATTGATTTTGCAGATTACCATATGAAGTGAATCATCAGTGAGCATTAACAAGTAGAAGCCATATCATTGATCGTTAGTGAATGTTTAGTTCGTTTTTATATCTCTTTAAAATTATATTAAAAACCCCAATCGAAGTACTTGGAACAATGTTGCTAGAGAAAATATATCAACTTGGCGGCCTGCTTAAATCTTGGGCTACCAAACACCTTTATACATTACAAATCATATTGCATCTAATTTCTCACTTCCAATTCATTTTAAATTGCTAAATCTTAGTCATTTATGACCCCTAATCGGATTATTTATTCTCGCGACTATTTAATATCCTTAAAACCTACTGATCTGCAATTCCATAAAAAAGACAAAAAAAGCATCATGCCGGTTGGCAAAGAGCCTTAAAAAATACCCCTATTCAATTCATGACTGTTCCCCCAGTTATGAGTACTAATTGTCGCTCCCTGCCAGCTAAAATTAACTGTCTTCAATCACTTGTGTCTTCCATTATATATCGCAATACTGAGATCATATCACTTCAAGAAACATGGCTACATGATCTATATGATGACAATCTAGTGTACTTAAATGATTTCAAATTATTCAGACAAGATCGGTGTAGTTCCAGGAAGAAACGCGGTGGCGGTGTCGCCATCTTCATCAATTCACAATGGTGTACGTCTAATAATGTATGTTTCAAATTCTCTAGTGACAATATTGACTGTCTCACCGTTAAGTGTCGACCTAAACATTTGTCAAAATACAACTACATTTACATCTCGAACATTTATATTGCTCCTGGATGCAACTCCACAGAATTATCTCTTTTTGCGGATGAATTTACCTCCCTTGCTGCCACCTCCTTCGGAAATTCCTTGTCTATAGTTACTGGATTTTAATTCTAGTGATTACAGCTTCCTAATTTCACTTGGACACGATAACATTGTCAACTTCCCGACTAGAATGGATAACACTCTTGATCTTGTGTTTGCAAATGACACAGGAATATTTGAAGCTCGAAAAAGAGCCCCACTACTCAATTCTGATCACTGTATCATAAGAATATTGCCCAAAGTATATGGAAAGCAGCACAAAAGGTCTTCTCATACCTTGGAAAGAAAACACAACACAGATGTTATTCTCATGACAACATACTGAATCTAAGGTCCATGTTAAAAGACACAAACTGGGACTTATTTACTGAACAAGCTCTTGATAACACAATTACCAACATAACACATTATCTTAATTTCTGTCTTGATGTTTGTTGTCCAAAAGAGACAATCTTCTTAAAATTCGACCGCTTCTCCTCTTCTCAACTCAAAAAGCTCCGCCGTGAAAAAGAGAGGTTGTTCAAAATGAAAAATAAATCTGGTGTTAAGAGAATGAACATTGATTAAGCTTGAATTACAAAGATTGAATGCTCTCTATAACCAGAAGTTTCTTTCATGTAAATCCCCATCTAATATGTGGAAGTTATTAAAGGAAATCACAGGTGGTAAGCAATAATGAATGATATTTCTGTAGATGTTGGCATGCTTAATAAATCCTTCATATGTATCCCTGCAGATGTTATGACTCCTAACTCAAATAGTGTAAATAATGACTGCTTCTCATGCTTTATTACGAATGATGTCCTCAAGTGTCTTCAATCTCTCAAACCTACTCAGTCCCTTGGTCCTGATGGTGTTCCTGCTGTTATCCTTAAGAAGTGTGCTGACATCTTGTGTTCCCTATTAACTGACATTTTCAACGAATCGTTTTCCAAAAGTATTATACCTGAATCATGGAAAAATATCAAGATTGTTCCAGTGCCTAAATCAACAAGTGGACCTAATGTTAAGTTTAGACCCATTGCTATTACCTCACCTTTTTTGAAAGTTATGGAAAGACTTATTTTACTTAATCTTGAACCCTCTTTAAAGCTTTTCAATGACCCCAACCAGTTTGCTTATAAACATAGTAGCTGTACGTTAGATGCCGCTGTTGTCCTATATCATAGTTTAGTCTCTAGTTTAGATAGAGGAGCTAAATACGTTCGCTGTGCCTTCCTTGATTACACATCTGCATTTGACTCTGTTCCTAGGTCTCTCTTGCTAAGTAAGCTTGCTGCAACACAGGCTGAAGCTGGACAAATAAGTGGTTGCATTCCTATTTTTCTGATAGGAAGCAGTACACCGTCTACAATGGAAAGTCCTCCACTACCTCACTTACTTTAGCTGGTGTTCCTCAAGGTGCTGTTCTTTCTCCTTTTCTGTTTTCATGACTTGCCTCATTCTGATGTAGCCACTTTTGTTAAGTATGCTGATGACCTCTCTGTTTCTATGCCTGTCAACTCTCAGTCAGATTGTTCCAAATTAAATAACTTTCTGTCGGAAATTAGTCAGTGGTCCTCTTCAAACGGTTTTAAGCTGAATCCGTCTAAATGTCAGGTAGTCAATTTCACTTTCAGACGTAAATGTGACCTACAGCAACTAGTTAGCTCACATGGCCCCATTATCATTGACGGCATAGAGGTTGAAAATACATCTAATGTCAAGTACCTTGGCCTGAGTTTTTCCACCGATCTTTCCTGGTCCTCCCACATCTTGCTAGTTACTAGAAAGATGTTTCGCTTAACGTTTTACATTAGGAAATTTAGGCAGTCTGGCATAAAGCAGTCTTTGCTTTCTCAGTTTGTCAATTCTTGTATTCTACCCATCCCTCTTTACTGTTCCCCATTAATCTTTCCTGGACTACTTAAGAAAGACTTTGCTTCACTGAGAAGGGCACTAAAAGCCGTTAGTAGAGCAAGTGGGATATCGTTAAACCAACTGGTTAACACTATTGTGGATAGACATATAATGTCATGTAAGAAACTAGTGAATACAATATTTTCAGACCCCAGAATCCTCTCTATACGCATCTGTCTCCTTGCATTTCATCTGGTAGAACTAGAAGCAGCTATAGGAGGGCTATATGCTAGGACTACCAAATACAAAAAGTCCACAATACCATATCTGGTACAACTGTTATGTGATGAGAAATCCGTTAGGTATGACACGATCAACTTACTGCGTCACTCTAACAAATAGTCCCATTAGTTTTTGTTTTCCTTTCCTCGTTACTATTACACTGTTCTTCTCATCTTCTATTACACACTAATTTTATATTTCATATCCTGTGGTGCATTGTTTAAAATGTAAACGCAACGCTGTTCTTTTTATTTCTTTTTATTTATCTACTTTTTTTGGCTGTTGCTCTTTGATTTTAAAATCTTATAAAATTTATAAGGTAATTAGATGCAATATTGTAATGCACGATGAAAATTCCATACCTGTACCACAAATACTGTTTGGAATAAAGATGTTTATTATTATTATTATTATTAACTTTTCTGTGTAAGTGTTCATTTGAAAGCTCTGTACAGAAGATAAGGAAATTTGTTCAGAATTTCAATATGTAAAAGTTATGATTTATGTTAGTTTGTATACAAAATAGCTTGTTTCCTCATCAAATGGATGAGTGGCGATATTTAGTTAATTAGTCATTACACTTGACTTTCGAGAGGACTGTCATAACTGTGAATCCCGCTTCATCCACTGAAGTTTGAGCATTCAAATGCTATATTTAGTTTTCATACAACAACTGTGGCTTATTGTTAACTGCATGCTAATTCAAGGGATTGTTGTTATAAATTCAATACTAATCTATGATGGGCATCCAGCATATTATGAGACACCTTAATAATCTGTATTTATCTTTCTCTATGAAGAAAAACACTAGTCAATTAGCATATTGTAGATTAATGGAAACACCATTAAAGTTAATGATTAAATCAAACAGAGGACAACAAAACTCATCAGATTTGTGTAATGTATAATGGGAGACAGACTTATATTATTCTTATATAATATCAATCTAACTGATAGGAGGATGTCACTAATAGATGAAAAAGAAAATGATGTAATCTGGTAGACAGTGGTTATGCAGCCACATGATTTAATTTCAAAGGTATTCACATTTCAGTCAAATATAACAACATCAAAACCAGTGTCTTTATTTGGTTTCCGACAGGGAATCGTCTAATCCTTCAAGAAGGACAGATATTTTGTCACTTATTATGTGTACAGTAATTTGACTGTTTATAAACCAATACAATCGTAAAAACCGTATTTGTGTCACAGCTTAATGTTGATAAGTGTTACGAGCCCTAATAACTCAATGGTAACGTCTCCGACTGCAGGCAGTACTGGTTGACACGGTTTAGAATCTCAAAAGGGACATGAATTCCTTCAAGGTGGTTGCAGATACATCTTGCTGATGAGGGCCAACAAGCACAAAACCTAGATCAAAGCCTTCTTACCAAATGTCTCCAACCGTTGAATAACAAGCCAACATAGTTTAAGTGCGTCGGTGGCACAGCAGTTAGGACGCTCGTCAACCATTCACATGGTCCGGGGTTCAATCTCCGGCCGACGCACTCCTTTACCACGCTTAGCCATTAATAAGACTGTTAAAGAGGGAAGGCTGATCATGAGGCTAGCAGCCACATCCTGAAAATATAAGCACTTCTACAGAAACTTCAAGCCTTTGGCTTGAAGCCCTATGTTCCACTGGGAACGTGAAGGAATGCCAAGAAAAGTTAGGAAGTATACAGCAACTCTGTAATAATATAATAATAAGTAGTATCAAGACAATGAAATTCAGTTTTTCACGAACAACAAATTTTCACCATAAATATTGTTTACTTAACTTCCAATATGGATAATTATCTTCTGTCTGTAAGAATGTATAGTATTCAACTGGGCATTATTTTGAGACAGAAATAGTATGAAATAGTCTTTTGCTATCAGACGAATATTTCCTCATGAAACTGTAACATAGAAATTTCTTGCCTCTCGCATACAACTGTAAGACTCCTCAACAATCTGAATCTACATTAACTGCGTAACAGCATACAGATATATTTACCGACTATAGAGTTACAGTTTTGAGTTCACTGTGCATATCTACTGCATGAATTTAAAAGATATAATTTACAGATTACAAAATTGCAACCGAGCTAGTTAACACAAAATGGAGGAGCTAAAAGGTAAGGGACCCTGAAAAGTTTGCATAGGACACTCGTTAATACTCAAATTTGAAAGATCAGTAAAATGTGAAATATATTCAGTAGATATTTAAGCACTTTGAATTGTTGGTATTAGATGGTTGGAGGCAATCAGCTGGAAACCTTGGACTTAGATTTCGTGCCAGTTGGCACTCACCAGTCAGCAAGGCGTATCTGCAACCTTGAAGGAACTCATTTTCTTTCTTTCATCACTCAGTGCTGCAATCAGAGACATTACCACTGAGCTATTCGCGATCACGACTGATTGTAAACTAGTCAGTAACTAGTGTAATGTGTGTGTCTAGTTCTATCTTCGGGGCATGCTGAATTCTATCAGTCAAGTTCGCAATGTGGCCAGCATGCAAAGTGCTTCGTCATCACGGCCAACTAGCATGATGGCCACATTGCAAACTTGACTGATCAAATTCAGTCGGCACCAAACATATGTCTGCCTGTTTTCGATATAGAAATTTGCACATATGTGCGGCAGTTCGAGTCGCCTCACTCCATGTAACACACAAAGCAAGAGAAGAAAGCAGAAGAAATGCATAATAGAGAAAGTAAACAGAAGTGTGAGACAAAGGAATAGTAATAACGAAGAACAATATAGTTTCATTGGAAATCATAAGTCACAGGGAGTGGATGCATCTGCGCTAGCCATTGAGAACGATCACTTTAAGCCATATCACCAATTGATTCCCATCATCGGTATTTACCATCCCGAGGACCCCAATCCGGTCAGGAAGTCTACATCTTCCTACGTGGCTTAAACTAACTATTGTAGACTTCATTAACTGGTGAAGCCATGTTCTGGTTTGATATCCATCAGCTCTTTTCCATCCTGACCCTATATCAGCTAACATTTCCCGTCGAGGAAGGCGATGACTAGGCATACGTAACACGTGTCCTAACCATCTCAGTCGATGTAATTTCACAGCCTCGTCGATTGATTTCCTCTCCTTACCTAGCACTCGACGTCTAACCTCGATATCGCTCACCTTATTATACCACTTCACACGGGAGATAGAACGCAGACACGTATGATCGAAGACAGCTAATCTTTTCATGTCTTTCACTCTCAATGGCCATGTCTCATTGACCGCCACAAAGAGCGGACTGATGAGCAGTACACCCGCCCTTTGGTCGACAGCCAGCCAGATATCACGTCTACGCCAGAGACGGCGTAAACTGGCATATGCGAAAATGGCCCTCTGTATCCGTGCTGAGATTTCGTCAGAGACTGGACTAGTGTCCAATCAAAAAGATATTTAGGAGTTAAATGAATATATCCGTATTTCCTTCGCAATGCAGTACACCCAGCGTTTGTCAGCTGCAATTCCAAACTGAGTTGTAATCACTGAAAGTATTACCAGGTATTACTGTTAAAACCTACAAATATATCCCGTTCGTGAAGTGAAAAACATTCGCCCTACTACATATGTATACTAACTTGTTAGCTGTGACAATGGTATCACATTTTTTTAATTATACTTATTATTCCTAAGTAAAATAGGGATTTAGTAGTGAAAAGATTTCTTTTAAACAATTTACACTTTTTGAAGAAATGCTCAGGTCAGTATACATTTGGACTAAAAAGTTAGGGAAAATTCTCAGTGAAAATGCCCAAGGAAAATGAGGAATGGTTGTAATATTCAGTTAAAATGTCTTTTGAAAATCAAAACATAAAAAATAGGTCATTTAGTGAGCGAAAACACTACATGTGATGTTAACTTTTCAACTCAGCATGATTTTGTTTGGAAAAGTTTATAAATTTTTTAAAAAGGAAAAAAAACATACAATTTGTGCGAGCTGTAAGAAGACGAACAGGGAAATTTTACAAACTGTATCGACTCAATCTCAAGATGTTGTGCTGATAACAATCTCAAATGGGCAAATATTCTTAAAGCAGCTAATACCTATTCACGTTTCCCCACCACATCAGAAAAATTTGTTTTCAATTACTATTATTCAAATGCAAGCTTTGATACTGGGTGCAACATTCTGTAACATTTTGACGAAGAAAGAAAAAAGGAAGGAAGCATGGTTTTGAATATTCTAGCCAACAAAACAATACTTTCAGATGTTGTGTTGCCGGAAGTGTTCAGATTTCATACTCAGCCACGAGCGGAAATCATTTTAAGAAAAATCGAGAGCACTGGACAACTGTTTCCTTCTAGTTTGAAATCGGCTGGTAGTGGCACAAAAATAACCCGAATGCCCTGGTTTTGATCCTCAAATCAGTAATTGGATAAAATGGATGTCCACCAAACATCAAACAGTACACAGTGGGAAAGAGGCTGTCTTCATTCAACTTGACTTTAAGGGGAAAACAGTGCAGCGATTGTCAGCAGAAGGCTGAGTAAGTCACTAGCCACAGCCTATTCTGCAGCTTAGTTGGTTCCAGTCTATCGGACAACCTGCTCCTTGGTGCAATCGAAAATCGACAGATACCTTTGCCATTGTTAACTCCAACTGTGTATACAAATTCACGTATATCTACGGGGGCAGTTACATTGTGAGAACAGAGAAGGGCTCACCTCTGATTTTCTAAAGACGCACCGAAAAACCTACGTCTCAAAGGAAAAAAACACTTGCAATAATTCCATTCTTAGGCATTTCCTTGATATGGTTCATGAGGCAGGAATCGAGAAATCCTTTAAAATCATTAATAAACAATAAAGCCCAATTCTCCTCCAGTTTTCCGAAGCAATCTCTATTGAACGCCTGAAAGGAGATATATGTCTTCCGTAAGAAGCAGTTACTTGTCTTTCCTTGAGCTGTCTGTTAACTGCATGTCTCTACTCTCTCTTTCATTTGATTACGTACTCTTTGGCTTTACCCTCACTATTCTTTGATATAGTGTATTTTTGCTTGTCTCCTGTTTCTATGATTTCAGCTAGACTATACAAATGTAATTTTCTGAGCACTGTTCATTAAGTTTGGAACCACCTATCAACTGATATCATGCAAATTTGCTAGTATGTTAAAATTGTTCTGTACATAATCTTAACAATTTCTTTAGGCTATAATCAGCTGATGAGAAGCCGGAGAAATAAATAATGGTGCCATCTTATTCAGCACAAACTGTTGTTCTTGCTTTATTCAAATGCCCAGTATCCTTCGATTTTCAATAGTTCTCTAATTGATGTCGTTACCTGATCAAAAATTCTTCTGAGAAATCTATCGTATATTTTCATCTAGTAAATTATCATTCGAAGGGGTTTTTGTATTATTCTGTAGTAGCTTCCTCCCTTAGTTTCACAGTTTTCAAACTCAGTCCGCTCCTTTGTTCATTATTCTCTTTATTTTTGTGTCCTACTTCTCTTCACATTTTCCTTGAAAAAAGAAAGAAAAAGTAATTTCTACTGTTCATCTGTTTCTTCTATTGAATAAAATCCACTTGCAAAGAAAGCAAAAAAATGCTCTTATATACATCAAATAACCTGTTTTGAATGAATTATTATTCTACTGGTCCAATAATCAGTTGTGAACTGGTTGATTATATATAGAAAATATTTTATAATATCAAATCTGGATTTATTTAATCCTTTTACTTATTTATTAAATTAATAGAATTTTTTTAGAGTTCAATAAACTCAAAGGTCATTGTTGCTTTACTTATCAAATATTTTCTCAAAACAAAAATATTGAATAACAAAATATATGTGATTATTGACAATAGTTTGTTATATTTATAGAAGGCGAGAAACACATTCATCAACCTGAAACAACCAATCTGGAAATCTTCGTCACTCAGCCAGCATCAGCAACAAAATTCGGTCGGATTTTCAATACAAACAACGTCAAGTCAGTCAGTTCTTCTATACGGATCAGAAACTTGCCGGACGGGTCACAAAGAATGTTTCCAACAGGCTATTGCAGACCAAACCTTTATCAACAACTGTCTTCGCTCTTTACTAAAGATCAGATGGCCGGGCCGGAAAGAATCACCAACAACCAACCAAACTATGGGAACAAACAAAAGAAGAACCAATCGCCGAACAACAAAAATGCAGGAGAAAGTGGAGATGGATTGGACACTCGCTCGCTGAGGAGGCCGCTGGGTGACATCGCGCGCGCGTCAGACCATTGCTCGAGTGGAACCCGAAATGGAAGAGGCGAGTGGGACGTCGGTGCAAGGGTTACATGGAGGAGATCGTGTGAAGAGGAGTTGAAACAGTATGGACTAACTAACATGGATGCAGGTGAAAAGTACAGCAGAAGCAAGACAGAAGCAAATGGAGACGTGCAGTTGAAGCCCAATGTTTCTCTAGGAATTAAAGGATATAATAATAATAATAATGCAATAATCACTAACTTTACCTTCTAAGTGTCTGAGTTTGTTTGAATAATATGTAAAGTAACTGAATTTCGGGTATTTAGCACCATTTGATTGATACTCTGAATGTTGGCTATTGTGATAATACAGAATTACTGTTACAGTACTTGTTTTTCTTGATTAAAAGTGAGTAGAAATTCTTATTAATAACAAGTGAGGAAAATACTTCTAATTTGATTAAAAAATCGTAGACTTCGAGTCACAAACATTTCAGTTCAAACATTCTTTATTCAAAAGAAATAAGGATAATTTATTGGAGAAATTACACTTCAAATCATCTACTTTTGAAGCAGTGATAATAATAATGTTCTTTATTCCAAAAACAGCATCTATAGTACAGCATGTAATTCTCAGCATTTTTCACAATATTGCGTCTAATTTACCCAAAAGAGAAATAAAATTGACCACAAGAATTCGTCCACATATACAGTACGAATAAAGCCAAAAATGAGAATAATAGCTAAAATAATAATAACGATGAGTTTGTTTCAAGCAGTATTGTCAACACAGTTTGGAAGTTTTAGCATGTCACAGAGTATTGAAGCTAATGTCCTCTTCATATAGTATGGCGAAGGGAAAAACAAAAAATAACAGTTATCACAGAACTTAAACGATGTTTACACTTATGAGAAAATAAACGAAAAATATGAGAGGATTAAATATGGTGGAATGAGGATGGAGGAAATTGTTATTTACTGGTGCAAAGAAGGTTAGTTAGTTCATGCCTGACACTATTGTCATCACATAAAATACGTGCTAAACATGATATCGTGGAATTATCATACTTAGACGTGCGCGCATATAGCCTTTTGAAATAACTTGCTGTTTTACCTGAGAAAGTCCAGGAATACTGAGAACGATTTGATTAGTGGTGTATTTTGATGGTAATTAATGACAGCGTGGGATGAATGTTATCTCATTGTGAAAATTTATGATAATCCAAGCCCATCAGACTTCACATCAGTAATGAACTGAAAAGATTATTTATTTAGCACTTCATGTCCAGAAATTTCATAGTAGTTGAAACAGAGATGTTTATTGCTTAAGCCAGATTTATGCATACTTTAGAAGCAAAGACAAGCCATAAAAACATAATTTCGGTGACTAGCATCTAATAGGCAAACCAGTTACCAGAATATAGAAATACAGCTCGCGATACTAAATGTCGCTGCAAACAGACTCAACACTTCATCAAGCACCAGTTATCTGATGGAGACATAAGAAAATCTAGAATATTACTTCTGTCATTTGATCTCACGTGTTAGTTCAAAAATCCAATCATACTACACTGAAGGCAAAGACTCCTTCCTACCCATTAATCTGGAAGTCCAGAAAGGAGTAGGGTAAAAAATACCTATAAGAGTAGATAGCAAGCCCATATCCTAAAAAGACAAATTACTGTATAAAGACGAGGGGAATCTGTTCAGTTAGCTTTGATCTAACTGAAAGACGATAACATTATTCAATCTGTTTGAAGTTGACTCTGGGTTAACTATTCAACGACTGTGTCATTAAGGATGGTGCAAAACAAAGAATTTGTGGTAAATCCAGTATTGTCACTAGTCTTAGTTTGCCTTATTACAACAAAAGAATCGAAATATATAAAATCCATTACCTGGCAATAGAATTCGTAGGATTAGTTTATCAAATCCCTTTTCGAGATATTACTGGCTGAAGTGTCAGTATGTTTAATATAATATTTTGCACTCAGGATTAAGAATTTCTCCTGGTATAATTCAAGCTGCTATAAGTAAATGAATGAAGAGCCTCCAAAGCGTGGAAGCGTGTCAAGATGTTTCCTCTAAATTTGGGGGTAGAAGTTAGCAAGCATGATTATAAGTTGCTTGATTAACTTAAAAGATTTAAACAAAACATGGTATCAATTAAACCTTTCAAATATATATATATATATTCCGAGTTAAGAAACTGGCGTATTTATAGTTCTGGTCTTCTGTGCCTTAAATCCACATATGAAGCTCCATTACCGGGTAGACTACTAGTGTAGATAAGAAGATGGTGATAGATGTTCGTTGCTCACCCGCTGATTACCTTTATCACGTTCAACCTTAGAGAAACTGAAAAGCATTTCTGTGTAATACTAAAAAAATTTGAAACCGGTTGGAATATAATTACTGTAGGCGAATTCGTCAAATTTATCAAAAGCTAGATGAATTGCCAAAAATCTAAGATGGTCTGATATACTTGGCAATAAATGTGTATAATTTTGTGGTGATTCGCAGATAGGTTATTTGGAGATAGATCACGTCTATTAGACAGTTTCGATCGGCACATGTTTGTCTTTACTTATTGTTACTTAGGCCTAACATATTTATACTGTACCAGACTTACAGTCTTATACACAAAAGAAATGCGCTTCCAGTGCCATTTAGGTTTACATATCCGATTGCTTGAATGTAAGTCAATAGAAGTATTTCGTGACATCAACTTATAGTGCTTTAACAAGAGTTTAAGAAGCTTTTGGGGAATTGTGACGAGAAACCAGGTGTTTCAGGTACTCAGTAGGTTACTGTGGAATACTTATGCAGTTATCATTAAAATTCAAATCTTGCATAGGAATTATAATTTGCACAAAGTAATTGTCTTCTGCATGCTTTTATTTATTCACGCTTTCTATATCAAATCACAGTGTCTTACATTCCTCATGTATCAAACCTTATCCATAGCTCATATACTCAGGATTTTCTGAGATGACATCACACTTTATACTGCTTACAAATTCTTGTCAGTAACATATGCCATATCATTGCTGTTTTTACATTTGCTATCAATGTGTTATGTCGTTAATGCTCATCTCCTTAGATAAAAGTTGAAACAAATTCAATATAAGTAATCTGGGGCTGACTGCAGCAAAATGGCTAGTAAATTATTGAGAGTACTCGTTACTTATACTTCCTTAATAGTAAGTTATTTAGCTTTTACTAATTATTATATATGTACAAACCAAGTTCACTTTTAACGGTTTGAAATTTACTAATTATTGATTTTCTAAATTAGTGCGTCTAAGGTAGAATGTATTTGCGCGAACTTTCATTTCAAATGGAAGTAAGTCGTCTGTTATACAGTGATATGAGTCTCAAAACATCTTTTTATATGAGTGCATTACAATGAGAACACCAAAACAATAATGTAGTTGTATAACGGTAATCTTAGTTATAGATAACTTCATGAGAAGTGAAATTATATGACTACTCAACTTTACTACTTTTATATGTTGATGAAATCCTCCTTCACATGCCGTGGTACTTTCAGAAGTGATTCAAGATTTATCTAACAAAGTCTTTAAACTGTTCCTTTGCAGTACCTGTCACTGTCCCAGGAAATGGATAAAGGTTTGAGTAGAATTCTCGGAGAAAAAATTTACCAACTTATTTACTGAAATAAACGAATAAAATAGCATACTGTATCAGTGATAAGTAACAGCAATGACAATCGACATTAGAGGATCACAGTAAAGATGATGGTCGACTAGAAGCCTACGTAGCACATTTCGAAGTGATACGAACTAATCCATATTGCCAACATTATAGTCTGAACGTTTTCTGGACATAACTATTCAAATTGTGTTTCACGTCTTTAGATGTGCAATGTTGCGACAAAGACATAACACGGACCTTGTGGACAAATTTAGTGCTGCCTAATCTTGTGGGTAAAATGAGAGGAACAGATGGAGTCAGTAACTGATTACTGCTAATTTGTATATAAGTTGATGAAATGTGTAATACTGATGGAAAAAGTAGTGTTATGTACATTCGAAATTTTCTTAACTGTCTTTCACATTAATCTGATACGTATCTTAAGGGATTACTTACATCATTGTAAATTTTAGCTAACATAGTTGCCAGTGAATTCAATTGTAACCGTAAAAAAGACTTTACGATTGTATAATTATATATATTTGTTTAACAAAAGCAGCAGAAATATATCAAGTCGTTTATTTCTCTGCATAAAATTGAAGAAATGCAATTACAAAATGAGAAAATAACAAATATATCAATTATTCATTCAACGAATTAATTTAAAAATATAAAAAAAAACGCATTTGGTGTATATAGGTCTAATCACTTTCATTATATATATATATATATATATGCTTGCTGTAATATGGTTTTCCTCCCAAACAGTTATTATCTTCCTTCCTGGATGTTAAGAAATAATAATTTTTCCTTCACATTCCCAGGGGAACATAGGGCTTCAAGCCAGTAGCTTGAAGTTTCTGTGGCAGAATGAGGTTGCTAGCCTCATGCCCAGCCTTTCCTCTCTACCAGCATTATTTCTGGTGTGGCGAGGTAAAGGAGTGCGTCGGCCTGGGATCGAACCCCGGACCATATGCATGGTCGGCGAGTGTCCTAACCACTGTGCCACTGACGCCATGTGTTAAGAAATAAACAAGCAATAAAATACTTCGACTGTGTTATTCACGCACATTCAACGACCTTACAAAAGTATATTATCCGACTTTTGAGTAAACACATCAAATACCTCAAAGAACTGTGTTATTAAAAATAATATGATCAATCGTTGATGACGAAGCATCTTTGAGTGACAGACAACCTGATACTTCCTACTGGAATAAGGTGTAATATCCATTCATTCCAGTTTACCATTTAACTTTTAATAGTTCTGTAAACTTGAGATATAGACTTGTATTATATTGTACTTATACAGGAACCTTTCGAAAGACTATGAATGAAAGCAAACTGAATCCTTAAACTCTACTTTTAACTATTTTGCTAGATTAGAGAACGACGAAATTATTGTCATTATTCTAAATAATATCGAAACATGTCATAAGTTAGTTTCGATTTTGGATAATCTGTCATCATTATGTCGAAACATATTCACTAACTTTGACATAAAACAAATCAAAAACCAGGACAACTGCAAAGAAATTGTATGAAAATAATTCAGACCGTAATAAGTATGCTGAAAACCCTATTGCCTGCCATAGTAAAAAAGGACCTCTATTTAAACAGAGAAAGAACCTTCCATCGAATGAATGAAACTGAAAGCGGAAATGTTGTGATCAGCTAGTGAGTACATCATCTGCTCTACTTACTTTTTTCTAGCACAATGAATATTTTCCATAGCACGGCATCAGGTTGATAGAAACCTAACAGTAGGACTTGTAAAATATTACAATGGAATCTGAAAGAAAATTGTATTAAATTGCTATGAAATTAAACACAATTCTAAGTATATATATATATATATATATATATATAAATTTAGGATCATCTTAGGAGAAATTAAATTAACAGGAGGACGCAAATTATGCAACAACATCTTTTTCTTTTGAGCAAGTTAAAAATTTCCATTGAGTCATAAAAAAGCCGTTCAGAGAAGAGTTACCCTTTTAGGCATTATCATTCTCGGTCTGTACAATAGCATGTATTAGTTGGTTAGAAATTAAAATAAGATTGAATAAGCAAGTAGAGTGACAATGATGGGGTTGAGTAGAGCTCAATTAATGTGAAAACTGAACAAAAGTCAGGTTAGTAACAGCGGTAATAAGGGGTAGAGACTTAATAAGGGGTGGAGGAAGAAAATATCATACAATTAAGAAATAAACTAGCAAAAATGGACGAAACAAAAATCACGTATTCGATGTTAAGGTAGGTTAGGTTTACTGCAGATTTTTTCACTGAACAAACTTCCTCGGTAGGCAGAGTTGAGGTTTTCTGCGGTTTGAAGGAATTTGATCCGTACACTTTTAGCGAGATTCCCACATATTCTGTAGATTACTTTAAAGTTAATCTGTAGGTTTGTTCGGTGTTCCGATTCAATCAGGTGTTCCAGAGTAGAGATTCGGGAGGGACCATTTTTCCCCTTTATAAAAGCATGACGGTAAATGTTCAATGATACATTGGGATAGCAAACACTGGGTCACTTCAGTCAACATATATCCTAGGCAAATCAGTGAATGTTTATCTAAATATGAACTGGTTGTGTTAGGTCAAATCTAGAATTTAATAAGAGAAACATTCACCTGAAGAAAGCCGTAAATCGTGTTTCATTTTAAAGTTTTCGTCTTTTTTGGTTAGAAGATTTCATCATGAGCTGACATCAGCTAGAGAACCATTGGAAAACAAGCTGGGAGTACTGGGTAGCTGTTTCCTCCGTCTTAGTTTGGGACTATTCATCAGTACGCACCCACCAGGGTTCAAACCCAGGACCTTCTGGCTACATGGCGAGCTCGTAGACCATTAAGTCCCTGGGACTCTATCCGTTGGTCAGCCCATGAATTCTAACTTCTGCTAATTCAGAAAATTAGTACGAAAATTTCCTTTGAACTATGAAGCTCCTGATATTTTTTCACTTCTTTCTTTAGAGCCCCACAGGTTCACTCAACAATGAAACAGAGTTCAAAGCATTGCATAAATGTCTGCAATCAAAACTCTAGACTTTCATCTTCTGCATTTCTTCTCACCCATATAACATATTTAAGGCAGTTTATAGGTCTTCGAAGAATGTAGCCACATAAAAACTAATTTCGATTACGGACGGTAATACCTCAATGAAACAAAGAAAGCACATATCATGATTTTAGAAGACAATGAAGCATTTTTTATGGCGTGGAAGCTGCTCTCACATCCTAACCATCAGTTCACTAGATTTTCGTTAAATTGCATTGATAAAAGCAAACTGATATCTTTCAGGTTTATTTGAATATAATTTCTCCATAGGTCTACCTTCCACTTTGCACCCAGTGTTTGTGGAACTGTTCAGTCGAATTCTGATCAGAGTTCACATAAGCCAAACAGCAGTTCAATGTTATCTAAAATGAGAATAAAAATTTCCAGATCGTAGATTTTCCGAATAATTTGAGCCCTGAGTCAGATTGAATCATGATGAATTATTTGAAATAATCCGAGCGTGTTTTAGAAAGAAAATCAAATTAAGATTTTTTTGAACATTTCGCTGTGTGAGCCACAGCCTCTTCTGCAGAATTTTTTTGTTTGATATACAGCTTGATTCCACACTGTATTTCGGTACAAGTATGGAATTTTCAGCATGGATATCGGTAGCCCAAATTTTGCAGGCCGACCATAGATATCAGATGTGCGTCGGTGCGGGCTCGAACCCCGGACCATGTGCATCGTCGGCGAGAGTCCTAACCAATCAATATGTAATCAAAAATTACATGAATTGAAGTGAGTTCCTTTGAAGATCACTTGTCGGTAGGCATTTGTACCAATAAAAAAAGGTAAACTGTCATGAAATATTTGTAATGGCTAATCTCAAATTGTCTTATATGAATATTTGTCTGCATACGTGTGTGTATGTTATTTGTAGTTACATGCGAAACACATCAAAATATAGTTTTTTACATCGATCATAATAAAGGATTGAATTTGGTTTTTTCCTCATCTGTTTTTCTTCGTTAGAGTCTGCCATATAGGTGATAAGTCTCTCCCTTCTCTCCTATTTACTGCATTCGATGTGATTAAAATCTGCAGGGGTTCAGATGTCAATCTTTCTTTATGTGAATAAAAGCCTCTTCTCAGAATTTCGACAACGTCGAAATCAATCTTATGTTTGCTGTCTATTGCATCTATTGCTACAGCTGATAATTTTTCGAGACTTTTCAGTTCTACTTCCTTTCTAGGCGGACGTATCGCTCACAGTCTACGCTCATTCACTCTCACCTTCACCTGTCTACTGCTTTCCCCCCATATAGTGAGCTTCACATTCTTGACAATTTATCCTGTAGACACAATTGTTTTGTGACATTTCGTAAACCATGTCTTCGACATCCACCAAAGCTTTCCCTAGAGAATTAGAGGGCTTGAAATAGACTTTAGTATTGTATGAAGCAAGTAATCTTTGAATTTGTTCAGCTGTGTCCTTTCGATATGGAATGACTATCGTCGATAGGCAAGATTTTTCAGTTTTCTGTTTTCCCTTCTGATCCTTTTTATTGATAATATTATTTAGTCACTTTTTCGGATAACCATTTCCAATCAACATCTGTTTTATATTGGATATCTCGTTCTCCATATCATCCATCATTAACTGTTATAATGTTTCCTGCTTTGTTAACGAGATTTAAAGCGACTAAAACTTTCCTTTTTATTGGGTGATCTGATTGGAAATTCAAGTACTTGTTGGAATGTGTTGGTTTTCTGTACATTGTGAACTTTAGTTTCTCGTCAGTTTGTTTTTTTTACAAGACAATTCAAAAAGTTTAGCGTTCCCTCACTCGACTCTACTTCATTAGTAAACTGTATATATTTTGAGATTAAATTAATCTGTGATAGGTAGTTTTCTTTTTCAGCTTTCTTAATGATGATTAATATGTCATCTAGATTTCTGTACCACAGTCTAGGATGACAACTAAAGCTTGTCAGTGCTTTTCTTTCTAGAGCTTTCATATGAAAATTTGCTACAATTGGAGATACTAATGATCCCATTGCAACTCAGTTTGTCTGGCAGTATAGTTTGTCTTTAAAAAAGGTGGATTCTAAACAAAGTTTTAAGCATCTTATGACGTCTTCTATTGATAATGAACATTTAATTAATATCCTCTGATTGTTTCCGAGTTCATATTTCATAATATCAAGTGAATCATATATAGGAATACTAGCAAATAAAGAAACCACATCAAAACTTGTCGTAATTTCATCTTCTTGAAAAGGTATATCCATTGCTCTTCTTTAAAATTGCTCAATACTTTTAGTGTTTGAAAGAATACTGTATTGAAGTGGTGTCAGTGTGACAAAAATTCGTACTGTTAAAAAAATCTTTAAAAAAAATTACTTAGTGAAACTAAAGCGAAAGAATCAAATCCACTCCAGTTAAAACGACGCATGCTTGTCGCCATGGTATCCCTTATTAATAAATAAAAGATGAAAAGTTATTAAATTAGAATATCATCATAAATAAAATATCAACATAACAAACCCTGGTTACATCAAAGTAATGAATGCCTAGATGCATTTTTGTTGTGTACTGTAGCCGAGAATACCTCAGACTGTTGCAAAAAATGCACATATTAATAATAAAGCTTTATTTGAGACAACATGCAGGATTTACATATAATGTAATAATTTCAAGTATGTCTTCATTTCGTCGAAAAATTGCACAGCGTTTGCTTGGATGCAGGTTAAATCAGCGCCCAAGTTTACGTATAGGTCATCTGATATAAATGGACGATTAAAACAATGATACATCCAGATAAAATTAAGCAATTTTAGTGGATAGCAATTTTGGTAGCCGAGTGATACAAGCATACCGCTTAATTTATCCCTACAGCTACTGTCACTTCTTTTTTAATATGAATAATATAATAAATATAAAACATATCCCTAAGGTTTCGTCACTATTTATGGTATTTCTGCATGTTTATCGCTGCTGTACTGTAATATAATCATGTGTAATAATCAATCAATTGTAGGAAGACCTGTTAAATCAATTTGTCCTTGGTCTACAAAACTGAAATGTAGTACGATAAAATCTGTCAAATGGTAAACATCAAGTAAGCTATACGTAAAGTACATATTCTAAGAACTGATTACGCAAATATGGTCTTCTGAATTATGGAACTACGAAAACTAGATGATTGCCACAAAGTCGCATAAACATCTTTCAAATCATATTTTGTTACATGTAGTCAGTTGACTCAGATTATCCACGTGTGTAGAGTCAAGCGAAGCAAACTCCCACCCAAATATCCTTAGGCTGTTTGTATTCTGCCTTTCAAAACACCCGCAATGTATTTATTTACATGTATCCAAAGAATAGGTTGTTTTGGTGTGGGATGATAAAAGACTGATGTTATATTATTTTGGAGATTTTCGTCACTGTTTATACAAGATCAAACAAATATTGCTTGTTGATTTAGAAAGTTTTCAATATAATAAATAAATAAATGTATCATTATTTATTATTTAGATGTATCATAGTTTCGAATGTTTTTGTAAGCTAACGAAAGTTTATGCTCATAAATTAACTGAATCGTTTGAACTGTTTATAAACCTATGACAGAATGAAATAAATAAAAAGCGATATAATCCACAGTTTATTATTTTTGAATACAAAGGATTGTTTTTGTATTATGTTTGAAAACATTGAAAAAGCGTTAAACTCTGGAAAAGTAAATGAAAGCAGGATATGCATTTTTATTAACTCAGTCAACGCCAAATGTGTTACATATAAGGTTGTATATATTGTATTAGTTACTGAGAATATTTAAGCCATCAAATATTCGGTAATTTATGTGGTAGTCTCTGTTATTAGTTAGGAGTGCTGCTTCGTAGTGAACTTGACTGATTTTAAATTACATTAACAAGTAGACAGTTGTCCCTTGCGTAATTTTGAGTTGCATGCGATGAAATAATCAAGTATTTATAATAAAGGTTTTTGTATTTCCCAATGAATGAAAAACAAAACGATATTGTTTCTACTGACGTTTCTCTATTTAATGCTAATAGCTTTATCAAAGTATTATTAAACCGGAATTTACAAAATATCAGCATATATATGTATAACAAATAGTTAAGGGGTGAGAAAAATAGACTTAGTTCAACTGAAAAGGACATATTGAAGGTCAAAATAACAATGAAAATCACTCAAACCAAATATCAAAGGTAGTAGTATATCTGTTATTATATCAAAACAAAGTTAACTAACTTGATCATCATTCGTTAGTCTGGCGTCATTTTTGGTTGTCAAGATGGTGAATTGGTAAAGATAACAAAATCAAGTGTAGATTGTTGGATATTATCAGTGTGTAAAATTATAAAAGTAGTGTGTGTGTTTATCACATTCGTGTTGATTTCGTCACTTCTTGGGGGAGGGAGGTGTTGTAGCCAGGTCAGATTCTGTTTTAGTCCATCATTCCTATTCAGGCAATTTGAATTCCACTTGATATGAAGTGCTTCTGATATTAGACGTTCTTTGTGGTTTCTGAAGTTTTTCTGGATTATTTTATTATTGTCAAAATCAGTTTTATGGCCTGATCCTATAGCATGTAGACCTATGGCTGATGTAAACACACACTACTTTCATAATTTTACACACTGATAATATCCAACAATCTACACTTGATTTTGTTATCTTTACCAATTCACCATCTTGACAACCAAAAATGACGCCAGACTAACGAATGATGATCAAGTTAGTTAACTTTGTTTTGATATAATAACAGATATACTACTACCTTTGATATTTGGTTTGAGTGATTTTCATTGTTATTTTGACCTTCAATATGTCCTTTTCAGTTGAACTAAGTCTATTTTTCTCACCCCTTAACTATTTGTTATACATATATATGCTGATATTTTGTAAATTCCGGTTTAATAATACTTTGATAAAGCTATTAGCATTAAATAGAGAAACGTCAGTAGAAACAATATCGTTTTGTTTTTCATTCATTGGGAAATACAAAAAGCCTTTATTGTAATGAATATCATATACCCAATGCCCAAATTTTTTCAAACTGTTAAAAGTGTACTCGGTTTGGACATATATAATCACATATTTCCCTAGTCAGTTCCAAATTTTCGACTTCCTAGAAATCACAGTATTATATTCAGACAGTTATCAGGCGACAATTACGAGTCACTCATAAATGAACGTTTTTCTCCCTAACCGTATACTAGATGTCTCTGAAGGTCGGATGAAAGTGAGATGATGACTGATGATATACTTTTAAAAAAAGTTTTTTTTTGCAATAACATTTGATGTAAATCTTGATTACAAGTCTTGCCAGGGGACTTGTGAAGGATCTAACACAAAGTCTAAATTCCAGTGGTACTTAGACTAAACAACTCAAATAGTTACGAAAATCAACGTCTTAAGTATGCAGACAACCAAATTAGATATAATACATAGATCAAACCGATAGGTCGGGTTTATTTATGTTGTCAGCACAGGAATTTAAATAAATCCAAAATGAAAGACTCCTCTAAGTAGTCGAAAAATAACTCAGCATTTGAGAAATATGCACTTATATGCAGTCATGCATGAAGGTGGGAAAGTATTAAAGTATTAACAAGTAATATAGCTAGGTGGAGGAAGAGGGAAAGACTTAAATCCATACTCGTCGTTCATCGAATAAGCAAACAACCCATAGAATTAGGCTGTTCAACACCAGTTCCACATATTTGGAAAATAGCGTCAGAAAACAAGGGCAAATAAAATTATATGAAAATATAGTGGGAGGCCCTGACCAGTGGGACATAACAGATCGAAGTTGATGACATTTCCTCATTGAATACATTGCTATGTGGTGGCGCTATGTCGTGAATTGACAAAAGGTGGAATTCAAGGGTCCCAGTGGGTAAGTGGTCTACGAGCTCGCCTTGTCATCGGAAGGTTCTGGGTTCGAACCCTGGAGATGGGTGAGTACTATAGACAGTCCTTAACTAGGCTGGAGGATACAGATGTCCAGTACTTCCAGATTCTCCAGTGTTTCTCTAACCGACATCAGCTCATGATGAAATTCAAACAGTTAAATCGTTGAAAATTACATTGAACAAGTAAGTATTATTGTCAACTTTAAAATGTGTTCGAAACGTTATGCAGTCTATAATACTGTATCACCGTGTTTTATGTCAGGCAGTCTGAAACTGTATTCCAGTACAACACTCAGATATTATTGATATACAAATCACTGTACTTAACAGTGCACGTGGATTTCAGGATAAAATGATGTGAGAGAAAAATATCATAGGGATAAACAAAATACCGTAAAACGTTAATTCCTTTTACTTTAAATTTATATTTTTGGAGGCCACAATTTATTTGACACTTTTCGTTAAAGGTTTCTGCATGCTGTATAGAAATCACTTCACAAAATGTCAGAATGGAAAATAGCACATTCCGAGTGAGTACATCACTTGTAAATAAATTCTGTAATATCGTAAACATGCATAGTACATTTCACTTTATAACAGGATGATGTTACCTAGTGATAATATGTTCACATTCTCTGTTAGTGGCCACCCTCCCCCATTCGTATTTTCTTTTCTCCTCTACTTTTTAAATAAGATCGGATAATTCGACAGGAGTATAAGATCAAACATTAGCAAAATAGGGAGTTTCTAAATTTCAAAAGAGTTCGACAAATAAATATTTTACTTGCTTCTCTGAATGGCTTATGACAGAGGACAAAAAAAAAAACTAATAATGAAACCATTATAGTATAATACCATGCAAGTGTAAATATTATAACGAACAAATTCGTTTTTGGATAGACTGGGTGAAATGGAAAATTGCTGTTAAAAACAGAGTTACGTTAAGTAACAGTATCAAACACTTCCATTAAAAATAATGACTAACTCCCACCTTTCAAACAAGATGTAAAGATGTGTCATTATATCTTCAATGAAGACCTAGCTGAGTGGGATGTTGCATAATATTGCCGATCGGTTCATTAACTTTTTAATATACAAAGTGTAGTATGGGTCAACTTCTGTTAATTTTTTGATGCTCAGCATTACTTCATTAAGTCACGATAGTGTTTCCTCACTTGAGAAATTACAGGAAGTAACTTGTGAACAGTGAAGTCCTTGACAGGTCATAATAAATTTCATTTTCATAAGAAAACACAAGGAAAGAAAATGTCCTGGCAACTTCACCGAATTCTGATATATATATATATATATATATATATATATATATATATATATATATATATATATATATATATATATATATATATATATATGTACTAGAGTTCAATCACCGGATATGTGTCTAACTAACAGTAACACGTAAGGCTGTATTTTTATAGAAGACTACAATAAAATTACTTCAAAAACTTAAGTAAAATATGTTTGAAAGGAACCATATAGTGGTTCATATATAATTTTCTTGTAAGCGTGACATATTTAAACGAATAATAAATGTAGATTAAGGCACGCTGTATAATAAGCAGGTTAACATTTATTGGTCACTAAAGAATAAACATTAATATGTTGTGTAGTTGCCAGCGTTGACAGAATCTTTTCAGGCATGTAAATAAATTTAATGGATTCAGTAAATTTGATGTAGGAGTAATTAAAACAGGTCTCGACAGTACTAATCATGCTTCTACTGCAAGTTGAGATGAAATTTTCATCGAAACCCTTAGAAAGTATTGTCGTTATTTCTGACTTTCAACAGAGAAAACGGAGTACGCGTTTAACTTATTAAGAAAAATTTTAATTGAATTTTAGATTTTCTCGTCGATTGATTGAACCGAAGTGCTTGGTCTCAGGTTGACATGTCAGCTTCCTGTGCGGATGCTTCGACGATGCCTGGGCGTTTAATTAAAATTTAATTGGTGGATGGTGACTAGCAGTGGAATCAGAGATAAAGCGCATTTCGTCCTATATGAGAGCGTCATCTCGATGTAACTGCATTTCCCAGTGAGTGATGATATTCCCACCGAGGCTTGAACCTAGTGCCTATAGTTTCAAACGCTCTGTGCACTGGGTTCGATCCTCAGTCAACCTGAGACCTAGCACTTCGGTCCAATCAGTCGACGGGAAAATCTAAAATTCAGTTAAAATTAATATGACCCGTCGCACAAGAGATGGCTCTCTTGGCCCAAGTGGCATAGTGGATAACGCTTTGGCATTTGAAACTATGGGCACTGGGTTTGAGCCTCAGTGGTAACATCATCACTCACTGGGAAATGCAGGCATATCCAGTTGACGAGTCCCAAATAGGACGAAACGCGCTTTATCCTGGATTCCACTGCTAGTCACCATCCATCAATAAAATTATAAACCAAAAATTTCATATAAAATCGCAGTAAGCACTATATGAAGATATTTCATTTGAAGGTCCCCTGAGTGAGATAAACTCTGACTGTAACAACTAGCTGAAAACAAATCTAGATAAAGCCAACGGATAACATTTTCATCTTAAAGAAATTCATTTTCTGGCACAATACAACGAAATATTCAACTTCAAGATGAGTATAAACATTGAAAATAATTTTTAGAGACGTCTTTCATTTCTTGAATTCCATGCAAATAATTCCACAATTAGAAGACAAAAGAAAATTTATGCAAAGAATATTCTTTTCTAGGTTTGACTACGGACTGATATCAGTTAGAGAACCACTGAAGACCAGGGAGTACTGGACAGCTGTTTTGTCTTCGTTTGGGACTCGTCGTCGGTGTACATCAACCTGGTTTCGAAAATCTAGGACCTTCAGGTTATAAGGCAGGCCTGCAGAACATTCAGCCAAATAGTAGCTGTCCAGTACTCCCTGGTTTCCATTGGTTTGTGACCGATATCGATCCCTGATCAAACTTGAAAATCAAATCGAATCCTTACAGATCAGCTCTTGAAAAAATATTCTTTTCAATAAATTCCTCTTCCTCCTCTACAACCGTATATAAGCATATTTATGTGCACAGAATATTCTAGAATAATCATCATTAACGATATTGGTATTTTTTAAATACTAAAGACTTGTTAAGACCAATGAAATTACAGTTCAAGAAAGACGCTTAAGTTATAATATGCATAAAGATGTAATAGAAAATAGATTATCAAATAAAATTAAGAAAATTTCCACAAGCTGAGGATCGTTAAAACGTTGATGGCCAAGATAAGGACAGTGTTTAAACAAACTTCTTTTGGAAACATAAGTTAAGCTTCTTAATGTGGATCCTAATGACCTTGACACTATGTAGTAGACGAAGTCTTAAGGTAAACTTAAGGTTAGTTGGTATGCGGTAAATGACTCTAAAAGCCTGGTTAAGATCAGTCATGTGTTGTGTATCCACAAGACGAGATAGAATAGAGCTATGAATAGATTTTGTTCGTCCTTTACTTAACCATGCAGGGTGATGTTCGGAATTCCGATGATAGAAACGCCTAATCGTACGGCCTATGTAACTGGCTCCACAGGAGCAGTACATTGGAAGATTCACACATCAGAGGAGAAATTCGGTAGTTTATCTTTAACCACCGAACGCAAAATAGCGATGTTTTTGAAGATACAGAATACTTCAACAGCACTAAATGCTCTTCTTACAGCATTCCTTAGGCGTTGTTTTAATATTTCGTTGATGTGATCCCTGAGGAACTGAAGTCGTAAGAATAAGGCCTTTTTCGAAATTGTTGGTACTGTGGGCTGCTTTGACCTCTGATTCATATTCTTATCGATGAATTTTTCTGGGTGAACGGTCTGACTCAGTAACTGTTCAATAATATTAAGCTCTTCAATTCCTAATGATGCTTAACTATCAATGAAATACAGAAATTCAATGTACAATAAACAATAATTAACGGTTATTATTATTTTCTGCCTATTTCTTACACTAAAATACACCAACACTTTTGTAGAGTGGTATTTGGATTATCGCTTAATTTGATTGCATTTCGAATTTCTCCGTTTAAATCATAAAGTTAAATATTATCTTTTGTTATCGTGACTAAATTAAAAATTCTTTTGATACATCTAAGTGTAAATAATTTTTAATTTTTAAGTCATATCTTCATAAATATCACTATTATCCTCGAAATTCTGTTCAGCATGTAAGAGATAAATGCTGCTTTTCTGGTAGGAGAGCACCTATTAAGTTATCTAGAAAACGTTCATTTCGTTTATATGCGTGTTCACACACAAAATGAAACTTGATTGCTTTACATATGACCGTTACCTACTTTCATATCATTGTTACGTTTCCCACTGAATAGTTGAATTGTTTATACCAGTTATGTCATCAAATTGAAAAAATGATGGTTCACATGAAGAGACAGATAAAACCAAGCGAAATATGCATAAAAACTAGGTGGAGCGTCAGTAATCACTGGTTACACATAAAAATAAACAAAAACATAACATTCCAGGAAGATTACGATTAAAATCAATCAACAATCCTTTTGAATAAATACACAGCTTATGATATGACTGATATTCCATCTAATTAAGAAATTGTCAGTATTTTTTAATTTTACAGCAATTAAAGGATAATGCATTTTTAATCAACTCTATTTATGGTGGTAACTTAAGTAGACTAGTGGTGTATTACACCAAACATGCCCAACAGCAACAGCAACAACAACAACAGACAACAATCAGCCAACATAAATGGGAGGAACCTAAAAGAAACAACCTCCTGTGCGTCGGTGGCACAGTGGTTAGGACTCTCGCCGACCATGCACATGTTCCGGGGTTCGAGCCCACGCCGGCGCACACCTGATATCTATGGTCGGCCTGCGAAATTTGGGCTACCGATATCCATGCTGAAAATTCCATACTTGTACCAAAAATACAGTGTGGAATCAAGCTGTAAATCTAAAAAAAAAAAAAAAAAAAATCTACCTGGGAAGCATCGTTTCAACTACAGGCGGAACTGACGAGGATATGAAAGTCAGAATCGGAAAAGCAAGACAAGCTTTCATTACTCTTAAGTCTGTGTGGAGGTCAACAACACTCGGTATCAAAAATAACATTCGGATTTTCAACTCTAATGTGAAGTCAGTGCTACTTACTATACGGATCAGAGACTTGACGCGTCATAAAGAGCACCTCAAACAAACTACAGACCTTCATCAACAGCTTTCTTCGCTGGCTCTATACTGACTATCAGATGGCCAGAAAAGATCAGCAATAAGGATGGATCTTTGGCAATGAGCGAACCAACAAGGAACCGATTGTGAAACAAATAGGCAGAAAGAAATGGAGATGGATTGGCTTGGCCATACTCTGAGGAAATCATCAAGTGACATCACTAGACAAGCCATTGCTCGAGTGGAACAAGAAAGGAAAGCGGCGAGTTTATCGTCAGAGTGAGGGTGACTTGGAGGAGGTCATGTGAGGAGGAGATGAAAGCATGTGGGCAGACTTGGAGCGGAGTGAAAAAGTTGGCAGAAAACAGAAGGCAATGGAGATGCGCAGCTGAAGCCCTATGTTCCTCTAGGAATTAAAGGAAATAATAATAATGTACACTATTTGAAATTCAACCAGGGCAGCTTAATTTCATGTGCTTATACTTAGTACCCCACATAAGTGTGTTAAAATTTTTCCTAAAAACAGATTTTAGAGTAAATAAAGTAATTTGGTGACGTTTATAAATAGATCAAAAGATTTTACAAAACCGCTATGACGACTTTCATACTCAAATGTAGGTTTGCGCGAATTTAATTGGTTATAGGGTTTCATCATGAGCTAACATCGGTTAGAGAACCATCAGAAAGCCTGGGAGTACTGGACAGCTGTTTCATCCTGTAACCAATCGAATTCCCGCCAACCAACACTTGAATTCCAATGTTATTCTCACTAGTCACTGGCCCTGTTCAGGTGGGTAGTCACCTGGGTTCTAGTGAGAAGTCGTGACCAGTGGAGCACAGCAGGTTGGGCATGAGGATAAATACTCATTAGCTATGACGCTGGCTAGTGGTCGCGATATTTCGTGAATCGGCAGAAATTGGAATTCATGGGCTTGCCATTGGATCGAGCCCCAGTAACTTAATTGTCTACGAGCTCACCTTGTCACCAGAAGGTCTTGAGTTCGAAGCCTGGCGGTGATTGCGTGCTGCTGAACAGTCCCAAACTAGAACGAAACAGCTGTATTGTACCGTCAGGCTTTCAAGTGGTTCTCTAACTGATGCTGGCTCATGATGAAATCCCGGAGCCAGTCAGTCACATCCCTACAAACCAATACTTAAATGTTTAATAATTAACTAACGTTAACCATGAATTTATTAAGAAATCTTTTTATCCCTTATCTATTGCCCGGGGGAATCCCATTTACTTTCCTTCATCCAACCATTTTTTAAAAATACCGTTAGGTGTTTATTATACTACTTTTCTGAAGTATAAAGATATGATGAATACTTATTTCTCAAAGTCACTGGTAACTTTGCTCTCATCCTCACCAAAAGTAATAATCAACAGAATGAAACTGAGCAAAGTTTTTTTTATGTAAACAACCTTTT
Source organism: Trichobilharzia regenti (assembly GCA_944472135.2). Lineage (NCBI taxonomy): Eukaryota > Metazoa > Platyhelminthes > Trematoda > Strigeidida > Schistosomatidae > Trichobilharzia > Trichobilharzia regenti. The sequence goes on along the minus strand of OX235262.1, from coordinate 113,657,836 downwards.
TTGCATATTTATGATGAGGTGAACATAATAACTGAACATTAATCTTTTTCATTTGTATATTTTTGTAGGAAAATGTATACTAAAGGTTATAATTAATTGTGTTATTCAAAGAAGAGAAATAGCTGTCCAGCTTGTTTTCCAATGGTTTTTTAACCAATGTCAGCTCACGATGAAATCCCGTATTATTTCTATTATTTTTATTTATATCTCTTATAAACATCACAGATTCATAATTTATAGTAAATCAACCACACAGGTGAATCCTGATAATTAACGACAACCGTAATTAAAAAAAATTTTTTGTGCACTTGTTCTCCGAATAAAAACGACAAATATCACGTACAAAAAACATTGACAAAACAATTACGAATAGTCTTCTGTTGTTAAGGTTACTTATGATTTAACTGGACACTAGTAAGTAACTGGTGTAGTGTGACTAGTCCTTTCTTTGGTGTACAATGAATGAATTCTATCAATCAAGTTTGCAGTGTGGCCACCGTCATGATGCACTATGAATTGTTGATATTAGATGGTTGGAGGTAAATAGCATCAAGCCTTACAATACAGGAGGTCAGTCATGAACCTCAATGGCTCAGTGGTAACGTTTACGACTGCAGCACTGTGTGATGCGGGTTTGAATCTCAGAAGGGACATGAGTTCCTTCAAGGTTGCAGATACGCCTTGCTGACTGGTGACTGCCAGCTATCACGAAACCTATGTCAGGCAAGGTTTCCTGCTGATTGCCTCTAACCATCTACTCATACAAAGTGTCTTAAATCGTAAACTGAAGTGACTAATATATTTATTGAAAAATAATAAAATGATTTTAATGAGTTCTAAACGTAGACGCCACACCAGACGCCACATCTGTCTGAGTTCCATGACATGAATCATTCAGTGAAAACATTCATAATTTCAGCGTGTAAGTCACTAAACTTTTCTCAGTTACATTACTTAAACTTAGTTGTTAATGTTTTGCGAATAAAATACCTTATCCGTGTGTTTCCCAAAAAAGGAATTTCACAAAAAAGATGACAGAAATTATCTGTAACAATTCTAAATGTCTAAATGAATTTAGCAATATTTATGGCTCATCATGAGGAAGTAATGAATACATCCTGTTTGTAGAAATCTTTTAAAATATTGGTTCTAACTCTACAGTGTATAAATTTTTTTAGTAGTGACGATGAATATTGATTTCAAAGTTGATTATTTTACTGACATCAGAAATAAAGTTTAAAACGAAAGCAAGGATTAATTTTTTGAAATCAGTCTGCATCTAAATAAACTTTTGTTATAGTCTATCGGACGAGTATGCATGAATAATTAACAGTAACACAACTTATCTGATTTGACCAAATCGTAATCTACAGTTATAATAATAATAAGCTTTATTCCAAAACAGTACTTGTGATACAAAAGTATATGCCAGCATATATACTGGCGTAAGCAGAAGAAAGAAACAAAGCACCACATAACGGAGAAAATAGAGAGAGAGAAAGGGAAAAGAAAGAAAGAAAGAAGGAAAACGTTGAATCTATGAATGATATGAGTTGGAAAGACGAGATCCAGTTCTTCTACTGACTATTTAATAAGTTATAAGTTTCACGCCTAATGCTTTCTTTATCGCACAGAACACGAGCTAAGTAGGTAGGGTATGGTTGAGATTTTGTACTTGGTAGTGCGAGCATATAGTTTCCTATAAAGGTTTCTAGTTTCTGACTGATGAGATAGAAGGGGAGAGTTGTGAATGAAGAGGGTGGTGTGAGTTAGATAAAATGGCCCATAAAATAGCCCATTTTTCACATGAGTCCATGTGCCTGTCGACCAGAATATTAGCAAGGTGGTTAAGTGGCACGTTGCACACCCTTCTGGCAACCTTTAACATCCAACGCAATAAGATATAGTTTTTTTCAGTAGCCCTGGAAAAACTTAGGGGGAACCATAGAGAATAATAGGCAGGATGCAACAGTTAACGAAATGTAGGAGTAAGGGTTGGGTTATCCCAGAATGTTTTAAATTCTTGATGTAGAAAGTGAGACGGAATATTTTTTTTAGAAATCATCAAGATATGAAACGACCAGGAAAGATCAGTAGATAGAATGATGTCTAGGTATGTAATTTCTGACTTGGTTTGTATTTCAGTGCCATCTATGTTGCACACCTCGTGAGTGCTAACCAGTTTGCTTAGGTCAGATTTGTGCCTAAAGGTGAAACTGACTACAAACCCACAAGGCCCTAAGCGATGAAAGGTCTAAATTGTGTGAAAAAAGGTTTTAAAAATACCATGATGTTCTTGAAGGCTTGATACTTATTTGTCAGCCTCTCAGTACCAGGCTAGGTGACTGTATTTTCATTCACTATATTTAAAAGTAATAATTACCAGCCAACTCTGAATGCGATTCGATTGCACTTGAATTAACTGTTGTAAATTGGCTTTACCTATACGAACTTCCTTCTCAGTTATCTGATCATTACAAGAGATCCAGCCCATAATCTCTTGACGGATATAATTGGCTTTGACTTGGTTGACCACTTAATTAGTCCAACTTTCTTATTCCAAATAATCTCAGCTCTCTTCAAATAGAGTATACTGCAGCGCTTTAATTTCTTACGCTATGACGTTAAACAGATTGTGTAACTTAGGAATTAAGGAAACAGCTATTAAAGAAAAGTAGCATCAAAACTAATGAGCAATTTAACATATCTAATTTGTCTGCATGTATTTCAATAGGCACGCATGTTAGCGACATTCGCATACACAACAAAAACCACAAATTAGGACACTATTTTGGACAATGAATTTCCAATGTTTAACCTATTTTAAAGGCTTTCAGAATAATTACAAAAACAGAACAAATGAATGCGTTTCAACAGGAACTGAAGAAATTTAAAAAGATTACCTTGTGAAATCTTAAATTCATAAAGTCATTATTACTGTCTATCTAATTAAGTAGACATTCGTTGGAGGAATAATTATATTTTACAAAAGCTTTCATTATTTGACAGTCTTCTTGAATTTTGATTGTACCTGAAGGCCATTTCAAGTGGAAAGTATTTTTCTGAAAAGTATTCAGATTTGTGAAAGTTATCCTTGATAAAAATGAAGGGAATTCATTCTCAAAATCACCGTGGTAAAGAAATATGAATTTAGATAAAGCAATAAGAAGACGTAATTTGTCTGAGTGGTGTAATGTATTTGCGCAACACATTTCGAACAATCTGGTCACACACGGACTTGTCATAGGAATATATGTGAAATTAATAAAGATGTAAGAGGTGAGAAAATAGACTTACGGGTTGATCACGGATTGATATCAGTTAGAGAACCATTGAAAACCAGGGAGTACTGGACAGCTGCTGTTTCATCCTAGTTTGGGAATCATCGGCAGTACGCACCCACTGGGATTCGAACCCGGGACCTTCCGGTTACAAGGCAAGCTCGTATACCATTAAGCTGTCCAGTACTCCCTGGTTTTCAATGGTTCTCTAACTGATATCAATCCGTGATCAACCCGTAAAACATAACTAATCCTTACAAACCAAACTATAGAAAATAGACTTAGATCAAGTTAAAAGGACATATTCAAGGTCAAAATAACAATGAAGACCACTAAACCAAATAGCATAGGTAATAGTACATCTGCTATGGTATCAAAACAAAATTTAGCAAGGAAGGTTTAGTGTGATGACGAATTGTTTTTGAACGCATAAAGGTGGCTTGAACTTTCTAATTGCTAGGGCTTCCAAAAACTTTAGGATACGCCCCAAACACGTTTTATAGATAGGTTTAAAAAATCTGTTTGCGTCAATTTTATGTCCTGTCTCTATAATATGTTTCGCAGTAGAAGAGCTAGGTCTCCTGTTCCCAACATTAATGAGTTCTGAAGATTCCATTTGTTTCTGGAGCCATTTAGGAATATGCTCTGAAGCCAGCCCTTACTTGCAGAGATCGATGAGTCTTCCCTATGCATGTGTGTCCACACATACATTCAAATTGTAAATACAGTGGGATGTGACGTCATTTGTCGCATGTTCGAAGGGCTTAGATAAATATAATGGCTTTACATTATCTATTGTTATGATATAAGCTGCATAAAAAGTCTTTTTAACAGCAGCGTTCAGTCTCTGTCTCGCTATTAAGCTGCTTTGATGCCCCATATAGGATAGCTTGATGTACACGTCTTTCTTAGGGGCGAGTTGGAGAGTGGGTCTTGGTGTTCTGACTACTTTATATCTCCTGATGAACTTGTCTGGATAATTGTTATCAACCAGAGTCTGTGTCGACTTTCTTTCTTCTTCATCAACTGTGTCTTCAGTGCATATTCGTTGGATTCTACTGAAGAGGCACCTTACTAAGGCTCTTGTACCGAACAGGGCAGAAACTTTGGTAATTAAGATACTTTCCTGTCCAGGTAGGTTTTCTATAAATAGATCTTTTTATTGACCCATAAAGCCGTCGACTAAGCAATATGTCTAGGAAAGACAAACAATTATCCACAAATGTAAGTGATATGCTATTCTGAAATTCATTTATTCGATTTAAAATTAAGGTGGCAGAACAAGGCTTATCACTGATGACTACGATATCATCTACATACCTTCTATAAAGTAGCACATTTTCGATTAAATCCTCCGATAAATTCTCATTGTGCGACATATAAATATCTGCTAAAAGGGGCCCTAACGGACTGCCTATAGCAACACCATCAACTTGGTGGAAACAATCGCCTTCAAATGTAAACCTAACATTCTTAGTACATAGAAGTTATAAATCCCTTAAGTAAGATATAGGGAACGGAATGAAAAAAATGTTTGTGGAAATATAATCACACAAAATATCAACTGTTTTGATCAAAGGCACATTAGTAAATAACGAGTTTACATCAAAAGAGTACATATTCTTATTCATAATATTAATATTACTATCGTCAAGAACATCAACCAATTCAAATGTATCTTTTAACACATACTTACAGAATTGTGTTTTGACTGGATTCCATAATTCTACTAACCATTTAGCAAGTTTATGCGTTGGGGATTTGCACATTGACAATATAGAATGTAGAGGATTATTGGGTTGCGCAAATACATTACACGATTCAGACAAATTGTGTCTTCTTATTACCTTATCTGAAGAAATATGAGTTATGCAGTAAACAGTTAGAGAAATGGTATCAATCTTCGACGCATCTTACTCTGCGTAATAGGATGAATTTACTTGCAAAAGCAAACACTTAAGAGATACCAGTTATCCTTATTTATTTCCAACCGTCTGCTCACAGTCACTAAAAGTATATATATATATATATATACATACTTTTTCTTCCTACACGTTCCCTATCGTGCCCTATCGAATGAGCTAACTGGGCCTATATATATATATATATATATATATATATATATATATATATATATATATATATATATATATGAAAATGTGAAAACTGGTTACTAAATTCAATTTTACTTTATACAAACTCTACATATTTGCTGAAAAAATGTAGACTGCGTTTAAATGATTGTGCAACTTATGAATTCAAATAATAATAAACTGATATGTGAAGAAAATATTTGTCTACTTACAGGTCCATAAGAACTGAATGAAACAGAACACAAAGCGAACAAGTAAAATATTTGATTTTGAAAGCACTATTGTTGATCACTTTACTGAAATTTCCTATTGATTTATTGAGTCACACATTCACTCATTCATACTGCTTTGCTTAGAACTTCCCTCTTCTTGACAGTGTGAAGGCGAATACCTTGAATTTAGTTGTAGAGTCTTTTATGCACTTCATAGTGATTTATTTCTTCTGAAAAGTATACAGTTAGTCTTTGTCTGATTATTCGCCATCGGACAGTCAAGATTAGTGAGTTGACTTGATGAAGTGCATTAAGTATTTTAATGTTTAGTCAGTGATCTTATCAAATACTTGTTAATGGGAAAGCATTATTTTGAAAAAATAAATGAGCTGTACTTAACACTTTTTCTTGTCAAAAATCAAAAGCACTAATTGTCATGATCAATAATCATCAGTGTTGATGACGTCGTTAGAAATTTTTTTGAAGACATTATAAGAGTCTTATGATAATCACATTAGTAACCATGTATAAAACCACTTAGAAACCAGGTGAGACTTGTGAAGGCAGCACTTAATAGCTAGGCAAACCTTTCTGATGCGTAATAAGGTGGATAAATATTTTTTAAAGCCAAATATCTGCTTATCGGCGAAAAACTATATCAATCACTTATAGATAAACATATATTTCTAGTGCCGTATCTATTATATGTCCCTTTTGAATAAACAAAATATCTCGTCAGATATAATATTCTGCATATACTGGAGCACCGCTTCAATCGTTTATTCCAAAACCAATTATTGTTTATTATCATCTCCTTGAATTTCTCGAGGAACGCTGGCCTTCCGCTGCGCGTCTTCATTGCATTCGGTTTTCCGCCAACGTTTTCAGCTGGCTCCACGTCTGCCCAAATGCCCCCATCTCCTATTCACATGACCTCTTCCACGTCACCCTCACAATGGTAACCAACTCGCTGCTGTCCATTTGGGTTCCTCTCGAGTGATGGCCTGTCTTGTGATATCATTTGATGGTTAGTTTTCTCAAAGTATGGACAATCTACCTCTATTTCTTCCTGCATATTTGTTACATAATCGCCTCCTGGTTGGTTCGTCCCCACAGATCTATACCTGTTGCTGATCTCCCCTGGCTGTCCATAGCATCTTGCGTGTTGAGCAAAGTCAGCTGTTGATGAAGGTCTGTAGTTTGTTCGAAGTGCCCTTCGTGACGCGCCAATTCTCTGACCTGTATAGCAGTATTGATTTCACATTGGAGTTGGAAACACGGATCATATTTTACATGCTGAGTGCTGTTGATCTTCACACAGACTTGACAGTAATAAAAGCTTGTCTTGCTTTTCCGATTCTTGCTTTGATATCCTCGTCAGTTCCCTCCGCCTGTAGTTGAAACGATGCTTCCCAGGTAGGTAAGGGAGGTCACATTTTTCAGATCCCTTGCTTTTATGCCGATTGTTGTGTGTTGTTGTTACCACTGTTGGTGTTGGCCAGGAATCTTCATCACCTTTTTTTTCTCTATGTTCATCTGAAATATTACCTTCTGTGGATGCTTCTCCTGCCAACTTGTTCCTTTTCACTTGCATATCTTCCAGTTTGTGGGAAATCAGACATATATCATCGGTGAAATCCAGATCCTCCAAGTCTTTTGTGTCAGTCCATTTTATGCCTGTTCCCTCGTTGGTTGCCGTTGTCTGTCGCATTATCCAATCAATTGCAATCAGGAAGATCATTGGCGATAGTAGACAGCCTTGCCTCACTCCCGTCCTCACTTCGAAGGCTTCCGTAAGTTTCCCGTTGTGGATTACTTGGCATACAGCATTGTCGTACAACTGTTGAATGAGATGTATAATTGTCGATGGGACCCCGTGGTAGCGAAGTAGTTCCCAAATCGCCTCTCGATCGACGCTGCACTGTCGAAGGCCTTTTCAAAGTCGATGAAGTTGAGATGGAGAGGTGACTGCTATTTCAAGCTCTGTTCAATGATGGTCCGCAGTGCTGCAAATTGATGGATGCATGACTTGTTTCTCCTGAATCCAGCCTGCTCCAGTCGAAGATTTTCATCCAAGGCATGTTTGATTCTCTCCAGGCTTAGTATTTTGCTTGGGACAGACTGGAGCATAATGCTGTGCCAGTTTTTGCATTGACTTTAGTCTCCTTTCTTTGGCAAATTGAATAAGTAGCCTCTCCTCCATTCATCACGTACCTTTCCCCCTTTGGTGGTGTCTGCGATTCGGCTGATGTCTCGGGGTCCGTTTTCAAAGGTTCTTCTGGGAATTTTTCTAGTCCTGCTGCTTTTCCAGTCTTTAGCATCTTGACTGCCTTCAGAAAATCTGTTCTCGTCGGAGACTTGATGTACACTGATACTTCTGCTTCCACTGTCGGCATTGCTGGGCGCGTTGTAGGTGATGGTCGATGAAGAAGTCTTCTGAAGTATTTAGCCCAGTGTTTCCTTTGTTCCACCTCTTTGGTGATTGACTTTCCATTGTTATCTTTCACTGGCTTAATTTGTGTTGAACTCTTCCCCAATAAGAACCCAGATGTTTGGTTGAGTGTTGCAAGGTCACTTTTGCATGAAGCTACTTCTGATTAACTTGCCATGGCTTCATTATATTGTCTTTTGTCTTCCTTGTCACCTTGATTTACTCTTTCGTTTAGTGCATTTCAACTTGCATTCAACTCCTGTTTTCGTTGCTCTTCGATGCGCTGGATGATCTTTTGTTTCACCATCCTTCTCTCTTGCATTAGTCTCCATGTGTCTGTAGTGAGCCAGTGTTTGTCCTGTCTCTTCTTTCAGCCCATAACTTCCAAGTGGGTTCGACTCCACACCGCTTTTACATTGTTTCAGTGCTTTTCAAGGCCAGTCTCTTCGCTAGTGCTGACTTTTGTCTCCACCTTTTCCTTTATGATTGCAGTGACGATGTCCTTTGTAGCCTGATCCTTTAGCTTTTGACTACTGAACTTGGCTTGTGGTCTATCTGCAGCTCCCGTTTCTTTGAAATTTTTAAATTTCATTTGCAGTGTTCCTTGCACGAGATAGCGGTCTGAGTAGACGGCTGCTCTTCTTCTTATTTTTGTGTCCAGTAGGATAAGTCTCCTCTTCCCTGAGATTGTGATGAAATCAATTTAGTTTTTGGTTCGCTCGTCTGGTGACACCCATGTGGCCTTGTGGATATCCTTGTGTTTGTATACGCTGCCACCAATCACTAGTCCATTGAAAGGCACAGTAGTAAGCGAGCAATTCTCCGTTCCCATTCATCTCGGAATGTTTTTCGGCTCACGGTGAGTTCTCTTCCTGTGCTGTCTGGTCCCAGTTTGGCATCCATGTCACCCATTAGAATTTTAATGTCGCCGACTGGATTATTATCCACTGTTGCCTGAAGTTGCCTGCAGAACTCTTCTTTCTTTTCTAGATCTACGTTGTTTGTAGGTGCATAGCATTGTATAATTGTTACTCTCTATACTTCTCAGTTGAATCTGGTGATCATTATTCTAGGCGAGATCGCCTCTCATTGTATTAGAGCCTTCACTGATACAGGTGACATCATGAAAGTCTTCCAGATATTATTGTAAAGTGTACCCATAATGTGATGTAGCTTAAATATTATGTATTTAAATAAAAAAAACCGGATAAAGGATGTTGCTTCCTGTTTTATTATTATTTACTTTAACACAAAATTGATCCACTGTGGGCAGCAAGAGATGCACCACACAAAAAAATACTGTACCACAATATATGGAAAAGAAGCACAAACACTGAGGAGCGGGATCTTAAAACAGGTGAGCATGCCAGTGAGAGTCACGCATCACTTCATTTTAGTTCTAGAATGAGGAGAAAGGAGGACATCACATCTTGTTTTGAAATTAGAAAGGTTTTTTCCCTTATCTGACAGCTATTCAACACATTAGTTTACATTATCTCTTAGACCACACATGGAGAGTCATGATGTACCAACAGACGCCAAACTAACACAGCTACCCTTTAGGAAAAAGTGTCACATCAGAGGTTGACAGCCTTTCTAAGTTCTTTCACCCATTCACAGAGCTAGCTATCAGAGAACAGTATAGGAGCCACTAGGATGAAAATCTCAGCATACGCTCAAGCTGCAGAAGCTTGTGTTCTAAGATGAAAACGACTACTAAAAGAAAACCTTCACCATGTGCGTACACACCCTACTGCATCTCAGAATCGCCTACGTGGTGATGCCAGCGGATGCGAAAAATCCCATGCAGGCAGTGGTGAATGGACAAACAGAATCACCACACGTTCTCGGCTTTGAAAGGCAAGGCTGAACAGGTTTATAGTAACACTTCGCTAACCTTAGCATTATAATCCCGGTCTTTGACAGCCGGGCTAACGTTACGTGCAGAGCTAGAGGTACAGCAGCACTCAAATAACTATTCCAGGCATATCAATTTATCTATGATGTCAAGATGCCTGTAGACTGGGCATGAGTAACAAAAGCACATAGCTGATTGTAGAACTCATATTTAATTGCATCCGGGTAATTATCTGTTGGGACACAGAGCTAATTCAAGGACAAGTAACTCTCCTCCAACCGGTTGCTTCTTAATTTGGTGTAACCTTATAACCTCTAAGCACATAAAAAACCGGTAATGTGGATCCAGTCGAATAACGCAGCTTCGTTTTTAGTACGTAGAGAGAAACCGATACCAGCTAAGCCAGATGCTGAATGAGCAGCATCCCTGGATAAGTGCGTGTGACACACTTTTAAGCCATGAAAGTGGGGAATGTATTTGAAGCTTTTCATTGAAATGCTGTACGCCAGTTTCTATGATGCACCGTACGTCACTAGAGAGGCTTTCAATGGCTGTGACTCAAACTGCTTAATGTTTTATTTTCGAACTCTTTATGTAGCACCCATGAATGTGACATACAGATTCAGAATAGCTGCGTTAAATATAAAAACTGAGGCCAACTTTCTGTAAACAAATAACTGCCGACTGGAAATGATAAGAAGAGACTAAAGTTTCGGAAAACAGCACATGGTTAGTCTACGATTCAAAGCTGCGCTGTTTAGTAATAGAACTTCATTCTTCACTTTTTCATTTAGATTCAGGATTCTTCGTTTCCACCTCACATTAATTGTATACATTGCACATGCATATTACTATGTACAACACGTAACATATTATTATAGTATATGCGTGGTATACATTTTAATGTTTTCATTTAATATAGAATCTGAATATATATATATATATATGGATTATGATGGTTACTTTTGCTTAATGCCTACAATATGTGACAATAATAACGCTGTCCACATGTTTTTTAACCGACCAAAAAGTTATTATTTGTTGTTTGTTTTATCGCTTTACGTTTCCAGTGGAACACATGGCTTCAATCTAAGGCTTTAAATTTTCAGTAGCACTGGTATTTATTTTTACGACATGCGATTGCTAGCCTCGTGTTCAACCTTCCTTCACTTCTGCTGTTATTACCGGCTTCGTGAGGTAAAGGAGTGAGTCACCTGGGGACCGAAAGCCTGGTCACATACGTGGTTGGTGAGCATTTTACCGTTAGGCCATCGAAGCAAGACCAACAAATTAATGTGTTAAACAATTTAATTCTTGGCAATCTATAAACAGACGATTTATATTATTATACCCTTGGCTTCCAAAAGGAACTATACGGCTTCAACAACACATCTCCACTTAGTGTCATTTTCTGCCATCCTCTTCATCAGGGTCCACGATCGACCGAACTCTCTCATTTCTTCCTCACACAATTTCTTCAACCTCGCACCGACGACCCACTCATCGCTTCCTGCTTGGATTCCACTCGACAGCCTGGCGCGCGATGTCATTCGACGGCCTTCTCAACGTGTGTTCGATCCAGCTCTATTTTCTCCTACATATTTGCTGAGCAGTCGGCTCTTGGTTCGTTTGTTCCCATAGTTTATTGTTGCTTTTTGTTCTGGCCATTTGATCTTCATTATGGAGCCAGAGAAGGCAGATGGTGATGAAAGTCTGCAGCGGCCTGTGTTGGAAATCCTTTTCGTGACAGGTAGTGCACGTTTCTGACCCGAATAGAAGAACCGACTTCACATTGGTGTTGAAAATGCGAATCTTGTTCCATATGTTGAGTGCTGAAGATTTCCAAACTGGTTTCAGTTTGATGAAAGCGTATCTTGCCTTTCCGATTCTTATTTTGACATCTTCATCCGTGCTATCAGCCTGTAGTTGAAACGATGCTTTCCAGATAAGTGAAGGAGGCATCCTCTGTTAAATCTCTCTAGTTGATGGTGACTAGAGCTGGTTGCTGTTGCTATTGATAAGCTATCTTCAACACATCCTTCTTCTTTGGGGTCACCTGCAGTTCTGTTTTCGCTGCCTCTCCTGCCAGTTTGTTGGTGTTTGCTTGCAAGTCTTCGAGTTTGTGTGAAATTAGACATATATTATCTGTGAAATCCAGATCTTCTAGAGTCTTCCTATCGGTTGTCCAGCGAATTCCTGACTCCTTGCCCCCAACAGATTGACACATAATCCAGTACACCTCAATTAAGAATATCATTAGTGATAATGGGCAACCTTATCTTACTCCTGTATGCAGTTCGAACGCATCACTCAGTTTTCCAGTGTGAATCACTTGACACACGTCATTGTCACATAGCGAGCCTTTGAATGAGGTTGATGAAGATTTGGAGTGTTGCACGCCGTACTGTTGAAGCAGTTTCAAAATTACTTCTCGGTCTGCCTTGTCGAATGCCTTTTCGAAGTCAATGGAAGCTGAGGTAGAGGTTTGACTACCATTCTATGCTTTGCTCTGTGATGACGATGCGTAGAGTTGCAACTTGATCAGCACATGATTTGCCTTTCCTGAATTCAGCATGTTCTGGTCTGTGGGGCGGATTTCCGTATCCAGTGCATTCTTTATTCTCTCCAGGATGATGCGACTTAGTATTTCACTTTGAGTAGACAAGAGCATTACTCCACACCAGTTTTTGCACAGGCTTAACCAGGTCGCCTTTTTTGGCAGTCTGACGGGGTAGCCCTTCTTCCAATCAGTAGGCACCTTTTTTTCTTTCCAAACGTTTTGCAGTACTGGAAAGGGCATCTGCCGTAATCTCTTCAGCCGTCTCCACTGCTTCGGGAGAAGTGCTGTTTGGTGCTGATGCCTTCCCTGCTGGACTTCAGTAGCTTGATCGCATTCAGGATTTCTTCTTTCGTTGGAGGAGTGGTGTCCACTGGCATTTCCGTGTGTGTTGTTGGTGGTATTTCTGGATGAGTTGCCGGTAGTGGTCAATTCAAGAGTCCTTTAAAGTGATCAGCCCATTGTTTGACTTGATTTTCATCCTTGGTGATCAGGTCCCCTCGAACATCTTTTATTGGTTTCATCATCTGGGTTGATCTCTTCCCGAATAGAGACTTCGTTATCTGATAAAGTGTCCTGATGTCTCTTTTACCTGCACATCAGATGACAGGCTTTTCGAAGGCTTTCACCATGCAGCGTCATTTCGCACAACTGATAGTATCATCGGTGATAGTAGGCAGGTGGCCCTGTCTTACTTCTGTATTCACTTCGAACGCCTAACTGAGGTTTTCGTTTTGGATCAGCTGGCACTTGGAATTGTCTTATGACTGTTGAATAAGGTTGATAAAGATTTGGGCACTGCATGCCGTAGTGTTGAAACAGTTTCTAAGTGACTTCTCAGTCACAACTGTGTACAATGTTACAAGAAACGATGAAACAGATATAGGCAACAGCTGAACTCCTGGTTAATTTTCCTTAGTACTCAAACTTTATTTATTGGATTCATTTTAACGTCTTGCAGAATACACGATATTCAAGGTCGTACTGAAAGAAATTGATGATTCATTTTAGTGAAGGCTGTTTGTAACATCCGTCACTTTACTAGTAAAAACTCCAAGTTTCGCAATCATCAAAATCAAGTAAAATCATTTTTGTCCATTTCTCAAACAAAATCTTATTCATTCGATAGTTAAACAAATTCACTTTAACCAAAGGAAACATATTTACATTCACCTAAAATGAAAAGTATATTTCTTATCGAAAACAAATATGACATTTTTTGTTTGAAATATCTTCTATAAGTTTATGATTTTTCTTAACTAGGTCACTCACTCAAATTACTGCTTCTTAATTTCTAGTACTGATTATCAGTGGAAAAATCTTATTAAGTCACCTCGTTTACGTGATTACTTGCAATTTTCTTATCAGCATAATACGGATTACTTTTAATCAGCTTTGATTATGTCTGAAACATATCAAGCAACGAATGAATGGACAAAAATAATGAATACTCATATAATGCTTTCACGTCTTGTGATGTTATCACAATCCTGATTCTTATGAGGACATTATCATATCCGCATAATTATTACAGCAGTTTGTGAATTAGCAATTTCTGAAGGCTTCAGAGAAATATTTTCTTGATGGGTGCTATACCAGTTGTTTTAAGTAATTTCTTGACGTTCTATTTTCAAGTCAGTTTTTACATTGACTACAGTATATGATTCTGTAGTATGGGTTTATTTCAGTAACGGGTAGTAGTATACGATGACATCTAAAAAACATGAAATTTGTTTGACATTACATTTATGTAGCAGCAGGGAATAAAATCATAAACTATCTTCACACTAATTGAATTCATTTATTTTTTTCCTTCACTTTCCCCAGTGGAACACACAGCTTCAAGCTAGTAGCCACTAGAAGTTTCTGTAGCAGTGTTTATTTTACAGCCTCATGCCCAACCTTTCCTCTTTACCAGCAGTATTTCTGGCTTAGCTAGGTAAAGGAGTGCGTCGGCCGGGAAGTGAACCCCGGACCATGTGCATGGTCAGCGAGCGTCCTAATCGATATGTCATCGACGAACGAAGTCATTTATTGATGAAACGTTAACCATTTTACGTTCAGTTCCATTTATTTTTCAAGCATTGTAACATTGCTCTGTATTCTCTCTCACGAAAAAAGCCTCAATTAGGCTTTCAATTCATACTCAGCTCTTTTCAATCTTGTGATTAAGACTTTAACTTCACTTATTAGATCTTGAAAACGTGACTGACTTGAGTAAACGAGGCTGTGTGAAATAAGCATACTCATTACTATAATTTTACTTTTTATGACTTTACCTTTTTACTAGCCACATTCACTATCGAAATAGGAACCCAATGTTACCTTATTTTAACACAAAGGTTCTAAGCAGTTGTTTTGGTGAAACGGCAGTAAGTGTTATGATTCTATAGATTCAATCAAACTCCCGAAATGTAATATAACCAGTATTTAGAAGATGTTACTTAAATTTGCATTGTTCATGCGTCAAAGTTGTTACCAAGTTGAATTATAAATAATCGATGTCGCATACACAGGTTCATGAAATATTGTCACTTCAAAATGGCATATATTGAATTTCTGGTGGTGAGGTACAGAAGAATTGATAAATTTCACTTTAGATTTGGTCTTGAACTGACGTCATTTAGAGAATTATATCTGCGTTCGGCTTGTATCCTGATGAACACTTTATCATTGTCTTGTTGTTTGAAGGGGGGGATAAATACTGAAAATTCATAAACCTAGATGAAATAGTTTTTCAGTGCTACGCGGTCTTCACTGGTTCCTCAAGGGCTATCAACGGTAAATCCGTATGAATTTATTTTCATAATGTAAATTGAGATTATTTTTTGTTCGTCATTCACTGATGCAACAAACACCAATGGAAACTTTCGAGGTTACGTAATCAGATAGAAGAGAGGGTGAAAATATCCAGTTACCAGGACAAAGAAAGACTGATAACCGCTTCTTTCTGAACACATAAATAAGATTTCAGGTGATTGATGGAGATTGTTTCGACAAAAATGAGGAGAATTGAACTCTTTTGCCTATTGATCATTTTGAACGGTCTTGCGACGTCCACCTCATGACCAGTGTCAAGGCGATGCCTGGAGATGACATTGTTCAAAGTATTTACTCTCTTTAGACATAAGAGTTTTGGTACATATTCAGAAAATCGTATGTATACCCTTCTTTCCGTTCTTCCATCGTAACTGCTCTCACAAATACATGTCAATTTATACGTAGAGAACAGACTTCTATGCAGACAGTAAACCATCATATATTCCTGTGATGTTGTTATGCTTCTGGTAAATGAAGCATGTATTGATATCCGGTTTTATTTTGCAATTTTCGGTCAACGCTCATATGTAGCAAGGAGATAATTCATTAGTTTCGTTTCCTTTGAACTAGTTAAAATATTACGTATCTCCGTTTTTTTTTAATTTTGAGATCAATTTCAGAAGTTTTAATGGCATTAACCTGAAATATTTAAGTATATCATTTAGAAGGTGGAACCTAGTTCAAACATATTAAAGTATATATGTCTACTGAAAATAAGAAAGTTCGCATAAAGATTGCTGGCATAATGGTGTTTAATTTTAAATTTCTATCTTTAAAGGTTACTCACATCAGCCTGAAATAGATAAACACAGTGAAAAATGCTTTAAAAGGAATCAGTAAACTTAAATATGACGAGTTTACCCTTTGCACGGTATAGCTGATACTCAACGGCCCTTAATTTTTCAAAAGAATGGATACCGAACAAAGAGTACTCTTTTCAATGACTTCATCATCAGGCTCTAGAGTTATATATAAATTATAGTGAATGAATGAATTAGTGTTATGAACAATATTAATGTTGTTTAAATAACATCGAATCAGTAATATTAATAGATAACAGCTCAAAAGCATCAACATAAAATAAACTGAATGTCAGAAAAATAGGAAAGACAGTATTACAAATTCATGAGTTTATAGTTTCTACTGAAGCCCAGGGCAGTAAGTAGTATGGGCTGGACTTGCTTCTTTTGAACACAGAGCACTGGTTGTTTGAGGCGAATTGCAATAGCCTCTGGTGTTTGGAGAATGTGGTGCTTCGATGATTTCTACAATTTATAAGGCGCCCGGTAGATTATGGAGAAGGATTCTTCCACGCTGGCTGACTTTGTGGCCGTTTTGCACCAGATGGTCCAATATCGAACTGTTAATGGTTTTAACTACACCTTTACTTAGCCATAGTGGTAGATCTTCTCTAGCACGAAAAATGAAGTTCCTAGAACAACGGCAGATATAACTCGCTCCACCACAAACGCAGTTGAATTGGTAGATACAATTTGTAGTGGCTAGTCTATGTACTTCATCTTTTAGTCGAGGTAGAACCATCGGTCGTGTAGAGAATAAATAATACGTGTACTTCGCCAGCATTAAAAGTTCTTTCAACTGATTTTCTTAATCTCCTCGTAATTATCTCACTTGGTATATCGCCCCTGAATTGTAGTCGTATATAAAGTGGCTTCTTGTTTACAGATAGTGAGTAGTCGTTTTCAGCTTATCGTTCGCCAAAGTAACTTAAAGCCTAGCAGTTGGAAATAAGTTTAATTGTTTCACCATACTGGTTGAGACTTTTGAGTCTAAATTACTGAGTCAATGTACGGAATTCTTATCATGAAATGTGTAATTATATTCTCTCAAGCTACTTCAATATAGCAAAGAGATATGGTGGTCAATACATCACCAGTGATATATACTGCCCCTACCTTACGATAATTTCATAACAAAGTTATATGCCAACATTGCCTAATGATGGAAAATATGAAATCATAATGTTTTTGGTATCAGAAAACTCTTTACGGTTGTTAGTTCATAAGGGAAAATTAGGAAAACGTTTTTATCGTAGTGTTTGAGATAGCTATCTCTCCTCTTCATTTTAGAATGATGGCAATCATAACAGAAAAGATTTGTAACTCAGGTGGATGATTTGCAGTTATAAGTGTTCTCTGAGCTGGTTGGTTTAGTTGCGGAGCTTTCGTCGTCTTTCTGGACGACATCTTCAGCTCAGTATTTAGCATAAAGTCAAATGATTTAAAATTTTCATGAATGATGATACAATTGCGTCTCCTGGTGACCAACCATCTTTACATATGTATTGACCGTTTTCTATTGATTTGGATTTTAAACCTTCTGGTCACCTGATTTACTTTTTATTAGTTGGTATATTTCGTTTATATTTACGTGATTATTAATTGCATTTTCGTTTGAGTACCAGGCTTCTAGGAATTCCCTGGCACTCTTGATTTTGACATTATCCCAATCAAATTGATGTCCATAATCGTCTGTATGAATTGATACTAAAGAATTTATATCATGTCTTTTCACGGCTGATTTGTGTTCTTGGATTCTTATTCGAAGGAGACGCCCACTTTGGCCGATGTAATGCCTGTTGCAGTCCATACAACTTATTTTGTAAATTGTGTTAATTTTATCCCCTTTTTCTGTTGGATCTTTTGGTTTGCATAAGATCGAATTAAGCGATTTGACTGGTTTGTGTGCTACATCTATGTCAAACGGTTTCATTATTCTAACCGTTATTTCAGAGATATTTCTGATATATGGTAGGATGAATTTCTTTTTGGTCTTCGGTGGTGGTTCTTTGTTGGTGTTTTGATTCGACTTTAAACACTTTTTGATGAAATTTTGTGGATAACCGTTCTTCTTGAAGACCGCTTGTGAGTATTTTTCATTATTCTATCAACTCAAACAGATCAAATACTCAACTATTTTAGCAATAATCCAATTACTCACAAAAGAAACTGTGTGCAGACATTGTTTAGAAGAGTTCAAACACATTGTAGCACTCCAGAATTGAAAAGAATGGAAGAAAAATACTTACAAACGGTCTTCAAGAAGAACGGTTATCCACAAAATTTCATCAAAAAGTGTTTAAAATCGAATGAAAGCACCAACAAAGAACCATCACCAAAGACCAAAAAGCAATTCATCCTACCATATATCAGAAACATCTCTGAAATAACGGCTAGAATAATGAAACCGTTTGACATAGATGTAGCACACAAACCAGTCAAATCGCTTAATTCGATCTTATGCAAACCAAAAGATCCAACAGAAAAAGGGGATAAAATTAACACAATTTACAAAATAAGTTGTATGGACTGCAACAGGCATTACATCGGCCAAAGTGGGCGTCTCCTTCGAATAAGAATCCAAGAACACAAATCAGCCGTGAAAAGACATGATATAAATTCTTTAGTATCAATTCATACAGACGATTATGGACATCAATTTGATTGGGATAATGTCAAAATCAAGAGTGCCAGGGAATTCCTAGAAGCCTGGTACTCAAACGAAAATGCAATTAATAATCACGTAAATATAAACGAAATATACCAACTAATAAAAAGTAAATCAGGTGACCAGAAGGTTTAAAATCCAAATCAATAGAAAACGGTCAATACATATGTAAAGATGGTTGGTCACCAGGAGACGCAATTGTATCATCATTCATGAAAATTTTAAATCATTTGACTTTATGCTAAATACTGAGCTGAAGATGTCGTCCAGAAAGATGACGAAATCTCCGCAACTAAACCAACCAGCTCAGAGAACACTAATAATTGCAGATGGCTATCATAATTTAATGGGAGGAATTTAAACTAATATAAATAATTATATTCATCATGAGTTTTGATACACATATTGTATTTCGTAATACATCATTACTCTACTTCTCTTGTGATCTGAAGTTACACTTTATGTAAATGATTACAGAATACACCAAATGAATTCCATTAAAAACACTAACTAGTCATTAGTGTGGCAAACAAATTTTATGGGTGAATGAAAAAGTTAGCAGTGTTTCTATAATATTTGTTTACATTAATTTATGAAAAACGAAAAAACAACAACAACAGCAGCTATGTTCATAAAGAGCTGTTCAGTGAATAAGGAAAATATAATGCTGTTATGGTAATTCATCACAGGATTGTTTTGTTGCAGATTACTCTTCATTTCAATAACTGTGCCCTCTTTTTAGTTGGTTAAGCTAACTAGTTTCTCTCGTTCAACCTACATAAATTTAGAATATGAACACACCTGTAATTTATCTCTGTATATCAATCTAATGTTGACATCAGGAATATTTTTGTTTGTTTATGACAACGACTAATAATTTATCTTATCATATTATTCAATACGTGACAATTTATATACATTCAGAGTTAACCACCATATAGAATAATAAAACGCTTAATTTTTGTATTTGCCTATGGTTTGTATAAACGATATTTTTGTAAATGTTACTAGACGATGTTGAAGAAGAAGCAGGTTTAATCCATAGGGCTATTGAATCAACATTGTTTGCTTTCCTTTGTTGAATTATTTCATTGTAGTCAGTGGAAATTGTTTTGCATCTCATGTAATCAACACAAATATTTAGCTTCGCTTAGAGAACCATTGAAAACCAGGGAGTACTGGACAGCTGTTTCGTCCTAGTTTGAGAACTATCGGCAGTACGCACCCACTGAATGGTATACGAGCTTGCATTGTAACCGGAAGGTCCTGGGTTCGAGTCCTAGTGGGTGCATACTGCCGATGATTCCCAAAACTAGGATGAAACAGCAACTGTCCAGTACTCCAGTGCTGGTTTTCAATGGTTCTCTAACTGATATCAATCCGTGATCAACTCAATAAAACATAACTAACCCTTAAAAACCAAACTATGGAAAATTTAGCTTCACTGAAAGTTTGTCGGATATATCAAAATCGCTGTCATGAATTGTATACATATAATATGGTCGAACACAGGTTACTTACGTTTACAACGTATAGGTATTTATATTTCATAACTTTCATTTATTCTCTAGAAATTATTTCTTATTTTCTCAGCTGAAATACATTTCAACTGCTATTTTTGAACTTTCTTTGTTTCCAACGAATCTTCTCTTATGAAGCAGTCGCCATCTGTTGCACCACCTATGTAGGCTATGCAATCAAAAAACTTTTAGAAATCTGATCACCTCCTGAATAAATGTTATAAATTTAGTGGAACAAACTAAAAGCCGAGTTATATTGAATCACTGTTAAATTACCCTAAATAGTCGCAGAATGTTTTGAAAGTAAAAACAAAGTTTCTCTGAACGTTTGGCTGCAGAAACCACAAATTCTTCGGTAGCACGACTCACTTTTTGAAAATCCAAATGAAAAATAATTTGGTAATATGTCCGAATGAACACTTTTCTAAATTAAAAGGTAAATTTCACTTAGTATACTCTTTGAGAATTAAATTCATATGTATTGATAAGTGGTAAGAAAACCTCAGAACTTATTCAGATAATTCTATCAAGGATGTACAAAATTATTCAAGTGATTTTTTAAGCTTGGAAAAAATAGAGATGTAAACCAAGCCACAGCTTGAATGACGTAACAGTCATCGTTTTAGAGCAACTTTTTTTCTTTTAATTCCTTCACGTTCCCAGTGGAACACACGGCTTCAGGCTAGAGACTTGAAGCTCCTGTAGCAGTGATTATTTTTACAGAATGAGGTTGCTAGCCTCATTCCCAACCTTTCCTCTTTACCAGCTTTTATTTCTGGTTTAGTGAGGTAAAGGTGTGAGTTGGCTAGGAATCGAACCCGGACCATGCGCATGGTCGGCAAGCATCCTAACCGCCTTGCCACCGACGCACTTCAGAGCAACTGGGAAGTTAATATATAGAAGAAATAAACACTGAAGATCACCACTACCTGTCATTAATCACTATCTCTTTGTCAGCTGGTTCTGTGAAATATTTAATATTTAACCTCGATTAAAGACTCTAAATAAGACAAATGATGTCACAAGATCTGTAGTTGTTTCCATTTACTGATAAACTAACCACTAATGTGTTAAATAGCATGTGATACATCTTATCAAAACAGTATTTACTCCTAAGACAAACATAGCCAGAAAAAAGTCTAGACCATGGATTCGAATTTTTTAAAAATATATAAAACATCGGTATTGTGGAGAAAAAGCAATCCGTCACTCTGAAATCAGTCATTTCATGAAATTAGAACGGTGTACTTTATCTGAATAGAGTTCATATAATTTAAGCATAGTTTCAATAAGACAATTATGCATGGCTGTGAATAGCAACTGTTAAGGTACAGGATAATCTTGGCTTTCTGATTTGTATGAGATAACGTTTTACTTGTAGTTTTAAAGTATTTTCGCTTATCTAGAAAAGTTTTCTTTCCAAATAATCCTCTTATATTCTTCTGTATTGTAATGTTTTTCTGTTACTTTCTGAACCCGTGAAGAAAAACATTCTAAATATTTCTGTCCCTGAAAAAAATATTAGCATCCACAGTTTTGCCCTTATCACCAAGTTGCGAAAAAAACATGTTTGCTGAGAAAAATTCGTTTTCTTTGGGTAAAATTTCATATCAAGTACTGTGACTACTCATTCTCTTATTTCGCTTAGTTTCTACTTCTTATCGACACACATATATCACTGATTATTCTGTATATCACTGCACTGCTTATGATGCAGGCATAATTATATTTTCGAGTTCAGGCACTTTCTAATCTATTTCAGTATTGGTTTGCAGGGATTTGATTGATTGGTTTCAGGATTTCATCACGAGCTAACACTGGTTAGAGAACCATCGGAAAACCTGAGAGTACTGGACAGCTGTTTCGTCAGCCTAGTTCGGAACTCTTCAGGAGTACTCACCCACCGGGGCTCGAACCCAAGACCTTCTGGTTAGAAGACAAGATTTTAGGCTATTAAGCCACTGGGACCCGATCTAACGGTCCATGAATTCTAACTTCTGCCAATTCAAGACATAGTGCAACCACTAGCCAATGTCTTCGGCGAGTATTTGTCCTCACACACGACCTGCTGTAACCCACGACTTCTCACTGGACGAAACAGCTGTCCAGTACTCATTTGTTGTTTTCCAATGGTTCTCTAACCAATGTCAGCTCATGATGAAATCTTGAAACTTTCTAGTCTACTTTGAAAAACAATTTTCTTATTCGTTATCATCTAAACGTATCTCTCTTTAGTCTACTCACATGAAGAAACTTTCCTTTACTTATATATTTATAAACTCACAATCCAATTTACCAAAAATATTGAAAAACAGTTTGTTCTCATAAATTATGGAAACTACTCAAGTATTTTGATGTCATTCACTTAAAAGAAAGGTAATTTTTTCCGCTTAATTGCTTGCTTATAGGTGCATAAGAGAATAGACTTTAGACAATTTAAGGTTTTGATAATAACTGTCTGCATAAAGTCACTTAATTACTTTTTTTGAAGAAACTATGTACAATCGGTTAGTTTATGTCGCCATGAGTTACTGTTTAAATCTCATCTACTAGTAATAAATTTGTTTTTCTAAAAGTCTCATTATTAGTGTATGAATGACGGATCAAATATAGGCGCGTAACATTATCAGTGCAGTTCAATTTAATAATATTATTAATGGCTTTTTTTTTATAAAACAGCGTCTTTTTTTATAATGCACAGAATTCTTAGCGAGGTTTATCGCATGATATTTGCCCTTTATCTAGGATCTTTAAGTAGAAGATTTAACTGGCACTAGATCATGTGACATAGTTTTGTCTTACCTGAAGAGCAAACTAACCCACTACGCCATATCTTCTTTTTCTCCTTTGAGAAATACATCACATTTTGTTGAACACCAACTATAAAAAGTTCAGAAGTACAATTTGTGAATCAAAGATACTATTCAAGCATAGTCATCTCATGTAGTGGGATAAGCTGACACCGATGATATTAAATAGTCCCACGTTTAGTAGAAACATGAGAATCAGCAGATTTTGAACATTTTAAATACTCGCCAGAGTAAACAATGCTATTAGAATTGAATTCTTGATTTTCCCGTCGATTGATTGGACCGAAGTGCTCTGTCTCAGGTTGACATGTCGGCTTCTTGTGCAGATGCTTCGACGATGTCTGGGGATTTGATTTGTATACATCACTCACTGAGAAATGCAGGTACATCCAGCTGACGAGTCCCAATTAGGACGAAATGCGCATCCTGGATTCCACTGCTAGCCACCATCCACCAATTGTATACAAATGCTATTAGAAGTTGAGATTTACTACATTTAAACAAACTGAATAAGAGGAATTGACGGAGGCTTTCCAGTAGTTTAAGTTTTAAGCAGGCGGTCTTTTCAGGATATTTAAAATGTGAGATATAGTGGAAAAACTTATAGTTGTCACTGTAACTTAGAGGCAGAATTCAAATGAGGAAGTAAACTATGTAAAGGAGTAATTCGAAAAGCTATCAGATGGATTAAACTTCTTAAAAATCTAATCATTAAAAGTAACGAAATAATAAACATCCGGTCAATAATTATAGTATATTTGATTTAAAACAGTTAGAATATGATATTTTATCGACAGAATTATTTCCACTCGTATCTTATATTTATGTAGACAGGTAACTTTTACAACACTGATATGGAGTGTGAAAAAATTCGTGTTAAAGCAGTAGTGTATTGTAAATTAATATTGCCTTTCACCGCGTTACCTATACATTCAGTTGGACCATCTTCACAGTAATTATCAGAAAATGACAGAACCTGTGATAGTTACCTTAACTATAATCCAGTAAATATATACCTAGTAATAATAAAAAATTAACTATGCGGATATATTTCAACTAGGTTACCAGTGTCTCAAAAAAGATAAAACAGTTAAGCTTCATTTGATTTGATATAAATTTACCTATGAAACAGGTTTATCTTACAAGAAGCCACACTTCTCCGCTTTGCTTTGCTCTGCAGGACGAACTTGTTAGCTCTTTAAATTACTGATACAGTCTGATTGATATTGAAATTTTTAGTTAGTATATTAAGGTTTAAATGTAAGCATCAAAGAAGCGAGAATGCACAAAAAATCTTGAAAAAGAACAGGCTGCTAAAAGTCAGATTTGATCCTCTAAACTCAACATTAACCCTGATCTTTCTTTATCCTAACCCTGATCTATCAGTGACCAAACCATAACACTAATCTATTCTTAAACAAATGTAAAACTTCCTCGATTAGACTAACATACCTTAACTTATCTGTAGCCCAAACCTAATCTAATACAAAATAAACCAGATATCCTTTTTGGGTAAAGTTAAACTATCGTAGTCAAAATAGCAGTGACTTGGAACAACCAATCAAAATCGAGATACAAAGTAGTCGAGAAATCTTTGAAAAATGCACTAAAAACCACTGCAAACATGATACTACACTATTTAGTTGTCGCATACATGTTGTAAGAAAGTCTCAAAGACAAAACACACAGATGATCTATACAGAAATCATACCATACGCGATGAATGCATTCATCCAAGTGACTGTAGGTCACGGTAATTTGAGATCCGTTGATATTTCTGACACTGCTCTTTAACCTAATCCTAACTCTAACCATAATCCTAACTTAAATACTGATTCCAATCTTAACCCTAGACCCCAAACCTTTGTCTAAAAAACCACAACCATACCTAGCAGTATAGGTTTGCAAAGCAAGTACCTAGAGAATAATTAGAACGTTGTATCTACCCTGTCCAAGTCCGAAATGGAAGGCATGGTTTGATTTGGAATGATCCTTCGTAGCGTCCTCTGTCAAATTTTGAAAGATCTCGACATTGACTGTGATACTTTAACTTCACCCAATTTTGATATTATTTCACCCCACTGAACAAATATTTTCATGAATATGGTGTAGCTTACCTGGTTTCACTGAAATTTTACTAACCGAAATTTCCTAAGTCATTGGTAAGTTAGTCCCAGTTGGGTTTCTGAAGTGCAACCTCGTAGTTTAATTACTATCTGTAACACTGCTAAAATGAAAACCAACTTAAATGCTTGATAATTAAGCATTTTCAAAAAAAATTGTGTGAATAACACCCGGCCAAAGCGGAGATGTTTTACTCGAAATTTAATTGCCATTTGACTACCGAACTCAATATTGTCTATAAATTCTTTGAGACATTGAAGGGGAATAATTTTCAGAATATGTCTAGTTTTCATGGAAAACAAATAAAAAAGTTTTATTTCACTGGAAGCTTAATAACTTGCATTCTTCATCAGTGTTCCGGTGTTATCTTCTTCGTTTAACTTTATATATTTTCGCTTTTTTTATCACTCTGTGAAGCTAAGAAGGAATGCACATTAAAGCAAATTCTAGGGTGTTGTTAAAAGTTCCCTTTCTAAAAGAATTTTTAATTTAATGGTTACACAACAGACATTAAATCATTTTGTATGACAATAATTTTGGGTGAAATAGCACCGAGTTTCATCCCTCCCATTTAATAGCTTAAAATAATTGCTTCAGCTATAAAATTGGTAAAATTAAAGTACACAATTATTAGAACACTTTTCCTGATATTATCGCTGACGTAAACATTGAATTTTTTAGTTTGTAAGCTGAGAAATCACAACTAAAAATGGTCTACTACAGTTTTGAAAAAAATAAGGACAGAAATAAGTCATCAAGTTTTTTTTTAATTTTTTTGCAGGTTTGTTCCTCAAATAATCACCAAGGGAAATCATCCAAAACAACATTTTCGAATGAATGTTTCATGAGAACAATGATTATTTGATACAAAGTGCCATTTTTGGTACCAGAACATTAACATCTTCATTGTTTTCATTAAAAACGGGTTGTTCAGATTCGCTACACACACACACACACATATCAGTCAATATATTCTATGTTAAGACACTGATTAAGCAGTCAAAATGAACATGAAGAGCGTTCAAAATGATGCAAGGACCTACACAATTTAAATTATGTGGTGACTTTTCAATATACAATGAGATTGGAATCATAAATCTATAAGCCTGCTTTCCTTTCAAATTCTCCCTTCACTCTTGATCATTTAGGTTTCTAAATTCAGCTTTCTGCATACATTTTATCTATGGCAAGATTTCTTGGTGGCAAAACTAATACATTATAAGTTAGTTTCTTATTTCTACGTTCCAAAAACGTTTCAGATTTCTAGCATTTATAATGTATGAACATGTTATGAAGTAATTTTAGTGAAAATCGGTGGATACATTTGTTCGGATTTTAGATTTGTTTACTCAGGTCATCATTGAAACAGGCAAAGTGATTTTCCTTGTTTTATTTTGCATGACCCAATTAATTAATACTTTTAAAAACTTGTAGCTGAAGCAACAAATTGCAAATATTTTGGAAACATCAAGTAATAATGTCCATGAACGTTCTTTTTTTATTATTTCAAAACATTTCAATGACAAACTTCATAGGATACATTAGGTGGCTAAGAACAGTAGAAATGAAGATTTGTAGCTTTGTAGAAAATGTCGATACACTGATATAACGTCAATTAATGCTTGGTAAATTAATCATGAAATCTCACTGCCTTGATGTATTTTCACACAGAGTGTTTGATAATGAGATTTCATATGTATCACTGTCAAATACTAAACGTCAAGGTTACCGTTCTTGTTATCATTTCATCTGGTGTAATAACCGTTCATATCATTATGTTATTAAGAGAATAACTGGCTTTCTTATCATGAAGTGTCCTTAACTCATAAAGACTGGAAAACAAGAATTAAAATAGTCAGTTTAATTAGTTCTGAATCAATTAGAAAAGAAACCATTGCAATCATAATAATACCTAGGGATGTTTGATCCTAGTACATATTTCTCTTATGAAAAAAAATGAGATTACGTTTCACTTCCGTTGTCAATAAACCGAAAATGAAGTGAAAACCTGGAAATGATTTAACAGGATTTGAGTTATTAATGAATCGAAAACAGATCTCAGCTAAAAGCCTTTTTTAGGCGAATTCATTTTCTCCTTTAGCTTTACAGTTTAATTTAGGTATACTTTTGCATGAAAGAGGTTAGTAACAAAAGTGATGAGTTGTCACAATCGTAGTTGATAATACCAGTCAGTGAATATGAGGAGCCGGATAAGTGTAGCAGAGTTGCCTAATGAGACGAGTAGTTTAGTGAGTGAACTGTAGTCAGAATACACACAGAAACGAGGGGGAATATGGAATCATGTAAGAGTTCTGTAGGGGACTGTCTAGCGATTTCAATAACATATCAAGTATGCGAATAAAAATCCAAGTTAATGATATGATAGTGTGACAATGTGTTATAAAAAAACAGTAATGAGTTATATTAATCAGGCGGTTACTTCAATATACAGTTAAAGTCCATGGCTACAAATTATCAATTTAATCCACAGGAGCGTTCATTGCTGGAATCGTGTCTACTGGTAGAAGCTGTGTACCAGTTGTAGAATTGTCCTCGGATGAGGATAATAGGTTCCTACAATAAATCCGAAGTATACAACACGGTTGTGAGTGGTGCGATCAGACAGTATAGACCAGTGAGAAGGCGAATCGACCAACAATACACTGTATTTCAGATTGTACTCAGAAGATATGTGTATTTCCGAAATGAATCGTTTTTAAATAGAAGTCATGTACAGTGTCTCTAATTTCAAAATCTAACAAAAAGTGTTCAGTCATATTGTTACGTACGTTCAGTTATAAAGGAATACAAGAGTTATAAGGAGTGAGTAGAAATCAACAAGTTTGTTAGCATGATAATAAAAGAAGGTGAGTAATTTTCTTTTGTATCCACAGTTACGATTTTTTGTCGGGATGGCTAGAGCTCCCGCAGTGCAAAGGACACGAAAACCCGTTGCGTTTATCAGGTTGTTCTCCACTTTGTGGATTACTTTGACGGAGGCGTTTGTTGAAACGAAACAATTAGTGTTGATAAGATGTTCGATTACCACACTCCATATGGAGTCCCTACTACCTTTCTGCAACCATGCAGGATAGTCTTCTTGAAACCGTCTTAGACAGGAAACGCGTCGGACTACCAATATACCTGGCAAATAGATGTGTTCACTTGTGAGATCTAATCCTTGGGGCTTACGCAGACCAACGTATAACTTGGAAAGTCTACTCCTAGCATTGCTGAGAAGAATGTTCTGCTCAAAGAGGGGGAAATTCTTTTCTTAAAAATAACTCAGGTTAAGGCTTCTTTGAAATACAACTCCACTAATAACAACAACAATGAATAAGTCAAATCATAACTTCTGTTGCCACCCTCTTTAATGAAGAATTTGTATATAAATGCGATTGTACATCTTAAGAGAGTGAATTCGCCCAAAAAATTTTCTTTGCTAGGCTACGTGT
The DNA here is from genome assembly GCA_944472135.2 of Trichobilharzia regenti. Lineage (NCBI taxonomy): Eukaryota > Metazoa > Platyhelminthes > Trematoda > Strigeidida > Schistosomatidae > Trichobilharzia > Trichobilharzia regenti. The sequence continues at coordinate 113,629,207 of OX235262.1, read as the reverse complement.
TTTGTTTCCATCAATGTTTGGATGGGGATTGATCACGAAAAGATTTGAGATAAACATTAGACGCTCAGAAAACCTGAATCATCTTTAGCAAGACATGTTTTTACATCATAGAAAAAAGGATTCACTGTGCATATCATGTAAATATTACCACATGGTGAAAGTCAACGATCTTACCATCCAAATAGATAAGTCAAAGCAGAATACTGTTCTGGATGAAAATTTCTATCGATCCTGTTATGATGCAGAAGTTCTATCAGTTTAAGACGTATGTGGCTTTTAATTGCATGCTAACTAAAAGGTGCCTTCTAAACCTTATCTGGACAGAGACCTTACAAGTAAGTGTGATGTTATTATATAAAAAAAAAGTGAACTTCGTTTGGACATATATAAATTCACATCTCTTATAATAGAATTCTCATCATATCTCTTTAACTTTATTTCAGTACTGTAGTCTCCCCTATTCTTGTAATTGAAACACCAACCATCCAACCTTCCGTACTAATTTACTAAGTCTCTTGTTTATGTCAGATTAAAACTGATGAATGCCAAGATGTTCCTTCTATTCCATTTGCTTTTATAATAAATAACAAAGTGCATAAATTCTCTACATTTGTAACGTTTGCATTAGTCCTGCCTTGTTTCATAATGCTTTCTCGACGACTTGTTGTCAAAAACTGAATAACGATACTTGGACATTTTGCGGCATCTGCATATCAATATTAAGATGTAGGCAGTTAAAAGAGGTTCTAAAATTAAGCTAGTCAATATCATTCTCTCATAATGGTTACTTTAAAGTTGTTGGGGTTTTAAAAGTTCCGATTCCTTAAAATTTTTTTTCCATTTATTTCTGTCTATGTTTCACTTGCTGATTACTGAACACTCATAGATTATGAAGAGAATATTTCACTGATATCCGTTAATTTGTAGTATGCATATAGTATTTTATGAAAGATGAGTTCAATACTTTGCTAAAATTTCAGCAGTAATATTTCTGAATGTCAATACTAAACAAAAAAGTACTCTCAAATTACTTCCATTATAGATAAGATTTTATTTTGATAAATCGCACAGTGCTTACAGTTATATGAGTTACAGTTATATCAGTTCATATAACTGTAAACACTGTGCGATTTATCAAAATAAAATCTTATCTATAATGGAATTATACTCTACCACAGTGCCCAAGTTTTATACTTATATCAATACTCTCAAGTTAGTCTGACGTTCAGCTACACAACCGCCTCCTCAAATATCCGCCGCCCTTTAAGAGAAGCAAGTTGTGTTCCTTAAAAATAATCGCTAGCATGTCAAAGGCATCTTTCAATGGTGACAGCATAGAGGGATGAAGAATAACTTGCTTTCTGTCTATAGCCTGTTAAGCAGGTATAAGTCGGTTTCATTTAATATGACCATTGTAAACATTTCTAGAAATATAGGTGTCAACTCAGCTGCAGGTGAATTTGTAGATACAGTTTGAAGTATAGTCCACAGAATTTCGTCCTTTAATCGTAAGCACAGAGATCAAAAATGTTTCAGATAAGTTGGAGAGAGATGCGGCGTAGAATTTACATTTGGTGGCTGACCGAAGTCTTTGATCTTTCATTTTCATAATTTGTTCAGCCTTGAATGGTAGGTTAATAAAGACAGTTATTTGATACAGCAGCTGTCTTTTCTAGATGCGGTAGGACCGATAGAATGTTTCAGTGTCGGCGAAAAGAACATCCTCCAAAATGGCTATACACAAAAATTCCGAATACAATTAATCTGAATAATAATCCATCATCATCCATTTCAAAGCCCCCATTAATGCAAGGTCACAAAATCAGTATTAATGGCTGTTTCACAATTATTTCACATAGCTCTAATTCAAGGTTATTGAAGGTGATGGAAGCAATTTGGATTAATCAAATACATCCTAAACTATGTGTACAAAAAATATTTTATTTAAAGCTTTGACTAGAGTTATAAACTCTGGTGCACAAAGCGAACGGAATATTTAATCACACACAAGGCCTTTGACGGTTGAAGAAGTGGAACATGAGTCATGTGCAGGGCGAAGTTCAACAATAACGTCCCAGGAGTGCGAACGCCTCAATGACCTTGAATGCATGCTAGTCGTTGGCTGACGGTACCAGTCATGCAATAATTAGAATTAGGGTTAGGTTTACGGTTAGAATAAGTGTTGTAATTAGTGTTAGGATCAGGATTAAGGTAAGGATTACGATTAGGGATAGATTAAGAGTTGATGTCATTTATTTTAATTTCTTTTATTATCCACATTTTCCCGGTGAGTGGTCGTCAATCCTCTTACTGCAAATCACAGTTATTCAACCGAGGGCTTTGGTGAAGACTGCATATGAGGATGAGAGAGAAAATTGATTCATAAAAACAGCTCATCTTTAGTCACCTCGGTGAATACATGTAGAAGAATTAGTCTAACTTAGCATTTGATACTCCTCATTATAACTGGGACATATTTTCAAGTCATGTCAGAGAAAGATGCCCTGTTTAATGTGTTTTCATTCATTTTCTTGTAAATATACGTCATTTTCTATGCAAAATTCCACATTTTTATGATTAGTCAGTCACTTGTGCGTTCGCATCCTTAGGACGTTATTTTTGAACTTTTCCTTTGCAGCACAACTTCATTGAACTCTATTACTACAGTCATTTTCAGCTGAATTTACGACTACCAACAAGTTTTCGTTTCCTCTTCATGTGACCTTGTCGATGTCACCCTTGGCCACTCAATCGTCACTTCCTATTCGGATTCAATTCAACAGTTTCCTTTGCGTGTGACATCGCTAAATAATTTTCTCAGTGTTCAACCCAACTCAGTTTTGTTCCTCATATTTCAAAGTAATAGGCCTATGGTTGGTTCTACTCTAAAGTTCCTTGTTGTTTGTCTTTTCTGGCTAGCTATTCTATCTTCAGTGGTGGGATGAAGCAGCTGTTGATGAAATTGGTCAGTGTTCTATTAGAAATGCTTTTTATGACGCGCCAAGTTTTCAAACTCTGTAGACGTGCTGACTTCCGGTCAGTGTGTTTATATCTAATTTGAGTATAAACATATTTCTATAACATTATTATTTCCTTAGGTTACTAGTGGAACATATAGCTTCAGCAGCACATCTCTACTTTATCCTGTTTGCTGTAGACCTCTTCAGCTGGTTCCACCATTGCTCAGTAGTTCCCATGTCCTCCTCAAACTATCTTCTCCATTTCACACTTGAACTTGAACGTCCAACTCACCATTTCCCATTCTGATTACACTCAGCGTCCCAGTGAGCGATTCCACCTGACAATTTTCTCAGGGTGTGTTTAATCCATACCCATTTGTTCTGCATATCTGCTAGGCTATTCATTCCTGGTTGGTTTGTTCCCAGAGCTTTTTGTTGCTAATTCCTTCTGGCTAGCGATTTAATTTTCGATATGGTGCTAGAGAAGGCAGCTGTTGATAAAAGTCTGCAGCCTGTTGCAAATGCTTTTTGTGATGGGCCTAGTTTCTGAACTATAAAGACGAACTGACTTGATTTTAGCGCTGAAAATCCGAATCTAGTTCTTTGTGCTGGAAAAGTGTACGAGATTTCCAAACCAACTTCAGACTGGGGAAGGTGCATCTTGCCTTTCTGATTCTGGCTTTGATGTCTCCATCCGTTCTATCGGTATGTAGTTGGAACGACGCTTCCTAGATAAGCGAAGGGAGTAACCTGTGTTAAATCTCTCCGGTTGATGTTGGTTGGTGCTGGTTGTTGGTTATCTCCATCATCTCCGTCTTCTCTATGTTTTCCTGGTGTCCTGTGTTCTCTGTTTCTTCAGACAGTTTGTTGGATTTCCCCTCGAATCTTCGAGCTTGTGTGACACTGAACATAAGCCATTAGCGAAATCCAGATCTTCTAAAGTCTTCTTATCGTCTTATCTTAGTCAAACGTATTCCTGTCTTCTGGCTCCGCACGCATCGTCTTTCAGATAAACCAATCCATTATAGTTCGGAATAAAGTTAGTAATAATAGACAGATTCGTCTCAATCCTGCCTTCACTTGGAACGATTAGCTCAGTTTTCCGTTGAGGATCACTGGACATGGACAAGAGTATGATTCCACGCCAGTTCTTGCAGAGACTTAAGTCGCCCTTCTCTAGCAGTTTGAAAAGACAGCCTTTCTTCCAATCACCAGGTACCTTTCTTTTTTCCAAACATTTCGCAGTAGTAGCGTAAACAAATCTGGTAAGATCTGTGGGTCAGTTTCCAGAGCTTCTAAAGGAATTCCGTCTGTTGCTGACATTTTTCTGGCCTTCAATGACTTGATCGCATTCAAGATTTCTGCTTATATTGGAGGGTTAGTGTCCAGTGGCAGTTCTGTGGCTGTTGATAGTATTTCCGGGCTAGTGACAGGTGATGTTCTATTCATGAGTCCTTGGGAGTTATTAACCCATTTTCTTCCTTGTTTGTCCTTTTTGGTAGTTGAGTACTCTTGGCTATCTTTTGTTGGTTTCATCTGCATTTGTTTCTTCCCGCAAAGAGACTTGGTCATCTGACGTAATGTTCTGAGGTCTCTTCTACCTGTATTCTGTTCTGCTTCAGTTGTCACTTTGGCGAAGAATTTTCTTTTGATTTTCCTAGGTCTCTTTCTCACTTCTTTATTCGTCTTGATGTACATTGAACTCAGCTTCTCCTTCATTTGTTCAGCTTTGCATTGGTTAATCATCTGTTTCACCATTCTCTTCTCTTCTGTTAGCTTCCAGTTATCCGTTGAGAGCTATTTCTTATCTTGCTTCTTCTTTTTTCTTAGAATGGCTTTACACGTCCCTTTGCACAAATCTTTCAGAGTATTCTAATGTTCTTTAACACAGGTTTCATCACTAATGCTACATAATCTCTCCGACTTTGTTCTGCTGACTCTAGCAGGGGCGTCTTTCATGTTTTCTTTCATAAGTTTTTAAGTATTTTACTTGAATTGTGATCTGTTTCTAGTTGTTCTAAAGACTTTAATATTCAACCTGAAGGTTCCTTGAACTAGATGATGGTCTCAGCTCACATCTGCTTTCCTTCTCAACTTTATGTTCAACAAGCCGCATCTTTACTTCCGTGAGCAACATTGAGATGAAATCTATCTGGTTTGTGGTGTGTCCGTCAGGCGAAATCCATGTTGTTTTGTGTATATCCTTGTGATTCTACACGCTGCCTCCAATCACAAGATCATTGAAGGTGCAGAAGTCCGCAAATAGTTCTCTGTTCTCATTCATTTCTCCGAGACAGAGCCCCTCGACCGATGATGAGTTCTCTTCCTGTATTATCTGCTCCCATTCAGCTGGCATTCATGTGGCTCATGAGGATTTTGATGTCACCAGTTGGAATGTTGTTCATAACTATTTGTAGTTGTCTGTAAAAATATTTCTTCTTCCCCTGTTCCGCGTTGTTTGTAGCACTGTGCATAGCATTGGATAATTTTGACCTTGCTTCTTGCCCTTTGAGTTGAATGTTGCTGTCATGATGTTTCGAGAGGAGATTGGTTCCCACTGCATTAGAGCTGTGACTGCCACTGGTGACATCATGACAGCCACTACTTCAGTGTGTTTTAGGTTGTCGTCTGGGTGACCAGACCAGAGTAGTTTACTGACTCTCCAGTTGACAATGTTGTCGATCCGCATCCATTCTCTCTGCTTTCTCAGATTCCCAGTACTTCTATGCCATATCTTTGCATCTCTTTAGTTACCTGGGCAGCCTTCTCAGTCTCGTACATTGTACGAACATCTCATTTACCCATTCTTATTCCAGGGGTAAGGGTAAGCTATTAAGCTGGCAAACTGGTAAACTAGGCGAGGTTTACCATTTTAATACAGTGCCTACATGAATTTTCCTCCGATCGCCTTTATGCTGTGACATCATAGCCCCCGTGATTTAAGGTTCTTCCCCTTTTGTTGAGGAGAACAATCACATGAAAATGAAGGTTAAGAACTCCATAACAATGTTCAGAACCATTAATTGCAAATGGAAACTATTTCTACTACAAACAAAGGAGTAAGTGTGATATCACAAAATTATTATGACGATTCACCATCATCTAAACATATATGTATTCGGTTCCACCTCTAGTTATCACCCATGAAATTAACTGCATGTCGCTATTCACACATGCTTGGTTAAATTGTATGATTTTAGAAGTATGTTACTGGTTTCACTTTGACTTACTTTTTTGTAGTACATATAGACTATTTGTGGCTTAAAAAGGAACTGTGAAGTAAAATTTGTACACATTATTCCACAAAAATTGTTTCTTTTGTTTCAAACGCAGTACCTGAAAGCACGTGATTTTGCATGTTATTCTAGATGTGAATTTAATATACCTAATTAAATTTATATTTGAAAATATGATGTATTCACTATAATAGAGGTTTTTGTATTTCCCAATGAATGAAAAACAAAACCTCTATTATGATGAATATCATATACCCAATGCCCAAATTTTTTCAAACCGTTAAAAGTGAACTTGGTTTGGACATATATAATGATGTATTCACATTACTTTTTTGCTGAACCTCATGGTTGATAAGTACTTCACAGGAAAGGAAAGAATACGAGAGCCTCCTGCAGAATATCATTAACATTTGATGGCACAGATCTCATGAGTATATGAGATCATACTAATAAGCACTAATAAGCATTATAAATGTTGAATAAAGAACAGTTCAACCTTGAAATTTCCACTTAAATATCCGATGAAATCTTCGTTTCTTTTGGTATCCATTCATTTATTTATTTTACGTAGTCATCTAGTTGATTTGTTCAGAAGGAGAGTCATCTGGGCTCATGTATGATTGTTGCATTTAAACTAAAGAATATTTCCTTCATTTGAAAGAATGCAAAGGAATATGATTTATACAATCTATATAAAGTTTCGATTACTATCATTCTATGAACAGATTAAGCAGGCAGAAGAAGAGATGCTCTTATTATTATTTCTTTCGATTCCTAGAGAAACATAGGGCTTCAGCCGCGCGTCTCCACTGCGTTTGGTTCTCTGCTAGAGTTTTCACCTGGCTTCAAGTCTGCCCACATGCTTTCATCTCCTCTTCACATGACCTCCTCCAAGTCACCCTCACACTGACGACCAACTCGCCGCTTCCCTTTCGGCCTGGTTCCACTCGAGCGATGGCTAGTCTAGTGATGTCACTTGATGGTTTCCTCAGAGTATGGCCAATCCATCTCTATTTCTTCCTGCCTATTTGTTTGACAATCGTTTCTTGGTTGGATCGCTCCCAGAGATCTCTGGCCGGCCATCTGATCTTGAGTAATGAGCCAAGACAACTGTTAATGAAGGTCTGAAGTTTGTTTGAGATGCTATTTATGACGTGCCAAGTCTCTGATCCGTATAGTAGCATTGAATGACTTCACATTGGAGTTGAAAATGGTCGGTAAGACGATCAAAGTTATTCAAGTTTTTTAACGCTTCTGTGTGTATGTGTCTGTGTGTGCAGACACAAGGCATCATTGCTTTTTGAAGAAAATGATGCTGATGTCAACGAATCTTATCATGAGATATCCATTGCGAAATACTTAACATTTTGGAGTATTTATTTTTACTAATCAATTACGATCGTTGATATTGATTTCTAATCCATGGTACAGAAGACAATCTATCTCCAGTTTCATTTACAAAATAAACTGCTTCGTTTAACCAGACTGAAATGTCTATAAAACAAATGAACTGATGAGACTAACTTAAAGCATACATAAATTTTGGCGGCAAGTTCAATGCCTTCAATCAGTACCAAGCACATGGTTGCTTGTATAATATTTCCAGTATTTTCAATTCACTAAGTTGTATGAAATGCCATAATAGTGTTTCTTCTTTTAGTCATGTGATGAATTAGCTATTCATTATAATAAAGGTTTTGGTATTTCCTAATGAATGAGAAACAAAACGATATTGTTTTTACTGACGCCTCCCTATTTATCAAAGTATTATTCATAAAGCTATCAGCATTAAATAGCGAAACGTCAGTAGAAACAATAACGTTTCGCTTTTCATTCATTGGGAAATAAAAAAACCTTTATTGTAATGAATATCATATAACCAACGCCCAATTTTTTCAAACTGTTGAATAATTAGGTAGTTTATCTAATGCGTGCGTCAGTGGCACAGCGGTTAGGACGATCGCCAACCATGCACATGGTCCGGGGTTCGATCCCCGGCCATAGACGCACTCCTTTACCTCGCTAAGCCAGAAATAAAAGCTAGTAAAGTGGAAAGTTTGGGCATGAGGCTATCAACTGCATCCTGTAAAAATAATAACCACCGCTACAGAAACTGCAAGCCTCTAGCTTGAAGCCGTGTGTTCCACTGGGAACGTGAAGGAATAAACAAATGTCGAAATTTTATTTTTTTTCATTTGCATTATTTAGTTTAGACTGTTGTCAACTTACACCGTTTAATTAATTCGTATCTGAATAGATGGAGTTTATTTCTTTAATGAATGCAAATCAGAGAATAAGAGTAACCAATGTGAGAATAAAAAAGTGTAGATTAACTGGCGATCAATTTATATGCGCTTGCATGAACGATAACCGGATACATTGTTTATTTTTTTATGGGAAAGATATCTAATCACGTATTTAGTCACAACTTACTTTTGAAAAGTCAGTAAATTTAGTAAGCGGAATTAATTCAGCCGTTTATTTTATAAAATATTTATGATATTTTGAAATGTTGGTTTAGTATGGGCAAGAAAAAACCAATATTCATACAAGAACAGAACTCAGTCAGTGTGGTGGGATATAATTCAAATGTTCTCTTTTTTTATTCTTCAGCATTCTGAGCCGAACACAAAGCCTCAGGCTTGAGTTCTGAAGTTTCAGTAGCAGTGGGGCTTTTCACAGGTGGAGTTGCTAGCCGTATAACCAAACTTACCTCTTTCTTGGGTTTGCAACCAGCTAGAGGAGGTGAAGGTGTGCGCCAGCCGGGAATTGAACGCCAGAACACATGCATGGCTGACCAGCATTCCACTGCTGAACCAATAATGCACAGTTCCAATCTAGAGTAACTTTATTTGATAAGAAAACATAGTGATACAGATTTTTATATTTTCTGATGACCTTTTACAGCACACAATTATATCAAGGAGCTCAGGTAACTTTCAGTTTATATTTTTATTGACCTGTTTTGTTATTTTATTTTCACCTTGTCTACTATTTAAGTTATGTCATTTCTTTTGCGTTTGTGCAGTACTACAATTATATCATCTTTTTAGCACCAGTAGTTCTGCGCTTAGCTTAGTTCCCATGTTTCATTGACCTGACTGACTTCAAAATGCCGAAGTGACCTATAAGGGTGACCTCACTGTCACTACAAAGTATTTCATAGATTAATTAATTTTGTCTAATTCGGTCGATAAAGTCCTACAGCCAACATAGTGAGTTTGTAAGTTCGAGTGATACCCTGATTCCTGCTGTATTAAGAATCCTAAGTAGGATATCCTATGTCGTATTCTTATGTAGGTACTCTAAATTCATTCCCGATAATGTTATTGTTAATAGTTCCACTGATGTTATTTCTACTACTGTGAGCTTTTGTAAACTTCCTATTGAATTTTATGAGATAGCCATTTAGCACCCATGCCACTTCTTTCTGATATAATCAGTTATTTAGGTTTTCTGAAGTGAAATTTAGAATTAATGCTGGATTTATTATGCACCTAATTAAGTCTCAGTTTAGCGACATCGGAGTGACCACTAAAGTGTAACACATTTTTATATACAGTGATGCACAACTTTCTTTCCTGTTTTCATTTTATTGTACAGTATAACACGTCTGATTTTCATCATTCATTTTATCCCTCTATTATAGACATTAATAGTGCCAAAAAGTTAGGCGTATTCTTTTTTATCACAATAAAAGTATCATCGAATTGATACCAGATACAATCAATGCGAATGACGCAACACTTATACTAGAAATATGGAAAGTATTACTACCAATAAAATTGAAAGAAAAGAGACAATAGAACTTATATTTTTGAAGTTACCGCTTCTACGTAAAACAGTCGAATAAAGAACTCCTATCAGTATACATCATCTACAGACTAGCACCCAATTACAAGAAAATAATAACTGTCTAGAATTTCCAACTCATAAATTTACTTGTCACTATACTCAAAATTACATTCATTGTTGTATAGACAGTGCTTTAACTTGAAATAGGTCTTAGTCTTGTAACTCCATTATGTAGAATGATTCTTATCTGATTAAAAATGCCCATTAAAATTTTCAAAAGAATGAATACTGAACAAAGAGTACTCTTTTCGATAACTTCATCATCAGGCTCTATAGTTATACATACATTATAGTGAATAAATGATTTAGTGTTATGAACAACGTTAATGTTGTTTAAATATCATCGAATCAATAATATTGAGAGATTGCAGCTCAACAGAATCAACATAAAATAAGCTGAATGTCAGAAAAATAGGAAAGACAGTATTACAAATTCATGAGTTTATAGTCTCTACTGAAGCCCAGGGCAGTAAGTAGTATGGGCTGGACTTGCTTCTTTTGAACACAGAGCACTAGTTGTTTGAGGCGAATTGCAATAGCCTCTGGTGTTTAGAGCCTGCGGTGCTTCGATGATTTTGGCAATTTATTAGGCACCCGGTAGATTATGGAGAAGGATTCTTCCGTGCTGGCTGTCTTTGTGGCTGGTTTGCACCAGATGGTCCAGTATCGAACTGTTAATGGTTTTAACTACCTTATTCTTATTCTTATATCTTGGTCTTTTAAAAGCAAGTTAGAAACTCTTATGTTTCATATCTTTTCACATACCACAAAAAACAGTAACTTACCAGTGGTAACAATCATGATTGGCGCCAACTAGTCACACAACTATTAGGATAATAAACGTCTAAGAAGATTGCGTATATCATAGAAAACTAAAACTAATGACTGAAGAGAGCATCTGAGGTGTTCTTAAAATCTGCCACACAGACATTAACAAAATTAAAATCTTTTCAAATACAGACTTAACAGTAAACTTGTATCATGTAGTGTTTGTGGTTAATTTAAGTTTTACTCTGACAAATATACTGAAAGCGTTAAACTATCTTGATTCTGTGCATCTGACTTGTCACAGTGGGAGTTAACTGCTGGATGGTGACTAGCAGTGGAATCCAGGATGCGCATTTCGTCCAATTTGGAACTCGTCGCCCGGATGTACCTGCATTTCTCAGCGAGTGATGATGTTTCCACAAAGAAGTCGACATGTCAAACTGAGACCGAGCACTACGGTGTAATCAGTTGAAGGGAAAATATAAATATAAAATTGAACTAAATAATGGTCACGGTAAGTTTGTTTAGCTAAGTGACCGAGGTAAAACTCATTACGTCGTAGCAATAAAACAAAATCATCTGTAGTTTCAAGCAGACAAATGGAGTACCAAGAAAACACAAAGACATTTTTAAATCTGGAGTAAACATACAAGTACAAAAATGTATTTTTAAAAAACTTCAATGTAGCCACAAGACAGAGAAAATGAAACTGAACTTATTCAGCCATTCATATATGTCATTATTTTGAAAAATGAATTTTTAAACAAAGTAGATAATTTATTTGTATGAATGAAAAATCTTAGACTTCACGTTGATTGTTAGAAATAACTAAAATGAAAATATTAACCCTGGAATAGAGGTTGTGTTTATTGTACCTCGAAGAATTTATTGATTCTAAATAATGACAAATACTGACAACATTTTCCACTAAACTTCAAATTCTTCATTAACTTACCTCAAAAAAAATAAAATAAACGAATGTTTTATGCCTGATGAAACATATGTCCAGATCACGCAGTATGCATCATTAAACAAAATGTCATTCTAAGTGCCATTCAAGAAACAGGGAAGAGTACGACAAATAGACAGGATTTATGACCACAGAATAAAAGTACCTGGAAATATCGAAGAATGCGAAAGGCTTCAGAAACTAAAAACGTTGAATTATACTGCTGTTTCTTTTCATAATCATACCTGCTATCTTTCGTTGGCTGATGTGTAATTATCCATCTGGTCAAGTCACTATGACCATAAAACATATAACTTCAAACGATAAACAAATATAAAGACTTAATACACATCCTTTCCTTAAATACTAATGTTTTATCGAAACATCACTAATGTCAGTTAATTCCGAAGAAGCAAAATGAAACGCCGAAAGCCTGCAACTACCTAAAATTAGTTCAGTGTGCGCAGCGACGGAAATTCACCTAATTTGCTGATCATATCGTAGACTTTAATAATAAAAATTAGTAAGCACAACCACTAAGGGTTAGACACTCTTAGTCACTCCTAAGTAACTGATCAATGTGGAAATCTACATACCGTCCTAAGAAAGTAAACTAATTTGATTTGACACTAGCTAGAAACTAGTCTAATGTGTCGAGTTCTATCTTTCGTGTGGACTGAATTCTATCGGTAAAAGTCGCAACCTCCAGCCATTGCCTCCAACCATCCAACAGTGACAGTTCACAATGCATAGTGATGGCGTGGTGACCACATTTGCAAACCTGAATGATATAATTCAGTTTGCACGAAACAAAGGATTAGACACACTACACTAGTAATCAACTAGCGTCCAATCAAAACATCCAGTGCACTCATACAGAAGATCGATCACGAGCTCGAATAGCTGAGTAGTAACGTCTCCAGCTGCAGCATTGAGTGACATGGGTTCGAATCTCAGAAGAGACATGAGTTCCTTCAAGGTTTCAGATACGCCTTGCTGATTGGTGAGTGTCAACTAGCACGAAATCGATGTCAAGCAAGGCTTCCTGCCGATTGCTTCCGACCATCTAATAAAGTAAACTAGTGTTTCACTCAAGTAAACGTATAGAAACATTTAAGTGAACCTTTTCTAAATCCTTTTTTGTCTGGCCTTATTCACAGGCTAATTTTTCATGGTACTTGTAAACTTCGGAAGCTGGCATAAATTGGTATCATCATACTTATATGTTGTGGGAAAAATAATGTCATTATTATTTCAATTTTGAAGCTGGTTATATCATTTAAAACTACGGAGGCAAAGTAGGCGTCGGGGGCACAGTGGTTAGAACTTTCGCCGACCATGCACATGGTCCGAGGTTCAATCCCCTGCCGACGCACACCCGTTATCTATGGTCGGCCTGCAAAATTTGGCTTGCCGATATCCATGCTGAAAATTCCATACCTGTATCAAAAATATTGTGTGGAATCAAGCTGTTATCAAAAAAATAATAATAATCTGACTCACAAAACGGTAATCATTATGTATCTGTGAAAACCTCTCTGCACGAAACAAATAAGTTCAAGTAAAACAAACCTAACCATATTGATTATACTATGAAGATTTCACGACTCTTTATCAACAGTTGATCTGTACTCAATCTTAAGTCTAAGATTCTATATAGTGACTTCATGAATTCAGATAACTTGGACTGAGATGGTTTCATCTATTCATAAGGGGCCTACTTGAAACAAGTTAACAACTGGTTGGAACTCTAAAGTCTTCAAACTTTGGCCATCTTTACAGCCAGCTACTGAAACTTGATTTCTCAGCTTCTTAAAATACCATAAGCTGTTCAAGAATTATCTATAATGTCTTGCTTCTCTTATCTACGAAAACTTTTGCTGTCACTAAGCCGAACACAGTGCCATTTTTAATTTTAAGTAACTTGAAAATCCCCATTCAGTCATATAAAAGAAAAGAAGGCGTTCAGCGAAGAGACTCTTTTCGGCGAATTCATTCACTGAGCTGTACAATCGCATATATATACAATTTTGTTTGTGTGTGTGTACATTAGATTTATAAAGTTTAGATAATTATGTAATGTAAGTATTATTTGGCTTGGAGACAAACGTTAAGATAGAAAATAAAATAGAATTGATTAAGTGAATTGGATGACGTAATACAGTTGAGTAGAATTCAGAGTAGGTCAGGTTGGCAACAATGTTAATGAGTGGTGGTTAAAATTAAATAAGGGTGGGATTAGAGAATAATACAGTTGAAAATAAGTAAGTTAATCGGATGACATAACATAGTTGACTAGAAATTGGACTTGGGTTAGCAATATTGCTAATGGGGGTAGTGATTACAAAAGGGTGGGGTAGAGAATAATATAAATGAAGATGTAAAATAATAAAATGCAAAAGACAAAATAATACAATTAGTAAGACTGAAATTAAGAAAGATTAAGTCCATTGTAAATTTAATGAATGAACGAATTTCTTTTGTATGCAGAGTCTTTTTTAATTTTGATGAGACACAAACGTATAAGTTAGTCAGCATGAAAAGCTTGAATTAGTTTGCATATTATAACACTAAAGTCCAATTAATCTCAGTACGTAAGTCAAATTAAGAAAGGCTTGTCTAATAATAAAACAACCAACCCTGAAAATGAATATTTTCCCCTAAACTTTCAATAGTATAACCATGTTTACGACTTTAAGATTATATCAGCTTCTGGATATTGTTTGATATTATGCTTGGGTAGGCTTATAAAGTCATACTTTCTCCCTACGTTAGCTTTCTTCGTAAAATGAACTGAAACTTGGCAAAGAATTTTAAGCTTACCTGAGGTGACTCCTTAAGACATTATATTTCGATGGCCATTCAAAATGATAATTTATTTCTCATAAACCTTAGAGGACAAAAATTCAGTCCTACAACTATTGATAAGGATTTACCGATCTCCTAGCAACCATTTAAATCAGTTTTATGCGATGATCAGTTTTCTATTAAATATCCTATATTTAAATCGCCTGTTACGGGTAGTTAGAGCATATGAAGTGGTCAATACTTGACCTCTGTTTCGATATCAATACACTGGAAGCATGTTTGTTGGTTAGTTTCCAATGAGCAGTGATTACTTGGTCACTCTATAAGCCATTGAATTTTATAGGTCACTTGTTATCATACTAGCTTAATCATATCGTTCGAATAATCAGTGAGTCGTACATCGTAAAACTAATTTAGCAAATATCATCGTTCACTGAATAGTTCCTTTGATTGCTCATTCCAAATGTAACCTCAAATACATAAAAGTCTTTCAATCTCTAATAGATAAATTGGCCAATTCATGGTGAAAATATGCTCATAGGTTACAATCGCTCTTTAAGAACATTTTAACAACATGACAACAGCAGGAAATACATGATGACCCTTCATACTTTAATAATGCAGGTTCATTTATTGTCACTTAATTCATTTCGTTAATATTTCATCCTATAAAGGAAAGCAAAAAATCTTATTACTTCAAAATGACATAATTTCATAATTGTCTTAATCAAATCGACTTATACGACTTCTGTAAGTTAGAGCATAAAATCAATCAAAACAGAAATACTACATATTAGAGTATATCATATCACTACAGATGTTGAAATCATAAGTCACAAATACTTATTAGTTTGTATTATTTAAACGTAAACTTGGTGGAAATTTTTGGTCACACAAATAATTCGAACAAAACTACGAAGGAGAAAGAGAACAAGATGACTGTGTAACAGCACAATGAAGCAGATGTGAATGTTTATCATGTTTATTCAAAAGGGAATACTTTGTGGTACTTCTATTTTCCAGGGAAAACAGAAACTGCAGAATTTCCACCAATAATTCCAGTTCTAGGACATTTCTAAAAATTTCTTTACACATTATTTCTCGGGGTACCCTGGGCTGCAACTAGAAAGTTGTGATTCTGACATAATACAACTATCCAACGACTCCGATAATGAGTCATGGGCTAATAACTTCTCTTCTTTGAAACAATCCTAAGGCTCTTAAACAGAGAACCATATGAAAGTCACCAAAGTAACCCAAATAGATTCCATCGAGGTCACCATTCCAAGCTGCAGTCATCACTTGAATATGAATTCCAACCTGTCCTAACCTGATCCGTTGGACCGTGGGATCATTAACACTGTGTGAAAGCTAGTTTCAAACATTTCCATCAGGCTTGTGATAATAAAACGCCCAAAGCCAGTGAGTACTTACACATTTGTAAGGCTAGGTTTCACAAGGCGTAGGGCCAGCCTGTGTACTTTGCCAGAATAACATGACGGCATCGTTTCAGATAACTTATTTTATTACAGCTCTTATTTTATCTTTAAAATCGGGAGTTTCATCCGTTGCGCTGCTGTAAATTGTAAGCCATCTAGGTGCACGAACTTTTTGACTGCTTTTGAGGATATGACTGCCTTAGGCAGTAGGGTCACTGGCTTATGGCATCCTGGCAATAACATTCAGTCTTTGCATGGTGCGAATTAAATACTATACTTGTTGACACTAACTACTAACCAAGAAGGTGAGATTTCTGCAATTTGTCTACCGTCTTACAGTCGCATATAGAACATTTGTAGACTCAAGTCGAATAACGGCGGCGGATTTACATCACGACTGTGATTATCCCTTAGAGTGTCTTCAGAATTTCATGGCTGATAAAGTTAAAGACAGATTCCAGTACCGGCTAACTTCCTTCGCACATTCATATGTATATATAAACTCCTCATACGGAAGAGTAAGTTGAGGTTAGAAATATTAATAACATGACAGCAAATGTTATATCACTAAGTATATGGCTTTTAAGTAATCTGAAATCACTTGAACAAAGTAACTGAATGAGAACAGTTGATTTCCTCTCAACCCATAACCCAGTTTTTGGGTGTTTAACTAAGGTAGCTTCAGAGGCTTTTAAAAAACAAAAATTGTTTTATTTTCTGGTTACTTAAAATGATGCTAAATCACATTAAGTCCGCTGTCCACCATCCTCTTAATGAATCAGCTTCTGAAGCATTTTGTTCCCTTTACACCAGCCTGCTTTATGCTTGTTGAAAAAATTGAGGGTAACCCTTTCTTTCTGTTTTTGTATGGAAGCGATATAATAAACACACATGAGTCAATGCACACCAACTAAGGTGACACAAGAGGAACACTAGAAAATATTTTAAAGTTTATCAATTTATCAAAGAACTATTTCGCTGTAGTCGAAGTGTCTAAATAGATCATGACGTTAGACCTAATAATATGCGAGACAACTTTTCAAATGAACGCAATCAATCTACAGATCAACAGTTTGATGGTATTAGATGGTTAGAGGCAATCGGTCACAGGAAGCCTTGGATCTAGGTTTCGCGCTAGTTGGCACTCACCAGTCAGCAAGGCGTATCTGCAACCTTGAAGGAACTTATGTCTCTTCTGAGATTCGAACCGGCGTCGCCCAGTGCTGCAGTCAGAGACGTTAACACTGAGCTACTACCACGTTACCAAAAGATCAACAGTTTATTATGAAGATCTTTGGGGCAAATAATATATTATACAAGAAAGCACACATTATCAGTACCACTTGTGTGCCTTAACAAAAGCAGCATAATGCATTATTACACAAAAACTAGATAATACGTTTATGTGATAATGCAGTGAATTGAAGAAACTTCACAGAAATAACAGCTGCTTGATTAAACTTACCCCAGAATAAATAACAAAGAAAGGAAAAAGGTTTTAAGCAGTCTGTACAGACAAAGCAAATAAAAACGACAGGTATAATTATTTAGCCACAAACCATTACCAGATGTCTGAAATTTCTGAAGGCTCGTACATGTATACTTACGACATCATAGTTCATGTGACACCTTTCTCTGATGACGATTATAAGACACCACAAAATAATTATATGTATCCTTAGTGTATAATATATCAGAAATCTTGAATTCAGTATACATGAAGAAAATAAAAGACAAATTCAGCGAAGAAAGTTTTCTTAATCGACGAAGTCATCTTCAAAGGCTGTACAGTCGTATTTATATTTATCAAAAATATATAGTAGTCTATTATTGATTAATAGGAGGTTACATAGTTGATATAATTACCCAGAAGTGGTTTCAAAAGTAAAAAATAAAAGCTGTAAATTACGTGGTACTCAGCGGCACATAGTTAGAAATTTGATAAGGTTACAATTGCTACTGAGTGAGAATAAACGTAGTTGAGTGTCAATTTAACAAGTATAAAGGGGATGTAAAAATGTGCAAAAGAAAAATATGAGAGTGATAATAGTGAATTTATTATTAAAGTAAAAGCAAATCAAAAGTAAAATTGAAAATTTAAAGAAAATAAAATTCTTTACAGGGGACGGCTAGTGAAGAGGTTAAGACCAAGGTAGACTAAGACACTAGACAAGCTTTGTCTGTATACAGAGTTCGGGGTTGTATTGACGAACTGCCAACGCCTCTGTCGTACATAAAAGCAGAAACCTGACGCTCTTTGTATCATTTGGCCTCCCCTTGTAGATAATCTTAAAAGACGACTCTAGTGAAGCTACGTGGCTTGAGTTCTTCAAGTGCTCGATAACTGAGCTAGTAATTGTCTTGCATTGTCCTTTTGCTAACCATGCCGGATGATGTTCGGAGATGCATTTGGAAATTGTGCTCTTTGTGCGGCTAACACAACTAGCTCCATATGAGCAGGTGAATTTATAAACACACATTGAGGTGGCCCAAAGCGGCAGTTTAACAATCACAAATCTATTGATCATTTGTCGGTTGTAGAAATTGATCCGTAACTCAGCCATAAAGAAGGTTTTCCTCAGTGATCTCCATAAGCGATTATTCAGGATCTCAGCTGAGATATCACCTTTAAGTTCAACGCTCATAAATAGCAGTTTCTTCGGCACCGTTTGGGTTCTTTCAGGCTTTTGCTTTAACTTCATGTTTTTCACGATGAATGTTGGAAGATATTCATTCTCTATGAGGACTTGCCTGAGTCGCTCCAGTTCCCCGTCAGTTGTATCACTGGAACATATCCTTCTTATTCTTGAAGATAAGGAGTGGATCAGGTTTCTGTTCCTTCTCAAAGGGACTCAACTATGAAAATTCGTGTACTGACCATTCCATGTAGGTTTCCCGCAGATCGATCTTTGAAGAGAACCATCAAATCTCTTTTTCAGAAAAACATTTAAAAATGGAATTCCAAGTTCATCCCTGATTCCGACGTGAATTGGATAGCGTGATGGCAGCTGTTGAACACTTTAGTTATCAATTCGATGTCGCTATTCGCGTCACCTATGGTGAAAGTATCATCCATGTATCTTTGGTATAAATAGAAACTATCGATATGAGGCTGTAACATACTATTCTCCAAACTTGCCAAGAAGTAGTCTGCAAATAAAGGACCCAATAGTAACCCCATCGCCACTCCATCTCTCTGTCTCTCTATAAAGCGTGTTGTTGAACTTGAATTTGACATTTAAAGTGCACCTCAACAGTAGTTCCTTTAAGTAGTGGATCGAAACACACACGTCTACATTATTATCCTAAATGAATTTGCATATAAAGCAAACAGTCGCCCTCTGTTATTCGATAATAGACTACTATACATTTTTGATAAATAAAAATACGACTGGACAGCCTGTGAAGATGACATCGTCGATAAAGGAAATTCTCTTCCTTATATTTTCCTTTTATTTTCTTCGTGACTCAATGGGTATTTCCAGTGAATTCAGTATACAGATTATTTATTTTAGATTCTGCATGTCTTTTTGAACGATCATAATACACCTACATGAATCCGTAAATTGTTTTAATTAAAAGATATGCCTTCCTATCCATCTCATTACTTCTGTTTTTATCTAAATTAAGTCATATATTTTTTGTATTTTCTTTTAGTATTTTTATTGTTCTGAAGTTTCTGTATCAGTTCAATTGGTCTCCTCTGGTAGAGTCGCTAACCTCACGCTCAACCCTCCCTCGTTAACCAGGCTTGGGACCGGCCAGAAAACTAGAGAGCTAGTAAACTAGGCGATTGTTTTTCGAATTTCTTCAAAGCCTTAACAGATTTTTCATCCATTTTTATTTTTTTATTTTTTATTTATTTATTTTTTTGATTTACAGCTTGATTCTACACTGTATTTTTGGGACAAGTATGGAATTTTCAGCATGGATATCGGTAGCCCAAATTTTGCAGGCCGACCATAGATATCAGGTGTGCGCCGGCGTGGGCTCGAACCCCGGACCATGTGCATGGTCGGTGAGAGTCCTAACCACTCTGCCACCGACGCGCATAGTATATTATATTACGCCATTAGGCATCTTTTCCCAAACTACTGAATTACTTGTTTCCCATTGTAATATGGTACTACTTCATGTATACTTCAAAAACATCTTGTTAAACTACTTATGCGACAATGATCTGAATATGAGATAAGGCGAGCAAACTAAATATGATCGTTGATCAGAACTATCAACTGATCAAATCAAAAAGAATGACAAGTGTCCATCGATTGACATTAATATGATCTGATCACAACTGTTACTTTCTTAAGAATAATTTTCATTTTGAAGGACTAAATAAACTTATTTATACCTTCTGTAGTTATTCAGATATCAATGATTAATATTCAAAAAGATAAAATTGTTTATCAGATTTATTTATCTTTTCAAATAACAGATAAAACATTTACATTTGAATAGGAAATATAATATATATTTTTACCAATGTTTCTTTTGTTATGATCTCCTACATTGATCCATGTGGCGTTTGACAAAAAAAAATGAGCATGCTGAATACGATCAGGTTTATTGCTTTACCCCCAAGTTTACTTTTCTCTTTGAATTAATTCATATGGCTTTAATTTCTGTAATGTATTTAAATAAGATTATTTAAACCATTCAAAACAAAGTTTGTTAGCTTTATAGTTCAGCTTTATGCTCAGCGAAATTTTACTCTCTTAGACGACTTATTAGTAAAATAAGTGAGTTTTGAAGCAGTTGGAGATAAAATGAAACCTAATCTATCATTAAGTAAAAAAACAACATTAACAACTAGGTTGTATGCCAAAAATTCATGTTCAACTTTTGGGATGATCTGACTTCCACAGCTTGTAATTTTGAGAAAAGCAAAAGCACCCATCGGGATTCTAACCCAGGACCTTCTGGTTACAAAGCGAACCCAGAAGGTCCTGGGTTCGAATCCTGGTGGGTGCGTACTGATGAAGAGTCCCAGACTAGGACGAAACTGCTGTCCAGTACTCCCAGGTTTTCCAATGGTTCTCTAATTTATTCTGTAACCAATCAAATCCCTACAAACCAACACTTGAAAAGCAAAAGCCTTTAAATGAAAGTATGGATATGAAAACTTATAAACAGAGGAAAGTGTTAAATTACTTTAAACATTTTGCAACTGCTTGTAGTTGACCTTACGAAAATTACAACATATCCACCAGCTTACCTATGTGGTAAATGCAATCTAAAGAACATATGAACAAAGTAAGTAAATGAAGATTAAAAATAACTTTAGGCATGAAATGCTATTAATCAAATGTATGAGTGAAAGTAGTAAAGGAAAAGATGAGAGCACAAAAGTCACCCTACTCTTTGATGAGAAATACTACTTAAAAGGGTGATTTGAAGATCGTTCAACTAAACAAACTGCTTCCTGTATTTTATTTTAAAATTTTATATCAGATGAGTGCCTCGGTAGCACAGTGGTATAATGCTCGCAGACCATGGATGTGGTCCGGGGTCCGACCCTCGGCTGACTCACTAATTTACCTCCCTAAGTCATTAATAAGACTGGCAAAGAGGGAAGGTCTGACATGAGGCTACGAACCCCACCCGCATAAAAATAAACACCACTGATACCGAAACTTCGAGCCTCTAATTTGAAGCCCTATGTTTCGCTAGGAACGTAAAGGAATTTTAAAAAATATATCAACTGAGTAAATTATAATGACATTATGCTCAATTTGAACACCGACGTGCAGATAATCAAGCAGAAAGCTCATACACTTGTGAAGATCTTCCACATTTCAAGTTTTTTGTACTACACTTGCCAGTCTTCTACTCTGTGTGATATAGTTAAACTTACATTGACTGTTAGAAATCAATCATTAGAATATTGAATGTGTCTTCCACATCTTTAGACATCAAGCAGTCATGAAATGATATACATTAAACGATAGGATGATTGTTGTATTGTTGCCCTGAGTGAATGGATCCATAAAATAAGTCATTTTTTCTGTTACACTGTAATTCGAATCACTTAAGATTCAGCACTTGGTGAAGTGAAAAAACTTATTCGCCCCCTTCCTTGTCAACACTGAGTCTCGCCTTCTGTTATTATTGGTACTTTCTCATACCTTGTTAATTTTCAATTTATTTACTGTATGGGTTGAAAAGGGTGGCTAAGGTGTGACGTATTCTGCTGATAAGAATTATCAGTAGTATATAAAGAGACTTTCATCGGCATAAAAATATCGAATAGCAGGGAGATAGATTTGATGTCAAAGAAAGCAAATAATTTAACGTTGTGGAGAGACATGGGAGATGGGAAACACAAATGAAGGGCAGAAGTAGCACAACACAGAAAATGTGTGCAAATGATCGCCATATAGCGATACCGAATTCCAGATTAACATTCCTCTACTAAATCCCTTGTCTTCTATTGCTAGAAAGATAAATGGTACATCACCTACTGCTCACAGAATCTGTTTAAGTACAACTTTTGAAAAAGCTGAAATTCAGCCATGATCACTTACGCATTTATAGACGAAAAATTTTCTTATTTAGAATGCATATAAATGAAGTTTTCATGAAAGCAAAGTCAGGCGTATGCGTCTTCACTTTTATGACTTTTAGGGAAGACAAGGGTGATGAAGACACCTAACCACCAACAACTAACATCCATCACTATCAATGCAAAAAATCTAAAGGAAGTCAACTTTTTCATTTATTTTGGCAACATCGTTCAAACTACAGGAGGTACATTTGAAGACATCAAAGCCAGGATCGGAAAAAAGTTCATTAATCCAAAATCATTATAAAACTCAACAGCATTCATCCCAACAAAAGAGACAAGAGTTCTCAACGCTAGTGTCAGCTCAATTTCACTGTATGGTTCAGAGACTTGGCGCATCACGAAAAGCAATTCCAGTGGCCTATTTTAGGCTTTTATCAATAGCTGCCTTCACTCCATACTGAAGATCAGATGGCCAGCAAAGATAATCAACAAAGAACTCCAGAAACGAAACAATCAAAAACTTGTTACCCGACTAATTTGCCGAAGAAGATGGAGATGGAGTGGGACATACACTGAGGAGACTGTTAAGTGACATGACGTAACAGGCCCCCAACTAGAACTCCAATGGAAAACAGCGAGTTGGACATTGGTCTGAATGTGACATGGAGGAGATAGTTCAGGCAGGAAATGAAAGCAATCATACAGCCATCAGAAGATACTGAAGACAACCGATTGAAAAGGGAATATGCTGCTTAACCCCTATGCTCCCCCTCAGAACCCGGAAGGATAATAATACTCACTTCACTAATTCAACCTCTGGTTAAAAGGACATTACTCACAATCCATAAATGTCATCATTATAAAAAAGATGTCAGACAACAGGAATTACAAAATTCAACTGCAGTTTTTGAGAGGCACTTAGAATTTAAATTCTTTTTATAAACTTATTTAATTTTAATTCGCCTATCGCATACATTTTTTTGCAACTATTAGCAACTTTTGATGTTGTATTTACTAAGATTTCGCATCCTTCACTATTATCTCTTTGTATACAGTATACCTGCGAAAAATTCTGAAAGTTATTCTTAATAATTTCTTCTTTGAGATTAATAGTAGAGTTCGTTTATACACAGGGATATGGATTTGTGAGTTGGGAAGACTATAAGGTTATTCTATTCACATGAGAAGAGTATAAAGCACTTCTCTGCCTGTTTTTCCGAATGTAATAATGAGTGTATTTAATAAATAAGAAATCTAAGTGACTCCCTAAACAATGAATAATTGACAGGAATTCTCAGTCTACATAAGTAGGTATTTTTTGGTAAGGTTCTATATGATTTAAATGATAGTGTCCTATTTTTATTTGCATTATAACTTACTGATAATTGTATTTTATTCGTGTTAAACTTTTTTTGTGCCGATTAGTAAGCAGCGTATACACAATGATGAAAAGGATAGATATTTTCAGCGTCTTAATAACTTCCCAGTTAAATCTGATAACAGTTTAAAGCATGTCTTCTAATCTAATAAACAGAAACAGTTCATACTTTTAATCATTTTCAAATTCGTTTGAAATTCTAAGAATGAACTTTAAAAAAAGTGAAAAATGCAATCTGAGATTTTGAATTTAACAGCCGTTTGGTTGAAATTTTTCTATATTGAGTTCCAAAAATAATGTGAAATCATCCTGTTTACGTCAGAAATCAAAATGAAGGTAAGTGGGTTGAATAAACTCGCACCACAGCTCTTTATATTTCGGAAAGGTTTCTAATATTCGTGTACATAAAGAAACTTCTAATTTTATACACAAAAAGTGAATAAATATAACTTGATCAATTTGAGTTAGAAAGACTAATTGGATCACGCTATCGTTAGCTGTAGTTCACTAACAGTAAACATATAGTGTTTCCGATGAGCACATGCCTTCAGTCCACACACATAAAAATACCATTTGCATCGAATTTCCATCTCAGCGTTAATCACCTAGGAGCTTTCAGTTAATGTCTACTTATCGCGCTTCATTAGATTTATTTTTTTGGTTTCAAATTAGATGCTATTTATGTTGATGATACATTTCTTGCATTCGATAAAAATATATGAAAATATTTGACCTAGGAACATGAGATAATGAAAGTTTCAATTTTCTACACACCACTATATCACGGTTTTAAGATCGAGACTTTCAAAGATCGACTCGCTGAATTTCAGTAACACTTTTTTTAACAATCATTAAAACTGCTCAAAACGGAATTGAAACAACACTTTACAGGGACAAGTTATGACATCTGGTGAATAGGGAATTCCTTAGAATAAGTGTGAGAGTATGAAAATTTGGACGCAGTCATCTTAAGGAAATCGTAGTAGTCTTCAAGCTGATTTTTATCTATTCCGATCTTTGAATTTGAAAAAATTATTCTACAAGTTCAGTTGCTAAGGGTCATTTTGTTGCAGGATATGAAATAAAATTTATCAGAATAATAGCAATGAAACCTGATTCAAATATTAATATACTAGAGAAGATTTAGCTATTAAAAAGAAGAACCAGGGTTTTTTGCGCAAAATGAAACATTTACGCAGTTTTCCATATTTTTGTGTTTATTTGTGCGATCTCTTGAATAAACCATTGCCATTTTGATTCTATTTGAAGTCGTTCTCTCTGGGAGTTTGAACTATCATATTACTGAGTCACCAACTGTTCAATTGTCATCATAACTTTCATCTTTCAGTCATTTTTAAGTAACCGATTAAATTTAGGATTTATTCACTATCAGTGCGTATTATATAAACTTTCTAGCTAATATACATACAACTGATACTATTACATTAAAATTCCTTTCCAGCTGTTAATTTCCCTTTTATACATGGTAGGTAATGAAGATGAACTGATATCGTCGTGTAATCCCAAAATGTTTGCTAATGTTTTAGAAGTTTCGGTGAATCCAACAGCAAACTTTTTTCTCCAACAACGAAACTAATTTGATGTAAAATATAAACTAGAAGTTCTTATTCACCTTTTTGCTTACACACAATTGAGGTTTTTTTAACCCGAGTCGTTTATAAAGCATTCGGCTCCGAGATGTGTATTGCACACCTAATAATTTCATAGTGAAGTAGTTTAATTAAATGTATTACACCGGGGAGAAATGCGATATCTTCTCAGTCACTGAAAACTTAATTGTTTGTTAGTTGAAACTGTTCTCTAACACGATGTGTGGATTTCAAAAGCAATTTAAAATTTATGCAATTATCGCTAAAACATGGTAAAATCTCATTTATATATGCATAAACAACATTGACCGATGAACAGCATGTCCAGTTTGAATTGTCAAATGCCTTTAAAAACAAGTGACAACGACTGGCCCTATTCAGGTAAGTAGTCACCTGGGGTTCTAGAGGGAAGTCGTGACCAGTAGGGTGCATCAAGTTGGACGTCAGGACAGATACTTGCCAGCTATGACACTGGCTACTAGTAGCAACATATCGTGAATCGGCAGAAATTGGAATTCATGGGCTTGCCATTGGATCGAGCCCCAGTGACTTAATTGTCTACGAGCTCACCTTGTCACCAGAAGGTCTTGAGTTCGAAGCCTGGCGGTGATTGCGTGCTGCTGAACAGTCCCAAACTAGAACGAAACAGCTGTATGGTACCGTCAGGCTTTCAAGTGGTTCTCTAACTGATGCTGGCTCATGATGAAATCCCGGAGCCAGTCAGTCAAATCCCTGCAAACCAATACTTAAATGTTCAATAATTAACTAAAGCTAACCATGAATTAATTAAGAAATCTTTTTATCCCATATCTAATGCCAGGCTGGAATCCCATTTACTTTCCTTCATCCAACCATTTTTTAAAAATACCGTTAGGTGTTTATTATACTACTTTTCTGAAGTATAAAGATATGATGAATACTTATTTTTCAAAGTCACTGGTAACTTTGCTCTCATCCTTACCAAAAGCAATAATCAACAAAATAAAACTGAGCAAAGTGTTTTTTATGTAAACAACCTTTTTTGCATATTTATGATGAGGTGAACATAATAACTGAACATTAATCTTTTTCATTTGTATATTTTTGTAGGAAAATGTATACTAAAGGTTATAATTAATTGTGTTATTCAAAAAAAAAGAATTTTATTTAGTAAAACATCAAAAGGGATTTTCCTATGAAACTGACCCTAGTAATAATTGTAATAGCTAATATGGACAAGATAACAAGAGATAAGTTTACTATAATTCAACTTGAGTAAACACAACAAACATTATGGGGAATAATGTACAAAATAATTTATTTAACATCTGTTTGTAAACCATAATATAAGCTATGTATTGAATTCATTAATAATGTTTAGTTTAATTACCATCGGTAAACAGAAACCTGAGTTATTTAACGGACATACAATAATGAATTATGCAACTCCCATCCTCTAAGTGGTTTTGTGTATTTGTCATCGATATTAACCAGTGCCAAGCGGAACATTTTTGCTTTCAATGTATATTTGATTATGAACCAACATCATTTAGTGAATGATTGAAAAAAGACCACTGGACAGCCGCTTCATTCTAATTTGAGACTTCTTAGAATTTCGCACTCACCATCCCACTGGGAGTGGACCTATGTGGAGTAGTGAGTCCCTTGACAATGTAGTTGAGATCTCTGAATTAGATAGTTTAATGACGAAGTTAACACTGGCCTTCTAGAGAACATCTTCAGAGCTAAATTCACTATAAAGCAAGCCTCCGTAATTTTTGATGAGTGTGATAAAGGTGATTGGTTGTTTGCCAAGGTATTCTTCTTAACACTGTCCACAAAACAGATTATAGCAAAAGTGACAGACATATTGGTCAAAATGGACACCCGCTCCACCTTCACACCCAGGAAGACAAGCCAGTCGTTAAAAGGGTGTAACCATCCTTTCATATAAGCACGCGTAAACAGCTACGGATATTATTTGGACTGGGAAAGTGCAAAAGTCTTAGACAATGGAGACATGAAAAATGCCAGGGAATTTTTAGAGGCCTGGTTTTCAAATGAATCTGTAGTCAACAGACATTAATACAGATTAGATATATCAAGCAGTGAAAAAGAATTAAATCGCCAGATTTCAGGTCAACAAAATAATCAATACCAGTAAAAGTGAAAGAATAAGAATAAGAAAGTTTCTAGGGTCAGTTAACCGCCTTACATTTCCTCAGACAAAACGATTATTACACTCATGAAGAAGTACAAAAGCTGGTTCTGAAGAAGCTGTCAGGAAAGGCGATCAAAGCTTTTGTATTAAAGTGTCTAGTTCAGAAGATATGATTACACCAAAATAGATGGTAAAGGCTTTAAATCATTTGTTTTTCTTCGATCTATCGCAGATGTCTGTGTAAAATTCTAAATGAGAGTTACTTTCCGGAGTTTATAATTCAATGCAAGATCTTATTCACTGAGTATTATTATAATTATTTCCTTTAATTATTTATGAGGAACAGAGGGCTTCACCCGCGCGTCTCCATTGCCTACGGTTCTCTCCCAACGTTTTCACATGGCTCCAAGTCTGCCCACACGCTTTCATCTCCTCTTCACATGACCTCCTCCAAGTCACCCTCACACTGACGACCAACTCGCCGCTTCCCTTTCTTGTTCCACTCGAGCAATGGCTTGTCTAGTGATGTCACTTGATGCTTTCTTTTCTCAGAGTATGGCCAATCCATCTCCATTTCTTCCTGCCTGTTTGTTTCACAATCAGTTCCTGGTTGGTTCGCTCATTGCCAGAGATCCCTGTTGCTGATCTCTTCTGGCCATCTGATCGTCAGTATGGAGCCAATGAAAACAGCTGTTAGTGAAGGTCTGAAGTTTGTTTGAGATGCTCTTTATGACGCGCTGGCCAATTCTCTGATCCGTATAGTAGCACTCATTTCACATTGGAGTTGAAAATTCGGATCTTATTTTCATTTCTATGCTGAGTGCTGTTGATCTTCACACAGACTTGAGAGTAGTGAAAGCTTGTCTTGCTTTCCCTATCCTGGCTGCTTTGATATCCTTGTCAGTTCCGTCCGCCTGTAGTTGGAATGATGCTTCCCAAGTAGGCAGGTGAAGGAGGTTGTTTCTTTCAGGTTCCTCCCATTTATGCTGGCTGATTGTTTTCTGTTGTTGTTGCTGTTGGTGTTGGCCAGGAATCTTCATCACCTGTGTTTTCTATTCACTGAGCGTCGGTGGCACAGTGGTTAGGACTCTCACCGACCATGCACATGGTCCAGGGTTCGAGCCCACGACGGCGCACACCTGATATCTATGGTCGGCCTGCAAAATTTGGGCCACCGATATCCATGCTGAAAATTCCATACTTGTACCAAAAATACAGTGTGGAATCAAGCTGTAAATCAAAAAAAAAAACAAGCAGTGATCAGTCGTCTTAAAGCCGTAGAGGTTTCCGACTGACCATCCCCACACAGAGGAGTTTTAACACTTTATCTGGATAAAACAGAACGTAAAAAAACTACACAACCTTCACCCTTTCGTTTCTACTGTCGTAGAAGTCGAAGAAATGTTATTTTAGAGATTACTTACGCTTGCATGAGAAAGGTACTGCGAATAAATATACTCTGCTAGTCAACTTCAGTAGAGTATGAAATTTATTTTAAAAAAAGCCAGAGCACGTATAGCTACAAGCAACTTCAACTATGTCTTAAGTTAACTATAAAAAATTATTCCCTCGAAAGCAGTAGATTTACGTAAACATCCACATAAAGTTTTACAAGAATGACTACTAACAAAATATCATTTATCACAAACATAAATCTAATTATCCTGTACCCTATTAATAATAGAAATAAAAAAATATAAATCTTCTGTCTGACTGTTCTGTTTTTATGTTACTTTTCAAGTACACTTACAGAAATAAAAACTCCCTATCCATTTTCCTAATAAACTAAACTATTTGATGGGATTTGCAGGAAACCAGATAAACTAACTATAAATTGTCCATTTCGATTCTTATGGAAAACACCTTTTTCCAGGGAAGGTATACTAACATAATTATAGGCGTTTTTTATGCGTAATAGTCATATCTTAGATTCACTATAAGCTTACTTATATTACAAGCATTACTTAGAATTTTCCTTATGCTGATAAACGTAATTAATTTATGAAGTATTCATTTCTGTCATATGAGGGACATAATGACTAGTTTACTGTTTAAGCAATAAATTATGTACTTACGACTTGTTGTTGTTATTTTTCTTACAGTTTTCACATGGAACACTAACATTCAGTTTATTTTCCTGAGTTGAAGTATTTCTACTCATCCAAGGTTAACACAATGTGTTTTGGGCTTGTACAGATAAGACGCAGCTGTACAAGTAGCTGACATGTCAACCTGGGACTGAGCACTTCTGTCCAATCGATTGATGGGAAAAATTAAATTGAATTAAATAATTAATAAGACCCATTGCACAACTGGTGGCTGTCGTGGACCAAGGGATCTAGTGCATAACGCTTTGACGATTGAAACTATGGTCACTGGGTTTGAGTCTAGATGGGAAAACTATCACTCACTGGAGAATGCAGGTACATCTAGATGACGAGTTCCAGATAGGACGAAATGAGCATTCTGGATTTCAGTGCCAGTCACCATCCACCAGTTGAATTCAAGAGACAACTGGTTTAGTGTCGTTATTATTTTAGGAACAAACAGAAAATAAATTTGTCATTAAATTGTCACAATATATTGAGCATTTCACATAAATCTGGCATAATCTCTGGTGGAGTATGTAATAGTTGTACTTGAAATTTGATCACTTGCACGTGCAGTAACTTGATATGCACTAATCCATGTATCAATAAATTCCTAACGAAACGTTCGCACTAGTACTGACTTGCTCTATCTTATAGTCTATATTCAAATCTATTACTTCTGATTATATTGTTAACAACCAATTACTGAAATTTAAATCAGTTTCACTACAAAACTGAGCTTGGACGTACCTTTCATTTGAACTAATAGTAGACCATTTACTCTTCACTATATTTGTACCAGCCATACTTGTATTATTGCTACTATGCGGACAACAGACTTGGCTCGTCATAAAGACCACCTCAAACAAATTACGGACCTTCATCAACAGCTGTCTTAGCTCAGTAGTTCGCTCAAGATCAGATGGCCAGCCAGAAAAGACCATCAATAGAGATCTCTGGGGGCCAACCAACCAGGAACCAATTATGCAGCAAATTAGCAGGAAGAAATGGAGATGGATTGAATTGGTCATACTCTGAGGAAACCATCAAGTGACATCACTAGACAAGCCATTGCTCGAGTGGAACCCGAAAGGAAAGCCGCAAGTTGGTCGTCAGTGTGAGGGTGACTTGGAGGAGGTCATGTGAAGAGGAGATGAAAGTGTGTGGGCAGACTTGGAGCGGGGTGAAAACTCTGGCAGAGAACCGAACGCAATAAAGACATGCAGCTGAAGCCCTATGTTCCTCTAGGAATTAAAGGAAATAATAATATAATAATAATAGTAACTTATATTATCCCTTAGTCTGGATATAAGAAATGTAAATCGTTTCAGGCAAATTTTGTAAGCCTGATGTTAAACTCAAGAGAAAACACTCGAAATATGGGAACTAACCAATGCTGACGTAGAACGACCGCTGATGAATTTTAGTTTCACAAGAATTATAGCTATGGGATATAAGCTGGTACCGCTAAGAATGGTGTAAAGAAGGAATAACCAAGCAATTGAACAAATCTGCGGCTTACTGACTTACCTACCTCCGTGGTTAGAACCAATAAAACCAATGTGAAATTCACTCTTCTATTATTCAGCCGATACAGACTTTATAAAAACGACAGGGAAAATACCTTAAAAACAATTATATTAGGCGTTTCACTAAGATTTTCGAGTTTGTCTTTCCCCACACGCACACATACAGACATAAAGTATGCATAAATTTAAGAGAATAGTTAAAGAGGACTTGTTTCATCCTGTTTTATCTGTACTTTGTTCACAATAGACTGAATTAAACGCATTCATCATTGAAAGACCTTCATTATTTTACCCTTAATTTCCACTCCTTTTTTCTTGAGTGTTTATTTTATTTGTTCAAAGCTTCATTGTCAGTTTGTTTTACTCCCTAATATTACAGATCTTTTTATTTCACAAAATTCTGACATAATTTGATTAGTGAAATATATAAATTTTTATGTTCTTTTTATTATTGTCAGAACCACCTTCGTTAACTTTTTTTATCAATATTTTCAGCTTAAGTAACCACATAATTTATCATTGGTACACAAGCCACTATTTGTCAAAAGTACTATATATATATATATATATATATATATATATATATATATATATATATATATATATATAATCCTGTGATACAAAATGACATTAGGTGCCTTAAACAGAAATGGCTATGCATAGTTGCAGTCTATGGCGATCTGCTCACAACACTTATCAGTTATATATGTATTCACGGATAAATAAATATAAACAAGTGAAAATAATTAACAAAGTCGACTTAATAAGTAATAATTAAAATAGTATTAATTCATCCAAATAATCAGTGACTGGTTTATTCGCTTGAAAGAACAAAGTGCATTATACGAAGCGGAAGTTAATATAACATGCTCAGCGGCTTTCTTTCAAAGCATCAGTGGTCATGAAAGCTAAATAAACCGTAGGATTAGGTAAATCTATACTTAAAATCAGCTTATAAAAGTTGCAGCATCCTCTTGATATACTATTCTCAACTCATATCTTGATAGAATCAAATAATGAGGATAAGATTTTGTGATTGTGTGATATAGAATTAAATTAAATTAAGACGAAAATAGTACAATAGATTTTATGCGAAAAATTTCAGTTCAGTAATGTCTGAAATCTAGTGAATTCTGATCACAAGAGATTTTGCTATATTGAAGCTGATGGATAGATAATCAAAAGCATGAAGCTTTCAACTCGCGAATCTGATGCTTGTTGACGGAATTCCTGGAAATCTTTCATTTATGCTTTCATTTTACATTCTGAGCTGCAAATCTTTCAGTTTGAAATAACTACGTTAGTACGATGTACCGGTCAGAAACTTGCACTGCGTATCACGTAAAGGATTTCCTACAAGTTATATACTTATCAACAGCTGCCTTCGCTGGCTTCCCAATAAACATCAAATGGCCTACCAGGAAGAATTAGCATCAACAAACTCTAGCAGCAAACCAACTAAGAACCAATCGTTCAACAAATATGTAGAGGAAAATGGACATGGATTGGGCACACATTGAAGAAACTGTCCAGTGACATCGCGCGCATTACAGGCCATCGCTTGAGTGAAATCCCATTGGGAAAAGATGAGTGGGTCGTCAGTGTGACGATGACATGGAGGAGATTGTACAAGGAGGAGATAAGAGATTATAGTCAATCAAGAATGCAGCTGAAGAGGAGAGCAGATAATAGGAGAAAACTGAGATGTGCTGTTGAAGCCCTATGTTCTACTCGGAACCCTAGGGAATAATAATAATAATAATAACATTAGTAAGATCAGGCTGAAAAAGTTGAGGGCATTCAGCTGAACTACCGAAATTTCCGACTATCACACGCAACATGGTTGGTTGGTTTTTACCAGATGACAGAATTTCTCCGGCCCTTAGAAGAGATTACTGAATTCTGAATGACAGCTTAAATTCATCACAATTACACGATTGTGTATCGTTGTTATTGATGTTGAGCTGTTGAGATATTACTACTGACTGAGACTAAGACTAAATTATCAACAACCCTGCCATTTACTTTATTCTACTTTAAATCCTATTTGATGTGTTTTTTTCTTTCTGCACTGTTGCATACTTACACCTGACTTAAGATTTCAAAACTGATTATTTTCGCAAGTGATCACCTGTTAACATTATATCACTGTTAGTTTAAAACTTTCTTATTTTTACTCCATGTCAACTGATATTTTACTCAATTATTTCTACAGTAAAAAAGTAATAAGAAAGAATAACCGATGTAATTCCATATTAGATAAGTTTATTTGTAAATATCACGCAGTGATGCAGTACTAACAACTAGATAACTTTTCGAGCATAAATTGTTACCACTTGTAATGATATCAGTTTTAACCACATAGTTTCATAATTGGTCTTATTTATATATTTTCTCTTTTTCTGTCTCTCCAACTTCTCTTTTTTATTTGTTGCCACTTTCCATATCCCTGATATAGGCGTTGCATCATTTCAAATGAACGTGTGTAGTGTTGAATAGATAAACAAAGCTTCAGTGATTAACCTTTCTCTGTTTCCCCCTAACTATACTACTTTTAATCCCGGTGGGTGCGTAATGCTGAGGAGTCCCAAACTAGGACGAAACAGCTGTCCAGTACTCCCTGCAGGTTTTCCAATGGTTTTCTAACTGGTGTCAGCTCATGATTAAATCCTCCATGCAATCAAACAAAATCCCTACAAAAACCAATACTTGAAAATTAATCTGATGCTCACTAGTGACTGGCCCTATTCAGGCAGTTAACCTGGGTTCTAGTGGGAAACAGTGACCAGTAAGGTACAGCAGGTTGAAGATGAGGCAGTAACTCATCGAAGAAGACATTGCGAAGTGGTCGCGCTATGTCGTGAATTGGCAGAAGTTAGAATTCAAGGACCATTGGATCGGGTCCCAGTGGCTCAATGGTCTACGAGTTCGAATCCCGGTGGGTGCGTAATAATGAAGAGTCCCAAACTAGGACGAAACAGCTGTCCAGTACTCCCTGCAGGTTTTCCAGTGGTTCTCTAACTGATGTCAGCTCATGATCAAGTCCTCCATACTTTTTAATGCTCACACCCTTTCTCACCGTTTTGTGATAACATACAATGGCGGAGACTTTTTCTAGGTTATTAAACTTAGCAGGGTCAATAATTCTAGGTCTAGTTAAATTTTTATGTTCCGATAGTCTAGTTGACCCTGATCTACTAGTTTGACCTATGTAATTGACCTCACAGTCAATGCATGGTATTTGGTAAATTATATTACTTTTCTTAATTGGATCTATTGGGTCCTTAAGCCGACAAGTTTGTCTCTGAGAGAGTTGTTTGGTTTAAAAATCCCACTTAATGTCTCTGACGTTCCTTCTTTATACAGCAGTGTTACAGAGGCTTTGAATTCTATATTATCTTCGTCATTTGTATTGCTAATCTTAGTTTTTCTATAGTTCTTCATATATTTCTGAATAAATTCTGGTGGGTAGTTATTCACTAGTAATGCCTCCCATGAAGACCAGAGTGCTGACAAATAATATCGACAGTTCCGTTAATTGAGATTCTTGTGAACAGGGATGTCACACCAAATGAACTTATTGAAAGCGTATGTAGGGTTCAGGCTTTGAGCGAAAGGAAATGAATCTTTCACATTGCTCACAGCTTAACCGTTGACGAATAGGCTCCAACCTCTCTGTAAGCCAACGTGCATCTTTGTAATAAAGCGAGTTGATCATAGAAAGTATAGGTCTGATGGAACATTTTTTTGTGTACTTCCTGCAGGCCATACATGTGTAAGACAAGGAAACCTTCGGGGATTTAAGTCATTGCATCGGTGGCATAGCGGTTAGGACGCTCGCCGACCATGCACATGGTCCGGAGTTCGATCCCCGGCCACAGATGCACTCCTTTACCTTGCTAAGCCAGAAATATTCCTGGTGAAGAGGAAAGGTTGGGCATGAGGCTAGCAACCCCACCCTGTAAAATAAACACTTCTACAGAAACTTCAAGCCACTAGCTTGAAGCCGTGTGTTCCACTGGGGAACGTGAAGGGACAAAAAAATGCCTCCCATATTTGTTTGATTTTGACATTTAAATCTTCTGGTCTACAAGCTAGGCTCTTGACTCGATTATAAAGACATTTGACTAAACCTATCTTAACCGATTCTGGATGAGATTAATTAAAGTCGAAGTGTTTATAAAAGTGTATCAGTCTCCTACTAATGTTACCACCTAAACCACCATCTTGTTTTCATTTTATTCTACAGTCTAGCATAGCCAACTCGCTCTGTTCATTTTCTAACTCCGGAGTAAATTGAATTTCATCTACTATTGAGTTTATATGCATTAAGAACTGAGGGGGATGTTCAGATTTCAACACGGTGAATATGTTACCTACATATCTCCACCATAACCTAGGAGCTGGATTTTATATGGAATTACATTCTACCACAGGGCACAAATTCTACACTTACATTAATAAATGATATAGTGTAGACAGTAAAGATAAAGACAACAACTATGATTATGTAATAGCCTTGATTGATAATTGATATGTCACGAAATGAACATGTCTGTAGCAATATACTGCATTACAAAATTTAGACACAGATTAACCAGAAATGTCTGTTTTGTTTAAATATAAAATATTAGTTCACATTTCACACCAAGTCATGCATATGTACAACAAGAGATAAACACATATCGTTCAATATTGACAAATAAGTGAAAAATAATAATTAAAAAAAGACATTCAAGTTAAGTATCATAAGTATCATGCCAAACTGAAATGTTCCTTCAATCGAAATAGAAGGTTTTGCAAATCACTGTGGTTCGGAAATAAGCGCAGCGACGTTTTTGCCAACTCAAAAGTTGTGTGCATTTCACCAAGCTGGTAGAGATATAAGGATGTGTTGCATGAAAAAATAGAGAAAGAAAATGGTAACAAATAGTTAAATAATTGGGCATTACGCTTACACTTTACGTTAAGTTTTCAACTGAGAACATTTCTAAGAAAAAAAACTTAAAACCTGTACAGTGCTACACAATCACGGATACAAAATTTACATATAGGAAATCAAAACAAGTGTTTCAGCGAAGAGACTCTTTTCAACGAATTTATCATCAAACTGTACAGCCGTATATATATATATATATATATATATATATATATATATATATATATATATATATATATATATATACGGTTTTTAAGAAGTTATATCCAGTGAGGAAATCGAATCATAGGTGTGAATGCATAAAATAATAATAATAATAGTAGTAGTATGAAATGCAATTAAAAACTAAAATGTTTGTGATTATAATCAAAAGTTAAATGTCAAGTGGCAAGACAATTAGTCCCCTTTATACATTTAGATAAAGCAATAAGAAGACGTAATTTGTCTGAATCATGTAATGTATTTGCGCAAAACATTTCGAACAATCTGATCACACACGGACTTGTCAAATTGTTCGAAATGTGTTGTCCAAGTACATTACACGATTCGGACAAATTACGTCTTCTTATTGCTTTATCTAAAAACAATTAATGTTATATATAGAATAATTCATAGGATGGATAGAACTTGAAAAAGATTGAGCAATTATAGGATTAGTAGACAAATCGAATAAAATAAAAACGTTACGTAACATTGTGTGAAATTCGATAGCATGTAATTTAACGTTGTAAAAAAGAATTGATTTAGAATGACAAGTTGAACGAGTGAAATAATACCGGGATAGTTCAAAGTGAGAATAGTAATAGTAACAATTGACGTAATAAACGAGGAGTAAACAGAGTGAAGGAAAAAAAAATTCTTCGTGGTTACGAAGAGGTGGAAGTGGAACAATTAGAAGAGCGATCATTGAACATATTGTCAATAATGATTACCCTATCTCTATAGCCTCCACCTTTAAAGTTATCTACAAGGCAAAGAGTAATTTACCTAAATCTCTACGTACCTGACACATCTGTACTACTGAAGCTTTGGCTATCGAAACAGAAAAGCCAGATCTCTGTGTACACAAAAGGTTCGTTCAACCCCTACAACTTTCATGGTCTTAATCTCTCTATGCTAAAGTATGGTAATCCCCAATCATATTTTAGCTCTACCAATTTTTCATTTTGTCTATTCAATTCGTATATTCTTCCTTTATTACGTCAATTGTTACTATTACTATTCTCACTTTGAACTATCCCCGGTATTATTTCACTCGTTCAACTTGTCATTCTAAATCAATTCTTTTTTACAACGTTAAATTACATGCTATCGAATTTCACACAATGTTACGTAACGTTTTTATTTTATTCGATTTGTCTACTAATCCTATAATTGCTCAATCTTTTTCAAGTTCTATCCATCCTATGAATTATTCTATATATAACATTAATTGTTTTTAGATAAAGCAATAAGAAGACGTAATTTGTCCGAATCGTGTAATGTACTTGGACAACACATTTCGAACAATTTGACAAGTCCGTGTGTGATCAGATTGTTCGAAATGTTTTGCGCAAATACATTACATGATTCAGACAAATTACGTCTTCTTATTGCTTTATCTAAATGTATAAAGGGGACTAATTGTCTTGCCACTTGACATTTAACTTTTGATTATAATCACAAACATTTTAGTTTTTTAATTGCATTTCATACTACTACTATTATTATTATTATTTTATGCATTCACACCTATGATTCGATTTCCTCACTGGATATAACTTCTTAAAAACCGTATATATATATATATATATATATATATATATACGGCTGTACAGTTTGATGATAAATTCGTTGAAAAGAGTCTCTTCGGTGAATCACTTGTTTTGATTTTCTATATGTTACTATGGGAATTCTCCATGAGTTAGAAAATTTACAATCATCCAAACCAAATTATATATTGATAGAATTAAAAAGTATTAAAACCTGCAATAAGTCTACTGTAGTGCAGCGGTTAACTTGCTGTGATTTTGTCCATTATAACACTGTCATCTTCTTACTACACATTCAACAACAAATGAAGCCTAAATATTTATGATGTCGCTTAGTAAAATGTTTATTTAAAAATAAAATTATTAGTAGTGCAATATATTTATTCTGATTTTAAAGACCGATGCAATTCTAGAAGTAGGTTATTTTAAATAAACATTTCTAATTAATGGGAATTATACAAACTATTTTATCTGTGAGATAAGTTAATTCTTGATACCACAAAGGCAACACTAGAGATATCCAAACACTTTAAATATGAACTATTAATATTATTAGTACCTTTCCTCATATTAACAGCATATTTTCAAACTGAGAATAAGGCTTCAACAAGAATAATGAAATGTTAAATAAATTAATACCACTCATAATATTTCCTAACTGCAGTATTGTAAATTGTCATCACACAGCTTCTAATAAGATGAAATTGTGGATAAGAACTGTTCAAATGTCGTACAATAAGTGTTTGTTCCTAAAAGTGCTTTTTACACTAAGAAAAGATTCATATACAATTGGTGGATGGTGGCTAGCAGTGGAATCCAGTGGATTCCACTGCTAGCCACCATCCACCAATTGTATACAAATCAAATCCCCAGACATCGTCGAAGCATCTGCACAAGAAGCCGACATGTCAACCTGAGACCGAGCACGTCGGTCCAATCAATCGACGGGAAAATCAAAAATTCAATCGAAGAAAAGATTCAGTTCAGAGGAACATAATGATTGTGTAAGGACAATCTTACCGCCTGACTTTAAATCAGCAGGATACATCTCCAGTTATTCAGATGATTTCTGAAGAGCAGGCATAACTGTTTAAGGTAAACAAATAGCTTTCAGCTGCAAGTGTTTTGTGAATTTATAATTAATTGTAAATTTTATTACAGACCAACAATCAAGAATCTGAAACTGAGACTGAAAGTAAAAGTCCAGTACTCCCTGGTTTTCAGCGTTTGTCTAACTAATGTCAGCTCGTGACCAAGCTTGATACCAATCAAATTCCTACAAACCAACACTTCAAAATCAAGAATAAATTGTGGTGTAAACCGATGGCGAGCGTATTTCTTAAACATACTAGTTGACCGACTAAGAAAACCACGATCACTAATGGAATTTCTAGGCCCTTAATTTAGACGTTCATAATTTGAGAATAAAATTCACCAGGCCACAACTATACTAGTATGCATGCTGCTCCAAAGTGCCAGACGATTTAAATCTTTATTTCATGAATGAAATTTAACACATGTCTTAGTTATTTTGTATACGTGAAGTGAATAATCTTCAGATCTTCAGTACGTTTGACCATGCAGACGTAATATTATGGAAATCCAGCCTATGGTGCAATTTTATTACGCACCCAAAATTCAGACAAGAGTAAAAAGATGTTAGGAACATTAAATACACTCGGAAATGTGGATGTGTGTGGTAGCCAGGTCGAATGCACTACGGCGGGAAAATAAAATGAGTGAATTCTCTTCAGTAAAATAAATAAATAAAATATCAGAAGTGGCCTCTCATACAACTATAAAGTGTTAATAAATTAAATTGCATATTTTAGAAACAAATCTAGTAGGCTGAATAAAGTTTTTCCAACACTCAACTGCCTACTCTACTAACTCATCATTTCAGTGTATGTGTCCAACAGAAAATATATATATATATACTTTTCAGTTCCAAAATTATGTTCATCCGAGAAATATACAATTTTCGTTTTAACTAATTCTACTACTATTTCTTTATAGGTAATAAAACTTACAGAAACATATTTACAAATGTATTTAATTACGTAAATCAAATTTATATTTGAGAAAGTTAACATATTTAGATAAAAGATAGACAAAATCTAGTTTTCAGACCAGTATTGTCTGCAATTCTTTCTGTCAGCAATATATATATACAGAATGCCACTATTCACATCATTGACTGAAACAATGAACGTTTCATAAGTTTAAAAAAAAATTTCAATGACAGTGAAATTAAAAGCCTCACTGAGCAGCATATAGAGTAGCTATCATTTTTCTACGAAAAAATAACGTTAATTGTGAGATTTAATATTTTCTCTAATGCATAAAATGACACTGTAAAATCATTTTTTTTTTT
Organism: Trichobilharzia regenti; assembly: GCA_944472135.2. NCBI lineage: Eukaryota > Metazoa > Platyhelminthes > Trematoda > Strigeidida > Schistosomatidae > Trichobilharzia > Trichobilharzia regenti. Next base: position 113,588,873 of record OX235262.1, on the reverse strand, counting down.
GATAAAACTTACAAATTTGTGAGAGAAAAAAACAACTAATGGTCAGAATTTTACACATAAAAATAGTGAGTAGGCAGAAAAGTAAGTATTACAATCAACCATGCATTACAGCTTTATTCTGGCTATCATAATATATATTTAGTATATTATGCTATATGTAGTAGAATTGATGTGTACTTGTTGTAATGCTTTGCAGAGGGAGAGGTTCTACTGATAAAATCAACTTCATTAATGGGTTGAAATTGTATGTTGTCAGACAACAAATTCCTCATTTTTTCCTCATTTCTGAATTACACTAGCTTGAATATATGTCTGCATTTTAATGAGGTTTGTGAATCATAGTATTTCACTTTATAATATCCACCACTCCTGAATTCTAAGTATCTGCATACTGAGAATTCTAAGAACTTCATTTTCACAGCGTAATTCTATCATAGACTAACAACGTTAACATTATTATGCTGTAAGACTCAACTTTAATATTGCAATGACTGATAACCAAAAATAAAAAACAGGTGCATTCAGGTGAGACACAGTTGAGAGTATTTAATTGAATTTTAGATTTTCCCGTCGACTGATTGGATGGAAGTGTTCGGTCTCAGGTTGACATGTCAGCTTCTTGTGCAGATGCTTTGGCAATGCCTGATCATTTTGGCTAGTACTGGAATCCAGGATGCGCATTTCGTCCTATTTGGGACTCGTCATCTGGATGTACTTGCATTGTCCAGTGAGTGACGATGTTCCCACCGAGGCTCAAACCCAATGCCCATAGTTTGTCAACCTGAGACCCAGCACTTCCGTCCAATTAATCGACGGGAAAATCTAGAATTCAATTAAATAATTAACATGACCCGTTTTACAAAAGTTGACTGTCGTGCCCCAAGTGGTTTAGCGGATAACGCTTTGTTGTTTGGAACTATGGTCACTGGGTTCCAGCCTTGGTGATGACATCATCACTCACTGGGGAATGCAGATACATCCAGATGGCGAGTCCCAAATGGGATGAAATGAGCATCCTGGATTCCACTGCTAGTTACTATCCACTGATTAAATTACAATTAGGAGTGTTTTTCATCTATCCAAGGTAGTATTGTAGTGAAATGAAGATGACTGAGTTTCATTTAAATTTAACTTTTATAAAAATATCTTCATTATGGTGGTTAAAGATTTCCTCTAATTACTTTGGCTGTCTTTGTGAGTGTTTGTGAGAAAAGCAGACAGTCGCAATGTAAACAAGGTTGGTTATCATTGCATATATATTCTTTGTTCACATATATTTTAATTCCAATAAAATTTCAACAGGGATGACCACCTATAAATGTTTTACTAAAATTTGTCAGTTTTCTACAGGAACTTGTGACTGTATCTTATGTTCCAGAATTTTAGAAGACTTTTTAAAAAATTCGTATGTGGTCAGCTGCTCACACTACATTCAGTTTATCTCTAATCATCTGAATACTTTCGAGCGGAGAATAACATGGATCCATTTTTATTCAAGTGTTGGTTTGTAGGGATTTGATTGGTTACAAGATTTCATCATGAGCTGACATTAGTCAGGGAACCATTGGAAAACCTGGAAGTACTGGACATCTGTTTCGTCCTAGTTTGGGACCCTTCAGCAGTACGCACCCACCGGAGTTCGAACCTAGCACCTCCTGGTTACAAGGCGAGCTCGTATACCATTAAGCCACTGGGACCGGATCCAATAGCCCATGGTATACGAGCTCACCTTGTAACCAGAAGGTCCTGGCTTTGAACCCAGGTGGGTGCGTACTGATGAAGAGTCCCAAACTAGGATGAAACAGCTGTCCAGTACTCCCAGATTTTCCAATGGTTCTCTAACTAATGTCAGCTCATGATGAAATGGATCCATTTTATTTAGATAATTTTCATCAGTTGGAGTCTAAAAAGAATCTGCCGTTGGATTTTTAATTACGCTGGTGACTCATCCCGCAATAACTCTTTGTTTTCTTATTTTATTAACTTATCTTTTCAACACCCTCCTTTTTATGTTTGACTTGAATAAGAGATAATACTACTTGACCTCATAATATAACATCATCATCTTTCCATTTAACCTCTTGAACACCAAATTTTGGTCTTCTCTAATCCAAATATGTTACTGTTACCAATACTTTTGTTGCCACCCAAACAAAAAACTCATCAATTAATTTTCTAGAAATTTTTCCCCAACAAGATATATTTATACTTACACTTCAGCTTTGTTTGTTCTTTTTCTGCTAAAATTTACGAAATTCCTAGAGAGACGTCTCTCTCCTGAATCATTTAGATACTATCTTTTGGTATGGGGTTCAGGGAGACTTGTATACTGTTAAAATCCAATCCAGTTATACTAAGTAAAATGAACAGTGTTCCATCAAAAACGGTGCAATAAAAACTAATGGAGAAATAGTGACATTTAAAGCGACTTATTTTAAGATTTACGCAAAATATATTGTGGCGGAAATATCACTACAAAGGTGTATTACAATCTGAAGTTGTTACACCAGTAAAGTGCCTTTATTGGAAAACTTGTATTCTCTAATTTGAAAAATGGAATAAAAATCATGCACAAAAATGCTATACATTCGTTCATGACCAACAACTTTCCATTGCGAACTACAATTAAGTTCTCTAGGAAGTAAGAATTGCTACAACTCATGAAATTTCTAAAATAACTGTCTACAACCAACATTTGAGTGAAGTTTCTCAATAATAAACCCTACTAAACTCTTTTAGAGTGAATAAGCTTTTGAGTTAGAGATCATCTAAAACGTTACAGTCACTTGAACTTTTCTGATTATTCTGTAACAAGATTTTCCTCACATAGACTGAATGAAACCGAACCTGATCCGGAACACACACAGTACCAGTTAAGTGTTTAAAATCAGTGTCTTAATATGATATTTCGAAACTAATGAAAATTTTAATTTCATATATACTTTTACAATAAATGTTATATTTGATCGTAAATATAGCTGGGACCATCAACTCTCAGTTTAAGCTAGTTTCTACAGAGCAGTTAATAATGCATATATAAATAAGTATATTTAAATTTATAAGCATAAGTAAATAATACTACATAAAATAACGAATGAAATTACACAATTACAAAACCTACCTATTTTAACATTTAAGCTAAGGCTTTTTATTATGCAGTGATTGCAACTTAAAGCAATATCATAATTTTTCTACTCTAAGTTTCGATCTGAAAAACTAAAAATGTAACGACTGAATATCTGAAATCGGAAACACTTACTGTTTGAAGTACACTTTTGTCTAAAATTATAGCCTATAGAAGAGTAATAGACGCCTATTCTGAAGTTGTCAGTATACGTAGTGTTTGAATTCAAGTATTCAGGTTTCAGGGGTTACTTTAAATACTCTGATTTTAGAGATATTACGGTTGGTTCATCAGGCTTTCGAGTTAATATATAATTACATAATGACTTTCTAAATATGCTGGAGAAGAATTTAAGCTCAAATAAATTTCGAATTTCATTATTTTGAAAAATGTACGACTTTAATTCCCTGTATATAGCAAACTTACGGCTTCTGTTAGAAAAGTCAGATTATGATGCGGTTCAAACAAATCAGGCGTCAATTGACATGAAGTTCGGTATAGCTCTTTAGCCTACAGAATATAAAAACACTTAGTGTAAAATACATGTACCGACTGAATAAAAGTTTAGGATTCGTTTGATTTTTAAAAATTGGCCTCATAATTACTTATAAATAATGAAAATTAAAACCACTATTAAACCTATGATCAATTAATTCTTCACGCCTTAAACTGGCACTGTATACAACTGTCTTTTTATTTTCCATTTTTGTGGCTGCTTTTGACGGTTTATCAGTTTAAAACAGACATTCGCCATTAAACAGTAAATATGGATACTAGCAGTGTAGTCCCATAATCTGAGTCATCATTTAACCGCTTTATCATGATCTACCTTCGCTTCATATTGAAGAATAAATAGCTGAACAGAACGAATTAGTAACAAGGATCTCTGGCAAAAAACCTATCAAAAGCTGTTTGCTGAACAAAAATATAGCAGAAAACGGAGGTGGATGTGGTACACACTGAGAAAACCGTCGAATAAAAACGCGCGCCAGGCCCTCAACCGGAATCCTAATGGGTCATTCAAGGGTGATATGGAGAAGATCGTATTAGAGGGAGATGAGAGATTATGGACAATATTGGACCATGACAGAGAGGCCAGATGAAAATAGAACAAAGTGGAGATGTGTTGTTGAAGCCGTATATTCTACTAGGAACCCAAAGGAACAATAATAATTATAAGCAAATGTTTAGTACTAAAAATTATAACAATAATTTTCAGAAGTTATAATTTATAATTTCAGGATGCATTTAATTCGGAAAATAAAATGAGTTGAAAACTGTTTAAAAGAAACATGGAAAACTGGATGGCCAATTCATCCTAGTTTAGCATTCGTCAGTAGTACATACTCGTGAACACATCAAAGGCTGATCCTAAAACTATCAGCTTACAAGGTGAACACGTTATAACTAAGTCTATGGATTCGGGTTCAGTGAGGCATAAATTCCACACTTTTTTCGATTAGTAATATAATATCGCTGTATGTATGTATTATCAAGGACCCTTTAACTTAACGATTAATACAATAGTACATGAGCCTCCTGAACCAACAATATTAATAACTGAAATTCTCTCGCGATGTTCCGAAGCAACTTTATTCGTTACCATATAATCGACTTACTAATGTAGGTACAATTTTTCAAAGTGAATAATTTTCTAGTAGGCCTTTAAACCAGCAGTGTTTTAATAGACAAATGTTCTGAGACTATGTGTCACTGAACACGAAAGAGAAAAAAATGCAACTGTATGTGGGGAAGGAAACGCTAGAAGAGACAAATCAACAAACAATGAATGTACAGCCTAGATGATGACTTTGTCGAAAAGAAAATTTTCTTCGCTGCAATTGTCTTCTTATTAACTCCTATGAGACAATGAATGATACATGGAGGAACGGACGAGAATGTCAAATCGAGAATCGGGAAGGCGAGAAACACATTCATCAACCTGAAAACAATCTGGGAATCTTCATCACTCAGACAGTATCAACAACAAAATTCGGTCGGATTCTCAATACAAACTACGTCAAGTCAGTTCTTCTATACGGATCAGAAACTTGGCGGGCGGGTCACAACGAATATTTCCAACAGCCTGTTGCAGACGCTACCTTTATCAACCAACAACTGTCTTCTCTGGCCCTATACTGAAGATCAGATGGCCGGGCCGGAAAGAATCACCAACAAGAAACTATGGGAACAAACAAAACAAGAACTAATCGCCAACCAACAAATATGCAGGAGAAAGTGGGGATGGATTGGACACTAGCTGAGGAGGCCGCTGAGTGACATCGCGCGAGCGTCAGGTCATTGCTCGAGTGGAACTAGGCCGAAAGGGAAGCGGGGAGTGGGACGTCCAAGGGTGTCGTGTAGGCGATGGTGTGAAGAGGAGTTGAAACAGTGTGGACTAACTAACATGGATGGAGGTGAAAAGTACAGGAGAAGACAGAAGTGGCAAGTGGAAACGTGCAGTTGAAGCCGTATGTTCCACTAGGAAACCAAGGGAACAATAATAGTAAAGTTATAATAGAGTAAAAACGGCCTTGAAAATGAACTTGTCTTATAGATATTAAAGACCCATAGGTATCTTACAGAATTCTTCATAACTTTTCGACCAATGCTGTTTAATTCCCCTAGCTGTCATCATCTGTTTGACAAGTCAACTTCATATACATATCTCTTCTAGGCTTTAAGTTAACCAGTAATATAATAGAGGAAACTGATGGTCCAATAAGTTCTTACTGCATAGCTCAATTGATGAACATTTAAAAACATTTGTTACTGTTATGCTTAGATGCTTGATTATAAATAGATTTGATATTAACAGTTATGTATTACCATATTTATATTTCCAAGTTTATGCTCCAGTACTCCTAAATTATTATAGGCTTCTGAATGATGATTATCGTTTACAATAGCAATATGCAAACACTGATTCGCCATCTGTAAATCACCAATATTCTAAAAAAATAGTAATAAAAGGTAAAAACAGAGAACATTTTGATTTCCTACAAAAAATATATCTGATATTTGAAAGCACCAATATATCAAAATCTCCCAACAGTTAAGTATCATTAACCAGTAAATATAACATAACATAACATAACAATTTCGCTTTATTCCAGAAACAGTACTTGTGGTACAGTGTGGAATTTTCAGCACATATCTACAATATTGCATCTAATTTCATCGTACATTTAAAAAAGGAGTATTATAAAAAAATAAAATATATAAAAAAATAAAACCAAAAAATGAAACAGAAATAACCAAAAAAAATGCAAATAAAAATACCGAGTAAAAAAGAAGATCAACACAAATAATGAAAAAAAATATTTCAGTATTGGTTAGTGGACTGTGTATTTAGCCATACCAGTAGTGAACAATACTTTTGATATAATCCCTTCTGCTATTTAACTGTTATTATTCGTTACGTTCTTTGTGGAACATACGGCTTTAGTATAGGGCTTCGTTAACTCTATTCTCAGCCATATTTTATAGTTGGCTCCAAGACTGCCCACAAACTTTCATTTCCAACTCACATGATATCCTCCATGTCATTTTCTGATGCCTAACTAGTCGCTTCCTATACGGCTTCCTCCCGTGACGGTGATTGGTACACATTGTTGTTGGTCAAGTATCTTCACCGCTTATATTTTTTCTATGTTCACGTGAAGTCTTGTCTTCGTCACTTCTTTCACCAACTTGTTGGTTTTTGTCTGTAGATATCCAAGTTTGCGTGACATTATAGATAAATCAACCGTGAAGTTTAGATCTTCTAGAGTTTTGTTTTGTTTCAACGTATGCCTGCCTATTCAGTCCCAAAGGTCTGATGCTACATGCAGTGCACCAAAATCAGCAGTGTCATCGATGATAGTAGGCAGGCTTCTCTGAGCATTCTGTTGTGAATCACTTAATGCGTAACATCACTGTATAGCTGCTGGACAAGGCTGATAAATGTTTGTGGCATTGCACTCTGTATTGTTCTTGTAGTTCCAGAATTTCTTCCTTGTCGACGCCACTGAAGGCTTTTTCAAATGCGATGAAGCTGGATACAAAGTTAACGCCACTGTAGTTTCTGTTCAATGATGTTGCTTAATTTTTTCTGCGCATGAATTGTTTTTCCCACATCCAACTGGTCCCGGACGAATGTTTACATCCCGATCAGCTTTTAGTCTTTCCACAACTATGAAGTTTGATACTCTGGTTGTTGTGGACAAGAAAATGATGCCGTGCTATTTATAATTATAATTTAACCTTCTTTGGTCGTTCTTCAACCCAAAAAGTAAATACTTTTCTTTCCCATCGCTTCTCCTGCACTATTGATACGAGTATGGACTGTTTAACTACAGACGAATAAATGGTAATTTTATGAATTTTACCTTCGTCCACATGTTAAATTGTCACCCCTAGTTTCTTAGCTGGTGTGTAAATAGCCAAGGCATCTTTGAAATTCACTCACATTAAATTCAAATAACCATTTCTGATAAGAACTGTGTCCTTGATTAACATAAGAAACACTTCGCTAAGAAATCCGCTTGTCACCTCACTGCTGTAAGTTATTGCTGAAGGAGAACAATCTGACCTTCAAAATCGAAGTTCTGGAATGGATTAAGCCAGAAACACAATAACTGACAGGACGAGGGTTGAAAAGGCACTGTCTTTAAACATAGTTTCGGCCTTACACAACCTGACTTATCCCTTATTTTCAAATAAACCGTTAGAAGTATGTTCCAGAGTCATGTATTTTGTAATTTCAATTTCTAACGACTGTTACAGTAAGAGAAGAGAATAAGGGATTAGATATACCTAATCTTGGATTTCAACGTCGATTACAAGTTTTCTTTTCACCAATAAATACAATATAACATGCAAATTTTAATGTGTCAATCGTTTTCTTGCAGTTAACAGATTGAAAACCTTAGTTTTGACATATAAATTCCACTCAATAAAACATGATAAAATATTACATATTCTTTAAACTTCTCAGCAATGTTTTCAGACTACAAAAGTTTTAAATGAACTCAGACTTCATTAGACTTGCAATTGAAAATAGGTTTTAGTGTTTGGAGTTCATACTGAAGCTGTTGACAAAGTTAAAGCATCACGATCCACTGAGTACAAACTCACGAGTGCCCTTGAGCGGAACACTCGGGAAATGCAGTGGTTTCGGCTTAAAAATGACGCTTATTCACAAAAGAGATGTAGAACATAATGATAAAACATATTAAACAGGATATTTGTCTCTGAAATGACCTAAAAATAGCTCCTAATTATAATGAGGAGTATCAGTTTTTAAGTTAGACCAGTTTCTGTACCTATATTCACCAAGGCGATTGATGATGAGCTTTTTCTATGACCCATTTATGTTTCTAACCCTGTTTTAAAGTCTTCCTCAAAAGCCCTCGATTGATTTACTATGGTTTCCAGTAAGTGGATCGACGACTACGTACCAGGAAAATATGCATAATAAAACTAATTAAAATAAACAATACCAACTTCAAACTTGACGCTTATCGTAACCCTAACCCCAATCCTAATCGTAACGCTGATCCTACCCCTAACCACCTATTAACACATTGTACAAACAGTATTTAAAAACGTGATCGGGGTGAGATTTACTCCTTGATTCGTGAATGGCGTTCACATTGACTATATAATAACGGCAAGTCCCGTTATTCAACGACACGTATGGCTTCAGTGTTACTGGAGCTTTTGCACTCCTGGGCCGTTATATTTTAACTTCGTTTAGCTGTTTTCCTGAAAGACAATGAATGATAACTTCCTCATTAAGACATCCAGCTCAGATGACACAAATCATGATTGAATCATCCATCTAAGCTGCAAATATCCATCATTTCTGAAGAAATTACTTCTCACTCTACAAAGAATTATTATGATAAATTCCCTTTATGAGCAACTGAATCCACTTCATAAAAACAATTCCATTTTGACACAACAGCTTATTTATGCTTGAAAATAAGCATTGGGAAAAGAGCTATTGGTGTAAGTCGATTAGTGCTTCAAAAAATAAATAATAATAATAAATCAACTCAATCTAAAATTGCTTTGTTGATATTTATTTGGTAATTTGATAAAGTCAGAAGATGAAATACAATTCAGCTACCTTCAGATAAGAGATAGAATTAAAGTGTGATAAATAAACAAATCTAAGTTTGCATATACTACTAGTAATAAACTAATTTGACTTTCCAGTGTACAAATGTCAACAAAAAATACTTAAATAAATTTCACTGTGTAATGGTCAAATTATCACCAGTAGACTTCGTGAAATCTAGTAATGAACACAGTGTCTTTCATAAATATTTTTGTTATTTATTTCTAATGACCGCTTAATTCGATACCGTTTTGTTGACTGCTTGATTTGAGGAAAAACATTTTACTCACCTGTTTCGAAATCAAAATCATATTTACCTTGTTTTCACGTATTATTCCTTCTATGGCCTACATTTTGACGCTTATTTCTAATGTTTACGAGAGTATTAGATTGTTAGAACTTCTTATGAATTGACGGTATCAATCAACACAGTCATAAGACGAATTCAGTGTCTTTCGGTAGGAAGTAATTTATGGTATAGCCAATATACAAAGCATGTTTCACAGGGTCTGAATATGATGTGAAGAAGGAAGGTTAGAAACCATTTAAACTCATAACTTAATTTTAGGGAAGCACCTATAAGTCAAAGTGAAATTTAATGAATGAAATTAACTGACAGTCAACGATTTCTGGAAAATGAATTAAATCACATAATTCAAATGTTGGTTTGTGGGGATTTGGTTGGTTACATGATTTCATCATGAGCTGACATTGGTTAGAGAACTATTGGAAAACTGGGGAGCACTGGACAGCTGTTTCGTCCTCTGGCTTAATGGTTTACGAGCTCGCCTTGCAACTAGGAGGTGCTGAATTCGAACCCCGATAGGTGAGTACTGATGAAGAGTCCCAAACTAGGACGAAACAGCTGTCCAGTACTCCCAAGTTTTCCAATAGTTCTCTAACTGTTTTCAGCTCATGATGAAATCCTGTAATAAATCACATAAAATTTGTCGAATTTACAATAAAAACTACATTTCAAATACGTATCAGTACTGAAAACTTTCGATAGCAGTTTTACTACAACTACATTTTATATTGAAAATTGAATAACACCAACATTAAAACTTACAATTGCAACATGACTTAAATTGTAATAAACATCTGATGTATTAGTCGCATCACTTAATGCAACAGCTTGATTGAACATTGAAAAGCACAGATCATATTGATGAGTAAAAAAGGTACATAATCCCAGGTTATTATATAATTCTGATGATTCATATCCATAATGTAATATACGTCTGTCATTAAAGAAAAGTGTACGCATATACATACATTAGATATGTCACCAAACTTTGACAATAAAATAGTGTCAGACTGTAAACATGATAAGATGCCTATCCATTCGGAATAAGTTACTGTAACAGGTATATCTACTTTCTTCATCTTTTATCAATGAAAGAACTTTTTGATTCACTTTTTAATACTTTCATCCTATCCCACCCAGTTGTGGGATTGCACTGTATTACATTAAATTTTAAGGTAGTTTGTTACGATCTTCAGTTGTAATTTATGCTTCTTGGAAAATCTCAAGAGATACAAACTCCTGTGGATTGTATTTACCATAAGTTAATGAATCTTAGGAGAACTGCGACAAAAGTTGGGTGACATTTTCAAGTAGATTCAGAAATATGACGTCAAAGAGCACTTTATGTTTATTTATTAAGCAGTTTGTTAGTAAACTAAGCAATTCTATGAATACTTAACAAGGGAGGTAAAAGGTTACATGTTTTTAGTTCATTTCCTGCTTTCATGTTGATTGATTGGACAGAAGTGTTCTCCCTATACGTTGACATGTCGGCTCTTAGTATGGATGTTTAGACAAGGCCTGAGGATTAACTTGAAATAATTTGATGGATTATGACCAGTAGTGGAATCCAGTATGCGGATTTCATCCTGTTTTGGATTCGTAAGATGAATGTACTTGTATTCCTCAGTGAGTGGTGGTTTCCCCACTGAAATTCAAACCAAGTACCCATCATTCCAAACCTCGAAGTGTTGTCAACTGAACCACCGGGTTTGAGTCTCAGTGAGAAGACCATCAATCACTGGGAATCCAGGTACATCCAGATGACGGGTCCCAAATAGGACGAAATGTACATCCTGGATCCCATTGATAGCCATTATCTACCATATTGCTGGAAGCAAAAAGTGTTGCCGAAAACACCTTCACTGAATAATTTCTTATCTTCAGAAAAACTACCAGGAATATTTGGTTGGATCTTCCTATAATTATTGACATGTGAAAGCTAGTTGTGTAAGCGTTAAAGATCTGTTAAATGTGACATTTACACTTTGCACATTCGCTTAATAAGTTAACTAATCTATCTGTCTCGTGCTTAACCATCTGGTGAGACTGTCTGTCTTAGTTTTACAAATTTTGTTTGACTATATCCAAAACAGAAACTGATAGACCGAAACTCAGTCTAAGGGTGAATTGTATTTGTGGAATTTCGGGTTATTTAACAACACTGAACTATGTATGCATGAAGCACAGTCTATTCTACATGAACACCAGTTCATAAGAGTTACTGGTCACTTTCTCATATTTTGATTACTTGAAGAATGGTCAAAATGTGACTTTTTATTGTGAACTTTTCAAAGTTGAATTGAATCCCCACGAGTTCTTGAATCACAAAAACCACCGTTTAGATATATGCTACTGATAGAGTGTAAGTAGCTAAACGTTTACTAATGAAATAACATGCTGGGTCAAAAGGCACTCACCAATGTTCATTTCTTAGTACAGAGGTCACAAGAACACTGATGATTGTATGGAATAAAGTTTTGGAGTATGATAGTTAGCTTATGCATAAAACACTATTATTAAAACAAAGGCGATCTTTTGCTGTATATTCTAAATACCTTATCTGCTTTTAGGAGTTCTATAATAAAACGGAGAAGAGGAAAAGAAGTTAGGTAAATTTAAGAAATGTGTATTAGTCGGGCTGTAACCATGTTTATTAATTTCAGACTTACTTGTAATATTTTAGTGAGACTTCTGGTTGGTCTTCGTAGAAATAGTACATCGCAATAGATGCCAAACTTTCAACATTCATAGCGTCTATTTGAGATATTGTTTTGTAAAGGGCAACCGATTGTAAGCCCTTGTTTAACTTCTAGATAAATTGTATTTAAACAAAACCCTGCTTAACTTTTAGCCATGGAAACGTTTTTATGCAAGACACACTGTTATTTAACTTGATAAACTTCTCAAATAATCTGAAAGACTTATCACATCAGCTAGCATTTATAAATGCTAAAACTAGACATTATATTCTTTAGTGTAAATCAAACTACGAGGGTGCCGTAGTTACAGCAAATCCTGATTTAAAGCCTACGAACCTAGAAAAAACTGGGGATTCCCTTTTTTATCGAAGTGAAGACATTTTTTGTGGTTGGTTGAAAGTGAACTAAATTCACAAATAATTATTCAGTAATTAGCAAGGAGGAGATGGTAGATTATGGGCAATCGTGGGCCCAGCTGAAGAGGACGACAGAAGATAGGACAAAGTGAAGATGTGTTGTTGAAGTTCTTTGTTCCATTCGGAACTCAAGGAAATAATATTAATAATGTAATCGTTAGCAGGTCCCATAAAAGGTGACATCCTTATCAACAAAACATCTCTTAATGATTCTTTTGAAAGACTTTTCGTACAACTGTTTATTGACCGCCTCCGCAGAAAGAAAATAATTTACTCAGAATGCAGCTATTTCGTAAGATAGATATATAATCATTTATTCAAATAACGGCAATTAGAAAAACTAAGGCTTTCATAGAATAGTTTCGTGTCTCTCTCTTCTCTCAGCTATCGGCACATATAAGGCTAGAAAACTAAGCCCAATTATGCAGTGGAAGCTATTTCAAATTAAAGTAATTTGTCATAAAAAAAAACACTGACCTGATAAATTCGAGCTTTACCGGTTAAAAGATCAATGTCTTCAGGGAACTTCAACAATCCTTCATCGTATATATTGAGTGCACGAATGGGCTGATTAAAACGCATTGCAATAAGGGCAAAAAGAGTATAAGATTCTACGGATGGATTCTGTTCCAATGACATTTTTATAGAACATTCAGCTTCTCGTGTAAGACCTAAACTGTAAAAATATGCAAAGTACTTTTCTTATTCAGACGACTGATTACTTATTATACAGATCAATTTTATTTTGAAAAAAATCTATTAGCCTGTTATAACATTCTAACTTATCAGTGGAAAGCTTTCTCAGTATTTTCTAATAATAATAATAATAATCTAAATAATAATTTGCTTTATTCCACAACAGTATTTGCGATACAGAATGGAATTCTCAGCATTTTACTACAGTATTGCATCCAGTTATTACATTAACAGTTAATAAATTTCTAAATAGATTAAGGGTAATCTCAGTTAAAAACAAGTTAGAAATTAATCACACAACTTTGGTTACAAGCTATTCTTCTGACTCCACATATTACAGGAAGTTTACAATATGTTAGCCACGTTATCGTTCCAACCTGTTGTTAAAGGATATGAACCCCAAAAAAGCAAACATGCGGTAAAATCAAGTTAACTCATAATCTTTTATTGCATGTAGAACATACGCTGAACACACATTGATGTACACAAAGATTTTGAAACAGATCAAGTTGAATTTTGTAATAAGTTCTGTGTTTCTGTATTTGACTTTATCTGCTTTTAAGTCTTCATTTTCAACTCTAAAGATATTTAAAGAATTTCTTCAGTTTCTTAACATTAAGGCCTTGAATACTACACTCTGTTAAATTCAGCTTCCTTAAAACTCAACTTATGCGATTTTCATCAAGGAAAAAAACCCATTTTTCGTACAACACTTTCCATCCCAAGTTTTTCGATGGAAGTCATTTTGTGTATGGTGTGTTATTTATTCAATAAAGTAACTAAAAGCCGCAGTTTGCTAGGCAGTTTTACCTGACTTGCTATTACACCTGGCCACTGTGAAAGAAATACCCGCACACAATCACTTAGTTGACGAGCTTATTAACAAATTGACCAGGGAAGTCTAATTTCGAGTAAACAAATACATATGACTAAATTCGGTGCATACTATGTATTAACTGTCAGAAGTCTCCCTGTTTAAAACATTATATTATTCAACCATGTGTCAGATGCTGCGTAGTCAGTATCTACAATATCGACGAATTAATACTTCTACGTTCCCCTTCGCTCAGGCAAACTGGGAGGTGATCTCGCCATAGATAGAAAAAGGAATCTAATCCGTTCTCTCTCAACATGGGTGCGGAGAATTTGTAGTGAAGAAAGTGTTGATAATGTTATGTACTCGTTGCTAAATTATTGTTATGTACTGGTCGAGAATTTAATAGTCCTGACGCAAGAAGGCGGAAATCAGAAGACCATTAGGTTTGCGATGATACCTCTATTTTCCAAACACAAGGAGAATGCAATAAGTGGTATCACACCAAAGTAAGTAAGTCACACAAATTGTGAGAGCGAAATATATATGACCATCCAGACAAGGGTGTGAACAAATCAATAGACAGTCTTAACATGAATGGCTAATTATAATGAAGTATCGATCCATATATACATAGCAAAATATAGCAGACATGTCAACAATCACCATATATGGATATATGTCACCAAGCAACGGACTGTCAACAAACACTCATATTATATTATATATAATATAAGGGGAATATACATTGTTAAGGAGACAGGTTCATCAAAGTGAAATGGTCACAGACTAAGTGAGCAACCAGAAAGAGAGACCACCATACACACACACATATATATATATATGTGGATACATATCAGATAATGAACTCAAACAACTAAAAGAAACCGTGACAGAGAAGGGTATCCACTATGCTTCGTAGAGGCCATTAGCAAATTATGTGGAAGAAATACAGGGATTCATAGGGTAGCTAAAAAGGTGTTGCACCTAAACTTAGAATTTAGGAGTGACAGTGCGAATGAAATACTTAAAAATCGTCTGAGGAGACGATTGAGGAAAAGTTCTCTGCTGCCAGTTTACGAATAACCTATTCTAGCCATTCACTGATGTACCTTAGTATCAAGGAAATGTTACCTTGGTTGTCTAATTCCATGTGTGTTTATACGTTCAGCTGCTCTTGTAGAGCTAGGTACATAGGACATTCGTCGAGAAACATATCCCGCCACATTCGAGAGCACCTCCCAGTTCGGCTGAGCAAAGGAGAACGTAAAGGTATTGATTCGTCATTATTGCAACATATTATATTAATCGTCCGATAATGAGACTGAATTTGTCAAATTGTTTAGCTTGTCCCATACTTTTTGTATAATATGAATAGTACTATTTTCTTGTGTTAGTAATATATCTGTAACAATATAAATATTTCATATTGTTCATTTTTTAAATTTCGTTACGTTCCCAGTGAAGCAAAAGACTTCAAGCTTCAGTTTTGAAGTTTCCGTCGCCGTAGTGTTTACTTTTACGGGGTGAAGCGGCTAACCTTATCCCCAACCTTCCCTCCTTACCAGTCTTATAACCAGCTTAGGGAGGTAAAGGAGTGCGTCGGCATAGGATCGAGCCCCGGACCAAATGTTGTCTAAGTGTGTCTTATTATTTATCTGTTACTTCACTGTATCTTTTCCTCTTACATTTTCTGCCCAGTTATTGTAACCACACTAACGTTATATTAATAAAGTTAAACTATGCTTTTCAGAATGTAGAATCGAATTCTTCATTCAGAAATTAGACCGTATGTGATTAGAATTCACTGTAGTTTTTGTTGGAAATCAGGAATGTTCATATAACAGTATGTGTCCTGCTCATACCTATCAGTAGTATTTGGCATCCCGTTACTTCAAAGAGTACTTGACAATCCTCTCGTATATATCTATAGGTTAGTCATGCCGAATTGAATACTCCATTGTGGAATGTATAGATTCGGTAAACCTTTTTTATTATTTTTCTATGTGACTAGCCTATAATCTATTCGTTTAACTGAATACAATCAAACAATTTTGATTGCTGTAATAAACGAATACGGATAATTAATTCTGCTTAATTGTACATTTGAAAAACTCAGAGAAGCTTTTGAAATGAAAAAAGAGTAGGACAAAGCTGCCTATTATCGCCGATGATATATTTAATTGTGATGGACTGGATTATGCGGAAGACGGTGCGAGACGGGAGCGAGAAGACAGGAAAATGCTGGACCGACAAGAAGACTCTAGAAGATTTGGATTTCGCCGGTGATTTATTGTATGATGTGACACAAACTGAAAGACTTATCTGCGAAAACCAACAAACTGACAGAAGAACCAGAGAGTGAAGACAGGACTCGAAGTGAACATAGAGAAGACGGAGGTGATGAAGACAATCAATCAACAAGAACAACAACTACAACAACAAACAGCACCATTCACTGCCAGTAAGGGAAATTTGATAGAGGTAACTTCCGTCATTTATCTAGGAAGCATCGTTTCAACCACAGGCAGTCGGAACGGATGAAGATGTCAAAACTGGCCAGAATCGGAAGTGCAAGATATAGCTTCATCAATCTGAAATTGGTTTGGAAATCTTTTACACTCTCTGTCAGCACAAAGAGCAAGATTCAGATTTTCAACGCCGATATCAAATCAGCCCTTCCATATATGAATCAGGATTTTGCGCGTCACCAAAAGCATTTCCGATTTACCACTGCAGACTTTTGCCAAAATCTACCTTCACTGGCTTCATGTTGAATAACAAAAATGGCCAGAAAGAATAAGTAAAAAAGAAACCCTGGCAACAAACCAACCAAGAGATGATTGCTCAACAAATATGTAGGAGAAAAAAGGGAGATGGATCGGGCATACATTGAGAGGACAGTCGAATGACATTTTACTCGAGTTGAACCCAAATGAGAAACGCCAATCGGGTCGTGTAAGGGTGACATGGAGAAGATTATGCAGGTAGGAGATGAGAGATCATGGATAATCATGGGCTCAGCTGAAGAGGACAGCAGAAAATAAGACAATATGGAGATGTGTTTCCGAAGCCCTATGTTCTCCTGGAAACCCAAGCGAACAATAATAATAATAACATTCAGTAGATGTAACGAAACAATAACAAAATACTGTACTAAACACTAGTGAAAAGCTGAAAATTGCACTACTTAATAATTAAGAATAATAAGTTAATTAATTATTTTATTAAGTCGTATGCAAACACATGTTAATTGGTAAGTGTTTTAAAAACCTCCAATATTGAAACATGAAAATAAACTGCACAATTCCAGTGATTGGTGTAATCTCAGGGAGTAAATTCACTCTAGATGTTATTGCAAAGTTAAAACTAATCATTCTGTCTAAATATTCATTGCAAATATGCTTTCAACCCTTATAATAAATTAAGGCAAACAGAGTCATTTTTCTTCTCAAATAACTAAAGTGAATAAACATTTATTCTATGGTTTATGATCAACTTAAAAAAAATCAAAAAAACAGTGTCACCTACCAATACAAACAACGTGCTTGTTGTAACAACCACCACCAATTCGTTTGAACACTGTCACTGTGTGAAAAGGGATTATTGGATAACACTTCTGAGTTATAATCAATTAGTGTAAGTATCAACTGTACCTCGTTTTTGAATGTTGTTCTTGTCATTAAGATTGATAACCAATTTGACTAGATGGAGTGCTTCACGATATTCTTTTGTAATATAGAATAAGTAATCAAATAGTGAACAAGTAATTTCTGAATTTTTAGCATATTTTGCTAGATTTAAACGAATCCATTGAACAGGATCACTGTTTGAGTAACCTAATTGTAAGGAAGACTGATAACAAATGACTACATGAGTAAAACATTGAAAAAGAGAATTTGAACTAAGCAATCACGTCAATTTAATCAAACATTTATTACTTTGAAAAGCAACTTACAGAGACATATAAGGGTAAACTGAGAATGAAAAGAAAAGAAAATATTCCTGGGAGATTTAAGTAATAATTAGATCCTCCAAATATCAGCTATAATATAACCTTTAAATAAACATTGACGAATTATTATTATTATTGTTTCCTTGGGTTCCTAATGGAACATACGGCTTCAACTGCACGTTTCCACTTGCCACTTCTGTCTTCTCCTGTACTTTTCACCTGCATCCATGTTAGTTAGTCCACACTGTTTCAACTCCTCTTCACACCATCGCCTACACGACACCCTTGTACGTCCCACTCGCCGCTTCCCTTTCTGGTTCCGCTCGAGCAATGGCCTGACGCCCGCGTGATGTCACTCAGCGGCCTCCTCAGCGAGTGTCCATCCAATCCATTTCCACTTTCTCCTGCATATTTGTTGGTTGGCGATTAGTTCTTGTTTTGTTTGTTTGTTCCCATAGTTTCTTGTTGGTGATTCTTTCCGGCCCGACCATCTGATCTTCAGTATAGGGCCAGCGAAGACAGTTGTTGGTTGATAAAGGTAGCGTCTGCAACAGGCTGTTGGAAATATTCGTTGTGACCCGCCCGCCAAGTTTCTGATCCGTATAGAAGAACTGGCTTGACGTAGTTTGTATTGAGAATCCGACCGAATTTTGTTGTTGATACTGTCTGAGTGACGAAGATTCTCAGATTGTTTTCAGGTTGATGAATGTGTTTCTCGCCTTTCCGATTCTCGATTTGACATCCTCGTCCGTTCCTCCACTAGCTGAGACAATACTCCCTAGATCAGTGAGTGAATGAAGTCACTAGCCTCCTTCAAATCCCTCCCGTTGATGGTGACTGACGCTGGATGCTGCTGCTGTTGTTGTTGGTTATTTTTATATCCTCCATCTTGTTTGTGTTCACCTGGAGTCCTGTCTTCGCTGGCTGCTTCTTCGACTAGTTTGTTGGTTTTCGCTTGTAAGTTTTCGATGTTGTGTGACATCAAACATAAATCATCCACGCGCGAAATCCAGGTCTTCTAGGTTCTTCACGTCGGTTCAGGATATCCCTGTCTTCTCGTTTCCCATTGACGAATAGGTTCCGTTAGGCATCTATCTATGAACCATTTGATAAAAGCTCTGTTTTGGTTTCACTATTTTCTTCGTAAGTCCTAGAATATAGCTATCATGAAATAATAATTACGAAATTTTTTCAGGCTAATAGTCATTTATTTCGTCTATGTAGATTTATCTATTTTAAGGAGTTTGCGAATCAATAACTCACTCTTCGTAATAACATACGTATTCAAAACAGTCATAATTAGGGATTTTTTGTCAGTAAAATGGAGAAAACCCTACTTTATGAATAAGTACAAAGTATGAGAAGCACTTTCGCAGTGAGACCATAAGATATTAGCTTTCTATTTGCTCCTTGAACAATTAGACAACTATCAAATTACCTTAAATATTGTAAAAAAAAATTACAGTTCATAGCTAAATACACGTAACCGAATTTATTAAGTGTTTCTTGAATAATAACACAACTGCTAATTCTGATCCACTGAATGAAATCTTACATGTAACACGGCTAATTAAAAAATCCGATAGGCTTCTTGTTGACATAATATCAACTTGTAATACCGTTTCAGAAAACGGGCGAATCCCTTAAATTGGTGTAACAGAGAGGATTCATCTGAAAAATATATAATGCACAGTATAAGTATTAGTAAATTTACGACTAAATGGTTGATCGTTTCATATTATGGAAAGCCAAAGAGTACGATAATGATCAGCTTATTTTAATTTTAAAAAGACTAATAAACATTTGTGAGTTGTTTCTACTATTGTCTTAAATTGTATCCATTCATTCATTCGTAAAGTCTGTGAGTTTAAAATAATTGTCATCATTTGAAAGTGAATTCCGTAGACAGTGCGAATGCATCGAACCGTCACTGTCAGATTGTTCCAAATTAAATAACTTTCTGTCGGAAATTAGTCAGTTGTCTTCTTCAAACGATCTTAAGCTGAATCCGTCTAAATGTCAGGTAGTCAATTTCACTTTCAGACGAAAACGTGACCTACAACAACTAGCTAGCTCACATGGCCCCACTATCATTGCCGGCATAGAGGTTGAAAATACGGCTAATGTCAAGTACCTTGGCCTGAGTTTTTCCACCAATCTTTCCTGGTCCTCCCACATCTTGCTAGTCACTAGAAAGATGTTTCGTTTAACGTTTTACATTAGGAAATTTAGGCAGTCTGGCATAAAGCAGTCTTTGCTTTCTCAGTTTGTCAATTCTTGTATTCTACCCATCCCTCTTTACTGTTCCCCATTAATCTTTCCTGGACTACTTAAGGAAGACTTTGCTTCACTGAGAAGGGCACTAAAAGCCGTTAGTAGAGCAAGTGGGATATCGTTAAACTAACTGGTTAACACTATTGTGGATAGACATATAATGTCATGTAAGAAACTAGTGAATACAGTATTTTCAGACCCCCAGAATCCTCTCTATACGCATCTGTCTCCTTGCATTTCATCTGGTAGAACTAGAAGCAGCTATAGGAGACTGGCTATATGCTAGGACTACCAAATACAAAACTCCACAATACCATATCTGGTACAACTGTTATGTGATGAGAAATCCGTTAGGTATGACACGATCAACTTACTGCGTCAATCTAACAAATAGTCCCATTGATTTTTGTTTTCCTTTCCTCGTTACTATTACACTGTTGTTCTCATCTTCTATTACACATTAATTTTATATTTCATATCCTGTGGTGCATTGTTTAAAATGTAAACGCAACGCTGTTCTTTTTATTTATCTACTTTTTTTGGCTGTTGCTTTTTGATTTTAAAATCTTATAAAATTTATGAGGTAATTAGATGCAATATTGTAATGCACGCTAAAAATTCCATGCCTGTATTACAAATACTGGTTGGAATAAAGCTGTTATTATTATTGTGGATGCCGATAAACAAGTTCACAACTTTTAGAAGATTTCCCCTTAATATTCAGGTGTCAAAACAGGGTAAAATCCCAATTTTATTTACATAAGTCTAAATAACTTCTACAAGTTGACTGTAGTAATCAGTCATGGAACAAACAACACGAACTAAAATAAGCCTTGAAAATGCTACAGTCAATGACATGTGACAGTTATCACAAATGCATTTCAGAAGAAACAGAACTGTTTGAAGATCTAGCAATTACATATGGTTATTTTTTGTCAAAACCTCACTAAAATTATACTTAGAAGAATGAAATTATTGTGCACATAGTAATTAAATAGCGAATTATCAATATGATAGTCCTTAATTAAATTAATTTTGACTGGTTTGTTTAGTCATCCTAAGAAATAAATTAAAATCTTAGGTTGTTACCTTTTCTGTAGTGATATCTTAATAATAATTGATATCTCAATAATAACTTGGTGTATGGATAAAAGCAGAAATCAGTGGACTTTAATATTCGGCGATGATTGAAACAGATACGTAAATGTAAAGGTAGTTTAACTCTGTCCTAGTAAATACTTTTTTCAGAAAATTCTATCAGCACGTCATATGTTTTGTTGTGAATTTATTGGGTTTCTGTGGGGAGATGGTAAAATTTAACTCCCTGTTGTACTTTATAAATAGCTGATTGCATTGTATCGATTGGTAGTTTTGTACCTTTGAAATATAAACGTAACCTCGTAAAGTGTCTGGTTCATAGAGCTAGGTTAATCTCAATGAGGAGCTTAATGTTATTAAAGAATTACTTAGAAAAAAATGGTTATCCAGATAAATTAATTGAGAAAAATATAAATTCAGCTCCAAGGAGAGTCAGGATGGCAACAGTTCCGAAAAAACCAGTGTTCATAAAACTGCAGTTCCTCGGTGACATCAGCGAAATAATAACACAGCTCCTGAAGAATACAGCTAAAAGAGCCTATTATGCAGCAGAGGCATGTTGTCTCTTCAAAACCACCCCTATTTTATGTTCGAGAAATAAGGATAAACTACCTGAATTCGCCTCTTCTATATGTATCTACCAGTTTGACTGCAGCTGCGGAGCCAGCTATATTGGGCGTACAATTAAGCAGATTCATCAACGTATTTCCGAATATCATTCAACATGGTTAAGCAAGGGACAAACAAGATCTATTCGTAGCTCTATTGTAGCACACCTTGTAGATAGTGAGCATAAGGTTGACGTTATTACTCCATTTAAAATTATTTATCGCATTTCTACTAATCTTAATTTTGCTCTACGAGTTCGTCTTCTACATACAGCTGAAGCAATAGGAATCCACCTGAAGAAGCCAAACTTGTGTGTTCAGAAGAAATTTGTACAGCCACTTTTCTTACCTTGGCCATCGTTACATGAGTGCATAAACCGAACTACTTCGCTCCCCTCCCCCTAGACCTTTAAAATTATAATTGTCAAAATTATTTTATTTATTTTGACCACTTCATCTTTAATTTACGTGTTATTCTTGTAAAATTACTTTATTCCACCCATTTCTACCGTTTAAATATGCATTGATTTTCTTCGTTAATTATCAATCCATTGACATTTTGACACTCACTAATTATTTCTAACAAACGTATCGCTACTTGATTGGTAAACTGTTGTGTATTGTAATAAAAATGCTATTTACATATTAGAGTAGAGCCAGAGATGAGGATCTAAGTGAAAAGTAAATATTTCTACTTCTGTTTTCTAGATTGCTAGTTTCCCCAAAGTGGTTTGAACTTATTCGGCTATTCGAGACGCGTCTCTGATAAGCCCGACTTCAAATGATAAAAACAGTTAACCAGTGTTTAGATCACTCAAATCTAACTGGTGATAGTTAGTTTTTGAAATGTATATTTTCCAGTCGCTGATGTTTATAAATGTGAACAAAGTTTGAAATGCTCTTAACGAATTCTTAGGCACTTTGTTCCATAGAATTAAGGTCATTTAATCTTTTAAATCGCAAGCAATTTAGTGAATTCATCATCTGCGATACTGTTTTCTTTTCATACAACAGATTACTTTATATGTATTGTTGCTCATAATGAGATGTAAACAAGCCTAACTTTGAAAAGTTCATGGTTTTATTTCGATAAATTAAAATAGTAAACTACTCACTGTTCGTTTTCCTTGATTTCTATTGTAATAAGTTGTCATAGGCCTTGATGTTCTACAAATAACTGTATCTACTGAACCTGAGCCTTTTTCAATCCATTCCAAGTTGTAAACACCAGTTAATGGTTTACTTGTCAAGTTAGACGGGCTAAATGAAAGACATTATGTTTCGTTATGTTTGTAACTCACCGCACAGCCTGACTCAAACCACTTGTAGCTTGTCTTGAATTTTTTGATGAGAAATGAGAATCATGAAGGCTGGTAGCATTTTCTTCGCAAAATGAGAAGTCAGGTAAGTTAGCTTCTGGATACATCTCATCATCGGTAAACAAATTTTCTGTAATCGTCTTCACATTCAAAAGCCAGCATGCCAACATACCAAAAGTAAATAAATTTAATTTGTGCTTACTTCGTTGCATGGCTTGCGCTTCAGAAGTTCTGTACAAATTTCACTACAGCCTTCGAAGTCACGGTCATAATATTTTTTTAAGGCTAAATACATCGGGTCCAGTGTAGAGTTTCCTCGCGAGATTAGCATAATTAATTGGGTCTACTGAATTCACAGTTTTCAAAATGAAGTCCGTAATAACATAAACTGGCGAATTAAGTGCTGAAATTTATCAGCCTTGCATGAATTTGTGACTTCCAAATAACCTTGCAGTGACTATTAATGCAAAATACACCAAACAAAAATACTAATTTAAAATGCGTATGTTGATAATGTGATTAAAAAAATCATATTTCTAAAAGAAATTTCAAAAAGCCATGAAATACAACCTTACTAAGAGTCCACTAAAATGAGAAGTTTCCTCATCAATAACAACCGGTATTCCAATTTTCTTTTATAAATATAAAGTCTATATTAATTTTTTGTAGCTAGAAATTCAAACTTCTTCAAACCAATCGATCATAAGTAGTGTTTAGTGCAAAAATATAGTAAACTGCCTAAACCGAAATAAACAGATAAATTCGTTTCCTAACAGAAGTATATGGGTCGCTGAAACCTTTCCATCGTTCCGACTAAAATTCACTTACTTCTTTAAAAGTTCAAATGAGATGCGGGCTGATTTACGTAAGCCCATAGCTTAAAAGCAATGTGCCTGAAGTCGATGACATGAAGGTCTTTCATAAGTGGACAAAAGCTTTGAAATTTTGACAACTGAAGGGTACTTATTTTAAAACGCAGACAGTGTTGACGTTATAGAGCATCAAAGAAACACGTGAATTAAATCGACCGTCAGCCATTTCGCCCTCAGTAGCAAATTTATTTATCAGTCATAATGAAGCGGAAAGAAGACATACTGAAGAGAGTTGAATTTTCAAGGTACAAGAGCGTGATTGTTGGATTGTTTTGTGAATCTTTATTGCTATATTTTCCTATACTCTCGTTAAATTAGGTGCCTACATCGCACCAGTCAGGATAAACAGTGAGCAAGTTGCTTAGCCGAAGCACAGGTCTAGAGGCATGGATACCAACACAACACTCATGAGCATTATTTCTGATTGAGGACAACAGGAAGATGAGCTCGAATTCCTTCAGTTAGCATAACTAATTACCTAAGGTACCAACTTGTAATCCCACTAAGCATATAAAGTTTGCTGGCCATCCAGTAGGGACATACTATTTCAGTCACATCTATCTTTACCTGCGGTACACCATCAACAGACTTATTCTATAGTGTAAGCACCTTGCATTATGATGACAACACTTTAGTATTGTCACTATGGTGAAACTTCTGGAAACAGTTTTTCAGCGAGCATAACCTCGTGCGTCATAACGAAATGCAAACCTGAACTGTGACATTTTGACACCTTACCTCATAAACTTTTATCACTCCCCGAACTAACCTGCATCTTTCCAATAATAACTTCATATGCTGACTTTAGTACTATTGTTCTCAAATAAAGTACTAAACCATCATTCCTAGTCTCTTGAAATCACGCCGCTAGCTTAAGTTTGAAGCTTACAATATTCAAGATCCAAACCAGCCAGCACAACAATAACCACTAGCTATACTGCTGGCAGCTGGAGCTATATATGCGCCGTTTAATTATCACACAGGATTCATGTATGCCAACATGACGTACCTAAATTTCCATCTCAATAAGGTAAATAAACTTCACAGATTATTTATCGGAACCTGCAAACGCAAATTTGGAGCAGATAAACTGAAATTTATCACACTAATTTCCCTAATCTATTCTTTTAGTGGATTTATCAAGCATTCTAGGCAAGGCATTTTGGAGTCCATTAGTAGCAATCAGTTTTGTCTTATTTGCAGAAGAAAATGTTGGCATACCCGTGAATTCTGAGTAATTTTTTCAGGTTACCAAAGTTTGTATATTAATGTAAATGGATGTGTTAACAGGCAGTAAAAGAGCAGTATACAAGTGCTTTGAGAGAAAGCTCTCCTGATACAAATTTACACGACTACATGTGACGGAGAACACGAAGTTTCCTAAAAAAAACAAGCAATAGTTCCCTGAATTCATTTTGAGTAATCAAGCTATTCCATTTCTCATCAATCAAGCCGGTGACTCTTAATCTCGTCAAATCAAATGAGGCACTCTACATCTTGAAGTTATGGCAGCAAATTAGAACAGCTAAAACACCAAACAGGCATCTGCGTAGTATTCTTTCATTAAAAGGGACCACAACAGCGCCAAACAGCCCAAATCACCAGTGAGTTGACTGTCCAGCCAGACCACGAAATAGGTCCGATTCATGAGAACTACAACAGTCATTTTCAAATTTGAGAGACATATCCCAATGACCAATCTCCATGATGCCTTGTGCTGATAGCGCCTGACTGTCCAGACTGAAAATTAGGTACCGAGGCCGATGAACTGCATATTATGCCATATTTAAGCAATTATGAGCATATATCAAGTGGCAGACTTTATGCAGTCCAGGAAGTTTATTTCAGGCTCAAAACCTCAAATGAGCGCAAAAAACCTGGATTTAGTGCACAAATTATTAGTGCGTCTTTTTAGCATGGCTAGAAATAAGACCACTTAGAGATGCTGGAAGCAGCTTTAAGAGACGAAAAGTACAAGGGGATATTTCTTAGTTGACATATTTAATTCTCACATCTTGTAGACTGCTAAAACGGTTGGCTGCCTTCAAAGTGATCCGAAGTTATTATTTAAAGTCATAATGCACAATGTTCTAAATCTGAAGTGGGTTTCAAGTTATCATTCCAGGGGAATTCGACAAAGTCCAGCATTGTGTCTTATGCCTTTTATAAAATAATTAGATGTAAGGTTCATTAATGAAGTACTTATTTCTGTAGCTGTAATTATGACGCAGTCCTCCGGTCAGCTGATGAGGTCGAGAGAGTTGATGATATAATGGATAGGGCCGAAAAATCGTACTTTCATGATCTGAAAGATCATGTCGAAAGGCGTAACCTGAAGAAAGGAATTCAGGTAATATTGTGAAACACCTTTTTACTTTTTATAAGTCAGTGTTTAATCCACATGTAGTATTCATAACATTGATTTTTATTTCTAGGCAAACGGAAAAGATACCAAGAGATATAACAGTGGCAGTTATTTAAGAAAAGTTTTCCAAATGTAAATACTGAAAATGTGATAAGCACAATTTTTTCTCAACTAATCTTTTATTTTGCTTATTTACAGGATGCCATCAGTGGACCTCACTTGACGGCCCAAACTTACTATAGTGCTGAATTAAATCTCACCAGTTCTGAAATAATTCTAACATCCTATATACTCACTAGTGAGTAAATTCTGAATCAGTTTTGAAATGATTTCATTAGTGGTACAGACTAGAACACAGTGCTGGTTTTCAGCATGACTGGCACTAGTTTATCACCATGTTCTTTTTCTAGGCATTTTCGGAAGTAGGTCAGAACCAACTGGGTTTGCTTATCAGCGTTGTGCCAGCCTCGAGGCTGTACATATTAAGCACGACCAGCGTTATTTCAGAACACAGTGGGTAAATAAAATCTTCATTTACCATAAAATGAAGAATATGTTAGAATAAGTTTAGATTTGTTGTGAGCTTAAACTTATGTATAATAAAAATTTCATAAAGTTGTTTATGAATTTTTATTCATGCTGACCTACTTTGCAAAAGAAATGGGATTACGGATATAGACAAACTATTTAAACATAGCGAATAATGCATGAACTGGTGTTTAGGCTAGTTTATTTAAGTCTATTTCATTGGTTTGAGGGAGCATGATAAAGTTTCAAATGAGAGGTATGGCAACTGTGTACATAGTTGAAATTATAAAACAAAACATAACAATTGGCTATGAATTATCAAGGTCATTTTATTTGTCAATATCTGCAGGACCAATATCTTGGAGGTTTCTTTTCAGGAACAAGAAACAATTTGCAGTGTTTTTAAGTTGATTCTCAATTATATCCAGTATCGTTTTTACTAGCTGATGTTAACCAATATCCAATATCCTGATGACGAGCTAGTATAAACCAGTGATTTCTTTGAGCTCGCTTCTTGATTGTGAGGTAGAGGTTCCAGATCTTCGGTGAGCTTCTGCGTAGTAAGTCCCGACACTCGACTGCTTTAGCTCTGGTAGACTCCAGGAGGAGTGGTGCGGGGATTGGTCGAGATGTGGTTTGTAGTATGCAGTATGTTAGGACTGTATTGCTGCCGTGAATGGAGTTTGACCTAACTCCCCTTGGTCATTCGGTGTAGTCATAAAAGCAGAATAGTAATAATAATAATAATAGGTTGTAGTGTAGATAATATAGGTTGAGATAAGTGGAATAATAAAGGTGACCTAAGGAAAAGATAGAGTGAGAGAAGGCAGAATAGGTCGTGGGGATTTAGTTAGTACGCTTATTCATTGACAGTTTGGTTTCAAATTTTATGAGGATAAGCCATTGAGACACAAACCTTGCATTTCTGCATGATTGTCTAGCTTCCGCTTAAAAATCTCCACAGATGGCGCTGTAGTCACGGCCGCCGGTAAAGCGTTCCAGAGACGGCAAACACGAAGCGAAAAGAAATGTGATCGCACTCGAGTCTTTGGTCTCTGGTGTGCTATCCTTAGCGGGTTACCTCGTGGAAGCCTATAATCGCTTAATGGCAGGATGCTTTTATTTGGGTGGGCCTGGTCATTTAGGATCTTGTAGACGGTGATGAGGTCTCCCCTGTGCCTACGGTAACTGAGTGTGAAAAGACCTAATTTCTTTAGTCTTTCCTCATATGATTTGTTGCGGAGGCCGATCACCCATTTTGTCGCTCGTCTCTGGACACTTTCTAGAATGTTAGCATCCCTTTTGAGTAGCGGAGGTGCAATGATATTATGCACCTCAAGGTGTGGCCTCACATATGCCTTGTATAGCCTTAAGAACAGTTCGGGAGTGAGAGCTCCCAGCTGCCTGTGCATAAAGTGTAATGTTGCGTAGGCTTTGGCGACGTCCCTCGAGTAATTTCCACTGGTGTCTAGCTTTTCTGTTAGAATAAGACCTAGATCACGCTCTGATGGAACACAACTCAAGTTCTGGCCACCAAGGGTGTAATTTACACTCTGTGACCTGCCGGAATGAAGCTGCACTACTTTGCACTTCTTTAGATTGAAAGGCATTCCGTTAGCCAAAGCCCAATTTCCCAGAGTTTGCAGGTCAGCCTGCAATCTATCTGAGTCTTCCGATGAGTTTATTGCTCTCCAAATCTTTACGTCGTCAGCGTAAAGAAGCGCAGAGCAGTTTAGTTGGGGGGGCAGGTCATTGATAAAAATCAAAAACATCAACGGCCCTAGGATAGAACCCTGAGGAACCCCTGATGCCGAGGTGTGCCAAGATGATCGGATGCGGTTGACTTTGGTGCAGAATTCTCTCTCGCCTAAGTAATCTGTCAGCCATGCGAGAAGTGCTCCAGAAACTCCCGCCTTGCCTATTTTGTGAAGGAGCAGACCATGGTGAACTGTGTCGAATGCTTTCGCAAAGTCGAGAAAGATCACGTGGGCTGGTACCTTTTTGTCCCAGGATAGTGTCCAATCGTTCCAGGCTAGTAGAAGATTCGTCACGCAGGATCTTCCCCTCCTGAAACCGTGCTGTGCTTCGTGAAGAAGGTTAGTCCCATCGAAGTATTTTCTCATGTGGTCGTCAATGAGACTTTCCAATATCTTCGATACCACTGGAAGTAGAGCAACTGGTCTGTAACTGGTCACATTCTGCCGGTCACCACCCTTGAAGATAGGGGATAGGATTGCACGTTTCCATTCACATGGAAGTTTCCCTACATCAAGGGAGTGTTGGAACAGATCACTTAGGGGTTGACAGAGACTTTCTGAACACTGCTTCAGGACAGATGGTCTGATGCCATCACAACCTGGAGACTTTCCCGAAGCCAACCTTCCCAATTTTGCAAGTACCATAGCCGGGGTAATTTGAAATGTCCCCAGCAGGTTTTCGTGTGTTGGTTCTGCGATGTAATCTGGATGTTCTGTAGGGGTAATATCCTCGTTACTATTTAGTTGCCTGTGAAAGGCTAGGCTGAATGTCTCTGCCATTTCAAGACTAGTAAGAGATTTCCCATCAGAACCCACTAGATTGCATGCTCCCTGGTTGGTCGGTTTTCTTTCGGCCATAAACCTGTATAGGCTTTTGGGGTTCACGAGAAGCTTATTGGCGAGGTCTCCCTGAAATGTCCTTCTATCGCTCCGGACTCGTATGTTACATCGATTCCTGAGTTCAAGGTACACTTCATATTCGGGTTGACTCTTCGATCGTCGCCACGCGAACCAGGCTTTACGCTTTGCCTGCAGAAGGCGTTGTGTCCCTCTTTTCAGCCATGATCGTTGCTTCCTAGCTTTTGGTGAGACTAAAGGAACAGTGTCTGAGACCGCCTGGTGAATGATCTCCTTTACCACTCTCCAGTGTTCTTCTACTGTTAGCTCTGTCCATTTTTTAGGCCAGTTTGCTTCAGACAGAAGTCTTCGCATTTTGGTAAAGTTGGCTTTGTTATAACACAGATAGGGCTGTGTATTGTCCCACTGTAAGCGCTCGCGGAGGACTATGTCGAATACTATGACCGCGTGGTCACTACTACCTATGGGAGTCGTGATCTGAACGTTTTCCACTAGTAGCTGGTCACTAGTGAGCACGTAATCCAGTCTAGAAGACTTCCCATCAGGGCCCCATCTAGTATCCATCTTGACATTTTCAGTGAATCCAGCCTTCCTGATGGTATGCAGCAGATTTCGATCAAATCTATCATGGGCTTTTCCCGACACCAAGTTAAGAGATGGGGCATTGAAGTCACCAGCTATGACAATTTGATCATAACCCATGTCTTGAGTCGCTGAAATTGTATTTAGCAGTACCTGGTTATGGTCTGCTCCACATGAAGGTGATCGATAAATGCTGCCCACTAGATATTTGCAGTACCCAACGGTGAAGTGGCACCATATGGAGTCAGGGAGCTCTGTGAGGGGAGGGTCCGTCGCGTGAACACATCTGAGCTGTTTGTCGACGTATATGGCGACTCCACCTCCTTCTTTCAGGTCCCTATCTCGCCTGACTAGGACCATATCATTTATACTGACTTCGCTGTCTGCCACCGTAGGGGTTAGCCAGGTTTCCGTCAGTATTATGATTTTGGAGTTTAGTTGTGATTGTAGGTGTCTAAGTTCAGCTATTTTGCCTCTTAGCCCTCTCACATTACTATACAGGCAACTGGTAGTCAGTCTCACCACTTCCCCGTATTGGGGGGTAGTTGACTTGATATTGGCTATCGGTTGAGGAGTTATCCTACGAACTAGTTGGCCGATTCCCCAGGAACCGGCCTGTTGGCGTTTTTTTCTTCTAGTTCAGTTGGAGCACTCGGATGACACTGGCTATCATCGTCCGTGCTGCACCGCTGTAGTGTGACTAGGGGTTGAGGATTTTCTTTTACTACGCTTTGTTCTCTCCTTTGAGTGCGAGGCCGGCTCTCGCAGCAGCGAATGTGTTTGCTGACCTTGTCCTTGGTCTCGTACCATCTATGGAGAGCGGTAGTCAACTGGTCTTGGGAGCTGAACTTGACAGCTAACAGACGTGGCGAGTTAATTGACATAAGATGAGTGGGTCGAGGCAGTCTATAAATAGAGACAGCCCCTGAACTTCCCAGGGCCATCTGGGATGCTAACCATCTCCATTGTTGTACATCATGACAATGCTTTTCGCAGGCGTTCCCAGTTACCAGTTCGGGAATGCCATGCACAACCATGGAGGCAGAAGGAATGAGCTCTGGCGACTCCCTCGCCATTTGTCTTTCCTTCCACGGCCTGTCTGGCTTAACACGTATGTTACAGGCCCTCCCTATAGAAAGGACTTGAGAAGCCAGTAACACTTTTTCAACATCCTCGGTAGAGCTCAATGTTACCCTCAGTGGGGATGGTTTGCCTTCAGGTGCAGCAGTGCCCCTATACAATCTGCATAGATTTACTGGTTGGATGTCCAAACCCAGTGTGCTACTCAAGATGGACCACTGTTCCTGATCAAATAGGGCCCTATCTTTCAGCAGACTACTGCTACAGTCTGGTACATTAAAGAGGATTACACAATTTGATCTGCTAACCGTGGGCTTGGGCTCGGTCCTCGCACGTTTGTGATCACCTTTAAGACCGTTTTGGTTTGACTGGTGCGACTGGGTATTTTTATGTGTCTCAGTGCTATAGCCAGCATTACTGGTAGACGGTTGGGGTCTTTTTCCAACGACGGAAACCCGTGGTTCTCCAGCCTCTGTGTCTGGAGCGGTTATGGCAAGAGTTACAAGTTTAACCGGTGAGGATTTTGGTATCCCCGGTTTACGCGCGTTTGTACTAACTTCCGGATTGGTGGGGGTCGAGCTTTTCACCTTTTTCCCCGCTACTTCTGTGCCATCTTTAGTTTTCAAAGGACTACGCGAGGCTACATCAGGACGGCAACTCGGGCATATGTACCAGAACCATTGGCATGGGTTTTTACGCATAAAGTCATAATATGCTTTTGGTACCCCACTGTCGCATCTGCAATGCACCCATCGGTTGCAAAAGTTACATTCGAAGGCAGAGTCTGCTTGTTCGACAACAGAAGCACAGACCTTGCAGTCGTCTGTCTTCTTGGGGAGCGTTCTTGTCGTCTTGCGACGTCGTGAACGTTTCTTTTTGGCCTTCCTATTTGTTTCATGGTCTACCATGGGGATGGGTGTTATGAAGTTCTCACTTAGTGCAATTTTCCCACTCGGATCTGTTAACCTAGTCGTGTTAACAGGGGTGGAGCCACATCCACTTGGCTGACTTTGCACAGCTTCACTGTAGGACTGTGGCGACATGGGTAATCTGTACGAGCTGGGAATATTAGCCCTGGTCTTCAGGACCGGTATGCGTGAGTCCATCACCTTCTCCTGTTTGCCTAGTTTGGCTGAAGCCCTGGTAACTACAGAGTATGATGTCCCATTACTTATTTTAGGTTGAGAATCTATTGTCATTTTACTCCTAAATTAATACTGGTGATTAAATAATAAGAGACTGTTATTTTGTCCAATAGACTTACAGCAAAAGACAATAGAGAGTGCAGAAAAGAAGGATAAAGTATGTAAGTAAAAGCTTTAGACTTTACCTGTAACTTTCGGGTTATTCGGTTTCACAGCAATCACGTAACAGACCCACAAGTCCTGTATATTTGAAAGAGTGAGGAGGGTGTTGCTACAGAAGTAGCACCTGAAGCTTTGGCAGTAGTTCGAGACAGCGGGAAGTACCACACACAGGCTCGGTGAGGAAGAAATGGTTGAATAAAAATTCGCCGGATAGGAAGATCAGGTTTCCCAAACGAATAATTCACAAAATTGGATATTTCCGGTTAGGGAGGAAAAGCACGTCTTATTCAAGGAGCGCGCTTTTCAACCAAACCGATATCCATGCTGAAAATTCCATACTTGTACCGAAAATACAGTGTGGAATCAAGCTGCAAATCAAAAATAAAATAAAAAATAAAATAAACTGATTGCTTTGATTCAGTTCTTGGTTGTAAGATTAGAGTTTCCAGTCTTCTACAGATCCCGAGTGGTTCATCTAACAACTTAGCTGTCGCAACTCTGATGTACTCCTAGGGGATCGGCGCTAGGATTGGTTCTAGTTGGTTTGCGGCACGCAGTATGTTGAGACTGTGTCGCTATTGTTTGGTAATATTACCCTGACAAGTTTCTAAAACTCTTCTCAAAACGTCTTTCAGTGGAATACCTTTCAAAGCGAATTCGCAGGTTAATCCTTGTTCCTCGTTTATCATCAGAAATCAGGGGTTAGAGAGCTGACTGGTCAATATGATACTTGAGCGTATCGTGTTTAGTGAATTTGGTAATATTACATATTAACTACTCAGACAGTGTTTAACAATCTATCTGTGCTCTCCTTGTGTTTCAGGACTACTTCCGCCTTGCTACTGACCCTGGTATAATAGACCTTCTTGCCCGATGCGGCGTAGTTGGTTGTGGTGAATCGACAGATGTTACTTGATATTGTGCGAGATGAGTGATTTCTCCTATGCTAT
This sequence comes from Trichobilharzia regenti, assembly GCA_944472135.2. Lineage (NCBI taxonomy): Eukaryota > Metazoa > Platyhelminthes > Trematoda > Strigeidida > Schistosomatidae > Trichobilharzia > Trichobilharzia regenti. The sequence goes on along the minus strand of OX235262.1, from coordinate 113,555,155 downwards.
TGCTGATACCTGGAATCGTTATAGTCGTTTCATCTGGCAACTGACGTATACTTGTAAAGAAATAAAAAGTGGCTTAAACAAGACCCCAGAGGTGACAAGTGAGTGAGGGATAAACTGCTCCAATAACAGATGTGAGGGTGCTGTTTCTTCAGTGTGGTCGTGTGACTTTTACAGATGCCTTGGTAATCACATCAATCAGGAGGGATTTCTGTGTACAAAAGCTTCAGCAGTACGCTATTCTTAGCTGCTTCTAGTGAAAAAACTTGGAAACAAGCTCTTTGAGATACTAACCTGGAGCTACTAAAGATTTACTTTCTTCCCTTACATGTATGCCCCGATACACCCTGACTTTCCATACTCCAGGGCAAAACATAAATAGTTGTACTTTGAGGTAGACTTATCCTAAATATAGTCGTTTATCTATTGGTGAGCATTAATACAACGACTTAGCTGTGAATAAACTGAATTGTTGCCCCGACTCCAAAATGTGGCGAATAATCTCAAAATTTGGGACTAAAGGCTGTCGGCCTTTTCTGAAGAAGTGGCAACCTAGAGGTCATCTTCAAAATAGTGTACAACTCAAAATATCCGTGATAGTATTCACCCAAGTGTTATCCAAAAGCGTCCTCCACAAGAGGAAACCACTTTACTTACGATCTATCTGACTGAAATTATCCCACACTCTCAAGGTCATTGGAAGAGTGAGGCATCTGAAGACCATTTTCTTCCATATTCGTCGGCAATGTTAGATTGCCGTTCACCTACCTTTCATTTACACGTTATTTCTTCAAATATATTTTCCTCCTCTCGGAATTCACCGAAGTGGGCACCACCAAATTAGTGATAGTTCCCATGGAAATTCGCGGTCCTGTGAGAAAACAAAAAGTGCGCTTACATCTGCCGGGGAGGCAGTTTATTTGTTGTGGTTTGTTAATGTCCTACAAATATCATACGTCTTTATTGCATTATTTTTTTGGTTCAGACTTCTATTCCATTCGCCCCCTTTGTTTTCCGTCTTCTTATACTTCAGATCAAATATGATTATGTTGTATTTTGATTGGACACTACCAACTAGTGGTACCTATCGTAGTGATTGAAGCAGAATTGCCTGTCAATAAGCAGCAACAAAGTTAAGGGCTGGTATATTATGCAATTTCTCTCGTCGCCCTTTGAATCCACAGTCCACTGACTCCGTAACCACTACATCAGTCTACATCTTCAAGAAAAGGCTACACCTCTAGATTAAAATACTTGATGCGCTTGCATTCACTGGGGGAAATAAACTAGTTTTGTAAGGCTGTACTACGCTGCAGATGTCACAGGTATACTTCACAATATAACTCTACGTCCTCTATCAACCACGTCCTTATCAGTCTCATCCTCTACCTTTTGCTATGCATCCATTCCCACTGGTTTACTCATTCTACACCGAATAATTTCCCCAATATTTTGCTGATTATCCAGATTGACATGGCGCTCACCTCATACCACTTTCTCCACAGTATATGCTGAACTATTCCCCGGCGAAACGGAACCCACAAGTCCAAGCATGTGAACTACCAATGTAGCAACAGAAGACAAGAGCTGGCAATAAATCATTTTATTACGGAAATCAGCACGTATTTATATATATTTCATGTACATTATTAGAGCTTATTCAAGTAGACAAACGCAGTCTTCTGATTGGTTGTTTCTCGGAAGTTAAGCAGACAAACGCAGTCTTACGATTGGTTGTTTTCGAGTTCCCCGTAAAGTGGCGCCATCTATCTGAGAATCATATTTGCCCACGCTTAAGTCTGCAGTGATTGGTTGTTGAATCAGCCTTGTTCATATTTTCTCACGGCCAATATTAGTGACCTAGACATTGACGTAGATTAATGTCGACCAATTGGCTAGCTGCCTGCTCTCACCACACTCGTTCCACCGTCAAATAGCTTCGTGCGCAGACGTTCCGAACTTCTGGGTGCTACATCCTCTAGTTGAGGATTGTTACTGACCGACTTGTCCCACTGTACCCATCTTTGGAGCTGACTGGTGTTAACTCGTTTCTGTTTATCACCTCTTCGGATGGTATATACTTGACCCCGTCTTTTTGTGATTTTGTACGGTCCTTCACTCTTTGAAGGAGTTTCCGTGAACCTGGCTCGCATCCAGCTGTATATCTTTTGTCTCTACACTTCACTTGGTCCCCGACTGCAAAGGTATTGCACTGAGTCTTTCTTTTCAGGTGAGACTTCGCGACATCACTCCGCTGCTTCTGCATTACATTCTTGACTGCTTCTTTCCGTTCTGCTTTTAATTTCGTTGTACTCCATTTTTGGTGAAGGGGCCAGGTCTCGTTGTGTATCGGTAATCGTGGTTTTCTACCATATATCAGTTGGAAGGGTGACTTCTTCGTTGTTTCCTGAGAGGTAGCACGATGTGTCAGTAAAATCAGTGGAAGCTCCGTTTCCCAGTTACCGCCCTTCGAGGCCAGCCACTCCTTCAATGCACGGTTGTTTCTCTCCGTTAGGCCATTCGTTTGTGGATGATATGGGGTCGTTCTGATCCTCTTGATGCCCAGCTGTTGCAAAAGGGAAGTAAATTCTTCACTCTCGAAATAGGGACCTTGGTCTGTCAGTATTGTCTTTGGTACGCTGTGGTCTGCAACAATGTGTCTAACTACTGCATCTGTTACGGTCCTTGCACGTTGGTCTGGGATTGCTACGGCGTCTACCCATCGTGTCGCGTGTTCCGTCATCACCAAGAGGTACTGATTACCATTGGATGTCTGAGGAAATGGACCCATAACATCTACGGACCCCAAGTCACCTATCGCGGTGACTGGAATCGACTGAGGTGGTGTTCGTATACACCGGCCACCTTTCATCAGCTGGCACAGTGGACATCAAAGTACGTATCTTGCTACGTCTTCTCTCATACCTGGCCAGTACATACTTTGTCTTAGGAGGTCGGTTGTTCTGGCCACGCCTGTATGTGCTAGCTGGTGACATTCTTCTATCATGTCGTGGAGCGATGATTGAGGTATGAGAGCCAGCCAGCTTCCGTCGTTCTCTTGCCAGGTCAGAGTCCCGTAGGCATTCACTCTTAGTCGATCTTCCTCCCTGTGTAGTGTGGTTAGCTCCTTACCCGCCGTAGCTTGATCCACTTCTATTCCGTTGGTGATCACCTGTATTACTTTATTCAGCGTTTCGTCCTACCTTTGCCTGCGTGCAAGTCTTAATGGGTCTTGATCTACTTCATACACTCCGTAAGCGACCTCGGGCAACTCAGGCTCGTCTTCTGGTCTCGATAACAAATCTGCCAAGACATTTTCACTTCCAGGAACGTGTGAGATCGTAAAATCGTACTCCTGAAGACGCAACATCCACCGTGACAATGACACCGTCTCTCGCTGTCTTCAAAAATTGTAGCGGCTTATGATCAGTTTCGATGCGGAACCGCCGGCCGAGTAAATAAGGTCTCCATTTGTCAAGTGCCCATATCATCGCTAAACATTCTTTCTCTATCGTTGAATACTTTCGCTCTGTGTGTGTGTCAAAACCCGACTGGCATACTCAACGATTCCCTCACTTTGTCTTAGGACCGCACCTATAGCGTAGTCACTGGCATCTGTGCACACTGTGAACTGTCTTCCAAGTACAGGTAGTTTTAGCGTCATTTCTTGGTGGTCGAGCAGCTGTTTAATTCTGTCGAATGTCCTCTGCAATTCTTCTGACAAACAAACAAACTTTGGCTCACCTAGTAGCCTGTGCAGATGGGCTGCTATCTCATTGAAGTTCTTCACGAAGCGACTATAAAACGCTGCTCTACCCAAGAATTGTCTCAGTTTTCTCTTTGAATTCGGGGCTGGAATCGTTTTAATCGTCAAAATTTTCTCCATTAGTGTTTTAATCTCACCATTTCCCACTCCATGTCCCAACAGAGTGACATTCTTTTTAGCTATCTGGGACTTGGTTTTGTTGACGCGCAGTCCAAACTCTTCGATGCGCCGTAGCACGGCTTCCACATGCTCCACATGATCGTTTTCGTTTTGGCTGTATATGACGAGATCATCACCATACACCTCCACGTTTCTCAAGTTCCTAAGTAATAGCGTCATCAGTCGTCTGAAAGTAAACGGTGCTATGCTAGTCCAAACGACATACGTTTGAATCGATATTGTGTCTGATCCACGATGAATGCCGTCTTGTCTCTATAACCTTGTTTTATCGGTATCTGCCGGTATCCTGAGCGAAGATCAAGAACCGAAAACACATTCGCACCTTGTAGGTGATCCAAAGTTTCTACCACTGTTGGCATGGCACACGGTCCTAACTCTGTCATACTGTTTGACTGTCGAAAATCAACACGGAATCTATACTTCGCATTCGCTTTTTTACTAACAGCACTGGAGAGTTGTAGGGGCTATCAGCTTCCTCAATAATATCATCTTTTAACATCCCTTGCACTTGTCGCTCCACTTCGCCTTCCAGATGACATGGAATTCTTCGTGTTGTAAATGACATTACTTTCGGATCACTTAACGAAATTTCATGATTCACCTTATCATAATAACCGTATGGGTCCCCATCTCCAGTGAACAAATGATCGTATTTATTGATTAATTCTGTCATATTCTGTACTGTCGAAAGCTTCACCGCTGCTACCTCGCTGTTCTCATACATGTTGATATGCCGTATTTCGTGACCATAACTTTCGCTTTCGTGTCAATTATTGCACCAATCTCCCGCAGAAAATCCACTCCTAATATCGTTCGCTGTAGTTCGTGTACAACAATGAAAGGAAACGTCACCTCGCAGCCGCCAACAACGACCGTACAGTTCGATCTACCCGTTATACGCAACACGTGCCCACCTACTGTTTGTAATGTCAATGAACACGGACTAACACTCTTACATAAATTCTTATCTATTAACGACACGGCCGCCCCTGTATCTAATAAATATACTACTCCTCGATCATTCACTCGCAACTTCGAATACACAGCCCCTTTCTCAATAGCCCCCACTAAATCCAGTTTCATACTAGAGAAAGAACAAGTATTATACCGTCTGAAACTTTTCCCTTTTCGCCTTTCTGGGCGGTATCTTCTCCAGTGTCCCGGCTTACCGCATTCAAAATATCGGTCTTTTCATCAGCCAACTTTAACGCCGCCAATTCCCGCTGCAATGCTTCAATTTTATGCTCACATTCGTTTGGTTTTCGTTGCTCTATAGCGGCTACCGTTGTGCTCAGCAGCTGCCTGGTCACCTTCGCCAGCTCACTAACATCCATCGGCGGCGTTGCGTTAACCAGTTGTAATGGCTGAAAAATGTGGTCTGGGACACTCTCGATGAATTGGGAAGACAGTAACTGCGCTTCTGATTCCTCATTCAAAGTGGGAAGCGCACGTCGAAGTAGATTCGTCATTTTCACCACGAACACTAGCGGGTTTCCATCAGGTCCCAGCTTCGTTGACCGGAACTGCTGCACTGCTAGCTGTCTGTCTGTTGCGCTGTCAAATTCCGACACTAATCGTTCAACCAATTTCTTCCAAGACGCTGTGCCATTTGACCTGTCTACGCTGTCATATGCCGCCTTCGCTCGGCCTCTCAACAGCGTCCACAGGACAACCGCCTTCGCCGCCTGCTCCTTGACACCCACTAGCTCAGCGACGGCCTCGAAGTCACGTAAGAAGCTCCGTATGTTTCCTTCTTCAAACGCAGCTGGCCACAGGATCTCTACTGTTTGGAGGCAGCGACACCAAATGTAACAACAGAAGACAAGAGCTGGCAATAAATCATTTTATTACGGAAATCAGCAAGTATTTATATATATTTCATGTACATTATTAGAGCTTATTCAAGTAGACAAACGCAGTCTTCTGATTGGTTGTTTCTCGGAAGTTAAGCAGACAAACGCAGTCTTACGATTGGTTGTTTTCGAGTTCCCCGTAAAGTGGCGCCATCTATCTGAGAATCATATTTGCCCACGCTTAAGTCTGCAGTGATTGGTTGTTGAATCAGCCTTGTTCATATTTTCTCACGGCCAATATTAGTGACCTAGACATTGACGTAGATTAATGTCGACCAATTGGCTAGCTGCCTGCTCTCACCCCACCCATACACTCTCTCTAAAACAGACTAATATACCACTTCTTACTGTGATAATCCAAGAGATCATCTGGTGCTAAATCACGTAGTACTTGTGGAGTGCGCTGACTAATAGTATTACTATTACCTCTACCACTGTAACTGCTACTACTCACGCGCACTTGGCAGGATGTTGGGTAGATGACTCTGCGGCTTGCTTTTCCATCTTCGAATGCAAATAACTATTTTGTGAATTGTTCTTTTGAGAAACCTGATCCTCCTAGCCGATGAATCAAATACAACCACTGTTTCCACAGTGAATCTCTGAGTGGTAGGTCCAGATGTCACCTGAAAGTACCTCCAGAATTTATGACCTAGCAACACTTCTTAAAAACCGAATGCGGTTAACGAGGGACATCCCCACTTTCTTCACAACAAAGTAATCAACAATGAGCCCACCACCATCTGTGAACTATTCAGTGAACGTTTTGAAAACTTTAGTTAAGAAACGCGCATGCCTGGTAAAACCGCTCCCCTTAGCAGCTCTTCCCTTGGAGGCATAGTTTTCACCAGTCAATTAATAGAACAAGCAGATAAAATCCTCAGACCTTCCACTAGCACAGGACCAGATAGCCTTACTTCAATAATTTTCCAAAACAGCGGGTGTGATATACTCCTCTTACTTCTTAAATTCTTCATAATACCTATGGAAACTGGCACTTACTCGAATGATTGAAAAAATAGCTTCAAAATTCCACACTACAAATCTGTTGACAAAAGCGGCTGCATTTGCATCGGCAACAGTAACCCTAATCCAAATCTTGAAGTAACTGGGCGAAAACTAGCCAATCTCAACTCAGCCGTAGATCTCAGTATCAGACACCTCAGTAACTTAGCACTGCCTGGACAAAACGATTATGGTAGGCGTAAAACACCAAGGCCCCTTCGATGCATAACCCGTAGTTTCTTTTGTTGTGAAACTAGGGTTTTTTACATAATATATATATGGAATACTGCCCGTTTATTCTTAGAGGACTGTGAAAAAATGACAAGCTTAAATTAGACGGGGTGCAGTGGCGTTTTATCTCAAGAATTTTTGGTTTGGAACGTAGTCTCGAATACTCTGTACTTTGTGACACACTGAAAATAAAACCACTCTGGGAAAGACGTCTTGAGCCAAACCTAATTTTCTACTACAAGCAAACTATTCTTCTCTTGCACTCTTCCAGGCCGATAACTAAATCTACCACTGTCATCAGTTACAGTCTTAGAAATCACGACAGCCTTGTTGCTATAGAGGATTGTCAGACTTATATGTGGCAAGACTTCTTAAATAAGCATTCTGTCATTTGGAGTAGACTACCTGCCAATGTATGTGATGCAAACACACTTCCGGTGCTTATCTCCTTAGTAACCAGACTACTCAAAGATGAAAATGCACTCCCGCGTCTGACTCCTACACCCTATTTTTCGCCCTACATAAAGATTTTAAGTTCATCACACGTATAAGATACAAAGGACTACAATTATAAATGTAAATATTATTGGATGGACATGATAGACATTTCTACACAGGACAATAATATTAGTTCACAAATAATAAAGTTAGCATAACAAGAGTGGTTAGTTATTGTGCCAACACAATCACAGTTTCTATACAGAATATATAATAAATATATAAATTTATCAATCACTCCTTGAGAACTCCATTTGCTTTCTTCTGTGCTGCTGTTGTTTGTCCTCTTTTTCTCTAAGCATTTTAGCTTCTATATGACATTTTGAATGAGAACAGAGAATGTAGATATTTGACCACTCACGCTGAGACATGATTTGCAAACATTACTGATTCCATATCCTACAAATGCCTCGTGAATCACACACTACCCTCCTCCGCGAACCATCCTCGATTACAGTTGTGGAATATTACCCTTATACCAATAAAATATCCTAATAACTATCCGTTCGGTGCCAGTAAATGTACTTATTTAAGAAATAATGAAACACGTTGATGGTTGCAATTGAAATCTCGCTGACTCGTGTGATGATAATATCCAGCTTATGTATGTTCCAACTGTCATTTTATATGGATTGATTCACCATCAATCTGGTTCCTGGATGTATATGGACCGACAATTATTTATTGCTGTACCAATACATCTTCGTAAGTTTAACTGGACACTTACTGCTGTGTTTCAAAGAACCCTTTCCTGAAATGGCTTCTAATAACGTGGTGATGCATCACTTACCCAAATATAAGCGGTTTGCTGTTTGACCATGACCAACAGCATGAAACGAAACAAAGTTTGGGCTATCGTTAAACTTTGATAGCGAAGAGCTTACAATTTAAAATTTATAATAACCTGTTCTGGTCGCTTGTGTCATTATCGAACAATTTAAACTTTTTAAGAAATATCAATTTATTACACATCACGATTGCAATTTATAAAATAACTGGTAGTGCCTGTAAAAATGACATGCATTTCCTGTAAAAACCCGTTCACATGAAATGTAAATTATTATTAAACTAGTAGTCAGCCCGCTTTTAACACAGCCCACACTAGCGGAGGGAGAATGAAACACTCACTTCTCAAAGTGTGTTTGTCGACGATGATTTGAAGACAGTGTCCATTTAGTTAATCACACCACAGCGAAGCTGCCGAGCTGCTGTTCCTTCTAAAACTGTGTCGAACACCATGTGTCTCAGTCAGCACGGATAAACAAATTGTTCACTGCCAGTGAAACGGCTGAAGTTCAGTTGAGTTTACTAAATTCTTTGCTCCCATATACTTACTCCGTAGCAGCATTTCCGTCACTGAATCGGATAAACAGGACCTTTTATTCTGCCATAGGATTTCTTGAAGCGGAATAGCCTGATATTTCTGGATAAAGTCGAAAACTGTTTTCGTATCTCTTATTTTATTAGTCTCCGTGCTCTTGTTCAATAGGGTAGGTTCTGTTGCTATCTTCTGTTCACACTTTAGAAAAAGTGATAATGGTAGGAAATATAACAGTTGAAACCAGTCTTGAAAAGAGCACGAAGACGCTATATTCTGTGGTGACCAAGTCCTCAGCCAGAGGAGGAGATGTCCCGTGGATGTTCTCCCAATCTCCCACACATGTCCCTAACACCCATGTACACTTTCCAAGCCTTCATCGGATACTGACGTTGTTAAAGTCCAACATTGAATTTGCACAGGCTAAAACAAGTGGAAACGACACCACATCTGTATCTACTGAAACTAAATGTGTCACACACGGCAGAACTATGAAGAAAAGTCTGAGGCTTCACAAGACCAGAAGACGTTTTCTGGAAAAAGGGACGATTACCGGGACTATTGTGCTGTTGTTGCCAAAGACGACTCGGCACTTGAAGGCAGTTGTTATGAACAGTGGATCCGCCAGCGTTCTGAAAAAGGAGTTTCGAAACCATACTAAGAATTTATGTGGAAAAACTCGTGCCCATGACACTAGTAAATGTGCCCACTTTGTCGCCCCGGCACAGTCTCGCGCGATGATTCACCCCAAAGCAAAACATCAAAACTAATCATAAACTGCAAAAAGAATACCTGACTCCAACTGACTAGGAGTGTCAGTCCACGAAAACCACAGACACCTAAAGTCACATCCAGTGAGCATTCAACAAGCGAAAACCCTGAAAAACAAGCAGGCAGAAGCAGCGAAGGACTGTGGATTTGCCAAAGGACCAGTCGCACCTGCTAGCTATAGTGGGAGCGTGTCCTACCGTACACGTCGTATACCGGTTCGGTCTAAGGCTGCTCATCTTCCGAAGGATGACAGGCATCCAGTGACTAAACCCAAGTCCGGGATCAGTCGATCTAACTGCCTCATCCTATTTAACGTACCGGTTTGCAACAAACGTCCTCCTGTTCAAATAGAATTCGTTGACCAAGAATAGTGGTGTAATTCGCGCTGCAGACTAGGCCTCAACTTCAAGTCATTAAGACCGTGTACACATCAAAGTTGTGTTCAGGTACCTCAGAGCAAGACACATCGATTAGGCACGACACGGAGCTCATCCGAAGACACTAATATATTAATAGTGGCTTAATGACTAGCTGTCGACAGCAGCCCAGACACGAAAGCAGGGCCTGATAAGTTATGGCGATACAGGATGATGGTGGGGAATTCGTTGGAACCAATGTTCCCCATCCCAATGTCATACATGTTGTCAGCCACGTCTCGTAAACCATCAATTCCCAGTTCTTGCTACGCTGGGACTCACGCTGTTCCTCGAAGTTTCTCAGAAATGCTTAGTAATAACGGACGCAAAAACCAGAACGCCGACTGGCGATTCGAGAATTCTTTATTGTAACACCATATTATGTACTCGTCGCCAAATTATTTTTATGTACTGCTCGAGAATTTAATAGTCCTAACGCAAGAATGACGGAAATCAGAAGACCACTAGGTATGCGATGATACTTCTATATTTCCAAAACACTTGGAGAATCAATGTCCCAAAAGAGTAGGAGAGAAAAAATATACATGAATGTTCGAACAAGTGTGTGAGCGAATATTCAAAATGAACAAATCAATAGGCAGTCTCAACATGATTGGCTAATTTTAATGGAATATCGATCCATATAAACATAAAAAAATATATCAGACTGTCAAACAAACACACATATAATATGGATATATATATATCACATAAACGTATAGCCAAAATTAAAACTAAGCTTTAAAACTAAGGTCTATGAACAAATATTACAATAATAAATCACAATATTACTTCTGACGGTTTTCTGCTGACATCTTTCTGAACAGCGACAGATGAGACGATGACAGTCGTATTGATGCCTCCGCGAAAATTGGAGAAGTTTGTTTTGAGCAAACAACCAGGAATTGATCGTTCAATCTTCAACTACATTGACACTCCCCGGCAAAAAAGGGATCCATCCCTTTATTGCATCACGACCAATACACGCTGACTTCGATGCCATTGCGAGAACCTGGGTTACACGGACAGAGCTGAAATGGAAAACGAACAGAAAAGGTGACACACCACAGGTATACCCACAGCACAATCTCACACATCAGTGATGACCTCCGCCTTCCAGTTAAAGGCATCCTCTTGCAACACGATCGCCACTTGCTAGAATGACTCTTGCAGAATGCAACGTGACCATAGCACCACCTCATGATACTCCACGCACATCCTCTCATCTACTCACTACCAATTACCGCTGCAATCGCTTGTCACTCATTCTGCCTCAGTTCTAGTAGCGGTGACGCATGCAAGCCTCAGTTGTTTACACTCTTTCTCCCCGGCGTGTCGGACCGCAGCTAACAATTATCTCCGTGTGCATTTCATTCTCAGCAATAGCCTAGCCTCCCGGCGTATACGACCCATCTGCTGTCCTTAACATCAATCAATTCATTCATGAATGTAGAAGACTAGAAACAACTTCAGAAGTAATCACGACGAAAATTTTAACAAAATTATGCAATAACAACAAGATACGAAAACAACAAGTAAACTCAATGAATCCAAAAACACCAGTTGATATGACACACCACACGTATATAAAAACAGTACACAAAAACTCGCAGATTGTGTCTCAATGGAATTCCTTTGAAGAATTGCAGGACTTACACCAGTACGCCTGCAACCCTTCTCACGTTGACGATTGTAAGTTGTAGAATATCCGGATACAAACAAGATTAACCAACAATTACAATAATTGGAACTCACACAATTATTTAACACAAACATATGTACAATCAACACATCAAATGTGGTGGATTCCGCCTTGACGAATTACCCTTGAAGAACTGTAGGACTTACAGCAGTACGCCTACAACCCTTCTCAGCTTGACGCTCTAGGTTGGAAAATCGTCGCAGAGTTCATCTGCTGACTTCCCACTATCAGCTATATCCTCAAATCTGAACGGTGACACGCTCATGTCATTGTATCGTAGAATATAGATGACTAACAAACACACGACATATCTGATCAACCAAGCGTAGGCACAGAGTAATAACATTCAAATAGTAATTTGAAACTAATAATGCCTTTATTCATGCAAGTCAATTTAACAATTATTCTCTCGTACAGACTTGGCTTATTCTCACTAAACTGAGTAATATCTTTCGTCCTTTCAAATGCACCAATACTATCATGGTCATTGCACAAGATACTTGAGTTGACGAGCGACTGTTTCATTGTGGATGACAACACCAACGATGACCGATTGATCCCAGTTGATGAACTTAGTGGTGGACCAGAAGCTGTTGTTGTTCGGCTTTCAGATAGTTGTCTAACTGCAAGATTACCACCACTGCTGTCTTTTACTATCAGCTCAGGTTTAGCACTATCATCTGATGATAGGTGGGCTACACGCTGATCAATTACACTGACGGTCTCACAAGTATCCATACCTTCTGCAACTGCATCTGCATTCAATTCTACTTCACGTTGTAGTTGTACAGAACCTTTATTCAACTTAGTAGTAGTAGGCATTCCCCTCATTTCATCATGATCAACCAAAGACAAACCTGCACTATCATGATCATTATCACAAATATTTAATTTACCATCATCTGTCTGGTCAACTTCATCATTTTCAAACTCTTTAATAACAGAAGTAGACAATTTTGGTTCCTCCTCGCAAATCCTAAAAGGCTTTATAACTTCACTATGACTAGTAATACCTTGTAAACTTGTGGAGTCAGAACTGAACTCTGAAGCAATAACTCTATGCTGTGACATTCTGTTCAACAATGGCTTACTAGTTGCAACTACAGACTTCTTCACAACAACGTTATCGTCACACAATTCGGAGTCAGACCTGGAGTTTACATTTAGCTTATCACTGAACTTGCTCACTGGTTCACAGCTCACCTTTGTATGCACCTCTTGAAAACGTGTAAACCACAACCGTGTTTGTCTTGCATCTTGTAACTTATCTGTTGAGGATGTACTACGAAACCTGTTGCACTCACTAGGTCTAAATGCATTACTAGACATCATGGAGTCTTCTCGATATCCACCTCTCTGAGGCTTATTCGTCATCAATGAGTGCGTTTTACCCTCAGACTGCTCTATTCTAGGGGTGAGATGCAATATGTTGGCAAACTTGCTCATAGATTGATTGACACTATATTTACTAGTTTCAGAATATCGTCGAACTTTGACTCGATACCCTCATCCTCCATACGGGAGCTTATCTTCACCCACTTCCTTTCCAGCCGAGTAGGTAGGCGTCTAGCTATTACCTCTAAGACTGAACTTTAGTTCAGATCACTCATGCAATTCATCGAAATCAAGGTATTCTTATGTCATCAGATTATCTAAAAACTCAGTAAGTGCCTTGGAGTCATCCTGTAATTGACTACAATTACCATTAACAGTCTCGAATAATTTCCTCACAATCATCGAAGGTCTTCCAAACCTTTGACGTAGCGTGCTCATAGCCTCATAGTAGCCCTCTTTTGGCTTCATAAACTTACAGCACCGTACAGCTCTTGCAGCAATTCCAGTGCAATACCTCATCAAATACATTAACTTCATTTCATCACTTAATAAAAAACCACTCAACATGATTTCAAATTCCCTTACAAACTGTAAATAATCAGCTGGGTTTCCGTCGAAACACCGTGGTTCAAACTTAGGGAGTTTGATGTTCCTATTATCCCTGAACGGCGAAACAGTAACATCAACCATGCCATGCTTAACATCAGACACATCGTTACAATTAACAGACAAGTCGCCATGACTAACTTTCCTGTTTGTATCCAAGACACTCTGTCCCTTCTTTGACCCAGGCATTGTTGAACTTGACCCAATTCCAAAAACGTTCCAGATATTGCTTGTTCAAAGAGGACTTGACCGGCACCAGGAAAGATGAACGGTGACTATCCAAACTGTCACCAACTGTCTGAATCCGTCAGAAACTTACTCCAGAGTCAGAAACTGGCAGACACGTCTCGTAAACCGTTAATGCCCAGCTCTTGCTACCCTCGGGCTCACGCTGTCGCTTGAAGTTTCTCAGAAACGCTTAGTAATATCGGGCGAAAAAACAAAAGCACCAATTGGCGACTCGAGAATTCTTTATTGTAACACCAACATATAAACAATGTTACAACTAAGGTCTGCGTACAAATATTACAATAATAAATCACAATATTACTTCTGACGGTTTTCTGCTGACTTCTTTCTGAACAGCGACCGATGAGACGATGACAGTCGTATTGATGCCTCCACGAAAATTGGAGAAGTTTGTTTTGAGCAAACAACCAGGAATTGATCGTTCAATCTTCAACTACATTGACACTCCCCGGCAAAAAAGGGATCCATCCCTTTATTGCATCACGACCAATACACGCTGACTTCGATGCCATTGCGAGAACCTGGGTTACACGGACAGAGCTGAAATGGAAAACGAACAGAAAAGGTGACACACCACAGGTATACCCACAGCACAATCTCACACATCAGTGATGACCTCCGCCTTCCAGTTAAAGGCATCCTCTTGCAACACGATCGCCACTTGCTAGAATGACTCTTGCAGAATGCAACGTGACCATAGCACCACCTCATGATACTCCACGCACATCCTCTCATCTACTCACTACCAATTACCGCTGCAATCGCTTGTCACTCATTCTGCCTCAGTTCTAGTAGCGGTGACGCATGCAAGCCTCAGTTGTTTACACTCTTTCTCCCCGGCGTGTCGGACCGCAGCTAACAATTATCTCCGTGTGCATTTCATTCTCAGCAATAGCCTAGCCTCCCCGGCGTATACGACCCATCTGCTGTCCTTAACATCAATCAATTCATTCATGAATGTAGAAGACTAGAAACAACTTCAGAAGTAATCACGACGAAAATTTTAACAAAATTATGCAATAACAACAAGATACGAAAACAACAAGTAAACTCAATGAATCCAAAAACACCAGTTGATATGACACACCACACGTATATA
This sequence comes from Trichobilharzia regenti, assembly GCA_944472135.2. Taxonomy (NCBI): domain Eukaryota; kingdom Metazoa; phylum Platyhelminthes; class Trematoda; order Strigeidida; family Schistosomatidae; genus Trichobilharzia; species Trichobilharzia regenti. Next base: position 113,540,129 of record OX235262.1, on the reverse strand, counting down.
AAAACAGTACACAAAAACTCGCAGATTGTGTCTCAATGGAATTCCTTTGAAGAATTGCAGGACTTACACCAGTACGCCTGCAACCCTTCTCACGTTGACGATTGTAAGTTGTAGAATATCCGGATACAAACAAGATTAACCAACAATTACAATAATTGGAACTCACACAATTATTTAACACAAACATATGTACAATCAACACATCAAATGTGGTGGATTCCGCCTTGACGAATTACCCTTGAAGAACTGTAGGACTTACAGCAGTACGCCTACAACCCTTCTCAGCTTGACGCTCTAGGTTGGAAAATCGTCGCAGAGTTCATCTGCTGACTTCCCACTATCAGCTATATCCTCAAATCTGAACGGTGACACGCTCATGTCATTGTATCGTAGAATATAGATGACTAACAAACACACGACATATCTGATCAACCAAGCGTAGGCACAGAGTAATAACATTCAAATAGTAATTTGAAACTAATAATGCCTTTATTCATGCAAGTCAATTTAACAATTATTCTCTCGTACAGACTTGGCTTATTCTCACTAAACTGAGTAATATCTTTCGTCCTTTCAAATGCACCAATACTATCATGGTCATTGCACAAGATACTTGAGTTGACGAGCGACTGTTTCATTGTGGATGACAACACCAACGATGACCGATTGATCCCAGTTGATGAACTTAGTGGTGGACCAGAAGCTGTTGTTGTTCGGCTTTCAGATAGTTGTCTAACTGCAAGATTACCACCACTGCTGTCTTTTACTATCAGCTCAGGTTTAGCACTATCATCTGATGATAGGTGGGCTACACGCTGATCAATTACACTGACGGTCTCACAAGTATCCATACCTTCTGCAACTGCATCTGCATTCAATTCTACTTCACGTTGTAGTTGTACAGAACCTTTATTCAACTTAGTAGTAGTAGGCATTCCCCTCATTTCATCATGATCAACCAAAGACAAACCTGCACTATCATGATCATTATCACAAATATTTAATTTACCATCATCTGTCTGGTCAACTTCATCATTTTCAAACTCTTTAATAACAGAAGTAGACAATTTTGGTTCCTCCTCGCAAATCCTAAAAGGCTTTATAACTTCACTATGACTAGTAATACCTTGTAAACTTGTGGAGTCAGAACTGAACTCTGAAGCAATAACTCTATGCTGTGACATTCTGTTCAACAATGGCTTACTAGTTGCAACTACAGACTTCTTCACAACAACGTTATCGTCACACAATTCGGAGTCAGACCTGGAGTTTACATTTAGCTTATCACTGAACTTGCTCACTGGTTCACAGCTCACCTTTGTATGCACCTCTTGAAAACGTGTAAACCACAACCGTGTTTGTCTTGCATCTTGTAACTTATCTGTTGAGGATGTACTACGAAACCTGTTGCACTCACTAGGTCTAAATGCATTACTAGACATCATGGAGTCTTCTCGATATCCACCTCTCTGAGGCTTATTCGTCATCAATGAGTGCGTTTTACCCTCAGACTGCTCTATTCTAGGGGTGAGATGCAATATGTTGGCAAACTTGCTCATAGATTGATTGACACTATATTTACTAGTTTCAGAATATCGTCGAACTTTGACTCGATACCCTCATCCTCCATACGGGAGCTTATCTTCACCCACTTCCTTTCCAGCCGAGTAGGTAGGCGTCTAGCTATTACCTCTAAGACTGAACTTTAGTTCAGATCACTCATGCAATTCATCGAAATCAAGGTATTCTTATGTCATCAGATTATCTAAAAACTCAGTAAGTGCCTTGGAGTCATCCTGTAATTGACTACAATTACCATTAACAGTCTCGAATAATTTCCTCACAATCATCGAAGGTCTTCCAAACCTTTGACGTAGCGTGCTCATAGCCTCATAGTAGCCCTCTTTTGGCTTCATAAACTTACAGCACCGTACAGCTCTTGCAGCAATTCCAGTGCAATACCTCATCAAATACATTAACTTCATTTCATCACTTAATAAAAAACCACTCAACATGATTTCAAATTCCCTTACAAACTGTAAATAATCAGCTGGGTTTCCGTCGAAACACCGTGGTTCAAACTTAGGGAGTTTGATGTTCCTATTATCCCTGAACGGCGAAACAGTAACATCAACCATGCCATGCTTAACATCAGACACATCGTTACAATTAACAGACAAGTCGCCATGACTAACTTTCCTGTTTGTATCCAAGACACTCTGTCCCTTCTTTGACCCAGGCATTGTTGAACTTGACCCAATTCCAAAAACGTTCCAGATATTGCTTGTTCAAAGAGGACTTGACCGGCACCAGGAAAGATGAACGGTGACTATCCAAACTGTCACCAACTGTCTGAATCCGTCAGAAACTTACTCCAGAGTCAGAAACTGGCAGACACGTCTCGTAAACCGTTAATGCCCAGCTCTTGCTACCCTCGGGCTCACGCTGTCGCTTGAAGTTTCTCAGAAACGCTTAGTAATATCGGGCGAAAAAACAAAAGCACCAATTGGCGACTCGAGAATTCTTTATTGTAACACCAACATATAAACAATGTTACAACTAAGGTCTGCGTACAAATATTACAATAATAAATCACAATATTACTTCTGACGGTTTTCTGCTGACTACTTTCTGAACAGCGACCGATGAGACGATGACAGTCGTATTGATGCCTCCACGAAAATTGGAGAAGTTGGTTTTGAGCAAACAACCATGAACTGATCATTCAGACTTGACAACATGTGTCAATGTAATAATAATAATGTATTTCATACAAATTTTAAAAAAATTTACATGTAAATGCATGCCCTTTTTTACAGGCACGATCAAGTAAGATATAGTCTCAAATCTCAGATTGTCTACAAGTTAATCATATTTCAACTGTTAAATATTTGATACATATAATACACTCATTGTCTGAACCAGACCGTATAGTTTTTGAATTGTACAATTGTCCTCCAGGTTTAGCGGGAAAATCGACTTCGTTTCGTTTTCATCCCGTGGTTGTAGGCATACGATAACCGACCAATATTGACGTAACTACAACTTTTACAAGGGATTGAAGTGTGTTTTATAAAAATTGAAGTGCTGAGGTGAATCATTAAATTCTAATGAAATAGGTAAGTGCAAGTATCATTAATAAATGCATTTATAAAGGAAACTCCCCAGGCTGACAACGTTCATTTGCAATGTATAATGCTACACGTATATCTCGCACTGTCATGAAGTCCACTTTTGGTTTTAATACATTTATCCTCAGTTGTGCCAGTTGTTTTTCTTTTATACCTTTTTGTGCATTTAGTGCACAACCGTACCCTTCAGAGAGTAGGTATATAATAAGTCATAAAGAGCTGTAAAATGTTAGTTTTAATGGGATATAATGAGGATCAAGTAAAGACGTTATTAGAAAATAAATGAGATAAGACTTTTTGAAGTGGTATTTAAAGATCTGACAATGGATAGCAAGTTAATTTATAAGATGCCCCATAAATCTGTGCAGATCCCACATGGTCGCATCTCAACAATAGGCTGAGCGAATGGTATATATTTAAAGGTAGAAGCATGATCTGTCAAGGCGTTCATTATTATCTTTTTCAAGATAAAGATCTAAGCCCTCATAAAAATCAGAAATATCTCGAGCCTTTAATTTGTATATTGCTGTTCCTGCAGAATGGGGCGATTCACCTTAGTGACCGCCACCATATCTACTGATCAGCTAACGCCACCCTCCCTCCTTTTTTGATGTTAAGCTCTGAGACTATGATTATTATGGCTACCGCAAATATACTGCTTGGTACCAGACATGTTCGTACCTCATATTCCATCTCCCTAGCTTTCTTAATGAGTGCTTCCAATAGGTCTCCACATACATCTTTATGAACATATTATATATGTATGCATGCGTCCTAATGAACAGATTACTTTATAAGAAGTTAAAACCTTAAAAAGTAAAAAGAATAGGTTTTGTGAATAGTGGAGCAAGATTCAGCAGAACAATATAGTTAGGGATCAATGTAGGTAGTATGAACTGAAGGTAAGGTCGGTTGGCAGGACTTAGTGTACTAAATTATCATGACAGTCTTGTATATAGTAGACATCTGACATTGCAAAGTAACGTGTCTAAACATATTATAAAAGATATTAACAGAAATACTACATAGCTTTAACATTATGAATTTTAGAAAATTATATGAGAATGGGTAACTGTTGACTGAAGATAATCAATTCAACTCAAAAATAGTGCAGTGTATTATGCTAATAATATAAGTATATTCGTAAAATATTAAAAGATATGGTTGCTAATGTAATGGTTTTCGGAAATAATTATACTGACGAACTTATTGAAGATTACAGTGAAGAGGAAACCAGTGAGTTAGTTAAACGGCTACTGTGCAGTTAGTAGTTAAAACGTCTTTTTTAAAAAGTAAAGGGTAGAAGAGTTTTGAGCACCGGAGCAAATTAAGTCATATTCTACTGAGTAGAGTGTAGTGAGTAGTGGTACGATTAGGGATAAGGGTAGGTTGAATGAACTTGGGGAAAATGGTTGGTTGGTTGAGTTTGTTATTGCTAGGTATTCCTGGCCACTTTTCATATGGCATGCTTTAGACATTACAAAGTACCAGTTTGCTTATATTATGGGAGAACTATCACAACTAATTTGGGATTATACATCCAGGAAAATTATAGAGAGTCTAATGAGTTTATAAACCCGATTGAAGAAATATCGATAGGATCTCTAGTAAGCTGAATAACCGGACCTTAGGTAAAGGCATGTGGGAGAGATTAGGTTGGTTTTATCACGTTATAGATGAGGTACGGTTGCCGGGGCAAATGAGTTTCCTCAAATTGGGGGTATTGCACTGGGGTCTGTAGTACTAAAGCTAGTTGAGCGGCCCATATGGATAAAGTATGGATAAGTAGACCGAAGCTCTTTTGTTGATAGGAACTCGTTAAGTAGACGCTGGAATTCAGTAGGAGATCGGCAACTACGTACAGTAAGTGGAAGTTCGTTCCATAATGCACTGTACTGTATTTTAAAGAAACGTGATCGCAGTTTTGTCCGGAACCGGCTTATGGATAGAGTATTTTCATGATTCCTAAGAGTATATATGGGTAAATTGTTGAAAGCTATTGGATTACTGCTTTTGGTGTAGCCGTGTAAAAGGCGAAAGAGGAATGTAAGGTTGAGTTTCAGGCGCCTTAACCAAAGTGGCTGAAGTCCATACATTTTGCACCTATCAGCGTAAGTCAGTCCTTCATGTTTGTATAATAGGCGTCGAGTAAAACTTCGCTGAATATTTTCAATACGAACCCTGTCATACCCATGCATGAAACCGAAGACAATTGTGCAGTATTCAAGTACTGGACGAACCATGACTTTGTATAAAAGGACTTTAGCCTCATTTGTGTACATTTTTCGATGTAACAAGCCTGTGAGTCTTCGGCATTTAGAAACAAGTGCTTTTGCGTACTGACTGAATGTTAAGTTTTGTGAGTAGGTAACTCCCAGGTCTTTTATGGAACTGAGGGTTTGGAGAAAAGAGTTACCTAGGTGTAACCTGAAATTCGGATGGGAGTTATTGAAATATAGGACACCACATTTATCAGAATTGAATGGCAGTTGCCAGTCATTGCTCCAGTTATGTAACCTATCCAGATCATCTTGAATATGTGTGAATCCTTCGTTTAGTGTAGAATGGGGGAAGCTGTATACAATCTTTAAGTCGTCAGCAAAGAGGTATGGGGTACCATGCTTGATTACGCTGCAGATGTCGTTAATGTAGATTACGAAAAGCAGTGGACCTAGTACACTACCCTGAATCACTCCACTTCTTATAGGTCTGGGTGACGAGTAATTATTTGCAAATTTCACAACTTGGGAACGATCTTCCAAGAAAGAAATGAGCCAGGATAACAAGGGGTCTTGGAACCCGTACGACTTTAGCTTAAGGATTAGTCTCTTGTGTGGGACTTTATCAAAGGCTTTTTTGAAGTCAAAGAAGAGAGTTGTGACATACAAACCATGATCACGCTTAGCGGTAACATCATCAAAGTAGTCAAGTAGGCAGGTGGAGCATGATCGATTTTTCAAGAAGCCGTGTTGTGCTGGAGTAAACACTTTGTGAAGGTGGAGGTATGAAGCAATATCTTGCCCTATAACCTTTTCCATAACCCTGGAAACTACTGACGTGATATTAATCGGTCGGTAGTTTTCGATGTTAGAAGTTGGTCCTTGTTTGTGCCTAGGGGTTATAAACGACAGTTTCCAGCATTCTGGGTAACTGCCATTATTTAAGGACAGAATGAAAAACTTTAGTAGGATAATGGGTATATCCTCACCACCTCTTTTCAACAAGATAGATGGAATTCCATCGGGCCCAGCGTTATATGATGTCCGGAGGGATGCTATAGCGGAGGAAATCTTTTGTTGGGTGAATGTTATATTACCCAAAAAGTGATTTGGTATTGTCGGAACTTCAAGACTATCTACTGTTTCTTCGATAGTATAGTAGCTAGAAAAGTGGGAGCTGAATAACTCACATATCTCCTGCGGGTCTTCGTGTAGTTTTTCTCCATCTAGTAATAAGTTAGGGATACTTATTCTGTTGTTGTTGATTCGTGACTTAATTAGTTTAACTAATGCCTCTGTATTATCAGGTCGTGAGTGGAGGATGCGTTCTAGTTTGATGGACTCAGATAACTGATTAGATTTGTATGAATCATAAGTTTGCTTGAGTGTAATGAGTGATGAAAAGTCATTATATCTGTAGAATTGCCTAGCATGCTTACGCAGTCGGTTTCGAATCTTTACGGGGATGAAGTCGGGCTGTTTAGGCCTCGTTTTCACAAGTCTTACTGGAGCGATGAAGTCATGTGCAAATCCTAGGTTCTCATAGAGTAATTTGTTTGTCTCTATAGCCGAGCTGCACGTAAAGTATGGCTCCCAGTCTAGGGTGCGTATGTATGGTTTCAGTTCATCCCACTGAGCATGTCTGTAACCCCTGAGTAATACTTTGTTGGCGTTTATTGTCGAACTCATGCTAGTGCAAATATTAAATGTACCGAATACTACTCTGTGGTCGCTGCCAGGAAACTCTTTACCTACTCGAAGGGTAGTGGGGATGATACCATTAGTGAAAACTAGATCTAAAATCTTAGATAGCCTGGTAGGATACTGTACGTGTTGTTGCCATTCTTTTGTTTCTATTATGTTGATAAATTCATTGTACCGTTTTGGTGAGGAAAGTGGTTGCCAGACTACATCGGGCATATTAAAGTCCCCACATATAATTTTAGCCGTGTGAGGTAGTGAAGTGGCGTAAGCGAACGTGCTAGCAAGCTTCATATTACCTTCAACGGTTGAGCACGGGGGGTGATAGATGCAACCTATAAGATAGGAACTGGAGTGAGACAGTCTTAGAATAGCCCACACTGAATCGTTATCTGTGATGAGCTCTGGGTAGAAGCACTGTGTGGCCTTAATATCAGACCTGATATACATAGCACATCCTCCTCCTCTACCATAGTTTCTGTCGCCTCTGAATACATAATAGTTATCAATAGAAATATCTTTATCGCAAATCTGAGGAGTGCACCATGTCTCAGTAATCATTATGAGAGACGGATTGCAAATTAGGGATAATGTCGTGAAGTCGAACATTTTGTTGAGTAAGGAGCGAGCATTGATAAGACAGAATGAGAGAGAGTTAGGGGTGACGGTGAAATCGCATATATCTTTAAAAATATTCTCTCCAAGGTTTATGGCGTCTAGAACAGATTGTTTGATGGGTGCTAACTCAGATGGTGGCCACTTACTAGCAGTGCTGGAAAAGTGCCCTACACCAGTATCAGCACAGAGAGATGTGCCATCGTTTGTTACCCCGGCGGGTGTGAGGTGTTCATAATACCGTGCCTCCAATGCATCGCCCTCCCATCCGGTGATAAGTGGCTTGACAGTATGTGTGCTATTTGCGTCAATATTGAGGCTGAAATTTCGTGTTGGCTGAGAAAATTTAGATTGGATGGGGGGAGGTAGGTATTCCTTGTGGATAGTATGCTGGGGTAGAGTTACGTGTATCGCAGTTATGACTAATATTTTGTGTGTTTAAGTTATTTTCGTAAATATTAGTCCATTGACGGTCTTGGGTGGTCTGTATGCGATGGTTTTCGGGGATGTGGTGAGTCAAAAGGCCACCTTTAGGAAACATGCCTAGCGCACTTGTTCCTTGTTGTAGAGGTCCCTGGATCAAACTTTTGTCTATAGTAGCCATAGATTGGAAAGTTGTGTCGGGGTAGGTGTATGCCTGCCCGTCGGGCTTCGACTTATTTTTAGGGTGCCCAGACATATAGCGTCTGTTGTGTCTATCGGACGAAGACTTGTTTGATGTTGGATGAATCGGCGGGTTACCTCTCTTTTCATTGACGTTAGATTTATGGCGGTATGAGGGCTTATTCTGCTTCCCTGGTTTAGTGGTATGATTGGGGTCGCTTAAGTTAATGTTATCTGGTTCGCTGCTGAGAAACCTATCAGTGATGTGTTTGAGTACAGGTATTCTGGATGGCAGGGTTATTTTACTTCGTTTTGTATGCTCACTAATCTGAGTGCTGCTCGGGGAGGATATGCTTAATGCTACATGCTCGAGCTTAGTCTTTTGCTTAACGTTGGTAGTGGTATTAGCGGCTGATGGTGATGTGGCTAGCGAGCATAACTCTGAAGATGCATCTAAGTCTATGACCGTAGTTGCTTCATCGTTGAGTTTACTAGGTAAATTTTTATTATTTAAGAGTATTTCATGTATGTCTGTACCATTAGGTTTACTCAAGTTTAAGGCGACAGAGTCTTCTATAGGACATTCTGCTGTTACGTAAGTTTTTGCGACACTTGGTACACTTGCGCGGCTACGTCTTTGACATGGCGTTAGGTCATGGGCAAGTTTAATATTACCATAAGGTGTGGATGAACTAATTAACTTATTTGACGACTGAAATTTCCTAGCATCATTAGGACTACTGAATTTAAACAGCACAGGGCAAGTATACTTTCCTGATTTTTTCCTGAGTCTGATTAGGTGGCAATTCGCTGATGGCATGCCACACGCTTGGAGACATGTCACTTTGATTTTGTCCAGAGGCGTCCGATCAGGCAGATTGTAAGCGAGAACGTTGTACGAGGACATGATTCGTTTAGTAACTTCACTGGCTATAAAGTCTAACATACGCTCAGATTTCAGCAGACTTTCCGGATTAGCATCATGAGTTGGGTTACAAAGAAGCAGTAGTGGCTTAATGGTGTTTATATTCTCATTTAATTCCTTCACAGAGTTTCCTAGAGATATAAGGTCCAACTTATTTTGTTCAGCAGTTGCATATACCTCTGACAACAAGTCGGGAACAATGACTTCGGGGACATTGTTGAGGCTACGCGGAACGCACAGTGATGTACGTATCTTCTTAGCTGAGTGACCCAAACTATTCTTACGTATGGAAAGTACTCGTTTATTACGTTGTGCCATTGCTGAAAACTAATCAATATGGTTTAAAGTTAAAGCCGAGCTAAATCGAAAACGGGTATATGGAAAAATAGTATATCGAGTGGATATACAGATTAAGTACTACTATGGATACCGTATGGAATTTTATTGCTTATAAATAAACAATAAATTTACAAAGTACTAAAAAGTAAAATACAGAGTATATAGAAACCAATTATCCTGTAAATTGATCCTGGTATGTAAACCAAAAAATGATGAACTTCTCTACAGTTTTCTTTTCTGTGACGTTGTTCTAAAGTTACAATAAGGAGGATGAGCCCTGCGAAAGAGTGGATCCAAACTTGATAACTGGCGGTGATATATCTGCAGAATTGGAAGCTAGAGTAGCAGCCAATATAAGTTATAGTTGAGCAGTGGTATAATATCCACTACAATATTCCAGAAATCGACAAAAATATATCCACGTTATGGGGAGAGATTGTAACGTCCGATGTAGTTGAAGACTGAACGATCAGTTCATGGTTGTTTGCTCAAAACCAACTTCCCCAATTTTCGTGGAGGCATCAATACGACTGTCATCGTCTCATCGGTCGCTGTTCAGAAAGAAGTCAGCAGAAAACCGTCAGAAGTAATATTGTGATTTATTATTGTAATATTTGTACGCAGACCTTAGTTGTAACATTGTTTATATGTTGGTGTTACAATAAAGAATTCTCGAGTCGCCAATTGGTGCTTTTGTTTTTTCGCCCGATATTACTAAGCGTTTCTGAGAAACTTCAAGCGACAGCGTGAGCCCGAGGGTAGCAAGAGCTGGGCATTAACGGTTTACGAGACGTTGCTGACACATGTTGTTCTGGAACTTCTTGCTGGCACTCTGTATGAGAAACACATGCATGATGTACAGGAATTGAGATGTCTGTCCTCTCAAATGGCCCCTGGTGCTTTTGGAGTTATTTCGATTTACCGACTACCTCCTCTCTCCCATTTCGCACTGATCGCCTCCCCAAGGATTTTGCTACCAGATTCAACTTCAAGGAACGATTGATCGCAGCGCAACAACAGTGGTATGAGATCAAGAGCAAAGTTGAAGTACATCTCCGACGCCGAAAAAGACGACCACAGCCCTTGGATAGGCAGCAGATTGAGTCCACAATACGCTCCCATGCCTCAGTAACTCTACAGCAGCGCAACACTGAGAATGACAAACAGTGTCGCCTAGGTGTCCTGAATGAATCTGAGGAGAAAACGATGAAAGGCCGGTCGCATCGTATTCTAACCCTAGATCTTCGTAACATCAACTACCTTTTAATAGGCTGGGCTGATGTGACTCACTGTCAGCTGCCTTTTTATCAACGTAAGAGGGCTGCAAGGAAAAGTAGGCGAACTAAGAAACCTTCAGTCAAATCTACACCTCAAAATAACATAAACCCGGCTATCCCCTACTATTACTGATAATCAAATCGGTATAAGTGAATTGCATCTGATCAGGACAGATAAGGTAACAAGTATGGGGGCAGTGGCCATACACTTTGATAAGTGACATGGTTGGGCATGTGCACCGGAGCCACCAATTGCCGAACTCTCTGACCTTAAGCGATACTCAGGATTTATTGGATGTCATCTATCAATCACTCATCTGTGGAACACAGCACTACCACTTACGCCTAAGAATGATCACGGGGATACGATACTTGGTCTATAACTGTCAATGTAGTTGAATATTGAACGATCAATCCATGGTTGTTTGCTCAAACCCAACTTCCCCATAATTTTCGCGGCCCATCAATCTGCCAGTCATCGTCTCATCGGTCGCTGTTCAGAAAGAACCTTAAGAACTGTCAAGCAAAGCGGGAAGCTCGACCTACATTGCGATTCTCCAACAGACACACACACACCTCGAAGCATACCTAGAACTCAGAAACCGATGTAAAATAAGCGATAGGATGTCATTTCAGGCAAATCTCGAGAGAAGATACCTGGAGAATCATGAAAGCCTGTACTGGTTAGAGTCAGAGCAGAAGGCTGTCAATCTGAGGGGAGTGACGCTTAGAAGATTCAGATGGTCTACGTCTTACTAGTTTAGGGGTGGCTGAAGCACCTATTTCCGTCTTTGACAAACAGCTAAACCACAATATGAATATTTTCCGTATAGGACCCAAATGCAGCGCTGCTATTTTACCGAAAGATGACCCAGTGGCTACGCCTCAACTAAAACCAGCAGCGGTGCTGGGAAAGTTTCGGGAACTGACATCTAGAAAGTCTTCGGGTTGTGACAACATCAAGCCATCCGTTCTAAAACAGTATGTTGAAACATACAGGATTAGTTTACCCTTAGAAATAGGACGTGTCACTCTAGTGTAAACTTCAAACGCTTGCTGTATAAACTGTTTTACCCCAAAGACTATCCCTACCAGAACCCATGACTTATTCCTTAAACGCATCAGTCATTAGAACACTAAAACACTCAGACTCATTAATACACATCATGACACTAAATAAACTCTAAGACTTCGCATAAATACGTGAAAAGACAACTAAAATAGAGGTAAACTTTTACTAATGTATAATATACAATTGACATAAACATTTATATATATACATTAATATCCTTTTCATGTTCACATACTTTCTGTTTTTGGTACTCTGCTACTCCTATTCATCTTCTGGTCGAGGTCGAACAACCCTGCATCTAAACTGAAATGAGGAATAATTCCAAACCGTCTATCTCATAACCACTCAAATTCCATGAACGATCCAATTCTACCATTTGAAGACGCTGGCGAACATGCTGTAAATGAGTATTCATGATCTGAAATGAAGAAGCGACTGGTTTTCAAACAGTTTTCAACATTTTACTCAACTCACGAATACAGTCCGCCACGCAGAGACAAATGGCGCAAATGCAGAATTCTGGAATCGACCTCGGCACCATTTGATGCAGTAAAACAACTTAAAATGACCTCATCTAGTTTTCGCATCCACGATCAAATTTCTTTCCTGTTATGAAACTACGATAAGACTGCTGAAAAATGGAATAAATATATCACTGATCTCAACATAATACATCAGTAAACTTTAGGCCAAGGGTGCTGTTCACAACAAAGTTATGTAAGAGAATTGACTTCAAGGTTTATTTTTCCCAGATATCCGTATTACATTCATGTGATGTCTGGGTTTTTGTTAATGTGAAGACAATATTTCTAAATCTCTTTATGTGCTACACAAACAGACTTTATAGCAGACTGTTCCGACTGACTCTCGTGTCAGAGAGAACAACCAAACTGTAAATTCATCATACATCAAATTAAGTGTAATTTATATAATAACTTATCCATGCCTGTACAACTGGTATGTTCCTGCATAAACAGGAAGAAATATATTATTATTATAGCTCTCTATGGGTGCTTAGTGACCCGTTCCAACACTGAGTGTATCCAGAGGAACTGTCAAAGGAGTGGAAAAGAGCCACACTTTCTCCTTTTTCAGTGGTGATGGAAGCAAAATGCCACGAGTTATAAACCAGTAGCACTACTCCTAGTGTTATCAAAAACATCAGAAAGCCCGACTGATGAGGGAATTAGAAGACACCTCGACAGGACTCATACACTCTATGAAGTAAAAAATGGTTTTAGGAAAGTAACAAACCTACTGTCGGCTAGGAACGATTGGGTATCATGATGGAATATGAATATTTCAGTCTATGTCATCGTCCTATACCTTGAGAAGGCATTTGACACAGTTCACCACGACATTCTATACAAAATAAGTCAGGAAGGTATAGGCTAACCGCTTCTATCATGGCCGAAGGACTGCCTAGCCGTAAGAAAATTCTGCACTACGGTCAGTCGAGTTCGATCAACTTGGCAGGTCATTATCAGAAGTGTCGCAGGTCCACTGATGTTTTTGATTTTCATCGATGTGCTAACTTCGCGTCTAAGTTGTCCGACTCTTTAAGCTGATGACGAAGACACTTGGGGAGTAATAAAATCTTTGGAAGACAGATAGGCTTCAGGCAGACCTAAAATTCTGGAAGACTGGGCAATTGTCAGTGGAATGAATTTGAACATAACAAAGCATACGCGAGGCAACTACGCATATGTAGGCTGCAGATTGTATGCAACCTCCAAAAACATTGTATTGCACAGCTTAGGTTTAGTTCTAACGGAGAAAATGAACATAGGGGTTAATTACATGTTGGATGTAGCGACGCCATATGCGGTCATGCATTTTCACAGATAGTCAGGTGTACTCACTCCTAAGCTGTTTCTACGGCTGTGAGGACATATGTGAGAAAATACCTTGAGATGCACAATAACGCTGCATCCCCGAATACTTAGAAGTGACATTAACCTTCTTGAAATGGTTCAAAAAGGGTGACAAGAGGAGTGATGGGTCCCGGAAACAATACAAATGATGAATGGATAAAGAAATGAGGTCTTTTCACACTAAGCTGTCGTCGGCTTAGTGGGGACTTAATTACCATCTATAGGTTTACAAATGACCAGTTACTCAACACACAGGTATTTTGCCACTAAGTATGTGTGAGTTTCCTCGTGGAAATCCACTGAGGATAGCTCACTAGAAATTGAGGGATTTCTCGTTTCTCAGCACTTTGAGTTTGCCGCTCTTGGAACTCTTTACTGGCTACTACACCATCCGCGGAACTCTTTAAACTGAGGCTGAACTGTCGTGCAGCGACACAAGGACTGCGCCCAAGCAGCCTATCCCCTTAAAACCGACGTATTTGTTGGGTAGACACCTAGACTCATCTTTTCACTTCCTCACATTCTCCCTTGTCTTCTCTTCTGACCACTGCAACTAATACTTCCCTTACATCACTATTATTCATATATACACCGATTAAAAATTTCGCTAACTGTTTTGACGTTTCCTTTAAGTCTACATAATCTACAATAATTAGCCGCTATGATTATGATCTCTCTAATCGACCACACTGGACGACTAATGAGTGAGTGGATCGACATCATTCACCGTAATGTCACTGTCTTAACACATTTCATTCTGCAAACCACATTTAGTTAATCACAGCAAAAAGCCTTCTACAGACAATGGAAACTACGACAGCCGAGTGGCGGGATGAACCACGAAGAAGTTTACCGAAGAACAGCCAAGAAGCGAGCACAAATTTAGTCCACACCAGATCGTAAAAACGATATTATATTATACTGAAATCCAAAGCCATTCTGACAGGACAACTAAGGGATGGTCAGGTCTATGCAGTGTCTTCTTAAACTACTAGCGCGCGCTCCTTGAATAAGACGTGCTTTTCCTCCCTAACCGGAAATATCCGCTTTTGTGAATTATTCGTTTGGGAAACCTGAACTTCCTACACGGTGAATTTTATTCAACCATTTCTTCCCCACCGAGCCTGTGTATGGTAGTTCCTGCTGTCTCGAACTACTGCCAAAGCTTCAGGTGCTACTTCTGTAGAAACATCCTCCTCACTCTTACAAATATACAGGATTGTGGGTCTCTTACGTGGTTGCTGTGAAGCTGAATAACCCGAAAGTTACAGGTAAAGTCAAAAGCTTTTACTTAAATACTTTTTCCTTCTTTATGTTCTCTCTATTGTCTTCAGCTGTCAGTCTATTGGACATGATAAAAGTCTCTTATTATTTAATCACCATTATTAATTTAGGAGTAAAATGACGATAGATTCTCACCCTAAAATAAGTGATGGGACATCATACTTTGTAGTCACCAGAGCTTCAACCAAACTAGGCAAACAGGTGAAGCTGATGGACTCACGCATACCGGTCTTGAAGACCAGGGCAAATATTCCCTGCTCGTACAGATTGTCCATGTCGCCACAGTCCTACAGTGAAGCTGTGCAAAGTCAACCAAGTTGGTGTGGCTCCATCCCTGTTAACACGACTAGGTTAACAGATCCGAGTGGGAAAATTGCACTAAGTGAGAACTTCATAACACCCATCCCCATGGTAGACCATGAAACAAATAGGAAGGCCAAAAAGAGACGTTCACGACGTCACAAGACGACAAGAACGCTCCCCAAGAAGACAGACGACTGCAAGGTCTGTGCTTCTGTTGTCGAACAAGCAGACTCTGCCTTCGAATGTAACTTTTGCAACCGATGGGTGCATTGCAGATGCGACAGTGGGGTACCAAAAGCATATTATGACTTTATGCGTAAAAACCCATGCCAATGGTTCTGGTACATATGCCCGAGTTGCCGTCCTGATGTAGCCTCGCGTAGTCCTTTGAAAACTAAAGATGGCACAGAAGTAGCGGGGAAAAGGTGGAAAGCTCGACCCCCACCAATCCGGAAGTTAGTACAAACGCGCGTAAACCGGGGATACCAAAATCCTCACCGGTTAAACTTGTAACTCTTGCCATAACCGCTCCAGACACAGAGGCTGGAGAACCACGGGTTTCCGTCGTCGGAAAAAGACCCCAACCGTCTACCAGTAATACTGGCCATGGCAATGAGACACACAAAAATACCCAGTCGCACCAAACGAAACAAAAACAGTCTTAAGGGGGATCACAAATGCGCTAGGACCGAGCCTAAGCCCACGGTTAGTAGATCAAATTGTGTAATCCTCTTTAATGTATCAGAATGTAGTAGTAGTCTGCTGAAAGATAGGGCCATATTTTATCAGGAACAGTGGTCCATCTTGAGTAGCACACTGGGTTTGGACATCCAACCAGGAAATCTATGCAGATTGTGTAGGAGCACTGCTGCACCTGAAGGCAAACCATCCCAACTAAGGGTAACATTGGGCTCTACCGAGGATGTTGAAAAAGTGTTACTTGCTTCTCAAGTCCTTTCTATAGGGAGGGCCTGTAACATACGTGTTAAGCCAGACAGGCTGTGGAAGGAAAGACAAATGGCGAGGGGGTCGCCAGAGCTTATTCCTTCTGCCTCCATGGTTGTTCATGGCATTCCCGAACTGGTAACTGGGAACGCCTGCGAAAAGCATTGTCATGATGTACAACAATGGAGATGGTTAGCATCCCAGATGGCCCTGGGAAGTTCAGGGGCTGTCTCTATTTATAGACTGCCTCGACCCACTCATCTTATGTCAATTAACTCGCCACGTCTGTTAGCTGTCAAGTTCAGCTCCCAAGACCAGTTGACTACCGCTCTCCATAGATGGTACGAGACCAAGGACAAGGTCAGCAAACACATTCGCTGCTGTGAGAGCCGGCCTCGCACTCAAAGGAGAGAACAAAGCGTAGTAAAAGAAAATCCTCAACCCCTAGTCACACTACAGCAGTGCAGCACGGACGATGATAGCCAGTGTCATCCGAGTGCTCCGACTGAACTAGAAGAAAAAAATGCCAACAGGCCGGTTCCTGGGGAATCGGCCAACTAGTTCGTAGGATAACTCCTCAACCGATAGCCAATATCAAGTCAACTACCTCCCAATACGAGGAAGTGGTGAGACTGACTACCAGTTGCCTGTACAGTAATGTGAGAGGGCTAAGAGGCAAAATAGCTGAACTTAGACACCTACAATCACAACTGAACTCCAAAATCATAATACTGACGGAAACCTGGCTAACCCCTACGGTGGCAGACAGCGAAGTCAGTATAAATGATATGGTCCTAGTCAGGCGAGATAGGGACCTGAAAGAAGGAGGTGGAGTCGCCATATACGTCGACAAACAGCTCAGATGTGTTCACGCGATGGACCCTCCCCTCACAGAGCTCCCTGACTCCATATGGTGCCACTTCACCGTTGGGTACTGCAAATATCTAGTGGGCAGCATTTATCGATCACCTTCATGTGGAGCAGACCACAACCAGGTACTGCTAAATACAATCTCAGCAATTCAAGACATGGGTTATGATCAAATTGTCATAGCTGGTGACTTCAATGCCCCATCTCTTAACTTGGTGTCGGGAAAAGCCCATGATAGATTTGATCGAAATCTGCTGCATACCATCAGGAAGGCTGGATTCACTGAAAATGTCAAGATGGATACTAGATGGGGCCCTGATGGGAAGTCTTCTAGACTGGATTACGTGCTCACTAGTGACCAGCTACTAGTGGAAAACGTTCAGATCACGACTCCCATAGGTAGTAGTGACCACGCGGTCATAGTATTCGACATAGTCCTCCGCGAGCGCTTACAGTGGGACAATACACAGCCCTATCTGTGTTATAACAAAGCCAACTACACCAAAATGCGAAGACTTCTGTCTGAAGCAAATTGGCCTAAAAATTGGACAGAGCTAACAGTAGAAGAACACTGGAGAGTGGTAAAGGAGATCATTCACCAGGCGGTCTCAGACACTGTTCCTTTAGTCACACCAAAAGCTAGGAAGCAACGATCATGGCTAAAATGGGGGACACAACGCCTTCTGCAGGCAAAGCGAAAAGCCTGGTTTGCGTGGCGACGATCGAAGAGTCAACCCGAACATGAAGTGTACCTTGAACTCAGGAATCGATGTAACATACGAGTCCGGAGCGATAGAAGGACATTTCAGGGAGACCTCGCCAATAAGCTTCTCGTGAACCCCAAAAGCCTATACAGGTTTATGTCCGAAAGAAAACCGACCAACCAGGGAGCATGCAATCTAGTGGGTTCTGATGGGAAATCTCTTACTAGTCTTGAAATGGCAGAGACATTCAGCCTAGCCTTTCACAGGCAACTAAACAGTAACGAGGATATTACCCCCACAGAACATCAAGACTACATCACAAAACCAACGCGCGAAAACCTTTTGGGTACATTTCTAATTACCCCGGCTATGGTACTTGTAAAATTGGGAAAGTTGGCTTCGGGAAAGTCTTCAGGTTTTGATGAGATCAGACCATCTGTCCTGAAGCAGTGTTCAGTAAGTCTCTGCCAACCCCTAAGTGATCTGTTTCAACACTCCCTTGATGTAAGGAAACTTCCATGTGAATGGAAACGAGCAATCCTATCCCCTATCTTCAAGGGCGTTGACCGGCACAATGCGACCAGTTACAGACCAGTCGCTCTACTTCCAGTGATATCGAAAATATTGGAAAGTCTCATTGACGACCACATGAGAAAATACTTCGATGGGACTAACCTTCTCCACGAAGCACAGCACGGTTTCAGGAGGGGAAGATCCTGCGTGACGAATCTTCTAGCTTGGAACGATTGGACACTATCCTGGGACGAAAAGGTACCAGCTCACGTGATCTTTCTCGACTTTGCGAAAGCATTCGACACAGTTCACCATGGTCTGCTCCTTCACAAAATAAGCAAGGCGGGTGTTTCTGGAGCACTTCTCGCATGGCTGAAAGATTACTTAGGTGAGAGAGAATTCTGCACCAAAGTCAACCGCATCCGATCATCTTGGCACACCTTGGCATCAGGGGTTCCTCAGGGTTCTATCCTAGGGCCGTTGATGTTTTTGATTTTTATCAACGACCCACCCTCCCAACTAAACTGCTCTGCGCTTCTTTACGCTGACCACGTAAAGATTTGGAGAGCAATAAACTCATCGGAAGACTCAGATAGATTGCAGGCTGACCTGCAAACTCTGGGACACTGGGCTCTGGCTAACGGATAGATACATAGATATTTTAAGTTCTTTAAACGTGTAGTTACAACAAACTACAATTATAAATTTTAATATTATTGGAACTAGATGATAAACATTTCTACACAGGACAGTAATATTAGTTCACACATAATATAAAAGTTAGCATAACGGGACTAGTTAGTTAGTGAACAAAAATAACCATAGTTACTAGACAGAATATATGTGCATATATTTATTAATCACTCCTTAAGGACTCCCGTTGCTTTCTTTTGCGTTGCTGTTGTTTGTCTTTTTTCTCTCACCATTTTAGCTTCCATTGGACTCTTTGAATGAGAATGAATTATGTGGATATTTGACCATTTACAATGACAAATGATCTGCAAACATTATTGGTCCCGTATCTTTCAGTTGCCTGGTTAATAACGAATTAACTTTCCCCACGACGCAACCTGGATTATATTTGTGGAATATACTCTTATACCAATGGAAAAGTATCCATTTGTAATACAACGTCACGATTGTAACTTATAACATAACTGATCGTATCTGTAAAAATAGCTTTCTTATTACCCAATTTGGTTATAAACCAAAAATGAGATTCGGATTTGTACACACCTAAGTTATATTATGGAATTACTTCAAGCTTTATTTTTTCCCAAGTATTTTTAATCCATCCAAAACTTACTTGGGTTTTTTTGTTAATGCGAAGTCAATATTCCTATATTTCATGTTGTGCTCCATTGAATGACTGGTTATCATATTGTTCCCACAAACCAAAGTCAGCAACCATGTAATTTAACTATAAACCAAACTTATGAAATTTAAATAATGCTTATCCATGCCTTTACATTTGATGTGTCCTACACAGGTAGGAAAAAATGTGTATTTTATTAAAACATTATTAATAAGTATGATTGCTAATCGTATATGTAATTTATCAGACTGATGATGCCTGTAAACTGGCGTCCCTCATGCACAACATGAGAATATACTATTATTATTATTAATGCCTCTCAACCTAAAGAAGTGCAAAGTAGTGCAGCTTAATGTCGGCAGGTCACATAGTGTAAATCACACCCTTGGTGGTCAGAACTTGAGTTGTGTTCCATCAGAGCGCGATCTAGGTCTTATTCTAACAGAAAAGCTAGACACCAGTGGAAATTACGCGAGGGACGTCTCCAAAGCCTACGCAACTTTACACTTTATGCATAAGCAGCTAGGAGCTTTTACTCCCTAACTGTTCTTAAGGTTATACAAGACATATGTGAGGCCACACCTTGAGGTGCATAATATCATTGCACCTCCGCTACTCAAAAGGGATGCTAACATTCTAGAAAGTGTCCAGAGACGAGCGACAAAATGGGTGATCGGCCTCCGCAACAAATCATACGAGGAACGACTGAAGAAATTAGGTCTTTTCACACTCAGTTACCGTAGGCACAGGGGAGACCTCATCACCGTCTACCAGAGCTTAAATGACCAGACCCACCCAAATAAAAGCATCCTGCCATTAAGTGTTTATAGGCTTCCACGAGGTAACCCGCTAAAGATAGCACACCAGAGACCAAAGACTCGAGTGCGATCACATTTCTTTTCGCTTCGTGTTTGCCGTCTCTGGAACGCTTTACCGGCGACCGTGACTACAGCGCCTTCTCCGGAGATTTTTAAGCAGAAGCTAGACAATCATGCAGAAATGCAAGGTTTGTGTCTCAATGGCTTATCCTCATAAAATTTGAAACCAAACTGTCAATGGATAAGCGTACAAACTAAATCCCCACGACCTGTTCTGCCTTCTCTCACTGTATCGACTACTCTATCTTTTCCTTAGGTCACCTTTATTATTTCACTTATCTCAACCCATATTATCTACACTACAACCTATTATTATTATTACTATTCTGCTTTTATGACTACACCGAATGACCATCGGGAGTTAGGTCAAACTCCATTCACGACAGCAACACAGTCCTAATATACTGCA
Organism: Trichobilharzia regenti; assembly: GCA_944472135.2. Taxonomy (NCBI): domain Eukaryota; kingdom Metazoa; phylum Platyhelminthes; class Trematoda; order Strigeidida; family Schistosomatidae; genus Trichobilharzia; species Trichobilharzia regenti. The sequence continues at coordinate 113,519,152 of OX235262.1, read as the reverse complement.
TACTACAAACCACATCTTGACCAATCTCCGCACCACTCCTCTTGGAGTGTACCAGAGCTAAAGCAGTCGAGTGGCGGGACTCACTACGCAGAAGCTCACCGAAAATCTGGAACCTCTACCTTACAATCAAGAAGCGAGCTCAAAGAAATCACTGGTTTATACTAACTCGTAATCAGGATATTAGAAACATATTGTATATTTAATTTTGCTAAGCAACAGCATGACCTTCCTTTAAAATGCACGCTACAGAATTTATCGAAGCTAAAATAAAGCAGAGGAGGGTTTTATTAATATCAAAACAAAGTTCGCCTGCATGCAAAAATATAGAGGGCCTGTTGAGAACGTATAATCTGAACAACGAAATTAATGACAACTATGAAATACTCTACATTGATTTACGCAAAGACTGTGGTGTCATTGAGACATATCTATGGCATAAGTTAATTTATCGCAATAGGCAGGTGATTAATTTTGATTTCGGCTTTATACATCATAATTGCGCTACATTTGATGAAGTAAACTTTATTAGAAGTATATATGTAAACTACAATTTATTTGAGTCTCCATGACTGTAATTCAGTGGCTGCGTCTCCAGTGAACGCTCAAATCATATATATATATATATATATATATATATATACGTGAGCATATCCAACCAAAATAACGAGTACATTCTGATAGACTTTTAGGGCAGTATTCAGATTCAGACTAGAAGGATAGAAGGCTCTTGTTGCCTTTGTCAATCCTTGTGATGTATATCTCTGCAAAGATGTTATTTCCCTTTGTAAGCGTTCACCGATGGAGCTGTTACTACTGAGTCAGGTAAGGAGTTCCAGTGGTTGACCACTCTGTGAGGATCCAAATTCCACACGTATTTTATTCGACCTCGATTTGAGCACCTTGTGGTGACCTCGTAATTGTATCCTAGAGAAAGAGAAAAACATTGAAAGGTCGATCCCTACATCACCTTTTAATACACAGTATACCGAAAATTAAGTCACCTCTCCTCCAGTATGATAATGGGAAGAAATTTAAATGCTTCAACCTCTTATCATAAGGAAGGTGTGACATATCACCAACTAATTTGGTTCCTACCCTCTGTACTCTTTCTATGATAATTATTTCTTTTTTTTCAAGCATAGACTCACCACTTGTATCCAGTATTCTAGATGAGGTCTGACATATGTTGCATAGAGTAATTGGAACATACTCTCGTCTAATCGTTTGAAAACCCTTTGAGGTGCCCAAAGCATTCGCTGCGGCTCCATTGCAATTCGCCGTTGTTTTTAAGCCATGGCTTAAAATAATTCCAAAGCCCTTTTGTCCCCTAACATCTCAGTTCTGTATCCTCTAGGGAGTACGAAGTGTATGACCACAGACCTAGGTGCATAACCGCGCTTTTCTTGGAATTAATTTCCAAACTCCAGAGGTTAGCCCATTCAACTAGTTTATCTAGATTGTTTTGTAGTATCAACCCGTTTTCACTATTATTCACAGTTTTCCATATCTTAATATAGTAGGTAAATAATAAGGAAGATGAGATAAGAATTCTCGGCAGTTTATTTACGTATAATAGGAATAGCAGGGGGCCAAGTACAGATTCCTGAGGTACTCAACTTAATACTGGTTTCCACCCTGACAGCACACCGCTAAACTACTAACATAGGCGTTGGTCTAATCCAAAAGTCTACTTCAAATAAGAGTGATAATAATAATAGAACTAAGCTCATACTGCTAGTGACCTTTTCCCTACCAAGCAGCATTTTATATTATTACAACAGAATCGGAACTAATAAAAGGTGATGAATGACAAGATTACTAAAATATACAGTTTTGCATAGCCAGGAAGGATAATCACTAGGAGGGTTTCGACAAGCACTACTAATTAGCAGAATAAAATATAAGATTAGGCAATCGGCAGTACACTTCCTAACGCCTTCCTTCCTACTTATCTTCCATGCTTAAGCAATAATGGGTTGTTTTCTAAGGACTTTAACTAGTAAAATTCTTGAGACCTTCATACGAATAACTATCGGCATTTCCTATTTATGCCGGAGAAAAAGAGCCTTAAGTTCTCATATCTATTCCAGATATCTCACGCGCCTCTGTTTCTTCTATAAGTATCAGGAACGTAACTTTGGGAAGCCCTATCATTTTAAACAGTTCCCATAGCAGTATAATAAACGAATCTACACTTTAAGGATGGCACATTGCTGTCAGCTTCAATAGAAACTGTGTTCATAAGTTGACTCAGAAAACTCGTAAGTACAAAGATTTTTTGACAAGTAATCTGATCTGTCCTATGATTCTTAGTATGAATAACGTTAACCGAAATGCTCTCACCCTCCACGGGTCTATAGCCTGTTATGGCAAAGACAAGTTACGCAAAACTAACCTCTATCCCTCTATTTTACGAAATACAGAATTTAACATGCATCAATGATCACACTCATGATCTGAAAATTGGTGACAAACAATTGCATTTTTTAAGTAAATAACCTATGTGAAGTCCCACGAGGAAGTCCTCCATTTGTTTGCCAACAGTATTTGATCTCAGAATAACACGAGGATGGAAATGAAGCACTATCCTACAATCTCTGCTGGTTAGTCGTCATAGCATCTACATGTGTGAATCATGATAATGTTCAGTGTTGGGGACGCTACAAAGTACATATTAATCACCGACCCACTTACGATTAGCATGCAACCTCTATCATATTATTAAGCCTCTAGATAGTTACATTTTCGAGCTAACATATGAATAACTAATACAGTTACCGCTTCACTCTTATTTCTCATGAGCTGATTACCGTAGCATAAGATTTCCTTTTACCCATCGATGGACCTAAGTCATGAAAATCCCTCCTAATACCTATTATCTTAGCTGGGCTCGTGTATCTTATTATTTTGTTAGAGTGCTAACAGCGTACATGTGCACTTATTCAGATGAAAACCATTCACGTCCACAAAAACAAGGCAGTGAAATACAAGTATGTTCTTGCTTTAACTTGTCAAAATTCCATTCATCCGTACATAAGAATTTCCAAAAATTACAGTCATCACCTTTCAGAAACACATATTTCATTGGACTTCGCAACACTTGCAAGTATTTAGATTGAATAAAGCTGAACAAATGCTCAGAATGACAAGGATTCAACAACTGTCGTTTACAATCGAAATAATAACACTACATTACTCAGTTTATAAATTGTATCCTACTTTTTCAGGTACCTCATTTGTTTTTGGATGGCAAACACATAGGAGGAGAAGCAGAAATAAAACGTTTACATGAAAGCGGCGAACTAAAAAGAATATTTAAGGAGGCCGGTTTATAAAGACTAGAGCCAAAGAGAGAAGGTATTTGATGACTGTGGTGACAAAAAAGAAGCGAACAGTGCAACAAAAGAACGTGTTGTGTTTAGATCTTTTATACTATGAATAATCTTTTCAGTTACATAATAACTACATTGTATTATTGGTATATATATATATATATATATATATATATATATATATATGTAAAGAAAATGTAAATAAATTTATGGAGAAAAATTTTATTAGTTTACACTCTAAAATGTACAATCATAGTATTTTACAATTATCCTCTCCTTGGAGGAACACCACGTGCCGCCGAAGCTCTCCCTGTAACACATCCTCTTGTAGAGGGCAAACTTGGGCGTCTGGTAGTTCTCGGCATCGAAGTGATGGGACCCCATTTTTTCCGACGAGTTGGGCTTATAGTAGATGTATTATCCGGCACAGTGGATTGAGAGGTGGATGGATCGAATGAATCCCAAACAATAGGTTGAATTTTAGGTCGATTTGTTCCGGAATCAGCAGTGTTTGTAGTTTCTGAAAAATAAAATATAAGGAGATAATGATACGAGCATTAGTCAGGAATTTCAGCAATATACAGTTGTCAATCGACAATTCTATTCACTAACATTCGATTATGTTGCTTTTTCTCATGCGTACATACTGTAATATTTTTCAGAACCTGTCCACTGTTGCTTCGTGTGCTACTCAGTGTGAAATCTTGAACTGATGCACGAAGGATCCAGTTTCGAGGTTGGCTTACTTGTCACACATAAGATACACTAATTATTTTCTATTAGATAATGTGAGGATGCACATAGTTATCGAATCCTAATTTATATGACAAGAATAGTAGGACAGCGGTTCGTTAGAATTATGCGTGTTCTAATCACCTTTGAAATGTAAATTCTTTTGAAACATACTTAAAGACTGAACTCGATTTCGACAGTGAGTCAAACAAATAAGATGCGATCCCTTACAATTCAATAAGGTAATCTACTTTGAAAGAAGTATGCTTTCTCTCAAACAAAACCAATTATTAAGACAGAATAGAAAAAAACCAAACAAATTTTACATTTAACGGCTTATGGCTTGACGGAATTTTGTGAAACTGTATGCTTTAAAAAAAATAACTGACACAAAATGGGAACAACGCCAATGTGAAGGAAAACAAAATCTGCTAATATATCGAGCTGGAAACACTATGTCAGTGAAAATAAACTCCAGAAATAAAAATTATTATCTTGTAATGACAATACATAGAATATGCTAGTTCATAAGATGAACTCAACGCGTTTTAAATTGCAGAACATAATCAAGCTAGAATTAATATCAATTTACAAACACTGAAAAAGACTGTATAGTGAAATTAATTCATCAACGTAGAACAAAGCAACCAAGTGATTACCTATAAGTGAATGACCTCAAAAAAGAATACAGAAAGAGAATAGCTACTTCGGAAATTCGTTACCTTTAGGAGACGCCATCGTTGAAGTGTATGCGGAAGGTTTGAAAAGTAAGACTGAAGTAGTTGAACTGGAAACTGTATTAACAGGTAAAAACGATTTAAAAAGTCCCGCACAACCACTCGATAACTGTCCGGATTCCGTAGTCACAACAGTAGAAGAAACTGTGAAAGATGAAGGTTTGAATCCTGAAAAAAGACCAGATGACCCTAACACTGAGCTGGAGGAACATCCAGAGAAACTAGAGGCACCAAAAATACTTGGAATAGAAGATCCTCCAAACAAACCCTTGGTTGACGTTGTTGTTTGTATGTCTGAGTCCGATGTAGTCGACACCCCTTGAGAATTTGGAGCGCTAACTGATAAAGATTGATCATTTTTTTCTGCATAACTGTCTTCATAATGTGACTGTCCATCATCTTCATTCAGTCTTTGGTTTTCTGCACCGTCAATTTCATGGACTTCAGCATTTTGCATGGATGACGACTGTCTATCTGTTTCTTCATCTCCATAGTCCTCCTCCTCATTATTATACTGTTCATCGTCAACATCCTGTGGTTGAGAGTCATCAGAGCCACCTGGAAAAAAGTTAAATATAGTAAAAAAGGTATTTTATGGATTTTTTGATTAAGATTATTATATTTAATTTGCTTTTACGTATGCAGTCAGATTTTATTTTCCTTCACGTTCCCACTGGAACATAGGGCTTCAAGCTAGTGGCTTGAAGTTTCTGTAGCAGTGTTTAATTTTGCAGGATGGGGTTGCTAGCCTCATCCCTAACCTTTCCTCCTTACCAGCATTATTTTTGGTTTAGTGAGGTAAAGGAGTGCATCGGCTGGGGATCGAACCCCGGACCATGTGGATGGTCGGCGAGCGTCCTAACCACTGTGCCACCGACGCACCATGCAATCGGATACAAATTATTAATCCATAAAATTTGGAGAGGACATAAAAGACAATTGTCAAATACACCAAATAGTTTATCTGTTGCACAGGAAACAAAAAAACTTCCAAGTGAAACAAACTTCTTATTAATTCTTGACCGAGAAAGCAGGTTATGCCAAAATTATGTTTCCTTGAGTATACAGAAAAAACTGTGAAAAATGCAGGAGATTATGTCAGTAAAATTTTTCGGGAAAAAGTTACAGTGTACATGATATTCGATGAATAAATCAGTAGGGATGTTTAAGGGAGTATGTGAATTCTATAATTCACTTTAAAGTATTCGATTAATGGAAATAACACTCTAAAAATGGTTATCATTAGCAAAAAAATAAACTCACTGCTAAGTTCAATTACTTCTTCCTCTTCTTCTTCGTCTTCCTCCTCGTCATCTTCTGAGTATGAGTCAGCAGCATCAGCTTCAACCTCTCTTTCATAGTCATTGGAGCCTTCTTCCACATAATCTTCATGTTCAACTTCTACTTCTTCTTGTACAGGACTTTCATTGTAAATCGTATCACTTGCGCGCAAGTCTGAATTCTCTACAGTGAAATTTGATGGTGCTGGGAGAGAATTGAATTCAATATTATTATTGTTGTCAATTTGTGAATCTTTAGAAGTATTTTCAACATAATCATCAGCGGATGCAGATCCGTGTGCCTCAGCGTCATCAAAAGCATCATTCTCCGAATAGGATTCATCTTCACCATCAGAAGATTCACACTCTTCTTCATGAGCAGCAGGATTTGTTGGTATGTTCGAATTGTATTCTGTAGTTGGGACTGCTGACTCAACGAGTTCTATATTTTCAGATACACCCTGTAAAATAAAAAAAAATTACGAAATGAAAAACAACTAATATTGTTGCGGTGGAAAAAAGGACCAAGACCAAGTATTGCATTGCAGTGCGAAAAGCCTACAGGAACAACAATTACCTATGACCGAATGACACAAACTAGGGAAAGTTTGGAAACCATTTATGTATATTGCAAAAGTATTTAAAATGATCACAGCGTTAACAAGGTGGAAATAATTTTTTTCCAAACGCTTTGCTGTATAAGCCACAGCTTATTCAACCGAATGTACTTCAATCTCCGGAATCTTCACTGCAATAATACCTTAGTTCAGTACAGAATTTCATCATACAATAAAAATCTTTTTAATATAAATAACTAAAGAGTATTTCAAACTTGCTTCAGCATATTCTGTTTCTGGAATCCTAGCTTGATCACTTTCATTTCCCGCCGAGTCTCCAACAGTAACTTCAGCCTGATCTGTCTCTATATCGACTTCACTTGACGATTGTACATTTTCCGAGACTTCACTTGTTCCAGGAGTAATGATGCCAGCTACCCCGGTAGCTACTGTGAGTGTGCCCCATGTAGAACCTGGAACAATCAGTAATATACAATTTTTAAGTTCAATTCAGGTTATATATATATATATTTACTGTTATTACAATGTTTTTAAGGAGATAGCAAAATTAAAGTAGGATGCATGGTATCGAAAGAAATTACTTTTAAATTACTTTTTTAAATATATACTACTACCATCTATACAGAAAGAATCAGTTAAGACGGTTTTTATATTTTTCGTTGTACGCCTAAGAAGAGCAGTTTTATTATAAATGGAAGTCAATAGAGTAGTAGTTTAGAAAATCCAAAAATTAAATGGTTACAGAGAAAGTTATATCGCTAGTAGATTAGACTTTAAGGAAACTTGGAAACCACTAGGAAAAATAAAGGCAAACATGATATATTGTTCATAAATCATGATGTACACTGAAAAAGCCTTAGACTCATCATCCTACTTGACATAAAACCCTTAGGTTCATTATTTTTATTTTGATGGTACCATCGGATGTGAGTGATCCTTATGGTAAGACATAGATGTTTACAAAGTTATGTTAACCAGTACTTTTATAATAAGGTTGAATAGAGATAGCTGTAGTGTATCACTAAACGATATCATCTCCAGTTATCATCTCAGATACATATGCAACAAATCCTCACAAATTCAGGCCACATTGGTGAAGGAACTAAAAAGTACTATTTTCATAGCGGGGACTATCCGCCATAAGTATTGGAACTTAACCCAAAGGATGGCATTCACAAATTGTGAACTGTGTAACATTATCGGCTCTTGGAACACCCATTAGCAACTTATTTATGTTCTGCAGTTATTGTTTACATTGGTGGAGGGATAATTATTATCGACAACACTGATGTGGTTACTGAAATGAAAACTACTTTTTACTAATGGGTATTCTAAACAGTTTTAAACTTTCACAAAAGTGCGACGCATAACCTGGCAGTAGGTCAAACTATAGAAATTTCCTGCCCCCAAAAGACTTTGAATACAATATGAGTAGCCTCGATGATTTTGGTGAACACTGATACAAACATAAACAGAGGGAATTCAACAGTGTACCCTAAATATTCGATATATCGATTAGGGCAGAAATATACCCTTAAATTTATTACTAATCTTAAACGTGGTCGTAAACCTTATTTTATCATTCAGTCTAGAATCTTTCGAAATCACGTAAAAGTGCGTACCATAGGCGGAATTTTGGTACAGGAAAGACATGGATTAACTGTTTCAAGGTCGAATGACTACTGTTCAAATACAACAAAACATTCAGTTTTGCACTGCTTAGTGAAACATGCACACGGAATCTGAATGATATTTGTGACTTATTAAAACAGCAACAATCAAGTATTAATTCAAGAGAAGTGTGATAAAAACCATATTCATACTGTTTAGTGCACATAACCAATAGCTTACTAAAGAGAACACTAAACCGTATCCAACTAGGACCATAAGACAAAAATAAACCAGAGTTAGTAAGACACACAGGAAAGTTACACGACTTACTGCTTGGTTCATATTGTCCAGCAATTAAACGAGGAACAGCCATGTGTAGTGGAGCTGCAGAAGTAACATTTACGCCAAAAGGTGAACGTCCAAGAATGGGTGGACTAAGCCCTGTTTGGGCGAAAGAAAATGATGAGCTGGGACTACTGACTATTGCTTGACGGATACGTTTAGAGTCAGGAGGAAGAGAGTTAACAGGTATCTGTTGTAGGTAAAATTGGTTACTACAAGATGCAGACAGGAATAAATTTTCGCTGCTTTTGGAAACTTCACTAGTTGAAACGGCATTGTCATCAACTGATGGTATAACATTAAGTGTTGATTCTACAGTATTCTGTGAACCTTCCTCAAATCGACGCTTCCCTGTTATGCTAACTGTAGTTGAACGACATACTGCTGATGGTACACTAGAAGAACATGGTAAAGATGTTGGATGAGTAGAAACTGGAATAAATATGCTGTTTTGAGGTTGGTTAAGCATATTACCCCGACGTAAGAACGTACTTCGCATAAGTGACGCAGCTAAAGAAAGAAAGAAAGAATCCCAATGATATTTAAAACAAATTTCAGAATCATAGTATACAGTCGTGTTTTAATTATAACCGATAAATATTAAGACAAAATAAGACCACGATTACTGCTCACTCTTCAAAAGGAAATACAAATAAAGACTGACATGATTCCTTTGAAATGACATTTCTGAAAATCATTTGGTTTTTCCGTTAGTTAAGAACTTTCAAATCAATCATATTTTTGAGGTGATGCACATCAGCTGAACAGATAAGACCACATGAACTTCGACAAAAGAAACTGCATCCCTGTGAGATGAAATATGCACTAGCTACATTTGCTTTAGTATGGTAGCTGAAGAAATCTGTAAAGTAAGGCCTAATAGAAATCCAGGGTAGTCTCATAATTTTGGCAAAAAGCCTACAATGACACAGCATCAGAGGGTAAACTATTGGGACCAGTAAAAATGTCCCTACACTTAGATCACAGCAGTGTGGGTTTATGCAGACCAAAGCAGTACTTTGAGTTTCGTAGTTAAGTCCATATAACGGTTAAATACTAAGGGCTACAATGCGTTGATGAGGACAGTTTCTTAATGGGTATTTCCGATTGGAAATTTTTGATATGAGATCATTTTTTTCCTTCACGTTTCCCAGTGGAACACACGGCTTCAAGCTAGTGGCTTGAAGTTTCTGTAGCAGTAATTATTTTACAAGATGAGGATGCTAGCCTCACGCCCAATCTTTCCTCTTTACCAGCATTATTTCTGGTTTAGTGAGGTAAAGGAGTGCGTCGGCCAGGGATCGAACCCCGGACCATGTGAATGGTCAGCGGGCGTCCTAACCGCTATACCACCTACGCAAGATCATATTGTGACAAATGCTGAGAATTCCATTCTGTATTATAAGTACTGTTTTTGGAATAAAGTAAATTATTCAAGTGTTGGGTTGTAGGGATTTGATTGGTTTACAGGATTTCATCATGAGCTGACATCGGTTACAGAACCATTGGAAAACCTGGGTGTACTGGACAGCTGTTTCGTCCTAATTTAAGACTCTTCATCAGTACCCACCCATCGCCACCGTTCGAAACCAGGACCTTCTGGTTACAAGGCGAGCTCGTATACCATTGAGCCACTGGGATCCGATCCAATGGCCCATGAATTCTAACTTCTGCCAATTCACGACATAGTACTCCCAGGTTTTCCAACGGTTCTCTAACCAATGTCAGCTCATGATGAAATCCTGTAAAGTAAATTATTATTATTATACTAAGATTTTATGTATTTAATTATTAATATAATCGTATGATATTTCGCACATATTCAAGTAAGACATTAGTAGCTAATCATCAGGTTTTTTTTCAAATATTGATGTTCATAGCACTCATGAATGAAGTTTTAGCTGACTTGATACCGTTTACTGTCTAATGAATTCACATCTGATAATAAATGTGAGGCATTATCAACTAGGGATGTCACGTGGTCCGAGAAAAATAGCTATGACAACTGACCGTTTGTCAATGTATAACAACTATCCGGATACCGTCCAAGAATTCATGCTAATCAACTAATGGAGAATTTCATACCATACCACCACTATGAATGAATGAGGGTTTTTAATAAAGTATAAATCAAAACAACAGTCACATGAGATAAGTTTACAGTTATGTTCACAGAAGATAAACTCATTACTTCACATTTGCTGATTAATAAAGACAATGAACAGCTATACTTCAATGATCTAAATACTCAGTCATCGTGAACACAAATGTTACTCTCATCTAAGTATAACAAATTTTCGCAACCATGTACACGAGTGTAACTTATTTCCTGCATAACTGGCGTTTTTCAGGGGGAAAGTTATGTAAATTGAGCAAAACATTTAACCTTAGAAATCAACAATGCAGTACGACAAAATTGACTTTTATATTCTATGGATACAAAGAATTCATAAACTAAAAATTTTTATCAAAAAAAATGTTTTTTTATGAAAACACCATACCAGTTTGATCTCCAGATGTAAATAACGATGAGCTAGAACTTGTTGCTGTATCTGAAACAGGTGAACAAATTGCGATGCCTGAAGGTCCACCACTACTTGTAGCACTTTCTGACTGAATACTTGACACCACCATAGGAACTGAAGAAGTAAATGTGAAAGGAAATTTTATACAGCGTAGGAAGGAAGGAAATAAAAGTAATTTCAACTGCGATTTAAATAAGCTAATTTACCTGATGGAGGTGCTGGGGTTGGCATTACCGCAGCTACATTACTTGTAATTGGTCTTATTTCAGCAGTCTGCTTTAGTCCAAGTGAATTAGGTGGGGTAATAGTAGGCGTTGGTTGCACCGGTTGCACGGTGGCAGCGGCACGCATATTCCATGTAGGAATAGACTGAGGTGCAATAGAACTAGTGACTTCTATATTGCCTTCAGTGTTGCACAAAGCAGATGAAGTTTCAATATTTGACTGATTTCCCAGGGTTGTAGCAGACGGTGATGTACATACAGACAAAATTCGTGGGGCGAATGGATGCACTGTGTGAACACCATCTTGCGATTCAGTTTCCTAACGTAGAATAAAATACAGAGCAAATTAAGACGCTTTTGTTAATGTCAAGTACAATTTGAATAACTTCAAAGGTTATATATATATATATATATATATATATATATATATATATTCCAAGTAGTAGGTATTTGATAAATTATTGAATGATGTAAGCGACGAAGTTATACAGAAAACTAAAACAATACTAAGCATTTCACGCTTAAATCTAACGAAAAAAAGGATTATTTCTTTAAGCTTGAAGATAATTTATTTAGAGACTTACAGCTGATGGTGCCGGAGATGGAGTTCCACTCGTCTGCAAACTGACGGATACAGTGTGAGGATGGACAGTAAGCGTCTGAAGTTCATTTAAACGAGCACGCAATTCTGCACAGTCTTTTTGAGATTTTGTAAGTTGAGATTCTATAAGCTGAGTTCGAAGAAGGCGTTCCTTTTGTGAATCTGATTGTTGTCGTAAACGATCGATTTCGCTGCAAAGGCCTGTAAGAAGACGACGAAATTCATTTAACATCCTTTGACCATCTGAACTGCTAGAATCCACTTCAGTGTCTGGTACTTCAGAGTATGAATTCATGATCGTTGCGATTGATTCTTTGGCCTAACAAAAAGTAAAAGATGTGCAGTTCAGTAATGATATATATATAGAAGAATTTCAATCGAAAAGATTATAAAATGCTTATTATTCTTACTTTAATCTCGTCAAAAAGTTGCAAAGACTCCCTCACACTAGCTTCCAAAAGATCGTATTCAGTACGCAAAGACGAATAATCAGCTCTCAAGGTAACCAAATCAGCTTTGGCCTCAGTCAGCGCTTCATTTGTACTATGAAGTTGGGCTTCTACAATGATTATTAAAAGTAAAGTAATATTTGATCAATTGATATATATGAAGCAAAATGGGTAAATATTATGACATATTTTACTTGCTTTTCGAGAGGAGTGAAATGGTCGAACATCTCGTCACCACTGGTCATTCCATCTGAACAAACGCCTCCTTCAAAGTAATCTACAAAGTGAAGAATAACCTACCAAAGACAATACGTTTCCGTCTTCTTTGCATTACATAAGCCCTAGCCATTCAGTGAGAAGAACCAGGACTAGGCATAAAAAAGAAAACTATTCAGCCAATTCTACTATCATGGTAACAACTCTGTTGACCTAACTTAACTTTTGCTTGTTTTTCTAACTACTTAAAACTTCTGTATTACTTTCAAACTCTTACTTAATTCCGTATTTTATTTTGTCTCGATGTTCATCCTGAGCACAACTCTTTCATCAAACTATCCATGTTATTAAGTAACTCCACTTTAACAATTGTTTGTGACAACTCATCACTTTTGTTACTACCCTCTTATATCAACATCCGATTTCTCTGAATACTTTTTGTATTACGTAACTCCACCAAAAACTTACTAATTGTATTTTCGTTTGAAAAAGTTAATGTACACACACACAAAATAACCATATATATTTGCGATTGTACAGCTGTGAAAATGAATTTTCCGAAAACAGACTTTGTTGAGCTACTGATCTGAAAGTCGTCATATTTTCTCGCAAGGATCTAAAAGGTTACCATAGAGTCTAACCATGAGAAGGCATTACAAACGACATAAAATTTGCGACAGATTGTAAGTTGGAAATCAGTGGTAACGAATTTCTGACTTAGAATGAAAGTTATGCGAAAACTAAGTATGAGAAACTCCAAAATCCTTGACAACAACGTGATCAACATTTCATGTTAGGCTTGTCTGCTAATAACATTTGTAAGCATTTTTTACAGTCATAGCCAAAATAAAACCAATCACCTCTATTTTCAAAACTTCAAACTTTGTCAGAGTTTCCGAGTAGATACATAAACCGCTTAATACAAGAGTATTACTTAGTTATAATTTTGCTATCATGGAGCAGATCGTGTTGAGTAAACGTCAGTAGGTCTATGATCCTCTTAATGTTCCTTGGACCCGATTCTACGGCCCATGAATTCTAACTGCTGCCAACTCGCCACATAAAACTCCATCGTCAACCAAAGTCATAGGCGAGTGATTGGGCTCTTTAGTAACTTGGTGGGTCCCGCTGATCACGACTTGTCAGGAGGACATAGAAAGCTTTGATGTAAACTCTTGCATATTTTCATACCTCTTCATAAGTTCTGTTATGTACTCGTCGCTAAATTATTGTTATGGACTGGTCGAGAAACTAATAGTCCTGACGCAAGAAGGCGGAAATCAGAAGACCACTAGGTTTGCGATGATACTTCTATTTCCAAAGACAAGGAGAATGCAAAAGTGGTATCACACCAAAAGTGGTAAGTCAGTCACACAAATTGTGAGAACGAAATATATATATATGAAATGTTCCAGACAAAGTGTGTGAACAAATCATTAGACAGTCTTAACATGAATGGCCAATTATAATGAAGTATCGATCTATATATACATAGCGAAATATAGCAGACATGTCAACAACCACCATATATGGATATATGTCACCAAGCAACGGACTGTCAACAAACACATATTATATATAATGTAAGGAGAATATACGTTGTTAAGGAGACAGGTTCATACAAGTGAAATGGTCACAGACTAAGAGAGCAAACAGAAAGAGAGACCAACATACACACACATATATATATATATATATATATATATAAATGGATACATATCAAGTTCCCACTACAGCACTCAAAAATAAGAGATTTTAAAAGTGACTTTGCCCATAATTTTGTGGATGAAGAAGTATTAGAAAAAGCTAACTGTTTTCACCCAGTTGTTTTACTGCTAAGTAAGCAGCTTAAAATATGCAGGACCAGCGTAACCGTCTGCACTTCTTGTTCTTCCACTAGAGAAATAAATTTCGCAGCCATCAAATGCCTACGCAGTGTCAAGCTGCCGTTCTACATCGTCTATACTGTCCAGGTATACTAAGGAAATCACTTATAAAAAGGTATTCATAACATAGTGAAAACAATCCAGTAAACGACTATAAATAGTAAGATTACTAACCATCAGATTTGCTAGCATTAACTTGTCGGCGTAGAATTTCAGTTTCTTGACGATACTTTCGTCCAATTTCACGAAGTTTCATAATTGTTGTTTCTTTTGCGCTTAACTCTTCTTTTAACAAGTTTTCTTGAACACTATACAAAAGATTAAGAGAGAATCCAAACAATTAAAAAGCTTACAGTGTAATAAACTATTTATAAAGAATGAACCTGATTTAAAGATGGTTAATACAGAGTTCACTTATTACTTTAAGCCATAATACAAATGAACATTCAGTCAAATCAAATTAGATGTCGATCACAGGCTAACTCTGTCTCTCTCTTTCTTCACCTCTTGATTTGTAATTAGTTCTTTTAAAAGTACTATGCAATAAAGAAAGAAATGATTACCTTAGTGCAGAGATTTTCTGTTCAGCCTCATGATAAGAAGCTCTCAATTCGTCCAAGAGAGAGTTCAGATTGCGTATTTTTTCATCTGATTCATTGCGTAGTTCAGATAGTTTGTTAGCATTACTCTGAACCTCCTCTTCAGCTCGATTTAGTTTGCGCTGTAAATCATCACGTTCGTTGCTATATCAAACAAAGGTAAATATAAAGTAATTTATAATTTAGCAACCCTAAAAGAGAAATTCACTGAATACATAGATTAAATGAAATAGATACATGCATGAAGGCATCCTACTACTGTGGACAGATAAAAAGTATCTCACAGACAGTCAGAATTTGTAATTAATGCAACAATATGACAGGATCCATTTCGGTGTATTGGTCGCTAGATATAACAATATATTTCAAACATACAAACTGGAATATCAAAATCCCTGATCTTCTGATTAAACATGAATAATCGACCGTATGGAAGGTCACCTCAAAATCTATAATTTGAAGCATTCTGAGTAAATGCAAAACTTTTTTTACTGATTATACCATAGCGAGAGCAACACAAAAATAGGCCTCTTTCACCTTCAGAAACCAATCTATATAAAGGATTATTTTTGTGAAGACCTCAAGTGCTCTAAAACAAAACAAATTCACCACTTAAAAATACTAAATTATGGTCACGAAATTTATTTCACCAAAGAATACGGAAATTAAACAAACCATGCAAGTTTATACTGCTCTGGATCCATACGTTGAGCAGTTTCAACCAATCGGCTACAACGTTCCTTCCAGCGATCACGTTCTTCCTCTAGTGATCTTTTATCGGAGATGAAAATATCTTTCTGTGCGATCAAATCACTGTTCGACTGTTTCAAAGGATCAATTTCCTTATTTAATTTAGCGAGCTGCAGTAGGAAAACAAAATAATTAAATGAAATATATTTAAAGCATTCAGAAGTGATAAAACTATTGTTTTTTAATACATTGCCTCACTACAAAGAAATGTATTTCAATAGCAATGTAATGTAGCAACGCTGTATAAGAATTCCCACTCCTAGAGCCGTTGCTAACAGTTATATTGCACAGATATTTCTTAAGACACATGATTACACCTGGATTAAACATTTGACTGTCAGCTAGTGAATCCCGAATTCCCATCCTGCATCAAGATATCGAGCTTCCGCGACCAGGTGTATTTCACAGTTTCAAAAACTGTTGGCGACAAGGGATAAACAACGTTTCATCCTGTGTCTCAAAACAGTCAAACAAATATAAAACGCCTTAACTCATTAAATAAATTTAGGGCAATAAACATCGGACCACGATTATTTTAATATTCTTAATCAAAACCAACCTGATCTTCTGCCTCAGACAATTTGGAACGTAAAATTTCTCTTTCATGTCTAAGCAATCGGTTGGACTCAGTCACCAAGTTAAGTTGTTCAACACGTTCCATGACTTCAGAGTGTTTGCGGGAGGTCTCCAAAGCCAATTCTGCTGCTTTTCGTTCGTTACTCAATTGAGTTTGCAGCTGTTCTTTTTGTGACTCCAAACTAGAAACTCTCAGTAATAATCGGGAGACTTCCGCACTGGCAGCTTCATGAGCAGCGTTTAATATATTTTTCTGACGCCTGAGGTAGCTAAAAAGAAGGAGAATGCGATTCACATCATTAAGGTTAGAATTAAAACTACACAAAATATAGAATTCATAGTGTGTATCATAATTCATTTCAATTCAATTCACTGATAAGCAAAACACCTACCCAATAACTTGTAATAACTCCTCTGACGTTTTTAAATCTGAATTAACTGCATCGCTATCTTTAGTGGAACTTGTTTCCCCTTCGGCAGCAGTGTTCGATTTATCTAAGGTTTTTCTCAATGAGACTGTTTGCTGAGTGATCTGAAGTGGAAAATTAAAAAAATGCAGCATTAAACGGCCTCGTTTTTCTATTGAATATAAGGAATGTATCCTTATACGTAGTAATTTAATGTTATGAATCAGTTTCCATAAAGATTCATTATTACGAGAATCATTGGTTTTGATCATAAAGTAAAATGTTCAAAACCTTATTTTAATTATTTTATTTAAAGGCAGAAAAAACTTGGTACAATATGGCACCAAGAAATATGCGCCACACAATAATAATAAAACAACATAGATCAAAAGTAAAATAATATAAGTAGAGAACGGATTAAGAACATCATCTGGAAGGAAAACAGTCATACTTAACAAGTTTAAACAATATTCATCAACTATCATCGGGAAGGGAAGAAAGTAAGAAATTGCAACACGTTCGCCACTGATTACGATTCTTGGTCATATCCGATAACGTTTCGAGCCATCGATTCGAGCTATCTCGCGGACCCCAACCAGGGAGTCGTGACACACCAACCGATCCTAATCTAGCACAAAAATCCTTCATCCCACGACACCACGTCATGGACTGACCACCCCTCTGCCTTTTCGATCCCGTCCCAGGGCTGGCCAGCGAACAGAGACATGTACGGAAGCCCCTGGGATGACATTCGCAGCACATGTCCAAGCCACCGGAGCCGGTGTTTCCAAATGACGACACTCAATGAATGGTGATCTCCACTGTGTTCAAGCACACGCCAACGAACCTCAGAATTACTCACGCGATGATGCTATCGAACGCAAGCAATCCTGCGGAGACAGCGGTGATCAAACACGCAGAGTCGCCGCACATCCTCAGCTCGAAGAGGCCAGGTTTCACAGGCGTAGAGCGAGACAGCCCACACCGAAGCATTGTATACCCGACCTTTGACAGCCAGGCTAACGTGGTGACGGCGCAAAGTACATACTATGCTTACAGACACTGATTGCCAACTGATTAAGTGCGATTCGGGCAGTCTGCATGCTATCGCACAGTAAGACGATGTCATCTGCATACTCGAGGTCGGAAAGTCTGTCTCCAGGTAGCAGATATACACCACCTTCATGCACATCCTTCAGAGCTGACTCCAGAATGTCATCGATGGCAAAGTTAAAGAGAAATAGAGAGACTGGGCAACCCTGTCTAACCCCACTGTTGGTTGTATGCCCTCATTCTACCTGAGGTGTTTCTGTATAGGGCTTTCAAGATGTTAACAAATTTCTCAGGTACACCCCTTTCACAAAACCTGCGTACACTACATTGATCTGCTAGAAGTAGATGTGTCTGGGTTGCCTTAAAAAATTGGTCACCAATGTCTATGGAACACCATCATCAATAAAACTAGCCGATGTTATAATACAACTGAGGCCAAACATTGAATAAGCTTGGAACCAGGTTAACATCATGCATATCCAATTCGAATGGACATTATTGTTTTATAAAGTGAAACTGGAATGTCTGACCCGATAAAGCAGGTACACTCTAATAATAAACTATTACTGTGATTATGTCACATCAATCTAATCTTATGATTCCTCGTTTCACTTGCATGACAAAACCTATCTACATTACTTCTGTGGAAAAAAAAGTGGTAAGTGGTTCGATGGTGTAACAATGGAGTACACACTGTATATGTATTTGTGCAAATAGTAACTGCTACTTAGATTCTCTGACAACAAATCAACCAAGAGCCGATGGCTCAACAAATATGTAAGAGAAAATGGGGATGGATAGGGAATACACTGAGGAGACCATCGAGTGACATCGCCCGCCAGGCCATCACTCGGGTGGATTCCAAATGGGAAGCGACGAGTGGGTCATCCAAGGGTGACATGGAGGAGATCGTGTGGGGAGGAGATGAGAGATTGTAGGCAATCGTGGACCCAGTTGAAGCGGACGAAGGGGAATAGAGCAAAGTGGGGATGTGTTCTTGAAGCCTTATGTTTCACTTGAAACCCAAGAAAGCAATAATATATTATAATATATATATGCTACTTCTTGACAATGAAGTGGATTTACACACATTGTAGCGAATAAATTCCATAAACAAAAGAAATGAGATTTTCTCTGGAAGTCTTTAAGAATACCGACTTAGGAATCTTATTTCTAGTTCAAAAACTAATTAGCTTTAAAAGGTTCGTACGACAAAAACACTGATTTTGGGCTAGCTCTAAGCATTTTTTTTGCTTACAGTAATATGTACCGCAACACCAATCCAGTAGAAAGTGGGGCAGCGTTTCGTCAACCACTCCATCCAGTATATATATATATATATATATATATATATATATATATATATATATATATATATATATATATATATATATATACGTGAGAGTGTCAGACATATACGACTAAAGATTTTTTGACCAAAAATACAACTAAGAAGTGAGCACCATCTAACGTCATTAAAGGCTTCCGCTTTGAGTCACAACTACTGTGAAAAGTTTTAAGTTCAAAATGAAAATAACACTTCAGAGTGAGTAATTTTTACAGAGAAAATTTTCCAAATGAACTATGCTAAAGAGAAATATGAAAGAAACGGTTAGGTAATAAATCTGATATTTGATATGCACTACCTTATTAGATAAGCGTCGATGGCTCAGTGGTACATAAACTGGCCAACCACGCGAATGGCCCGAGGTTCGATCCCCGGCCGACGCATACCTTTCCTTCGCTTAGCCGGTAATAAGCGCGGTAAAGGGGGAAAGTTGAGCGTAAGAGTAGCAACCATCACTCCGTTAAACCTAAACACCGTTGCTATTGAAACTTCCAAACTCTAGTTTAAAGCCCTATGTTACACTGGAAACGATAAGGAATAGCAAAAAATACGTGGTTAAATATATATGTTGACTTTCACAACTAAACTAATAACCAACCTGGATTAATTGATCTTGTAATAAATTCTGTTCTTCTTGACTTTGTTTCAGCTGTTGGTTTAATTCTTGTTTCTCTTTTTCCCATAATTCCATTTGACCTTTTAATTCAACGACTGCAGTTTCTGCTGTTGATTTAATCTCATTTAATTCTCGTTGTAATTCATTGGCATGCGTTTTAACCGAGTCTAACTGTGCACGTGCTGCTGTCAGTAGCTAAATGAAAAGTAATCATCATTGGATAAACGATTGCAATGTCTAAAAGCATAGAATCTAATGAAACCTAATGAACAACAAAATTAATGAAACTTTTATTAAGCGCGGTTTGTCACACTACCAGGAATTTTCAGTTCGTATTACAGATCTTTTCGACTGGCTGACTTTAGATCACAAAATGATAGACTGGATTTACCACATCTTTTTCGCAGCTTATTTCTACTGCCACACAAACTCCGATACAAGTGGACATTAATATTAATGAGTAATATATACGGAGCTACTTTTACAATGATTATTAGCAATACTAGTCTTATTAACAATTAGCCAAGCTAAAATAAAACCGAGTACGAAAATTCAAGTGAGTAGAACAGACTTTATACATACAGTTAAAGCAAAAGTTAGGCATATTAAGACGAATGGGTTTGCAGCGATAGTTGATAATAAAATGAAAAGACGTGTTTACTTGAGATAGAGATTATTTTTGTTTGAAAAAAAGGTGTATTCACAGTTGTCAATTGTCATTACACTTCTGACTTTACTGAACATTCGAAGCTCTGGATTCATGGTAACGTCGTTGGGGTTCAATGGTAGAATGTTCGTCGACCACGCCTCACGTGGCCCGCAGTTCAAGTCGCGGCCGGCATACGCCTGAACTTCATTTAGCTGGTAGTTGTGAAAATAAAACTCCTGCTACTGAAACTCCAGAACTAAGGGCTAGAAGCCCCATGCCCCACTTGGAACGCAAAGATAATAATACTTATGAATTAATAACATAGGAGTAGAATTTCGGTAATGTTGTAGAGCGTAATTCTATCATAGAATAATTTTATTTGATTAAAACACATTAATGGCACTGAGAGATTTCTGAAGTACTTCACAAACGTATTTCCAAAGAAAACAATTTCTGGATATGACTTATTATTCAAACTTGTTTGTCGTAATTCCATACTTATTTGAAGAACAATAATGTGGTGGATAAGGACCACACGATTCAGATTATTGAATTTTTTTTAATAAACTGGGAATAGAAATTCTCAAAAAAATCAAAAGGGGAAATCGAATACTTATATAAAAAACCAAACTATAGAAAATTAATCTAATGCACGCTAGCAACTTGCTACAGGATGGAGTTTCCTGGAGTTCTAGTGAGAAGTCATGACCAGTGAGGTTCGATTAAATGTCACACGTGTGGATGGATGTCCCACCAACGACAATGGTTGGGGTCGCGCTAAATCACGAATTGGTAGAAGTTAGAATTCATGAGCTGGCCATTAAATCGGGTCCCAGTGGCTGAATGGTCTACGAGCTCGCTGGCCTTGTAACCCAAAGGTCCTCGGGGTTTGAATCCCAGTGGGTGCGTATTGCCGATGATTCCCAAACTAGGATGAAACAGCAGCTATCCAGTACTCCCTGGTTTTCAATGGTTCTCTAACTGATATCAAGTCGTGATTAACTCGTACAAACTTATATAAAATGCTTACGCAAACCTATGGCATTTGCTAGTGATAAGATTTATCAACAGTTTATAAAGAGACGTTCATCAGCACAAAAATATCAAACAGAGGAAAGAAATATTTGAAGTCAAGGAGAGCAAATGAACCAGCGTTGTGGTACAACATGGGAGACAAGAAAAGAAGACCAAAAAAACACGATAAAAAAGGCAGAAGTAGCACGGAAGATCTATGCGAATGACAGTTCGTCATGTATACATACCGAATTCCAAATAAACATTCGTTTACCAATTCTCTTGTCTTCTACCGTTACAAACCCATTAAAAAGACAACTTTTGAAGTGATCATACATTAGTGAATCGATGAATTTACCCCACAACTGTTGATCTAGTACACATTCATATCTTGCCTACAAAACACTTTCTCTTCACAAACAATAAACACAAGTTTTAATCCAGCATAATGTCAGGGTTAAAAGATGAAGAAACATTACCATTTCTTACCTCCACATCTTGTGCGTGTAGTGATAATTCACGTTCATATTTATCACGAGCTTCCTGAGCAGCTCTCTGATGAGATTCTATTTCAGACTTTGCACCAGCTTCCACTTGTAACGCGGACTCACAACGTGCTTTTAGACTCTCCAATTCATTTTGCAAAGTAGAAAGTTC
Organism: Trichobilharzia regenti; assembly: GCA_944472135.2. Lineage (NCBI taxonomy): Eukaryota > Metazoa > Platyhelminthes > Trematoda > Strigeidida > Schistosomatidae > Trichobilharzia > Trichobilharzia regenti. The sequence goes on along the minus strand of OX235262.1, from coordinate 113,496,970 downwards.
ACGACGTAAATCTGCATTCTAAATTTAGAACAAAGCGAATACACAATTGCCAAGTTAATAGAACAGTAAATATATTGTTTGGGAATTAAAGTATAGGCAAAGAATTAAGAGAAAACTGATCGGCCAATGAAATTTCCGTTTGAGTTAACTGATAAGGTTGTATGAAATCAGAGTACAAATGAAAATAAGAGAACTTTGAACTTGGATGTTGAGTCTGCAGTTACAAAGTGTGACTGACAATTAGGTTAATCACTGTTTTCTCTTCCACTATAACTATTAAATTATACAAATTAAGACACGAAGTTAATGATACTTTTTAGTGAAGAAATAATGAAGAAAGGTGATACAATGATGCAGTTGGTCACTAGTGAAAATACGCTCTTATCGCGGGAAGACAAGAACAAAACGCGCACCAAATATACGGCTATGGTATATGTGAAATATTACCTGAAATCCACGATTAAGTATCATATAATATCTTTCAATTTATAGGGATGTGGTTCACTTGCTTATCCCCTCAGCTTTAAGCTAATAGTTCCCAGGTCCGAATTCTGCTCCATCTTTTCGATAACTCGGGAGTACCACTAACCCTTAAGTAATAAGTGAGGCCTATAGACTAGTACATGGAAAATCTCTTCCGGATAACTGTGCTCGAACTAACTGACTAACTTTTACTTTATAAAACACACTAGATACCAACAGAACTCATCTGCTTAAAAGAGTATCGTGCTTTTTTTAATTGTTTTCATAAAAGTGTTTAAGTTTGCTTTACATTTTACGCACACCAAGAACTGTGAATGGCGATAAATTTTTCTGTGCCTATAAGAAGCGTAGACACTTAGTGCTAAGTACGACTACAATTTCCGCAGGAATCTTTGACCACACTGCCCCTCGGAGGTGAACCATCCGATTCAGTTGACAAAAACAGTATCCAGGTTGTCGCGTGAACACCAGTGAAATGTGACGCATGAAATTTCTAGTCACATATACAAGTCCCGGTCAAATACGGTTCCATCTATTTCAATAAGTAGATTCATACTGCCCTTTAATGGTGTTTTATGAATGCGTTTCAACGGCTATACACTGCCCACTAAGCCTGGGATGTGGCTGAAAAAGAGGAGACATAGTCTGGTTATAAAAGTGAAGCTATGAAACTACAGGAGTTATTATTCTGATAGTACGGATGAAAAATGTTTCAATACATATCAATGGATCCACATGTTTCCAGTTAACATCAACTTGAAAGTAGCAAATGTGCGTCGGTGTCACAGTGGTTAGGACTCTCGCCAACCATGCAAATGGTCCGGGGTTCGATCCCCTACTGAGGTACACCTGATATCTATGGTTGGTCTGCAAAATTTGGGCTACCGATATTACATGCTGAAAATTCCATACTTCTACCAACAATACTGTGTGGAATCAAGCTGTAATAAAAATTAAAAAAAAAACTAAAATTAAAATGCCACAAAAAATGCGACTGAATCCTTCAGGTTTATACCTAGAAATACAGGCCTTTTAAAACTTCCACTAAAATGGATTCGTATAAGTAAGCCTGTAGGGAAAATTAAGCTTAATTTACTGTTTACAAATCCAAAATTATCATGGTGAATCAGTTACAATTAAATCGCTATTTGGTTTTCTTCCTTTTTGGTATGGGTATAACTAAGTCTGACAACTTGAGTTTATGTAAACCCTGAAATTATGATGTAGTATTACTAATAAACTCCAATTATGAAAGACTACACACAGCTATCTGTCATATCTCACTTTTCTTCAAAATACTCTACAAAAGAATGAAAAATTACCAATTTATGAGCCTCCTCTGTGGTGCGTATATTTTCATTCACCAGGTTTTGACGTTCTTTCTTTTCCAAATCAAGTTGTGCCTCCAAGAATTCACAACCTGAATTTGAATACGAAAACAAGCAAATTTTATTTCATCAAAAACAAGATTACTGTAAAAGTGATTAAATGGTTCAAAGCACACCTAATGTTGTAAAAATTCCCTTCAATACACACAAATTATGATAATGGGCAGAGGAAAAGCAACAAACTAGGGCATTATATTTCACGGAGACTTTCCAAGGGTATAAGAAGAACTTTTTAGTTAACAAACCCATGTTTGACATTCTCTAACCGCCGAATGATTGGGAAGCAAACGAAGGATGAGGTAGATAGTTTTACCACATCTATGTACATTTATCAATTCAACTGCACCTGCCGTGACAGTTATGTTGGGCGTACTACTAGACTGTATAGTCAACGTGTTAATGAACATCTCCCATCGTGGTGCGGCAAAGAACAGGCAAAAACAATCCGTGGCTTCATTTTGTCACAGTTAGTTTTTGGTGGTCATGTAGTGGAGAAAACGAGAGCCTTCAGAGTAATTCATCGTATCGTACCGAATCTTTCTAATAGACTTCGTATTCGTCTACTGCACACAGCTGAGGCGATAGGCATTCGAACTATTAAACCTAAACTATGCATTCAAAAGAAGTTCGTACAGCCATTATCCCTTCCTTGGCTTATTAAGACATAACAAACTGATGACGTCTTCACCACCCCTTTCTTATAATCCCTTAGTCTTATCACACCTTCATTAAAACATAGTTTATTTACTTCCCTTACAATCTAGCATTCCTTAATCGTAGCGTTTGTTTTTCTTAGCCGTTATCGACTACTTCTACCTGAACATTTGTTTTTTCAATAATACTGTTTTTCGTTATTCTTGCTATCACAGATCGCCTCACTTCTTCATCCTTGTTATTGATAGAATCATTATTATTATTATTATGACTAATCGCACAATTTATATGTACCATCTCATTATCCTATAGACAACACACCGTGACTGCTTTAGATTTGAATATTTGTTTGTAAATTTATGTATATTAGAGTTAAGCATCATGAGATCTAATTGAAAACAATATTGTTCGCCTAAATGTGTTGTTTTGAATACAACAGTGTTTTATACCTACTGCATCGCCAGCTGTTTTGTGAGTACTTATGGTCCAAAACTTTGTTTACGCTACAACAAACAATTGACAATATCAATGGGGAATTGACAATTTTCCTAACATATCTTCAAGGAGAATACTGCAAGTAACAGAATAGTTGGGTTTTAACTTAGTACAAGCACAAGCGTAACTGATTTAAGAACTTGATAGTTCTGAAATTATAGTTTTTCATGACTAAATAATAATAAATAATAAGGAAGCATCTGATACAGAAAGTAACTCTTCGCTATAAGCAGATTCAATATATAACTTAAGAATTAAGATGAAAATCACATACAAGAATTATAAGCATAAGACAACTGAACTCACGCTGTTTGGTTTCAGCCATATCACGAGAGAAATGATCTTCCATTTGTTTGTTTTCCTCAACAATTTCATTAAGACGTTGTTCAGCTTGTTCAGCTAGTTCTTTCATGCGATCAGACTGTTGACGAGATGATTCTAAATTGGATTTAAGACTTTCAATTTCATGCTCCAATTCTCGTACGCGTAGTTGAGCTTTCTTTGAACACTCAGCGAATGATTCAGACATCTCTGATTCTGTGGAATCACCTGTTAAAGACGGAACAGAACCATAACCTGAGTGGTAAAAACTACAAACGCTTAAAAAGCATCTGTAGGACCATTGACGTGTATTATAACCATTCGGACTTCGTGTAAACTGATGAGAAACATCCACTGAAATAACTTAAGACTGACTCATCAAAATAAAATCGACTATTTTCCACATTTGCATAAAATACAACAGTATAAGAACAATGAGATTTCTTCCTCATGGCAATCGAGAGTAAAAATGTACTTATATACATATAGTGCGAATTCGCATCATGTAGTATGAATTATTCTTTCGACTTTAACGTACCAATAGAAGCCTGAGCAGACGCCAATTTTTCCTCCAAGTCTCGAATTCGAGAATTCAGTTGTTCAATTTCTCGATTACTAGAGTTTACACTCTCACGAGAAAGTTCCAACTCATGCTGTAGAGTCTCCTGTGCAAGCTTGGCTGCTTTAGACGCATCTACTATAGCTGAATTAGCTGCGGTGAGTTGTTTCTCCAGCTGTTCGATCTTACGTTCACTTGATGAGCGATCCATTGATTCTCTTTGTTCAAGACTTCCCTAGTGAAAAAAAACAACATGAGAAGCTCAAATGAAGATAGTTTACAATAAAATAACTCTTATGCTAATATTGCACTTGCAAAAACTTATTATTTACCTGAATAGCTTGAAGTTGATGCATGAGCTGGGAATGAACTTGGTCATTACGACGTAATGAATCAATTTCCTGTCTAAGTCGAGATTCGTTAGCTCGTACTGCCTCCAACTGTCTTGAGAAATGCCTTGCATCCACTTCCGCTGTTGTGAGACGATCAGATGTATGGGTTAATTCGTCTCTGAGTCTCGATAATTCTGCTTCACTAGCTGCAGCTGAAGTTGAATAGCGAGCATTCATCTCCCTAAGGATAGTGATCTCTTGTTTATATCCTGAAACATTAGCTTCTGATGCACGCAGTTTCTCATGCGTGAAATCAAGCTAAAAAGAAATCAATAAAAAGTGTAACAAAAATTATTGATGCATTTATTTTATCATCATAACATAATGTGACATAAATGACTAACGATGTTAGCAATTAAATTTCTGAGGTTTATTGATGAAAAGATTAAAAGATAAGACTGACAGCAAGTTACAAAAAATGGCTGAGGAATAATTCTACACAGAGAAACCACTATCAGCACTAAATAAGGACGAAAATATCTAAGACTTTTCATTTCTATGTCTTCATTCAACCAAATAAACTGTGTTTCACTAGTCTAAACTTCTTCAGGGAACCCATCAACAGTTAGACATAATTACTTTTTACACCAGCATTTAACTGTAGAATCCTGAGATGGTTCCGACAGTCAGCAAGCCAGGTGTATGGTTTCGGTGGTTTAATTAACTGAACTATTCAACAATTTGAGCATACCAGTAACATCAAACAACCACATTAGTGTATGAAATAAATCTGAAAACTGCCGAAGGAAAAAATGCATATACACATGGCCCTCCAATATCCTTTATAGATAACGAATATACCCCTTGTATTTGCCCTGTGGTCACGTGGAAGTATTCTGTGACTGAATACTACAAAACAATCAAACATCTTATCAGCAAACGCCCAATCCAAATACCTTCAGTCCTCAAAAAAAAAAGCACAATATGCATTACTTAGCTATGCAAAACACAGGAGAAATTCTTAAAACAATTGGCTAGAGAATTTCATCATAAGCTGACATCAGTTAGAGAAACAATGCTTGGAAAACCTTGTTGACACTCACTTAAAATACTCAGGAATAATTCAAGCAATTTGTCTGATGTTTAACGGGTTGTCTAGCGTCTTTGAGTCAATTTTATTTACCATGGGTTGTAGAGCGACGCAAGAAACATAATTGTTTTAAGCTATAACGTTTACAAGGACCTCCGATTGAGTTTACGCACATTAAGACAGTCTAATAGTTATTGTTCATAATTCCCATGCAGTACAATGTAAAAAAGAAAAGCGTAACTATCAGAATGATTGATTTTTTATGAAGATATAGTCATAGACAAGTAATCACCCTCATAGCCATCGAAGAGAACCAGTTATTACAGATGTAGGACTCTTAACGCTCACTCTTTATAGAAAGTTACCGTTGAAGATGACAAGATAAACAATGAAAGCTTCCTAATTAAACTACCTAATCTAGAAAATACAATCACACCAAAAGTAGTCAGAAACAGTGTGTTACATATATTAACTAACCTGTGAACTTAGCTTTTGATTTAGTAATCTAGCTTCATTATATTCTTTCCGTAAATTATCAATGGTTGTAGTATATACATTATCTGACGCCAACTTGTCTTCACGATACCGCGTGAATTCCGCTTGCAATGAACTCAAGGTACTTTCCAGTCTCTCTATTATGGCAGCCGATGCATTATTAGAAGATGGACTTTTATCTGACAAGACAGAAAAAACAAATAATGCTGTGAACAAACGAGACAAATAATTGTTGTAAATAAGAATGAAATAATAAGCACACCGTTAGCTATTTACCACAACCGATTTCAATAACAGTGAAACTGACAAATGTTTCATGGAAGCGATTATTCTTACCTGTAGCCTTGACGTCAACTGAAGGTTGACCAAATTGATCAACATCATCGAACGAAGACTCTTGACTTTGTGTGGAGCTGATTTCCTCTTTATCCCGTACATCGATGTCATACTTTTTCAGCAACGTACGATATTGATCACGCTGCTGTGCAAACATATTAGCTTCTGTTCGTGCTTCACGAGCAGCTAGTCGCACTACATCTAGTTCTCCAGATAACGTTTCGACGCGAGAAGATAACTCAGACATACGCTTATTTGTATTTAAATCTTCTTGTTCGTGTTTCTCCAACTGACTGGCCAAATCCCGGGCAACACAAAGAAGTCGTTGATTTTGAGATTGCAGTTCCTCTAAATTTCTCCATGTGACAAGATGCTCGTCAATAACAGTAGCGGCAGAGGCCATATTCTCAAGCATATTTGAAACACTACTAATATCCATTGAGCTATCAGGAACCTGTTGATGGTCAGGTGATTCTGAAGTATATCGTGTAACTGTGTTTGCATGTGAACTGTCTTCTTCACGTATCACAGTTCCTTTACACACTTCGACTTCATACAGAAGAGATTTTACCTGACAAGAAAACAAGAAATTATTATTCCTTAAGTGAAGCAATGTGAAATAAGTCAAACAATTTCTAATTTTGATCGGGGAGTTCTAGAAAATAGTGTGATCGGCGATTTTATTATAACACTGCGAGGTAAATAGTCCTCTACCAGTTTGCAATCACTTGAAGGACTTCTGAAAGTCAAATGACTAACCCGTTCAGAATGAAATACTTCATAATGTCTCAGCTGCAAAGTCATGCTAACTGAGTCTTATTTTTTGACTAAGCTTTCGCAACAACTATGCACTTATTAGAACCCAACACCATTTAGATTCAATATGACGATGTCATTTAGAAGATGCTGTTTAACTTTATCACTGAAGAGGGCCTATGGAAATGCTCAACTCGTAATTCTCTTGAAGTCTACGTTAATCAATTCCTTTTATTATCAACTATAAGGTGTTAGCTTTCGACTTTTATCCATTATTGCTAAAAATGTACCGGTGAAGACTGTGAACTCTCTTACCACTTTCTAAGGGATTGATTTTCCTCTAAGGCATCCTATCATAAGCCCACAAAAAGAAAATGATATACCTCTAATAAATATGAGCCACTACAAAATTCTGATTCATCCCAACATTAGGCCAAGGTATTTTCGCCTATCGACATTTACGAATTTCACCATAGTGTTTTCCATACTCAGGTAAGCCGTGCTATAACAAACTGCAGATAACAGATCGCAAGTACGGTTCAATCTAAAGAACTGGTTGCATTAGCCTACAAAATTCGTCTTAATAAGTGTGGTGTATGAAGAGCATAGCGACAACGTACAACCACTAGACCAATATGATGTACAAACCCAATTCGCATTGGAAATACGTAAAGAAAAATGTTACTATCACATGGAATGCATGTATTCAAAGACTCATACACTTACCTGCTTAGATAGGTCTGAACATGTCTGTTTTAGTCTAGTTGTCTCTCTCTGGTAAAATCCAGCACGACGCTCACTTTCTCGCTTCTGTGTCTGCACTTCCTCTAATTTTCTTGATATGCACTGGAAATTAGTAGAAAGTTCTTTCAGCTCAGCCTGTACCTTTCGATAATCTTCTTGCTGACTACGAAGAAGGGGAGCTATGATAATGACATGCAAGTAAATGAAAAAAATCAGTAAAGCTGGCAACAACTTTTCACACAAGTAGTTCGCATACTTTTTTACATATACGAATATATAATGAAAGGGGAAATACGAATTTGAAGCTAAGAACATAAACAAAAACAATTTAATCATAAAAATAACTGTGATTGGCTAGTTGGGTGACTATGAGAAAGAGATGGATTAGACACTACTGATGGTAAAAACTACACGGGCCTGAGTTTAACCAATTTACAACATTATCTACTAACCTACTAAACTATTAAAGTCTATTGTCTACCTGATACTTGCTCCTATTTCTTTGTGCTTCTAATCGATTGTTTACTTTACCGAGTAAAATTTGTGGGTTCACGAAGCACAATGCAAGTACTGGGATGCAACTATTACGTTATCAAAAGTACGACATATGTGTTCTGAGATTCTAATACATATCAATGTACTTATTCAATATATGTTGAATGTGTATACAAAGATAGGCAAAACCATGTCTGTCTGTCTGTCTGGATTCAACATAGAACTTGGCACCGAAGTGCAGCAGTTCGAGTTGCCACGTTCCAAATAGCACACAGAGGTAGACAAGAAGATGAGTGGAGAGAATTAATAGAGTTTGACAAATATAGGAGTGAAACAGAATGGGTAATGGTAGAAAGGAATATGAAAGATTACAGAGATTGAATACATCTGCGCCATTGACAACGATTTTGAGCCATGTCACCTATTGTCTCCAGCCATTGATTCCTAGAGTCCCGAGGGCCCCAACCCGGGAGTCTGCATCTCCCTACCTGACTCAGTTTAACTGTCAAGGATTTCATGGATTGATGCCATGTTTTTGTTTGGCCACCACTGGCTCTTTTCCAACCTGAACCTATATCAGCTAACAATGCCCGTCGGGGGAGGCGGTGGTTAGGCATGCGCACCACGTGACCTAGCCATCTTAGTCTATGTAACTTTATAACCTCGTCGATTGATTTTCCCTCTTTGCCCAACACTCTACGCCTAACGTCAACATTACTTATCTTGTGAAACCACCTAACGTGAGACAGAGATCGCAGACATCTATGATCGAAAGCAGTCAACCTTTTCATGTCTTCAACGCGTATTGGCCATGTTTCAGAGCCATAGAGAAGGACGGAGCGAACTGATGAGCAGTACACACGTCCCTTGGTTGATAACCGGATGTCACGCCTACGCCAGAGATGGTGTAAGTCAGCGAAAGCAGCTCGAGCTTTTCGGATCCGTGCTGAGATTTCATCGCCAATCAGTCCGTTGGTGCTAATACAACTTCCCAAGTAGGTGAAGTGGTCAACATGTTCTATCACTTCACTCCCTATCACTAAGTTAGGGGTTGACGTCGTCCAGTCCTGTAGCAGCATCTTACATTTTGCAGGGGCGAATCGCATGCCAAACATACGAAGATTGCTGCTCAAGGTGTTCAGAAGACTCTGCATTTTGTCAGCATCCTCCCCTAACAGGACTATGTCATCTGCATATTCTAAGTCCATTAGATTATTCCCTGGTAACAAGTCGATTCCTAAGTCACTACGTTCAGTTAAGGATACTTCCATTAGCATATCTATGATGAAGTTAAACAGAAATGGGGAAAGTGGACATCCCTGTCGGACACCACTGGTTGTTACTAATTCAGATGACAATTCCCCATAAGCCCTTACACGACTACGTGAGTTTGAATAGAGTGCCTTGATTAGTGCAATGTACTTTCTTGGCACTCCCTTCACAGTCAGACATTGCCATAGTACTTTTCGGTCCACGGAGTCGAAGGCCGCCTTCAAGTCAAGAAATATGACAATTGTTGGACGCCGAAAGGTGTGTCTATGTTCTAGAATCTGTCGAAGAGTGAAGATATGATCTATGCACCCTCTACCTGGTCTAAAGCCTGCTTGATTTTCCCTTGTCTGTTCCTCCCGAGTTCTGCTTAGTCTATGCATGATTACTGAGCCTAGGATTTTAGAGACTATGTTCGTTAGGCTGATCCCCCTATGATTATCACACGAGGACTTGTTTCCCTTCTTGAATATCGGTATAATGAGTGACTTACCCCAGTCTGATGGTAAGTCACTCATTATACCGATATTCAAGAAGGGAAACAAGTCCTCGTGTGATAATCACAGGGGGATCAGCCTAACGAACATAGTCTCTAAAATCCTAGGCTCAGTAATCATGCATAGACTAAGCAGAACTCGGGAGGAACAGACAAGGGAAAATCAAGCAGGCTTTAGACCAGGTAGAGGGTGCATAGATCATATCTTCACTCTTCGACAGATTCTAGAACCAAAACCATGTAATATGTTCTAATTTAAATATACGATTTTATTTAGTTTGATTAACTCAAAGCATAGTCTAGGTGCATTAAAGATGCTACACTTCACAATGTAGTGTAAAAGACTATAAACGAAATAAGAATATGAGAACAGAAAATGGGCACTATTTTAGTATGAAACTCAAAGTTAATTCATTAGCTATACATATTATACACATATATACGTCACAGTGAGAACATTCACGCGATAGGGTGTGATTGGGAACAATAAGTTGTCTTCAAAACGTCAACCAGTAAACAATACTATGTCACCTCTAATAAACAAAATTATATGGAACAAGAAAAAGGTGAAAATACGAAAACCAGTAAAAGAGTAACCTTTTAATAAGAATCCGAGGACCATTTCAATACATCTTGCCTTAACATTATCTACATCTTAAAATCAAGTAGTTCACCGTGAATACAGAATTCCCGATTAGCAATAACGGAGATCTTTACAACTCACATCAAATCTGTTATGCGCAGACGTTCAACCTGTTTTACATTGATAATACTCTCCTTATCACTTCAATTCATTTTCTGATGTAGAACATTATCATTATTATCACCTTTCTTTTTTACTTTACTACTGAGAATTCAAATTTCTCTGCTACAGTTTCACTTGGTATAGATTTCCAATTATCTTCTGGTTTATTACGCAGTCCCCCCTCAAAATCTAAGGAGAGTTTATTATTACACCTTACAGAACATTTCTGATATTCCATTGACTTACATAAGTACATAGCTGTAAAAACTATTCATCGAAAATTCTTCTTACTAATTAAAGTGCTTACTTTTCTATTTGGAACACTTCATCCAGTGGGGATAATCAGGTGATGCAGAATACTGGTTAAAGGTATGCATGCAGGTTTCATACACATACTACAGCTATAAACCTATTCATATTTTGAATAAAATTCAACTAGTTACAGTCATCTATCTTACACTGTACAGTATTCTCAAGAAACAAGTTCCAGATATACACCCTTAAAGATAAAAGTAGCGATAGAGTAGTACGTTGACGTAGAGTTGGAAGTACTGATTTAGTTGTGAGTATCCCTAACATCTATCGAAGTACAAAACTGAGCAAAACAATAAGGTCTTGTGTCCACATGGGCTCATAACTAGGAACTCACTAATTTGAATTCTTACTGAAATTCCCCTACAGTATTTACTATCATTCTCCTCACCTCAGGGAAAATGACTTCATCTTTTGGTAACTAGAGACTAGAAGTAATAAAAGAAGATGTAACATACTGGGTGCAGAACACGTATTTTAATTGGCATCTTAGTGTAGTTCAGAAAACATCTGGCAAAACAAATTCCGATCTTATTGCCGAGGCTGAAGCGTCACTAATACAAACAGAGGAAAAGTGGTATGGTTCAACCACTGGTAAGGGCAATAAAGACTAGTGTTTTAATAAACTATGTAAAACCTCATATTCAAACACATTCTATTTTTCGGCACAGCCAGAAAATCATTTAGTGTAAAGGTAGCCTCAACAACCCAGTCTATCTAAAGTTACTAGTTACAAATAGTCTTCCATAAGATATTTTTTGTTAGTAGTTTAGGTAAACTTGCAACTAAACAGCCTACTACCAGAATACATTTATATGTTAAATGTCACGGTTTATCCCCTTAAGCAAGTCCTCCAGTTTACCATATTACTTATTTCTACAAAATAAGAAAGCAAAAGGATAAAAAGTAAACACTTGTATAAATATCCGACTGAGTTAGGCATGTCAATTGAGTTCTAGTTGAATCGTTCCAACCTAAAAAAATATCTGTCCTGGTATTTAACTTCCTTATAAAACAAGTCTGCTAAGATAAATAACCGCTGTGTTTGATAATTTTTCACGGTTGTTCTTGTATTAAAAGTTTGCAGCTGGAATCAACTACATAAACTACAAATAAATATCGTCGTCAGAAGAAAAAACACCTGTGCCAATTGAAAAGTGCCATTTAGAAAAATATAGGATTAAGGTATTAAGGAAAAACAAGGCACCTTTTTCTTTGAGCTCGTCAACCATTTGCTCCACATATTCTGTTAACCGCTGTTTGTCAAGCTTCAGTTGGTCTCTGTCTTCAACAACCTGAACATAATCTGAATACAGTTGGGTCAAACTGTGTCCACGTTTTAAAGCACTGAGCGTAGCAGCCACAGATGGATTTAATTGGCGTAATTCTTCCTCGGATAGACCTAAAATGTAATATTTACATAGTTTTAATAGCATGCGTGTACCGACTCAATAATTTAAAAGTACGTAGTTACCTTAAGAACAAATTCCACAGATGCAATCAGTGGATGAGAAACATAGGGTGCATATAACACTTATTTATAATATTGTGATAAAGCTATTTACATATGTGGGATTATCTCGAACTGTTTACTCATCGTTAATGACTAATCACCTCATTAAATAGTAAAGTGGTTACTGCATCCCTGACGTTCACAACTTACAGATCTAAAACACGTTATCCCCATCAACATCCTCTTTATAGGAGTTTCACACTACACATCACCAGAGAATATTAATCATAAGTTTTTAATAAATGACATGAAGAGAAACGTAACACCTAATACAACAAAGAGTCTTTAAATTATTTCCTAGCTTGCGTAGAGATTTCGTGAATAACCACTCAGTATAAGATCTCATCACTAAAATCTCTGGTGAAAAAGCAGGGACTTTAACATTAAGAGGTTGATATGTGCAGCTGGTGATCACCACCACACATAATATGCATAGACGCAAACAAAGTGTTTTAGGATAATTCTAGGCAATCCGCTACTTATTGCAAACCTACTTCTGCATAGGTAGTGACGCTGACGAACAATACACCATTTGTTTATTAAAACAAGTTGGTAATAACAGCTGAAAATATCTCGCAGTAATTTGTAGATGAAAATATCAAAACAATCCGACAACTTAAGGTCAAATAAGAACGAAACAACCACATCAAGAGTGAAACGCTGAATCAAATACTCATCAAACGATAGACTTTAACATACTCTGTCTGTTATTTGAATGTAAAAAACAAGTGATCCCATGGCATTCTAATAGCACGACAAGACAAACTGAACACAAGTGTAATATCGCAGTAACAGAGAAGCATACGATAGACATACAGGAAGACTGAGTTTTATAGTCACAGTCTCCTTAACCACGTCTTCTAAAGCTAATATTTTAGAACGTGGTGATTTGTGTTTTGCCACCCACTACAATTTTCCTCACTATTTCTTTGTCTTTCACTGCCCATAGAAAAATACAGCATTCAAATAGAGAAATCTAGCTAATAATAATTCTTATTAAAATAGATTTTCTACCTCTAAGCGCGCGCCATAGGGACACATGACGTTACCAATGGATGTCAAATACTACGGTAACAGCCACACAGCACATCCGCACGAGCAAACTTCCTCAATTGTACAGCAGAGCTGTGTACTGCAGAGTTGTAAACCTGATTTCTTGGCAAACTGGCTAACATTACAAAGGAGTATGCTATCCCAATATTTGACTTGCTGTAAGAATCCTCACTTGTCAAGCATAGCTATCTAGGTAGACGGACCCCACGAGTCTCACGAAAACACTTAGAACAAATTAATGTGCAGACAACAGAGAGAAAAAATCATTGGAATACTGCGCTATGTTAAAATACTTAAATCTTTAATAATACTTGCAATAATAATAACTCTTACTACTATCAAGCTTACCATCTACTCGGAACTTATCCAAAAGGTTCTGGCTTCGCTCTAGTTCAGAAGACAGATGTTCAGTGGTTGCTTGGAGTTTGGCGTTAACTTCATTGTACTGTGTTCTTAACGAAGACTTTTCGGCCTCTAACCTAGAAACATCTACAGCGAAATGAGAATGTACTGACTTAACTTACTCTCATATGCATCCTTTAAAAGCCTCTGCATAGATGTTGCAGCATTACTTAGTTCTTCATTTTTTTCTTCTAAATCCTTTATTTGTTCCTTAATTTTTAACATATACTAATATGTGGATCGTTACCTTGTACAGGCTTATAAGCTGTTTTTGCGCCTCAATCTCGTTGCCGTACAACTGTTCCATTTTAATTTGTTCATCAGTAACCTAGAAAAGTTTATTTTTGAGTTTACCACCTACCAGTTTGAGCTTCACAACATATTCCTCATTTGACTGTGTCAGCTTACGAACATTTTCTTCTAAACTTTCAACGGATTGTTTGGAGTTTTCTAACTAAAACACTGTTACTGAAAATCTAGAACCTACTTCAGCATTACGAAGCCCCAGTTCAGCTTCAAGAGAGTAAGACTTTTGGTACTACAACGAAATTTTCACATTAAATTATCACTTACTGAATCTCTACGAACAGTTAGAAGCTGGTCTGTTGTCAGACGCAGGCGTTCTTCCAACCAATCATTGTGCCGCTGAAGATTAGACAGCTCGTCTGACCAGCGTGACTCTTGAGCCTAAATTTACGTAAGATGAGGAATGCTACAACAAACTTTGACTGATGCTTCACGTCCAGAAATATCTTCAGACTTTAGCATTAGTTCCATTTTCAACTTGCGTACGTTCTCAGCCTCGGAACGCAATTCACTGATTTCAGAATTCAGAGATTCGATTAGTCCAAGTTTGCTTTTTATTTGATCACTTAGAATTTCCTTCTCATTTTCCAAACTCCTGATAGCGAAATTGAGTTCATTATTCACGGAAATACAGTCGTTCAGCTTCGAACGGAAGTCTTCCTTTTCCATATTAGCATTATTAAACTTTTCATTCATAGCATTTAGGGTATCATTGCACTCTTTCAATTTCGCTTCCAGCTCTTCACATGACGACTTTATTTGAGACTGTTCACTTGCGTGCTGCATTAAGACCAAATCTACAACCCAATAATAACAGCTAAATTATGATTACCTTGAGCCTTTTGAAAGCTCGCGAGTCCCTCTTTCGCCGCTTTAGCATCATGATAGATGTTATCAAAAGCTATATTAAGCTTTGTGATCAACTCAGGTTGAATTGTATTTATCTCTTCTTCACTGATACCACCATAGGTGCACAAACTTTCCACCTGCTCCATACTACAACGAACATTAAGAAAGCGCTTCACCCAAGGTCGAAGCAAATGTCCAATACGAATGTAACCAGCTGGTGTAAACGAAATGGATTTCGTTTACTGATATCCTGATGACAAAGTAGATGTTTCTATTCATCGATAAACCTCAGCATAGTACGCCGCACCAGTAGATCGCCTCTTCCTTGTTAGTTCCAAGGAAAATGATGAGAAAAGATAAAAATAAAACAAGTGAATGAAAAGGTGGAGTGGTCAGAAGAGGCAGTCAGTTGAAAATGAGCAGTTGAAAATGACACGTTTATATAACACCCATGAGTAGAGTGTAGCGTGTTAGTTTCAAGGAGTCTCTATGGCCATATTCCTTGTGTAGCTGTATGTTGAACCCACCTCCGCTTAAAACTTTCCATCGAAGATGCAGTAGCCACAGATGCTGGAAAGAGTCCTATGTATGGCGAATTCGAAGTGAAAAGAAATTGAATTACATGCGTTTGTTTGCTGTCTGACAAGCAATATTCCGTGGGATGTCGCGAGGAAACCACTGATGACTTAATATCAGAATACTATAGTTTGGGTGATCCCGGTCATTTGTAATCCCATAGTTAGAAATTATGTCATCACTTCGCGGACAGCAGCTAAGTAGGTAACTGAGAAGCGGTTACACTGTTCACATCAAGGTGTGTGCATTTCATAGTCATAGAAAGGTCTAAGGAGTGAGCGCTTCTGTCTATGAATAAAGTTTGTAACCTAATATATTCTCGCCACATTGATGGCACAGTTAACGCTTCTAACCAACTCTGTGGTAAGGATGAGACCTAAGTCGAGCTCCGACTCTGTAAAAGACTAGTTACAGTCCCACAGGGAATAGCTTACATTCTGAGGTATTTCGGTAGGTTGTTGGACTACTTTGCATCTTAAAAATCAAAGGTCATACCAGTAAATTGCGCCCACTGTCCCAGAATTTTCACTTCTACCTGCAGCATAGGTGAATCATCTAAACACTATTGCTGTCCAAGTTTCTACTTAGTTGGAGTAAAGCAGAGCTGGGTGGCTTAGACAGTATTACACGTAATTAGTAAAATTCGAGAACCCCAGTGTTCCTAGGGTAGGAACCCGGGAATCTCCATGATTAATGGAAACAAGTGAACTTAGTGTAGAACTTTCTCTAACCTAGGTAGTGTTTTAACCGTGACGGGCCAGAAATGTCTACCTGACCCATTTTTTGGAGATCATGCCGTACTGTGTCAATCGCCTTTCCAAAAGGAGAGGAGGATAACATGGATTGAAACATTCATGTCACATCGTAGTATCCAATCATTATCCTCTTCATCTAGGTCCACGCTTGTCCATAATCTTTCACTTCTTTTTTATACAATTTCCTTCATGTCACCCCTCACCGATGACCCACTCGCCGCTTTCCATTTGGACTCCAATGGAGTGATGAGCTGGTGCGCAGTGTCATTCGACGGTGCCTTCGGTGTGTGCCCAGTTCATCTGGGTTCTGTCCTACATATTTGTTGAGCAATCGGCGTTCGTTTGGTCTGTTTCCAGACTAAGTTCCAGGTCGCTTATTCTTTCTGGACATTTGATTTCATTATGGAGCCAGCGAAGGCAGCTGTTGATGAAATTACAAAAACTGTTGGAAATCTTTATCGTGACACAGTGCGAATTTCCGAACCCCATAGAAGAGCCGACTTCACATTGGTGTTGAAATGAGAATCTGGTTCCTCATGCTGACCACTGAAGATTTGCAAACTGATTTCAGGTTGTTGAAGGTGTATCTTGCCTTTCCAAATATGACTCTGACATCTTCGTCCGTTCCGACTGCCTGTATTTGAAAAGATGCTTTCCAGATAAGTTCTTTAGTTATCGTCATCACCTTCGTCTTCTCTGTGTTCACCTGCGGTCCTGTTTTCGCTGCCTCTCTGACCAGTTTGTCGGTTTTCGCCTGCAAGTCTTCAAGTTTGTGTGACATCATACATACATCATCCACACGCGAAATCCGGATCTTCTAGTATCTTCTTATCGGTGATCCGGCGTATTCCTGACTCCTCGCCACCAACAGTCTGACGCATAACCCAGTTCACCACAATTAGGAATATCATCGGCGATAATAGGCAGCTCGTCTTACCTCTGTATTCACTTCAAAGGCTGTTCGGAGTTCTCCATTGTGGATGACCTGATACGTGGCCTTGTCATATAGCCAGCATTTGAATGAGGTTGACAAAGACGTGAGACACGCTGTAGTGTTGCAGGAGTTTCGAAATTACTTTTCGGTCTACGCTGTCGAGGGCCTAATCGACGTCAACGAAGCTGAGGTAGAGATTTGACTTCCATTCTATGCTTTGTTCTGTGATGACGATGCGAAGAGTTTTAATTTGATCAGCGCATGATTTGACTTTCCTGAATCCGGTTCCGGTTGGTGGAATTCTGTATCCAATACATCCTTTATTCTCTCCAGGATGATACGACTTAGTTTTTACTCGGCGTGAACAAAAGAATTATTAGACGCTAGTCAGTTCTTGCACTGGCCTAAATCGCCCTTCCTTAGCAGTTTGACGGGGTAGCCCTTCTTCTAATCAGTAGGCACCTTTCCTTTTTTCCTTACTTTTCACTGTAATAGAGTGAGAACATCTCTTCAGCGCTTCGGAGGGATACCGCCTGGTCCTGCTGCCTTCCAGACTAGACTCCAGTGGATTGATCGCGTTCGGGCTACATGCATATCTTCAGCCATGAGGACTGCTTTCCAAGTTTTAGTGTGGCTAGGGGGACAGTATCTGAGATTGTGTGTGGATCATCCTTTTATCCATCTCTTGGTGTCCGTCGACTGATAGCTCATCACACTCTGTCAGCCATTCTGCGTCAGAACGAAATCTCATTTCTGTGCAGTCAGTAGGGCACTCTACTTTAAGCTCTCTCAGGGAGCTAGATCAGACACCACAACCGCATGGTCACTGATCGTTTCAGCAAACAATTGCTCACTGGATAAGAAATAATCCAGTTTTGATAACTTTTTCCTACGGGCCTTTCTAGCGTCTCCAGCTTCCTCAGTCATCCCGTAATTTCCTTTGTCTTGCGACATATTTCAGCCAAATTCTCCCTGAACAGAGGGCGAACCTACGTTATATAGTGGAGCGAATGGGCTTTCAACTGTGGTGATTCGGTCCTAACCCAAGTTCCTTATCCCTGTGGTTGTGCTGAACAGTAGCTGGCAGTGTCCTTGATAGATGCCAACCAATAAATCCTTGTTGCGGCCATTGATGAAATGACACTATTTCAATTCTTGGAGTTCAGTGAGTAGTGGGTTCTTCCTCTTACAAATCTAAGCTGCCGATTAAAGCATATGGAAACTTCACCACCTTAGTTGTGATTCTGATATCTGCTAAACAGAAACATAAAGATCATATCGACTTCTTGGCCGACAACAGCGGAGATAAGCCTGGCTTCTGCTGATCTAGTTATTTTGAGGTCAGTGTGCATTAGTAGGCTTCTGAGCTATACTTCGCACCAATGTTTCCCTTGCTTGTCGGTTAATTTGAAGGGAATCAACTCAATGCCTCAAATCAGTGGAGCTTTCAACGATCGTAAGTGTTGTATCCACCTTTGACTATATGGTGCAGCGTTAAGAATAGCCTGACCACCAGTTCAGTTGGGTCAGGCTAAAAATACAGCAGATAGTGAAGCAAAGCTCAGGTATAGCAGAATAGATGGCCACATAGCAAGAGTAAGCCTGATTTCTACTCGAAGCCGGACGAAAGATAGCCCAATGTCGTGGAAGCAGCCTAAATGACTGGCTTCCCAGACACTTTGTTAGGGGCATCTGACTGTCATATCACCCTTCATTGTTAGGTATGAATAAATAACGACAAGGGGAAGAAGACCGATAATTTTATTCAACAGAACAAGTTCAAGTTAACCGGTAAAGTATACAAAATATTTTACTTTATTCCTAAATCCGTGATTATTCGACCTTACAACAATTGGGTGGCAGACCGACTAATTTTGTTTGTTTGAGTGAGTGAGGAAAATCCTGGCACGAAAGTACCATCTTAAGCTGTGGCAGTAGCTTCAGATAGTTGGGTTTACTACACTGTAACTCGACGCCGATCGGCGGTTGTTACATGTTCCTTGGCTAGAAAGATTAACTTTTCTAAGTGGATAGTTGAGAAAGTAAGCTCTACCTTGTTAGAGAGGTAGGCACGGGGAGGCGTCCTAAGTATCGCACAAAACTTATCGTTCGTCACTGAATTTATTAACTGCGTGTGTTTGTTATCTATTTGAACTTTGATTACGTTGCGGATGAGTGATTCCAGTACGTTTTAGTTTTAACCCTGCTGAGAATGTCTTCCCGGTATAAATAAATCTTTGCAATTTTTTGAATTGTCAAGCCGCAATCCTCCCTTAAGCGTATCAGCAAGTACTGAAACGGCATGCCCTGGTAAATCTTTCCAGTGGTCTGCCATTGAATTTGGAAGACAAACCTGTGGATACTACTGCTGTTTTTTAACTCTTAGGTTATTTTCTCGCACGTATCAGTTACCCAGTTGAAAAGTTGTAAGAACAAATTGACATTAAGTCAATGCCTACAATGTGTCGTGTTTACATCATGCCTCCTTTAAAGCCTTTGATTTAGCAACGAAAATGATTCATGTCGTCAAAGAGGAAAAGAAACCCTGGACAAATCCAGTCCCAACCCTTTCAACCTCATAAAATATATGCTCAGAATTTTGGACAAGAGGCTGCACCTTGTGTCCAGTATTATCAGTAAGATACGATAAAGCGTGGATGTCGTCTTTAAAATCTTTAAAACTTATAAAAACCTATTGAGCTTGTGTCAATGTAGTTGAAGATTGAACGATCAATTCATGGTTGTTTGGTCAAACTCAACTTCCTCATAATTTTGCCGCGTGATCAATCTACCAGTCATCGTCTCATCGGTCGCTGTTCAGAAAGCACGTAAAAATCGTCAGAAGTTATATCGTGATTTATCGTTGTAATATTTGTTCTTAGACCTTAGTCTGTAATGCAAACAATGCTGGCTATATGTTGGTGTTAGAATAAAGAATTCTTGAGTCGCCAATCGGTGTTCTGGTTTTCGCGTCCGTTAGTACTACGCGTTTCTGAAGGGCTTCGAGGGACAGCGAGGGGCCCGGTGTGGAGAGCTGTGCATTAACGGTTTTCGAGACGTGATTGCCAGTTTCTGACGGATTGGTGACAGTTTCTGACATTTGGATAGTCTCCGTCCGTCTTTCCTGGTGCCGGCCAGGTCTTCTTTGAACAAGTGTTATCTGGAACTTTTCTGGGATTTTGGTTACGTTCAATGATGCCTGGGTCAGAGAAGGTACAGAGCGTCTTGGATGCAAACAGGAAAGTAAGTCATGGTGACTTGTCTGTTAATTGTAACGATGTGTCTGATGTTAAGCATGACATGGTTGATGTTATTGTTTCGCCGTTCAGGGATAATAGGAACATCAAACTCCCTAAATTAGAACCACGGTGTTTTGATGGAAACCCAGCTGATAATTTACAATTTGTAAAGGAGTTTGAGATCATGTTGAGTAGTTTTCTATCAAGTGATGAATTGAAGTTAATGTATTTGATGAGTTATTGCACTGGAGATGCTGCAAGAGCTATACAGTGCTGTAAGGTTATGCCTCCAAACGACGAATATAATGAGGCGATGCATATCCTGCGTCAAGATTCGGAAGACCTTCGATGATTGTAGGGAAATTATTCGAGGCTGTTAATGGTAATTGTAGTCAATTACAGGATGACTCCAAGGCACTTACTGAGTTTTTAGATAATCTGATGACATAAGAATACCTTGATTTCGATGAATTGCGTGAGTGATCTGAACTAAAGTTCAGTCTTAGAGGTAATAGCTAGACGCCTACCTACTCGACTGCAAAGGAAGTGGGTGAAGATAGGCTCCCATATGGAGGATGAGGGTATCGAGCCAAAGTTCGACGATATTCCGAAACTGGTAAATACTAGTGTCAGTCAATCTATGAGCAAGTTTGCCAGTATATTGAATCTCACCCCTAGAATAGAGCAGGCCGAGGGTAAAACGCAATCATTGATGACGAAAGGGTCTCAGAGGGTTGGATATCGAGAAGGCCCCATGATATCTAGTAATGCATATAAACTTAGTGAGTGTAACAGGTTTCGTGCTTCATCCTCAACAGATAAGTTACGAGATGCAAGACAAACACGGTTGTGTTTTACACGTTTGCGAGAGGTGCATACAAAGATGAACTGTGAACCAGTGAGCAAGTTCAGTGATAAGCTAAATGTGAAATCCAGGTCTGACTCCTAAATGTGTGACGATAACGGTGCGGTCAAGAAGTCTATAGTTGTAACTGATAAGCCCATGTTAAATAGTGTCACAGAAGAGAGTTACAGTTTCAGAGGACAGTTCTGACTCCATAAGTTTACCAGGTATTACTAGTCAGAGTAAAGGTATAAAACCTCTAGGAATTTGTGAGGAGGAACCAAAATTGTCTACTGCTGTCATTAAAGAGTTTGAAAATGATGAAGTCGACCAGATAGATGATGGTAAATTGAATATTTGTGATAATGATCATGATGAATTGAGGAGAATGCCTACTACTGCTAAGTTGAACAAAGGTTCTGTACAACTTGAGCGTGACGTAGGATTAAATGCAGATGCAGTTGCAGAAGGTATGGATACTTGTGAGACCGTCAGTGTAATTGATCAGCGTGTAGCCCACCTATCATCAGATGATAGTGCTAAACCCTAACTAGTAGTGAAAGACAGCAGTGGTGGTAGTCTTGCAGTTGGACAACCTTCTAAAAGCCGAGCAACAACAGCTTCTGATCCACCGCTATGTTTATCAATTGGTATCAATCAATCGTCGTTGGTGTCGTCATCCACAATGACAGAGACATCCATCAACTCAAGTACCTTGTGCAATGACTTTGATAGTATTGGTGCATTTGAAAAGACGAAAGATATTGCTTAGTTTAGTGAGAATAATCCAAGTCTGTACGAGAGAATAATTGTTAGATTGACTTGCATGAATAAAGGTTTCTTAAGTTCCAAATTACTATTTGAATGTTATTATCTTTGGCGTAAATTACTCTGTACCCAAGCTTGGTTGATCAGATATGTCGTGTGTTTGTTAGTCATCTATATTCTACGATACAATGACGTGGGCGTGTTACCGCTCAGATTTGAGGATATAGCTGATAGTGGTGTAACAACAGAAGACAAGGGCCAGGCAACAGATCGTTTTATTATGAAAATCAACACGTATTTATACATCTTTCAACTACATTATTATAGACAAGCGCAGTCATCTGATTGGTTGTTTAGGTAGACAAACGCAGGCTTCTGATTGGTTGTTTCGGGATTCCTTGACAAATAGAGTTCTCTCTGCGAATCATATTCTGCCACGTTAACTTTGCTGTGATTGGTTGTTGACTCAGGCTTGTTCATATTTTCTCACGGCCCATATTAGTGACCTAGACCTTAACGTAGATTAGTGCCAACCAATCGGCTAGCAGCCTGCTCTCACCACACTCGTCCCCCCGTCAAATACGTGCGACTGAAGTCGGCTTGATCTACTTGGTGCAGGCGTCATCGTTGGCTTGTCTCGCTGTATCCATTTCTGGAGCTCGCTGACGTTCACGCGCCTCTCATTGTTCGCCATTGCGACTGTGTCTGCGTAACCCCATCTCGAAGTGACCATATATGGTCCTTCCCACTTTGGAAACTGTTTGCCTGACCCTGTCGAACATTCGTCCATACTTCGGCCCACACCTTCATATGCTGCTTTCGCCCGACCTCCCAGCAGCGTCTCAAGTAGCAGCTCCATCGCTGACAGATCTTGAACGCCACTCAACTGCGCAGAAGCCTTGAAGTCCTGCCCGAAGATTCATATGTCTCCATCAAA
Organism: Trichobilharzia regenti; assembly: GCA_944472135.2. Classification (NCBI taxonomy): domain Eukaryota; kingdom Metazoa; phylum Platyhelminthes; class Trematoda; order Strigeidida; family Schistosomatidae; genus Trichobilharzia; species Trichobilharzia regenti. Next base: position 113,473,824 of record OX235262.1, on the reverse strand, counting down.
AACTGCAGGGTATAGGTTTTTCATTTGTCGGTAGGCAGCGACACCAAATGTAACAACAGAAGACAAGGGCCAGGCAACAGATCGTTTTATTATGAAAATCAACACGTATTTATACATCTTTCAACTACATTATTATAGACAAGCGCAGTCATCTGATTGGTTGTTTAGGTAGACAAACGCAGGCTTCTGATTGGTTGTTTCGGGATTCCTTGACAAATAGAGTTCTCTCTGCGAATCATATTCTGCCACGTTAACTTTGCTGTGATTGGTTGTTGACTCAGGCTTGTTCATATTTTCTCACGGCCCATATTAGTGACCTAGACCTTAACGTAGATTAGTGCCAACCAATCGGCTAGCAGCCTGCTCTCACCACAGTGGGAAGTCAGCAGATGAACTCTGCGACGATTTTCCAACCTAGGGCGTCAACCTGAGAATGAATGTAGGCGTACTGCTGTAAGTCCTACAGTTCTTCAAGGGTAGTTCGTCAAGGTAGAATCCACCACTTTGATGTGTTGATTGTACATATGTTTGTGTTAAATAATTGTATGAGTTCCAATTATTGTAATTGTTGGTTAATCTTGTTTGTATCCGGATATTCTACAACTTACAATCGTCAACGTGAGAAGGGTTGCAGGCGTACTGGTGTAAGTCCTGCGATTCTTCAAAGGAATTCCATTGAGACACAATCTGCGAGTTTTCGTGTACTGTTTTTATATACGTGTGGTGTGTCATATCAACTGGTGTTTTTGGATTCATTGAGTTTACTTGTTGTTTTCGTATCTTGTTGTTATTGCATAATTTTGCTAAAATTTTCGTCGTGATTACTTCTGAAGTTGTTTCTAGTCTTCTACATCCGTGAATGAATTGATTGATGTTAAAGACAGCAAATGGGTCGTGTACGACGGGGAGGCTAGGCTAGTTCTGACAGTGACATGCACACGGAGATAATGATTAGCTGTGGTCCCACACGCCGGGGAGCGAGAATGTAGACGGCTGAGGTTTGCATACGTCACCGTTACTAGAACTGAGGCAGAATGAGTGGCAAGCGATTGCAGTGGTAATTGGTAGTGGGTGGATAATAGGATGTGTGAAGGGTATCATGAGGTGGTGCCATGGTCACGTTGCGTTATGTAAGAGTCATTCTAGTAAGTAGAGATTGTGTTGCAAGATGTCAAGAGGATGCCCTTAATTGGAAGGCTTAGGTCGTCATCGATGTGTGAGATTGTGCTCTGGGCATACCTGTGGTGTGTCGCCTTTGCTGTTTGTTTTCCATTTCAGCTCTGTCCGTGTGACCCAGGTTATCGCAATAGCATCCAAGTCAACGTGTATTGGTCGTGATGCAATAAAGGGATGGATCCCTTTTTTCCCGGGAGTGTCAATATAGTTGAAGATTGAACGATCAATTCATGGTTGTTTGGTCAAACTCAACTTCCTCATAATTTTGCCGCGTGATCGATCTACCAGTCATCGTCTCATCGGTCGCTGTTCAGAAAGCACGTAAAAATCGTCAGAAGTTATATCGTGATTTATCGTTGTAATATTTGTTCTTAGACCTTAGTCTGTAATGCTAACCGTCAATCACGTCTCAAAAACCGTTAGTGCACAGCTCTTGCCACACCGGGCCTCTCGCTGTCCCTCGAAGCCTTTCAGAAACGCTTAGTACTAACGGACGCAAAAACCAAAACACCGATTGTCGACCTGAGAATTCTTTATTCTAACACCAACATATGATCAGCATAATAACTACAATAATAAATCACGTTATTACTTCTGACGGTTTTGTGCACGCTTTATGAACAGCGATCGATGAGACGATGATTGTTGTATTGATGCCTCCGCGAAAATATAGAGAATTTGGGTTCGACCAAACAACCATGAATTGATCGTTCAATCTTCAACTATATTTGCACTTACAATGCTGGTTATAGTTGGTATTGGAATAAAGAATTCTCGAGTCGCCAATCTGCGTTCTGGTTTTTACGTCCGTTAGTGCTAAGCATTTCTGAAAGGCTTCGAGGTTTAGCGTGAGGCCCGGCGTATCAAGAGCTGTGCATCAACGGCTTTTGAGACCTGATTGACAGCCTGTGCTCTACAACCACCCCTGCATCATTGTCCTGGGCAGGCGTTGTCGGACTAAATGTATAGACTCAGGAACCAGGAATATTTTTGGGGGCAGTGTGTGTAATGACACTCTTGTTTGAACTAAGATCTGACAACTATTTCGCCTGCAGGTCCAGACCTTGTGATAACATGAGCCAATCACTCTTATTGTGTCGTGTCCTTTAGCACTTATTCATAATCAAAGATAAAACAGGATGATATAATATATATATTCTCATATAAACATATAAATTTACATGAAAATGCATGCCGTTTTTACAGGCACGATCAAGTATGATATAATATCAAATCATAGATTGTCTACAAGTTAATAATGTTTCAACAGTTAAATATTTGATATATATATATAAATACACATTGTCTGAACTAGGCTGTATAGTTATTGAATTGTACAATTGTCCTCTAGGTTGAGCGGGAAAATCGACTTCGTTTCGTTTTCATCCCGTGGTTGTCGGGATACGATAACCAACCAATATTGAGGTAATTGATTTAATTAAGAAGTACGTCTTATTTGTGGTAGCATGAAATGAAGATAAATTACAATGGCACTTTTATAGTGACGTGCTTGATACACCCAACCTCCTAAACCTCTGCCTAGTCCACTTGGTTAGTTTCTCGCTCCAGATAATCCTGTTTTCGATGGCAGGCCCGGCGGGAACTAGAACGTGGTCACTGCAAACAAGTAGTGGTCAAACGTTTACACCTTCTGTGAGCAACTGGTCACGGGCTGGATGATGATCACCCCTAAATGGTTTCCCATCTGAATCACACCCTATGTTAACTCCGAAGATAATTCTCTGGAAAACAAATTCTCCACATTTCCCTGAAAATTCAAAACTAGTTTACCTCTAGTTTCGAGCCAGAACTATTGATGATCATGGTCACTTATCCTGGTGAAACGATGTCTTCGTTTGGGAGCTGATTAATCCCCTGGCTTTTTACTTCCCAGCCTGTTGGCCAAAGTGTCGCATAGACTGATCAACCAGTGAGAAATGCACATTAAACAAATTCCTGCTTCATGATGGACTTAGGCTAGTGCAATTATGTATGGTTAGGGGAATTAACATCTCGTTTAATTTAAATACTACTCCACCGTTCCCTCAAACACTTTATCTGTGAACATTTCCATTCCTCTTTCCACGGACAGAGGGTAACATATTTTTAGTACGGTGGATTATTGGAACCTTCGCCTCATACATGAGTATTATGACCACTGCATTGTCTGTTAGCTGCTTCACGTATTAATACTATAGTTTTCCTGTGATATTTGGATTCACTGGCTTGTGAACTCGTAGTTAACATTGTGTCTTCATCTTAAGAATATATACCACGACCATTTAGTACTCTTGTTAAAAGTAACTTTGACTATACTTTGTTTGTTGGTTTCCAGGGATGGGTTCAAGGCTATTAAAGATAACTTTAGGGGTTAGCGCTGGGAGATTATAGCGACATCGGATTCTCATTTCACCGCAAAATCTCTGACAGCCGGAAAATAAAGCACAGTGTAATCTTCGGGGTAAACGCTAAAACTTCAGTTAACAAGGTTAAGTGGCCACTGATACATTCAGCATAATATAATAATATGTTTATTCCTATCTATGTAGGAAAACCAGTTTTACAGGCATAGAAAACCTATAAATAGACTTTGATGGGTTAGCATATCACAATTAAATTCTAGAGTCTCTTGCACCGCCGGATACCTTACAGTCCTCACTGCTCTTCCAAACTGGTCACTAGATTTTACGTTTATTCCTTGCAGCAGTCATGTTTAAATGCGACGCCGGTTTTTCTCTTCACTTTGCCGAGAGGCTTTGGTTTTGTGCGATAATGGTGAAGCGCTTTTGGCTTTAAACGTTACATTAAGATGAACACCTATCGATAGTTCAGGGTATCATTTTAGACTTTAACTATATTACCATAAACTTTCGCATCATGAGTTGTTATCAGTCAAGGCCTAAACAGAAAAAGAGAGAGGCATTTCTTCCACTTTTATCAGCTGATGAAGAATTTACAGTATCAGTTTCAGGATATATTAGTTTCTAAGGCAACTTTGTTGAATTCAGACAGAAATTAATAACTTATCATAACTCTAAGGCTATCTAATTTAGGGTCCTCGGCAGTTTTAAGCATCCCTGAAGAAGAGGCTTCCTACATCTTCTTGCGCCTTCAAAACTTCCCTGTCAAGCTAAGGCCGAGTTGATATTCTTATATTATCTTTCAAATGACACTGGTTTTAATGAACTACAGTTCCACCTCTAGGCCATTTTCAGGAGCTAAATCTAAAATCCGCCGAAGTAAGACAGTGACATTATTTTAAAAATTTCCTCGTGCATTTAAACCCCACTTTACATTTTGTTTGACACTGCAACGATCTTTTTATCTGGAAAGTTTCTAAACACCATGTCTTATTCCAGCCGAATAGCTCTCAACAAAGTGGTCCCCGCTTTCAGAGAAAAAACATCATTTCCAGCTAAAATGGCAACAATAATGTTAACTGATGAACTTTCCAGAGCAAACTATTGCTTTTAATCATATTATATCATGTCACTTTGAAATGATTGTGAGCAATAGTTTGTGCTCGAAATGTCACCAGTTTATAGTACTGTACAAAACTGTGTGATTTATCAAATAAAGTCCTATCCACATTGGAGTTATGCTCTACCACAGTGCCCAAGCTTTATACTCATATCAATAAATTGGCAACAAAAATTAGATCCATTTTAGACCATGTAAAATACTTTACCGATGAAAAGCATGTCTCAGCTAGGGCACGTTTCGCCGAAGTGTTTGCCAGTAAAACAACTGCAGTTGGACTTAAAAATGAGTTGGTTACTGAAGATAAACATTAAGATAAATAATTCTTATTGATAGTCGATGCATCATGAAAAAAATATACCACAAATCCGTGTTAGCTGCAGTACCGGAGATGCATGACCACCGACCATTGTGATTCTTGTAGACGCTTGCGCACGAATGTTCTAAGCATAATACCGTATCGCAGCATCAGCATGCACTTATATATATCCAGAAAGGTCCAACCCTTTGGACGGACTATAACTCACCATAAACTACTTCACGAGTATCGAATACAATGAAAACCAACCCCTTAGCCTGTCTAATGACTCATCACACAGAAAAATGAACCGTTTGGCCCCCTCTAAGTCTCACAGGGGAGTGAGACGCTTTGTTTCTCCAAGAGTTAACAGTTAATGGGCTAAGTGAAGGCCTTAATATGGTACTTGGTTTTATCTTATCTTTGAGAGCTAATAACTTCACTCGCATCCGAACAGCCCTTGTTTAAATGCTTGCAAGAGAAAGATATACAAATACAAATTCAGACAGGAGTTGATTCTTATTGCACCCAGATGAATTGCTCCTCCTATAAGATTGAACAGTTATTGCTAGGTAACAACTTTAAAGCTGCCTGAGCCAGCACGTGTACTAACGCAGTTAGCACGGTTATTAATAGACGAGATTTACTCATGTGGGTAGAGTTAAACTGCTAAGTTTGTTTACACGCGAAGTAAAAAGGACAAAACAAATACAAACATATATGTAAGTAGAAAGAAATTCAGTCCACACAAATTATTACGCAGTTATCTGGTGGGTTGTAACTGTCCTAAAATACACAAATATAGACTTGCAGAATGGGAGCGATGAAGTAGTTCTTTCTTGAGTATACAGCTGATCACTCTACGTAAAAAGTATGCCAACGACCCAAAGGTATTTACGGAAAGAAAAGTTGATTGAAGCAAAAGATCCGGATGTGGATGTACGGATCAGGTATGAGGTGGGTGTGATCGGTCAATGTGGAAAGCAAGAGGCTGGAGGGGGCAGGTATGTCGTCCGTATTGTGCACTGAACCAGGCTGCATCCTTATTGAATCTCAAGTAACAGCCACGCTGTGCAGTGAATTCATTATTTTTACTATTTTATAATAAACTTATAACTTGATATTTTTCGGCCTCCATATTAGCTACACAAATCGCAGCAGGATGAGGAAATTACGACCTCTTAATTGGATATATACGTAATTCTGATGGACGTGGATTAACGTTTATGCTGCAGAAAAATCACCATTTTTTATTCCAGTCTTTAACATGTATTCCAACCGATTGCAGATAAATACCATAAAGAATGACTACTGACTCCCTGCAGTGACTGTGTAACACTTCTATATCTACTGATTATCACACAACCACGTCATGTATACCACCCAGCATAACTCGACAAAAAGTCTTTCACCAGGTTGCACATATCACCAGCCCAGCCAGAGAGGCAACTGGTCGAATATATAACTGCAGCTATTTACTAATATTAACACTGAACTTCACATGTGATAAGACTAATAGAGATCTCGAAAAGCCCGAAGTTTCTTACAAACTTTCAGGTACTTTGATTTGTGAGTAGACGCTAAATGTTGTGCATCCTATCTCAGGTAATTGGCGTCGGTGGCACAGCGATAGGATGCTCGCTAACCAAGCATATAGTTCGAGCTTCGAACCCCGGCCGACGCACTCCTTTACCTCATTAGGCCAGTAACAAAACTGGTAAAGAGGGAAGGTTGGGCATGACGCTGTCAACCCTCTCCCGTAAAATAAATACAACTGCTACCAAGACTTTAAAGCTCTAGCTTGAAGTCCTACGTTCCAGTGGGAATAAAAATATCTCAGGTCCCAGGGCCTTAGGTTCGATTTTTCCGCAAAGTAGAACCACAATCTTTTTTAATGGTATTTTTTATCCAACAGCACAATTTTTTCAGGTAAGCGGTCACGTGCTTCCGAAACTCAAATGAAACTAGTCTGATCACCTCTGAAGGGACGTGTTTTAGTTCAGAAGAGACTCGAACACTACTCTCGTGGCACTTCGTCACGGTTTGTCAATGGGTTTTGACCGGATCATTTTTAAATCCAGGATGAAGCGAAATCGGAGTGAAAACTGATTCATTTGAGGAAGCACGAGCAGAAAACAGCGTTCGCTGAACCGACTTAACTACAGTACTTGAGGTTTATCATCCCTAGTAAAAGTATACTACGTTTACCTAACTTTAAGGATAGTGTTGAGGCCTTTTTCAAGCAAAGAAAGACTTACTCTGTAAAAGAATTCACACCCGTCTCACTGTTTAGTTTCCACCATAAAAGGCAAAGCGATTACAAATATATCGAAGCATTTATTTGGAAAAATGCTGAGGCTATATGTGACCTCGTGGTTGATTACGGATCTGCGAACTGTCGTCCTTTGCGGTCCAGCGCCATTAAGCAAAGTGCAGATACAGTAGCAATATTACCTCGTTAACGCAATACTCCGGGTACTACCACGTTTACCACAAATGATATTAAAAATGGTGATGTAATTTGTCCCTTTAAATCCAAAGCGATTCAGAGATTTAAAGCCACGTCTTCAGCTAATCCCTTTATCTACTGTCGTTTTTATCCGACCTCAAGATTGTCCGAAATCTTTTGATTCCTCCACATGTCACTCTCAGACTCCCAGCTTGCTGATCCCCATCAATATTTCACTTCAGAGCCTGGCCTCTGATCCCGGTTAGTAGTCTCCACAGAATGTATCCTATGATGCACTGAATTGGCTTCATACCAAATATGATTCCCTGAACCGTTCTGAAACTCAGTGTTTAGGGTAATTCTGTTTCCCTTACTACACCACTTTCAACGTGTTTATCAATCAGAAGCATGGAAAAGCAAATACGCCATACCTAGATAATAGTTGTGGCGGCAACTAGGTGTCATTAGTTACAGACTATAATTCCGACTCCAGTGGTTTCAATAAATAAACCAGCACTACTTCTGACTTCCTCACGGAAGGGAAACCTACAACTCTGTATAAACAGAGTTGCTTCATTGCACATCCATGCTAACTGCAGCCTCCTAGTCCGCTACTATGATAGTTTATTCGCGAGTTGTATTTCTATGTTCATTAAATAAAAGTTATCAGCAAACATTTTCTTCTGACGTGCATAATATCGGTGGCATTATTTTCTGGAATTGCGTTACATCTGGCTTGATACTGATAACTGCGTAATGTAAGGAATGATGATGGTAGTAAGTGTAAAAGTTGAAAGTACACCATTGAATTTTCATGGAATTAACCTGTTCATTTTTAGCTCATATACTGAAACGCCTTAATAACCACTGGATAATGGTGATGCCACTTCAAAAGAGGGTTATCTTCCATATATACGTGGATCGATTAGTCACCTTCACTTATAAAGTGTTGTTTAAAGTTTTGCAGCCGTAATGCTTGGTACAGTAGATCACAGACTGTTTTTATCCAAAGGCCAGTGGTATAGGCTTCAATCTTCACTGCTAAACTAGCCAAAATTTTATCCTAAATAATAGTTTACATATGGGAGGGAGAGGTTATAGTGACCCATTTTACTATTCATCATCGTAGTATACTTTAAATGTGTATCTGGACTTTGATTTGTTTATCATTCTTAAGATTGCTTGTTAATAATTGACACATTGTACTCGCCCATCCTTTGAATTTTAACTACCGCGAGAATACAAATCAAATATCCAATTGACCGCCACTGTTCTAGCTAATGAAAGACGAGAAAACCTGAGGCGCGGAAAATATAACAGGTTATAGCCTATATCCTCACCCCTTCTGAAATGGATTCTTTAATGGCACAGACTAGAACTCATTGCTGATTTTCAGCATGACTGGCACCTATTCAGCACCATGTTCTTTTTGTATGCATTTACAGGAGTAAATCAGAACCCCTTGGGTTTGCTTATCAGCGTTGTTGCAGCCCTCACAGGACATATTAAGCACGGACTAGCGTTACTTCAGAACATACTGGATAGATAAAATCTTCATTTACCATAAAAGGAAATTATCGAAGAATAGGTTAGAATAAGTTTATAATCGTTGTAAGCTTGAATCCCGAGTGAGTGAAAACGTTTACTCAAGAATGTTTTACAGTGGGTGATATGTGGTTTAAAGGAAAAAATATAAAATTTACTTGTCGTGTGACAAGTAGAAAGTGGAATTTAAAGCTAGAGAATACTGAGAGCTTCTTCCTAAAAACACCCATCCAAACGTTTATCATTTAACATAGTTACATACCCTGATTGTAACATGCAGTATCTTGCAGATCTGACTTTGAAATACCCTTCGGGACTTAGCTTCTCAGCCCATTTTAATTTAAATCTTCTGAAAGATAGTTTTTGGATTTCGTTTTTAAAACTTCTGAAAGTTGAAATCTGAACGACCTTATATATATATATATATATATATATATATATATATGTAAGGCCGTTGGGCTCACATTCACTGCTCACCAACACTGATATAGCCGTAGTTATAAACCGCTCAACTCTACGATCGGTGCCATCCTTTCCACGAAAATACCTCAAACAAAGCGGATTAGTAGTCTGATACCCGCTTTTAATTTGCCGAACTCACATCATTCTTTTCTTTCGTTTCTTAGTTTAGGATCTCATTCACCACCTTTGCACTGCACACAAACTCAAGTTCTTATCCTCCAACAGCTTTAGTACTTGCCCTGCACTGACCAAATGCAAATCAAAACAACAAGTTGATCGTCCAAAATACCAGATATGTTTCAGAATCAGGGTTGCAGAGTGCTAATGGTTGCTTAGCTAGATATCGTGCGTGAATGAATGTAACTAGACAGCGTGCCAAGTAGCGTCGGTGCTTGGCTGAGAGTTTCAGCTTTACAAGTCTTCTTAAACGGTATATGTCAGTATCCGACGTTGAGCGATGAATATTGCAAGCTAATAATTTCGAGGGACTACTTATCTCTACAAAGCACCTTCCCCAGTGAGGGCCCTGAAATGAAAACAACTGGAAGTAAAAAGCTAATGATGGAACCATTAGTAGAAATCTACCGGTGGGTGTGATGGCAATGAGTCACCTACTGGTCGTCTGCCAATGGAAATGGGGTATATGTACATCGCTTCACTGATGTTCGTCCATTGGATCTAGTGCTTTTTCAGCTTTTTCCAGTGATGGTTCCATATAAAAAGAAGCGAAGATTGAACATAGAAAGTTTGTAAGCTGTCACATTTAACAAAAAATACATTTAATCTACGACACGGAGCGCATTGAAAAGTAATCTGTACTCGTAGAAAAGTACCATAAGCAGAATGAACATTTTTTCAAAAAGTGGGTTACTTTTTCTTTAAAAAGATAGGATATGCCTAACTTATTCTGTAATCTAAGTGTCAAGACGCACGGGAAATCTTATGGATCCTCCGAAGCACGCTTTCTCCTGCTTCCTTCGTAGTGCTTGATACTTCTTCAGAGACTAGCAGGTATTCAGTTGGCTGTGTATCATTCTGAACGACTGACTCAAGGCTGATGTAACTGCCTCAGTAGGCCGATTCCGGATGATCGATGATAACGGAATCTTTGCGGCCTGTCTGGTCCAGGACAAAGAATTCATCCACACGTTTAATGTCTTTTCAGGGTCCATCTAAGGAACCTCCAGAAAGCAAGCTGCGGAGTCATGGTGAATAGGTACATGTGCAGACGTCTGTGAGCCTGCTGATATTCGAGACATGACCTACAGATGATATGAAAATTGGAGATGAAGCAAACTCAGCCAGAAGTCTTAGTGTTGTTTCATTTACTATAACATCAATAGTTTAGCCAGCTTCAGTTTCCAAGGCATTCCGTGTACCAAGGAGTATCAAGGATAGTGATCTAGCCCAATGTAAACTGTTTACGACTGATAGTTCAGCCTTCAACTGTCGGTGAAAACAAACGTTCTACCATACCACTTGCCTTTGGATGGTAGGCCGCTGCTCTGAAACGGAACAACATTTTTAATAAAAATGACTTCTATTCCAAAAATTGGTTAAGAATTTAGGCAGTTTCAAGGTATTTTCATGCATAGTATGGCAAACTGAACAACAGGTATTGCAGCTGCGTGAAAACGGATAAAACATATCTAAAACAGCCAAAAGTAACTGTTGATTTTGTTACAGTATTTCGTTAGACTCATAACACGAAATCACATAAGTCCAGCTACCTGGGAAAATTCAGCTTACAATTTACCGCCCCTGCTTTATCATGTCAAAGAGATGGAATTAAAGGGAGTTAATTTTGTCTCGCCCATAACTTATATGCCCTTTGGTGAAGAATTCAAGGCAAGCAGAGATTAATTATTATTAACTGTTGATACTTACAAATAAATATGTCGCTTTCGAAGCACATACTGAAATCATAAATGCAAACAAAGCGGATGGCGAATATTACACTGACTATTACATTATTGTCGATGTCGAACTACAAAAACCTGAATACAGTTTTATGAGAGGTTCTACTTCATTCTAGACGACGGTAAATGAGATTTCAGATAGAAAGTGAGGACAAGTGTGATAAGTACGATTTACATTTCTCTGACAGTAAGCAGAGAGACAGACATTATGAAGATACCCGCCCAAAAGCGATTACCATCAGTGAAAGAAGTCTGAAAGAGTTAACCCTTTGGAGGCCAAAGGTATTGACGTTCACGGATAGTACGAAGTATACAAACGCAAGATCCAGTGTACACAACTTCTATGGTAGTCGTTCCGCATAGAAAAAAGGCAAAGCAAAACACCAGAATTGACAGTTCAAATTATGAGTTATATTTCGGAACCAAATCGGAGTGTGAGATCACTTGCAGTAATTTATTGTAATCGGAAAATTAGTATTTCGAGATGAATGAATTACACGAATCCAACCAAAACTCAGAGAGGGCAGCAATCAGGAATTTGTATTTAGCGGAATTATTATGCAATTCATATAAGAAACATATTAACAATCAACAGTAAGTATTTAAACAATACAGAGATAGAAATTGTCAATCACCACATCCGCCACACCTCGAATATCTCCTCGCGTATTTATAACGATGTCTCGGTTTGCTTGCAAGTAGCTTCGACCTAACTGATTCTGTGATATTATTTTCATCAGTATTATCTGGACCTATTTCTGAATTATCTACAAAATCAGGATTATTAGCGGAATCAATAATATTATAATTGGAACGACCTACTTCATTTATTGTCACTTTGTCCAGGTGTCCGTTATGAACTGAGTGATCTTTGATGTCTAATATCTTCACCACTCGATTTCCCATAATTCCAACAGAAGGTCTATAGTTATTACCTTTGTAATAATGTACATTAGAAGTCGTGGACATCAGATGCTTTTTGAGAATTCGAGATTTGAAAAGTTTTGCAGGACTTTCACGGGTACTTGTATGCTCTGCATTCGACAGACGCAGTCTATGCATATGCAGTAATTCCTCAATTTTAATCAGTTGCTCTCTCATCTCATTCAGGTCTTTTCGTGTTTTCGACAGTTCACATTGTAACTCGGCTACCACATTTTTGAAAACAGTTGACACTTGAGTTGCCGAACTTGTAGTGGAGGTTTTCATCGGATTAGCTTGAGTATTTTGAAAGGTTGAAAGACACATTGACTCCATTTTACTAGACAGCTTGGGAGAATTATAAGAATGTTGAGCAACATAAGTATTCGAACTTCTGCAAACAGTCTTGATGTGTCCAACTTTACCACATTTGTGACACTTAGCACTCCGAAAACGGCAAGTGATTCGTAGATGTAACTTTCCACAGGATAAACACGGTTTAATGTTTTTGATCTCTCGCTGCATTCTATTACCTGTGGACGGCAGTTTGGATTTCTTTCCATGAACACTTGTATTTTCGACTTTAGAAAGCATAACATCAGACATTGACGTAGTGGGAGCAGAGTATTCATTATTGACATCTTCATATGTAATACATACATCTTTAGCAGTTTGAAAAGTACAAGAAGGAATCTGAATTAACTCTTTCTCTAACTTAGGAATATTGATTCCAGCAATTAGACGATCACGTAGTTGAGTATGCAGCTGATCTCCAAAGTTACACTTTGAAGCTTGTATTTGGAGTTGAAGAATGAAGTCTCGAATCTTCTGGTTGGGAGCACGAACCAGTTTATCGAACTGAGCCCTCTCTCGTGTCTCAAAAGTAGTTATATGGAAGTGATCTTTAAGAAGTTCACGGATCTTGTCATATGACAGAGAAATGGGTTTATCTGGAAACGCCAGATTCTTCACTAGGCTATATGCATCAAGCCCAATAGCAGTGATGAAATGAGCAGGTATTTTGTCATCCCGAACATTCTTTGAAATGCACCACGCATCGAAGCATTCCAAATAATCAGCAATCTCCCGCGGAGACCCATTAATGGGGAATTTTCCCAGGTTATTTAGTTCCATCGCGACGCCAATTTGTAGTAATTTATTGTAATCGGAATATTAGTATTTCGAGATGACCGAATTACAAGAATCCAAACAAAACACAGAGAGGGCAGCAGTCAGGAATTTGTATTTAGCGGAATTATTATGCAATTCATATATGAAACATATCAACAGTCAACAGTAAGTATTTTAAACAATACAGAGATAGAAATTGTCAATCACCACATCCGCCACATCATTGCTTAACTAGCTAGGGATCGTGCACGAACGAACGTGACACGACGGTGTACCAAGTGGGGTGATTGCTTGACTAGAGGCCTTCAGCTAAACAAGTTGACTTAAACAGTGAGGGTCAGGATTCAATGTTGAGTGATGGATGCTGTGGCCAGTAATTCTGGAGAATTACCTACCGCTACAATTTCTTTCACTCACCTCGACAGTATTGTTCAAACTACAGGCAACATGTTTGAGAGTGTTATTACTGAGCAGAGTCAGGAATATAAGACAAGTGTCGTTCAGTGGAGAGTCTCATTGCACTAATCACAGCCAAAAATAATCTAATTTTTAACGCTAATGCAAGTCATGGAAAGCGTTTTCAACAGTCTGGTGTAGACTTTCATCAAAATCTGCCTCTACTGACTCAACAAACGTGCGTCGGTGGCATAGCGGTTAGGACGCTCGCCGACCGTGCACATGGTCCGGGGCTCAATCCCTAGCCGACGCACTCCTTTACCTCGCTAAGCCAGAAATAATGCTGGTAAAGAGGAAAGGTTAGACATGAGGCTAGCAACCCCATAGTATAAATTTAATCCCCACTGCTACAGAAACTTCAAGCCACTAGCTTGAAGCCGTGTGTTCCACTGGGGAACGTGAAGGAAAAAAAGAAAGAAGAAACTGACTCAATAATGATTATCAGATGGATGATAAGAAGGGATAAGTAAAAATTAGCCGTGGCAACGAACCAACCAAGAACTTATGACCCAGCGAATATGCAGAAGAAAATGGAGATGGAGTAGAATACTCCAGACCATCGAAGCAAACCCCAATAGGAAATGAGTTTTCAAAAGTGACATTGAGGAGGAAATGGAAACTAACGAACATTCGTGGGTCCAGCTAAAAATGACTCCAAAGAACAGAGTGAAATTGCAACAAGCTGCTGAAACTCCATGTCTCACAAGGAGCCTGAGGGACGAATGATGATAATATGAGGTGGGATATATGTTGTGATTGTTCTTTAACACCAAGACGTTAGCGTGCCATCTCAGTGAAATAAAATAACGACAGACAAACATCTTCAAACTAAAACATTAACTGTAGTCTAAAAATGACAATATGGAACACTTGTTTATTTTATAAGTGAAACAATGCAAAGCTGTATGGTAAATAGTTAGAATTCTTGTAATTCATCTTTTTTATCCTCTAACAAATGTAATATGTAACTTTATTTCATGTCTCTAAGGTCTGTAAAAATTTCTAGACATGCTCTTTGCAAAGATATTATTGTATGTTGCGTGGCATGAATTCTTTTGACTTTTAAACCTAAATTGTACCAGCTGTTGACGTTAGAATTGATATAAAATGCTATGAACACTTCGCATTATGAGTTCAAATTTGATCAAAATTATTTCCGCGTATATGAATAGCATAAGTCCAAGATTATTTACATAGTGTTTAGTTCTACGGAAAATACCAAATCGTTGGTATCAAAATTATACACTTTGTATGCTTTGACTTATTTGTATACTTTTCACCATGAACTTCAAATACTCTATTTCACAATATAATTAACCAACTTCTATTATTTTCAACAAAATTTCAGGGAACACAAAATAAAAGTTTACTGTTATTTGTTAAAACACTTTAACTAAATTTCACCTGTGTTGATGTTAATTCATGAAAACTTTCCTCAAATTAATTAAATAACCAGGTAACTAACTTCGTCTAATAACTAAATTTAAATGTGTAACACAAAATAAATTACATCACGTCGTTGCACCATATCGCCCTGGTATTGTGATGAAATTCTACACGTGATTAATAGGTATACTTGAATACATGTGGCAAATAATTATTAAAAGAAGCATATTATCGAAAAATTCATTATTATTTATTTCCGTTAATCACAAATACAAATATTTCCGCTGATTGCTCATTCCTGATTGCAATGTATTCAGTGGCGTAGGTAAGTTTAGCAGTATTTTGTTATTACAAACTACAATGCATGCGTATAATTTGGTGTTTCGCTCATTATGTGTCAGCTATCGCACAAAGTGTATGAATATCTTGTTGAAAATTAGTAAATGTTAGGTGTTGAGGCATGATTCAATTTCACTCATATTATTTCAGTCATTAATATATATATATATATATATATAGTTGATTATAGCCTGATTCTACATCGTATTTTTGGTGCAAGTATGGAATTTTTAGCATGTGATATCGATAGCCTAGATTTTGCAGGCCGACCATTGATATCAGGTGTGAGTCAGCAGGAGATCGAACTCCGAAACATTTGCATGGTCGGCGAAAGTCTTGTAGTAATTTATTGTACTTGGAATATTAGTATTTCGAGATGACCGAATTACAAGAATCCAACCAAAACACAGAGAGGGCAGCAATCAGGAATTTGTATTTAGCGGAATTATTATGCAATTCATATAAGAAACATATTAACAATCAACAGTAAGTATTTAAACAATACAAAGATAGAAATAGTCAATCACCACATCCGCCACACGTCGAATATCTCCTCGCGTATTTATAACGATGTCTCGGTTTGTTTGCAAGTAGCTGCGACCTAACTGATTCTGTGATATTATTTTCATCAGTATTATCTGGACTTATTTCTGAATTATCTACAAAATCAGGATTATTAGCGGAATCAATAATATTATAATTGGAACAACCTACTTCATTTATTGTCACTTTGTCCAGGTGTCCGTTATGAACTGAGTGATCTTTGATGTCTAATATCTTCACCACTCGATTTCCCATTTTTTGTAGTATAATTCCAACAGAAGGTCTATAGTTATTACCTTTGTAATAATGTACATTAGAAGTAGTGGACATCAGATGCTTTTTGAGAATTCGAGATTTGAAAAGTTTTGCAGGACTTTCACGGGTACTTGTATGCTCTGCATTCGACAGACGCAGTCTATGCATATGCAGTAATTCCTCAATTTTAATCAGTTGCTCTCTCATCTCATTCAGGTCTTTTCGTGTTTTCGACAGTTCACATTGTAACTCGGCTACCACGTTTTTGAAAACAGTTGACACTTGAGTTGCCGAACTTGTAGTGGAGGTTTTCATTGGATTAGCTTGAGTATTTTGAAAAGTTGAAAGACACATTGACTCCATTTTACTAGACAGCTTGGGAGAATTATAAGAATGTTGAGCAACATAAGTATTCGAACTTCTGCAGACAGTCTTGATGTGTCCAACTTTACTACATTTGTGACACTTAGCACTCCGAGAACGGCCAGTGCTTCGTAGATGTAACTTTCCACAGGATAAACACGGTTTAATGTTTTTGATCTCTCGCTGCATTCTATTACCTGTGGACGGCAGTTTGGATTTATTTCCATGAACACTTGTATTTTCGACTTTAGAAAGCATAACATCAGACACTGACGTAGTGGGAACAGAGTATTCATTATTGACATCTTCATATGTAATACATACATCTTTAGCAGTTTGAAAAGTACAAGAAGGAATCTGAATTAACTCTTTCTCTAACTTAGGAATATTGATTCCAGCAATTAGACGATCACGTAGTTGAGTATGCAGCTGATCTCCAAAGTTACACTTTGAAGCTTGTATTTGGAGTTGAAGAATAAAGTCTCGAATCTTCTGGTTGGGAGCACGAACCAGTTTATTGAACTGAGCCCTCTCTCGCGTCTCAAAAGTAGTTATATGGAAGTGATCTTTAAGAAGTTCACGGAGCTTAGCATATGGCATAGAAATGGGTTTATCTGGAAACGCCAGATTCTTCACCAGGCTATATGCATCAAGCCCAATAGTAGTGATGAAATGAGCAGGTATTTTGTCATCCCGAACATTCTTTGAAATGCACCACGCATCGAAGCATTCCAAATAATCAGCAATCTCCCGCGGAGACCCATTAATGGGGAATTTTCCCAGGTTATTTAGTTCCATCGCGATGCCAATTTGTAGTAATTTATTGTAATCGGAATATTAGTATTTCGAGATGACCGAATTACAAGAATCCAAACAAAACACAGAGAGGGCAGCAGTCAGGAATTTGTATTTAGCGGAATTATTATGCAATTCATATATGAAACATATCAACAGTCAACAGTAAGTATTTTAAACAATACAGAGATAGAAATTGTCAATCACCACATCCGCCACATCATTGCTTAACTAGCTAGGGATCGTGCACGAACGAACGTGACACGACGGTGTACCAAGTGGGGTGATTGCTTGACTAGAGGCCTTCAGCTAAACAAGTTGACTTAAACAGTGAGGGTCAGGATTCAATGTTGAGTGATGGATGCTGTGGCCAGTAATTCTGGAGAATTACCTACCGCTACAATTTCTTTCACTCACCTCGACAGTATTGTTCAAACTACAGGCAACATGTTTGAGAGTGTTATTACTGAGCAGAGTCAGGAATATAAGACAAGTGTCGTTCAGTGGAGAGTCTCATTGCACTAATCACAGCCAAAAATAATCTAATTTTTAACGCTAATGCAAGTCATGGAAAGCGTTTTCAACAGTCTGGTGTAGACTTTCATCAAAATCTGCCTCTACTGACTCAACAAACGTGCGTCGGTGGCATAGCGGTTAGGACGCTCGCCGACCGTGCACATGGTCCGGGGCTCAATCCCTAGCCGACGCACTCCTTTACCTCGCTAAGCCAGAAATAATGCTGGTAAAGAGGAAAGGTTAGACATGAGGCTAGCAACCCCATAGTATAAATTTAATCCCCACTGCTACAGAAACTTCAAGCCACTAGCTTGAAGCCGTGTGTTCCACTGGGGAACGTGAAGGAAAAAAAGAAAGAAGAAACTGACTCAATAATGATTATCAGATGGATGATAAGAAGGGATAAGTAAAAATTAGCCGTGGCAACGAACCAACCAAGAACTTATGACCCAGCGAATATGCAGAAGAAAATGGAGATGGAGTAGAATACTCCAGACCATCGAAGCAAACCCCAATAGGAAATGAGTTTTCAAAAGTGACATTGAGGAGGAAATGGAAACTAACGAACATTCGTGGGTCCAGCTAAAAATGACTCCAAAGAACAGAGTGAAATTGCAACAAGCTGCTGAAACTCCATGTCTCACAAGGAGCCTGAGGGACGAATGATGATAATATGAGGTGGGATATATGTTGTGATTGTTCTTTAACACCAAGACGTTAGCGTACCATCTCAGTGAAATAAAATAACGACAGACAAACATCTTCAAACTAAAACATTAACTGTAGTCTAAAAATGACAATATGGAACACTTGTTTATTTTATAAGTGAAACAATGCAAAGCTGTATGGTAAATAGTTAGAATTCTTGTAATTCATCTTTTTTATCCTCTAACAAATGTAATATGTAACTTTATTTCATGTCTCTAAGGTCTGTAAACATTTCTAGACATGCTTTTTGCAAAGATATTATTGTATGTTGCGTGGCATGAATTCTTTTGACTTTTAAACCTAAATTGTACCAGCTGTTGACGTTAGAATTGATATAAAATGCTATGAACACTTCGCATTATGAGTTCAAATTTGATCAAAATTATTTCCGCGTATATGAATAGCATAAGTCCAAGATTATTTACATAGTGTTTAGTTCTACGGAAAATACCAAATCGTTGGTATCAAAATTATACACTTTGTATGCTTTGACTTATTTGTATACTTTTCACCATGAACTTCAAATACTCTATTTCACAATATAATTAACCAACTTCTATTATTTTCAACAAAATTTCAGGGAACACAAAATAAAAGTTTACTGTTATTTGTTAAAACACTTTAACTAAATTTCACCTGTGTTGATGTTAATTCATGAAAACTTTCCTCAAATTAATTAAATAACCAGGTAACTAACTTCGTCTAATAACTAAATTTAAATGTGTAACACAAAATAAATTACATCACGTCGTTGCACCATATCGCCCTGGTATTGTGATGAAATTCTACACGTGATTAATAGGTATACTTGAATACATGTGGCAAATAATTATTAAAAGAAGCATATTATCGAAAAATTCATTATTATTTATTTCCGTTGATCACAAATACAAATATTTCCGCTGATTGCTCATTCCTGATTGCAATGTATTCAGTGGCGTAGGTAAGTTTAGCAGTATTTTGTTATTACAAACTACAATACATGCGTATAATTTGGTGTTTCGCTCATTATGTGTCAGCTATCGCACAAAGTGTATGAATATCTTGTTGAAAATTAGTAAATGTTAGGTGTTGAGGCATGATTCAATTTCACTCATATTATTTCAGTCATTAATATATATATATATAGTTGATTATAGCCTGATTCTACATCGTATTTTTGGTGCAAGTATGGAATTTTTAGCATGTGATATCGATAGCCCAGATTTTGCAGGCCGACCATTGATATCAGGTGTGAGTCAGCAGGAGATCGAACTCCGAAACATTTGCATGGTCGGCGAAAGTCTTGTAGTAATTTATTGTACTTGGAATATTAGTATTTCGAGATGACCGAATTACAAGAATCCAACCAAAACACAGAGAGGGCAGCAATCAGGAATTTGTATTTAGCGGAATTATTATGCAATTCATATAAGAAACATATTAACAATCAACAGTAAGTATTTAAACAATACAAAGATAGAAATAGTCAATCACCACATCCGCCTCACCTCGAATATCTCCTCGCGTATTTATAACGATGTCTCGGTTTGCTTGCAAGTAGCTTCGACCTAACTGATTCTGTGATATTATTTTCATCAGTATTATCTGGACTTATTTCTGAATTATCTACAAAATCAGGATTATTAGCGGAATCAATAATATTATAATTGGAACAACCTACTTCATTTATTGTCACTTTGTCCAGGTGTCCGTTATGAACTGAGTGATCTTTGATGTCTAATATCTTCACCACTCGATTTCCCATTTTTTGTAGTATAATTCCAACAGAAGGTCTATAGTCTTTCCCTTTGTAATAATGTACATTAGAAGTCGTGGACATCAGATGCTTTTTGAGAATTCGAGATTTGAAAAGTTTTGCAGGACTTTCACGGGTACTTGTATGCTCTGCATTCGACAGACGCAGTCTATGCATATGCAGTAATTCCTCAATTTTAATCAGTTGCTCTCTCATCTCATTCAGGTCTTTTCGTGTTTTCGACAGTTCACATTGTAACTCGGCTACCACGTTTTTGAAAACAGTTGACACTTGAGTTGCCGAACTTGTAGTGGAGGTTTTCATTGGATTAGCTTGAGTATTTTGAAAAGTTGAAAGACACATTGACTCCATTTTACTAGACAGCTTGGGAGAATTATAAGAATGTTGAGCAACATAAGTATTCGAACTTCTGCAGACAGTCTTGATGTGTCCAACTTTACTACATTTGTGACACTTAGCACTCCGAGAACGGCAAGTGCTTCGTAGATGTAACTTTCCACAGGATAAACACGGTTTAATGTTTTTGATCTCTCGCTGCATTCTATTACCTGTGGACGGCAGTTTGGATTGCTTTCCATTACCAGTTGTATTTTCGACTTTAGAAAGCATAACATCAGACACTGACGTAGTGGGAGCAGAGTATTCATTATTGACATCTTCATATGTAATACATACATCTTTAGCAGTTTGAAAAGTACAAGAAGGAATCTGAATTAACTCTTTCTCTAACTTAGGAATATTGATTCCAGCAATTAGACGATCACGTAGTTGAGTATGCAGCTGATCTCCAAAGTTACACTTTGAAGCTTGTATTTGGAGTTGAAGAATAAAGTCTCGAATCTTCTGGTTGGGAGCACGAACCAGTTTATTGAACTGAGCCCTCTCTCGCGTCTCAAAAGTAGTTATATGGAAGTGATCTATAAGAAGTTCACGGAGCTTAGCATATGGCATAGAAATGGGTTTATCTGGAAACGCCAGATTCTTCACTAGGCTATATGCATCAAGCCCAATAGCAGTGATGAAATGTGCTGGTATTTTGTCATCCCGAACATTCTTTGAAATGCACCACGCATCGAAGCATTCCAAATAATCAGCAATCTCTCGCGGAGACCCATTAATGGGGAATTTTCCCAGGTTATTTAGTTCTATCGCGACGCCAATTTGTAGTAATTTATTGTAATCGGAATATTAGTATTTCGAGATGACCGAATTAAAAGAATCCAAACAAAACACAGAGAGGGCAGCAATCAGGAATTTGTATTTAGCAGAATTATTATGCAATTCATATAAGAAACATAATAACAATCAACAGTAAGTATTTAAACAATACAAAGATAGAAATAGTCAATCACCACAGTCTTAACCACTGTGCCACCGACTTTTTCTGAGATAGAAGAAATCGTCTTTATTTTCTTTAGTTGTTAATTAATCTACTTTCGTTATCGGTTTTTAGATCTCTGTTAGTTACAGAATATACAAGACACGTAACTACTAACCATGTGTGATATCACACCATTTAGGAATGTCCATCTGCCCTAAGTATCGGTGGCACAGCGGTAAAATGCTAGCCCAACCACGCATGTGAATCGGGATTCGTTCCCCGATCGACGCACTCCTTTACCTCACTCACTAAGCCAGTAACAAGACTGGTAAACAGGAAAGGCTGGGCTTGAGGCTATCAACTCCTTCCCGTAAAAATGAATACAACTGCTTAAACTTCAAAGCTCTATGTTCCACTGGAAACGTAAAGAAATTTTAAAGTCTGTCTAAAATACTATTCCACTGATGATGCCACATACTGTAGTTACTGTTTGCAGATATATTCCAAATTAGCATAATTTATCGTTTGCGTTTATTTCCTAATATAAACCATTTTACCAGAGATTTTCATTCTTTATTTATAGAAAGTTTCTGTTCCGGACCTTAATGGATATGTTTCTGTCGGCATGTAGCATACTGAATACACGAAATGCTTATCGTGGATTCGACTATAAACCATAGACTAGAAAATCGTACTTAAGTGTGAACAAACTGTGCTGACTATTTCTGTCACGACAATATCTAAATATTCATTATTATTCTGTTGTCTTTATTATCGACACAATGTATAAATAATTCTACTGAACACGAATTTCTGACTTCTGCTTTTTCTCTGTTGTCATCTTATTAACCAGCATTCGGTTATCACGAATTATTACCACAAACAAGCATCATCAAAATTCATTGTCAAAGAGAAGATTGGCCTCCATAGGAGTTATGTTGATGACGATATTGTAATGTGATACACACGTTAAGATATGGCCTCGTCTGTTTAAAAAAACATACCAAACCTATGTGTGGGACAGTATACGGCATTTCTAGACCTGCTTTGAGTTGAACTGAAGGTGGTTTAGGAAAACGACAGGTCTACAAAGGTCTTCTAGGACTGCACTGAATCATTTTCCTTTTCTGATCTAATACAATAGAAAAATAGATGCCTTCGTCAGTCCTTAATGGAATTTATCATATCTCTACATGTGATACAATAGATAATAAAAGCAAAATATTAAATGAAACATTCATGACAGACAAAAATCTATATTAACTGGTATCAGATTTTGAGCTTGTACTACACCCTCATAAAAATGAAAGTTTACAATAAATTACTTTACTCAGAGGAAAGTAGTAGTATGGTTTTGAAACCCAGATTAAAGTTTTTCATTGATAAAATATGCTTTCCGGGAAGAAGGTGAAACCCATACTTCAACACAAATCCTAACAAATAATTGTGCAAACATTTTAAAAAATAGTTCTCATCAACTGCTTCATTTAAACAAATAATATATATTCAAGTGTTGTTTTGTAGGGATTTGATTGGTCACAGGATTTCATCATGAGCCGACATCAGTTAAAGAACAGTTGGAAGACCAGCTGGGAGTACTGGACAGCTGTTTCGTCCTAGTTTGGTACTCTTCAACAGTACGCACCCACCGTGGTTCGAGCCCAGAACCTTCTAGTTACAAGGCGAGCTCGTGTACCACTATTATATATATATATATATATATATATATTTAACATTAAATGTTTCATTGTACAACTATCTATTAATGAATGAGTTTACTACTACCAGTTTCAACAAGAAGATCAATGTTTCACTCTTAAATCGTGCTTTAGAAGAGAAGCAACTCTATGACATAACTGCTTAAAGATAGGTAACTCTTTATTAATATCATATAAATAGTAAAATGTCAGTTAAGCGCATATTCAGATTAATAAAAACGGATTAGTGAAAAGGTCACTAGTTAACGTCAGCTACCGAAAGTGATTTGAGGCATAAGATTTATGCCTATTTTTTCAACAGAGTGAAGCTTGCTCATCATAGTCAAACGCTGTGAATTTTTGAATGAAAAAAAGTCTAAATAGTAAATTCCTTAAGGTTAATTTCTGTATATATTTAAAAATCTGTTGACTTAATTAACCAGATTCATGTCTCATTTTTACTGTCATTCACTTTATGTATGGCATATTTTGGGTGAACCTGAATGTTAAATTTGTTAATCTAGTCTGTGAAAACCAACTGATTTTTTTAAAAATATTATGACTGAAATTATCTTTCTTTTTAATTAGATCATAGAATTGGGTTGATAAATCATAACTACAATTTTCACACGCTAATAACTTTCTGTATATCTCATCATCAATCTTGTCCATTATTCTAAGATAGAACACATCAATTTAAACAACTGATTAATTAGACTGTAGAATGTTAAAACAATGCGTGTTCATTATAATAACTTAGTCTGGAAAACTAGTGATATACTTTACAGTTAAACAAATAAAACTTTTGAAATATATAGAAAAGATTTTCAGCCAAGAAAGATGGAACACTAACAAAACTGTAGTGTTCAACCGACACTAGAAAATAAGAATTTTTTTTCAAATTGTTGTGAACACAGGAAATAATTCCCTGAACTAAGCGATATGAGTTCACTATTTTCCAATTTTCTATCACTCTTCAAAACACTACCATCTACCACCGATACATAAAGTAAAGTTTACTAAGGATCGGTGAAATTAGGGGTAAAAAGGCATTGAATAACTGTAAACTATCGCCAATGATCAGATTAACTTAAGCACCAAACTGATGTGAACTGAACTGTGTTTAACAAAACATTCATTTGTTTCGTTTACTGTGGATGTACAATGTTCAATTCAGTTAAGTGTATTATCAGTGTTAATTAAAATAGTGTCTTTCACTAATAATTGTTTTAGAAAAGGGAATAATATAGAAATTGTAAATGTTATCAAAAATTAGACAAAGCTTATGTATACTACGTAAAACTATGCCACACTCACACACAGAAACCTACATGATATGAAGATGTTTAGACTTAAAATAATGAGTACTTTTATCAGTCAAACTTGTCAAAGGAACTAATTGTATGAAATGAAATAATGTGTTGAAAACATTTATTGTGGTTATCACAAAATTTGTGCATATACTATACTACCAGTTTCTACAATACACATCGAAATTCTAAGTGAATGTGACTATAAACTAATTTTATTTCAACTATTGACACAGCCCTAACTAACAAATGAAAATATTGACTACGTTCACTGGTAGTGATACGCTATTCTGTGTGCATCCATATCGAAAATCAGTCTATCAGTATAAATAAATCAACTAAATCTTACAATTAAATCACCAGCAGTAGCTAATAGTAGTTGAAAAGTATGGATTATTTATATGTCAACCAAATAATCTTCGATTCTAGTCCATGAGTTTGTCTAGAAGGCCAAAACTTCTAGCTTCACAGCCTCGTGTGATTCGAAAATTAGCATGTGTCTTAATATCGAAATTCTTAACTTCTGCCATGGCTAACACTGTGAGTCAGACTGGTGGGTTATTCAATAAATTAGAATAAATGTATCCAAATTAGATTTCAGTA
Organism: Trichobilharzia regenti; assembly: GCA_944472135.2. Lineage (NCBI taxonomy): Eukaryota > Metazoa > Platyhelminthes > Trematoda > Strigeidida > Schistosomatidae > Trichobilharzia > Trichobilharzia regenti. The sequence goes on along the minus strand of OX235262.1, from coordinate 113,448,392 downwards.
ATAATTTTATATCTGAACTGCTTAATACCATGCCTTATACCTCCAATGTCGACCTACCGCCTACAAAACAAACTTTTACTCAGTTGAAAAGTCACGTCTCGCCCACACGACCTACACAATAATTCAAAGAAAAACTAATCAACGCAATACGCATAACACGAACAACGAAAAACCTCATTCATTTTTAAGGACACGGAAGTTAATCTCAAACAGAGTATGAAGTGACATAATTTCTGAAAGATAAGTCGTATGGTAATTAACAAAGGCTATATGGAGATACGATAAAATAAGATCTCAGTGTTAGGCGTTTCAAATAAGTAAATAAAATCAATCAAGTAAATACATCATTTTTGTGGACTAGGCTTTTCTTTGTTCAGTACTCATAACACCCTTCTCGTTGTTATCTATAACGGGAAAAACATATTCAGTTGGTTTGGTGATCGTCGGTGTCTTTTCTCTTCAAGCAATGACCATCCACAATTTATTGATATAAAAAAAAGATTTGGATAATACTTTCCATCACAGAATGGTATAATTTGAAAAAAAAACCCCACGATACAGTATTATTTCCAGCACAACTTATCGCTCATAATAATACTAAGGTGATATGAATAAAGTTATACGCTAGTACAGTGAGCCTTATCAAACTGAGTCATTATATGAGGGTAAAGAATTTGCTTTTCCTGTTGTTGACTTTCAAAGGATTCTGTCGAATCTCAGCCAATACATTTAAATCTAATTGATTTTACCATTTTACATCTCTATGTCTTTGTTATAGAACATTAGACATCACGTGGTTTACATGGTACATCCAGATTACTTTTGGGACTTTTGTTGCGTGCGTTGTCTGACTAAACTGCTGTACACATATATTCTATGTATTTCTTCGTTCTTATTGATGTGCGCAGACGTTGTGGCTACTCGACGCCCACAACGTAAATCAAAAGGCGCTTGCGAAGATTACGAATGTGTATTACAGTAGTAGTCAAATTCGAAATTGTGTCAAGGTAATGTTCAACAGTAAATTGACAAATATTTGCGAAGTACATATAAAATCAGTCTGTATACACATATAATACAAGTATACAAATTAGATTAAAAAGCATGTTTACAGTTGCTTTAGGGGTACTACACTTTCACTTCATGATATACATTCCTCATATTCATGATACTTACTTGCTAGGAAATATCGAATCATTTTTAAAGTGACCATTCATAAATCTGAAAATTGCTCAATGTTCTCTGTTGCACTGGTTATTCATTTTCCAATTATCTTCACTTATTATGACTTTAAGTCCAATAGTCTGTAAATTTCCTCTCGCATTGTCTTCCAGTGCAGACATTTGATTCATGACTGCAGTAATTTAATATCTTTTTGTCGTATATAAATACTTTTTCTGATCTTAGCTCTCCTAATGCTTTCAAAGGAAACATTTCAATTTTATGTACATAGTGATCTACTTACCCATTAGATTGTGGATGATTAGGAAGAGGGAACACTTACATTGCAGATACTATTCTCTGTACCGAATCTTGAAGCACTGAAAACAAGTTTATGATTATTGGCACATGAACTATCTAGTTTGGTATAACATACATAATGTCATATTTCATGGGTTCATTTAGTAAACCACATTCCAACAGTGTCTAATGTAATATCACTTCGTAATATATTCCATCTTGATAGTATGTATATGTGTGTTTATTAAATGCATACCACGAAAACATGAATGTATTTTCTTCCCCTTAACAGAAGTATATTTCCCAGTAAAACTATGTTTAGATAAGATATTATTCTGTTATAGTATATATAGGTCTCGTGTAAACAAAATTACTTCTTCATAAAGATTAATGGAACTAGCTGAGACAAACACTGAACGATTACATCATTCTGTATTTATGCTACAATGCAGTCAAAACCAAAAATAAATTAGTTCTGATAATATTTAATTGCACAAATGTTATATTTGTGAAGTTCTTAGTGAAACTGTAACATGTAACTGCAATGTTTTTATGGCTGAAAACTTTTGCTATTACTGACTTATTTTCACTTGCTTCTTTTTACTTTAATTAATCAAAAGTAGTTCGGCTGAATAAACATCCATGATTTATGACTATTACATGGGGCACTTATGTATTCCATTATTACTAAGTGACTAAAAACAGAAACGACAATTATGATGTCATAGAGTAACATGCTTTGATTCACTTTAGGAAAATAAATAATTAGAATTCACATGTCAAACATAACATAAAAATAGCACATATACATCACAAAAGGAAATCAAATATTATGCGTCACGGAATGGCTAGTCATAAAATCAACACTAATGGTTGTTTCTGTATAATTATACATAATTTTAATACAAGGTTATATCATAAAAGCGATGGAAGCATTCTAGACGAACCATATTCATCCCAAATGATATGCAAAGAAGATAAAAGACTTCGGCATTTGCCTACTCTGAATTAATTATGCAATTAGAAAAGTGATTGCCTATTGTTATGCGCTTTTATCAAACACACACACATACATATTCTATTATTTTCCTCTATGCCAGCAGTAAGGCAATTGTAGAATAAACTATGAAATGATGTCATGATGTACTTTGAGTATTTCATTTACACTGACTATTTATAACTTCTGTCAGTCTATGCTAGAAAGTCAGTTTTTTGCTTTAATGAAATATAATTAGTTCCTTCTGCAGCTTTGCAGGTATATTATTTTAAGAATGATTACATGATGTATTAGATGCAATATGTAGATGCACGGAAAGGTAGTTCAGGTGTCAAACAGGCAGCCACCTATGACTTTCTTTGTTGTTAATAACATAATTTTGGCTCTTTTATTTCTCTCTCTCTTATTTGTATTCTATAGTAAGCACCTTCTTAAACATACTTAGCTACCTAAATTACTAACATTGGCTTACCTTTTTTTGTACTTTACTCTATTCCCTCTTTTGTGTATCTACTGGTTCTGCCTATATTAGCACTATGAGTATTACAAAATTGTCCTGTCACTAACCTTCATGTAATATTAGTTTTGTGGTTGTTTTTTGTTCGGTAATATTAACTGTCAATCTTGGTCGTGAATGCCATTATTACCATCTTAAAAAATTTTGTATTATGCAGGATTACTCACACTACCACTACAAACACCGCATTAGAGCTGACAATAAAAAAAAACAACCTGAAATGTTTACTTTATGATTGATTGTTTAGTGTTGTTCAATCAAATTAACTGATCATCTTCGCTATAAAAATTCTAGTTAACATTTCATAACTTCTTGTATGATTATAGCTTTTACTGTTCACCACGCATAAACATTATCATAGCTTCTACTACCCAATACTGAAATATTATTTATTATTGTTGTTTATTTTCCTTTCTACTTGGTATTTCTGTGCATTTTTTTTGTTATTTTTGTGTTTTTTTGTTTTTTGTTGTTGTCTTTTTAATATTTACTTTTTGAAATACTCCTTTTAAATGTGCGACGAAATTAGATGCAATATTGTAGATATGTGCTGAAAATTCCACACCTTACCATAAGTACTGTTTCTGGAATAAAGAAAATTATTATTATTATTACTGCGTTTTCGGTTGACGTCTCTATGTACTAGTTGTTTTGATTTTAATAAGTCATACACATCACAGCTGCCAGCTGTAAAAAAATATGATTATGTTTACTGCTTATACATTTCATAAACATACAGATTATATCAAGTTGCACGTTACCACGATGTGATGTCAAACAGGAAAGCAGTGAAAATTAAAATACACTGGTTAATTATTTTGTCCCTACATAGGATTTGTTTTTAACTTAAGTAGTTGATGCATAATACGAAAGAAATTTTATTTCATACATTTATTTCCCTTTATGAATTTGAATAAAGCAAGAATAACAGTTTGTGCAGAATAAAACAGTACCATCATTTACTTAGTTGGTTTTTCATGAACTGCTCACAGCCGAAAGACATTATTACTTACACAGATAGTTCAAGTTCAAACAAAAAATCAATGCATGTATACAATGGTAATAATAATCAATTTATTTTTCCAGTTTGATCACAGAATGGTGTCAGTTAGAGAACCACTGAAAATCAGGAAGTACTGGACAGCTGTTTCATCCCAGTTTGGGAATTATCAGCAGTACGCACGCATTTGGGTATGAACCCAGGACCTTTTGGTTGCAAGGCAAACTCGTATACCATTCAGCCAGTGGGACCCGATTCTAACTTCTACCAATTGGTGATTTTAGCGCAACCACTAACCAGTCTCATCACTCTTGTAGCAAGTCAATCCATGGGCAAACTCGAAAAACAAGTTTAATTCTTACAAATCAACCCTTGAAAATTAATCTGGTGCTCGCTAGTGACTTGCTACAAGAAGGAGTTTCCTGGAGTTGTAATGAGAAGTAGTGACCAGTAAGGTCTATTCAGTCAGGAGTGAGGATGGATTTTCCGCTGATAACAATCGGTAGAAGTTAGAATTCATGGACTGGCCACTGAACCAGGTCCCATTGGCTGAATGGTATATGAGCTTGCCTTGTAACCGGAGGGTCCTGGGTTCGAACCCCGGCGCAGTGGGTGCGTACTGTCGATGAATCACTTTGACCAAACAATAATAAATAGATAATGTGGTTAGCAGAACCTTCAACGACACAATAAAATTACTTTGTTGTTTATTTAAAACTCACTGACTCTCCATTCTTCCATATAGTTTGCCAGAACAAACCCGAGTATTTTATGTACTAACTATACAGAACAACCAATAGGAAACTCATTTGAAAGATAACAGAAGTCTAGCAATTATCTGATATTACAAAAAAGTAAAATTAAAGATTGAACTAGTAGAACGAATGACCTCATCTCATTCCGTCAACAAGAATTTCAACGTTCCAAATCTACTAACTTTCACCGCGTTCCACAGTTTCTTAATTCTAAATCAAGGATCCACTTTTTTAAAAAAAATGAGCGTCGAGAAAATTTCAAACAACTCAGATGAATCAAAGATCTTTTAATCACACATCCTGAATTTTGTAAAGGAATAGTTGTCATGGCCTGAAGTGATTTTGAAAAAATCAGCCACCAATGCTTATTGAAAAAGAGAAGAAGAAACTGTTGTAGGCAGCTTACTGGCTTTTTCAAAAGACTGAATAGTAGTTATACAAATAATCAATAAGTTTGTGAAAGGATTGAATCGATAGGTGAAATAATATTGCAAGTGTATGGTTTACAGCAAATGGATAAAGCCAGTTTATTACGATCAAACGGTATATTGATGAAGCACTTATCATTTATCATAACATATGAACTGAACTATGCAATCCATATATTTAATAACTACTACTTAGTAGTACAATTTATTTTTGAAACAAAAAAATATTTAGAGTATCATTTCCTAATATAGAACTAATAAAAGAGACTGTTAGATGTTGATGAAAACTGATTCACTAGAAGCCCAACTGGAATAAACATCTGACAAGGCAAACTCGTACACCATTCATCCGCTGGGACCCAATTCAGTGGCCAGTCCATGAATTTTAACTTCTACCAGTTCGTGATTTATCGTGACCATCAACCAATGTCATCGGTGGGAAATCCATCCTCACAAACTCGTAAAAACAAATTTAATCCTTACAAACCAACTGTTGAAAAATACGTATTTGTTTAAATTGTGTTCTATAGAGGGAATACTCACAACATTCTAAAAACATCAATTATATGAATAACAGCAGCGATAACAACAGGCATCTGTTTCATAAAAATCAATATTCCAAGTTATTATTTGAGCTTATTACTACTTGGTGTTTGAATTGCTAGAAGCATCAAAACTACCAGGTTGGCAGTCACATATGAATAACTACTGTCCACTTGAACAAACGTTTTCTAACAAAAAAACAAACAGAGGAAAAAGAATACGACACGTAGACATATATTTCACGTTTTTCTTATATCTATTTCATAATGTAGGTCAATTAATTTGTTTAACTTAATCTATTTTTGGATGTGAGCGATTTATGATGTTAGGATTTCATCGCTAACATATATGTACACTTTTCCAGGTAGGCAACCTTGTTTTTTCACTAATGTTACTTTTCAATCTCAAATGTAAAGCTGTTCTGTACGGAACTTTACGTTCTTACTTCAGAATCCTGAAGTTATTAATAGACTGCAGTGTGATCATGAACATAAGGATGAGAAAGCAGTTGATCATTTGAGAATTCAAATAAGAAATAATAACTACGGAAATTGTTACCGAGTTATGTGGATTTAAGCCTTTGCTAAATTTCTAAGTGCCTGCTAATATCTTCTTGACATTATTTATTAGTAGGGATATACTGATGCCCGGTTTATCTCCTACAAGAAAGATGCACTTATTGCATTATATCCTAGAAAGTAAAAAGTCATAAGAGTCAGAATCTTGAATAATACATGTAGTACAACTAAGTGTGACGTAATTTGTAACTCTAACTATTATATATCAACTATATACATCACTCTGATTAAAGACATAGACGCAATTTTTGTCTGGTTATTGACTCTAATATTGAAAAAGACAAAAGAAATACCTTGCAATGTACCACAACTGATCTATCATAGAGTGAAAAACGTTTGAACTCTCTAATCCTAGTTGTATTATACAATATTTATGGAATAAAATCAATAACATACGAATTCAGTAAACAATCCCTTCAGTTTTTACGACATTATTATGTGTAGGCGGTCTTAATAACAATCTCAAAAATAAAGACAATTAAAATTAGATATATATATATATTCTACACATTTTCTCGAAAAATATACAGTTCCCTAGTCTATATCTGTTGTTCTTTCTCTCCTCATTTCACGACATAATTTCTGTCTCTAACAGATTTACTAAAACGTCACTCAAAAACACTCCACATGACACCTAATGAAGCTTAAAAATTTCGCGAGCTTTAAGAGACAGACTCTCAGCAAGCTGTGTGGTTGCATCACCGTCACTATTGACAGCCTAGAAATAACCCAGCTGTGAGAAATCAGTAAGGAATCAGGCTATTTCAAAGTGTTCTACAACATCTCAGTTTGTATGAGACCTATCCATTTTTGGTGTGGGATATCTCTCATTCAAAACTTCATCTGTTTGTGCTAAAAACCACCAAACAAATTTGGCTTTAGCATACTAAACTGGAATATCGATTTCTGAGTCGAAAGCTTCTGTGGGGTTGATGGCCAGTCAGTTCCTTCAGCTTAACATAAACAAGTCTGATCACACCAATGAAACACGGAGCATTAGCTCTGTACCTTGAGGTACCTTGCTACTGATATAGCATATAGTGACAAGTTTTTTCTAATGGTTGACAGTTTTGTGGGTATATTAGAAGTCTTGTCCTCTTTCAAGTATCTAGCTAACCAAAGTGGTTATATCCAGCTTACAACCTATTCATACAGACGAAATTTGAGTCATTGTGCTAGCTACTGAATGTTTCGATCGAAAAACGCCTCATCAAATAGTTCGGCACTAGAGACTACGCCACTGACATACATCATCATAAGTATTGTCCTACTGAAACAATCACGAGTTGTGTATTGTTACTCTGCACAAAATGACCAAGCATACATGGGAATTGTATTGTTGACAGCTTCATCACTGCGGTTGATTATTTAATGCAAACAACTTTCATTACCAATTCAATTAATTTATGAATACTTGCGAGTTATGTACACATTGCACTAAAACATCTTCTTACACCACACTCTCAGTTTAATGGTGGCATAGCGATCCAGCAATTCTATTATTTGATTCTCCGGTCTTCCAGTAGATCAAATCTTCTGCACCTACCTCGACACTGACAGTTAGAACGAGAATAAATCAAGGCATGAGCAATGAGTTATCCTTCCAGTGGTTTTAGCTAATGCCCTAGCAAATAATCAGCTGTTTCTGCACCTTAAACAAACCCAAATCATATCCTGTCTATCAGCATACAGTGCGGTCATTTCATGTAAAGTCAACACGACTACTCTGTCAATTAAGCAAAATCAAATTACGGCCTAGATGCTTTCTGGTGAATTTTGTATCACATCTTTACTTCCAACTAGATAACAACCCCAGCGGCAGACTGAGAAGTCAACCAGGCCAGTTTATTATCACGTAATTTCCTCTGTGTATCACTGCCATGCATATCTAATTCGCCTTACAACTACCCAAAATAACCAGTATTACTAACGTTCGCTCCCCAGCATCACTAGAGCGTCATCTTATGTAAACGCACTAAGTGATTTTAAGGGAAACTGGGTTGGTTTCATGGTTAAATTTACGTTCCTTTTATCACAATACTGATGGTTCTGTACAACCCTACCTACATCAAATGCCAAGAATTCTCTCCTCCCTTCGAATATGAGTTAGGAATTAAACTATTGATGGAAACACTCGTGCTTATATGCTGTCTAAGAAGTAATACGTTTTCATTGATTGCAGATACACAGATGTGGTGTTAATCACGTTTCACATCAATGGTCTTTCACACACTTAAATATCACAATCTTATACCAGACTAACTACTCACTACTTCTGTCAAAAGCTAAGCTAATTGTTCTGTCACATTATCAGTACTGCTTTTTTTCTACTAAGAATAAACTCTCTACCTTCACCAATTTCTGTCGTTCTTTTGCTCCCTTTTTCAGATTCACAATACACAAGTTACAAGTTCAACAAAATCCTCCTACAGACAGCAAATTCTTTCACTGAATCGAATCAGCCGAAGTTGATTCGGGTGGAATACTCATGTGGGATATCATTTTAACCTGTCTGAATAGCCATGTCAATGAAAGAAGCATTAACAGAATGGATAGGAAAAATCTTAGTCAAACGTGGGATTTAGAATTTTAGTGTATCTTCAAAAAACATGACAGAGGAAAGTTTCTGTCAACCTACAGAAATGGATTTCCATCCTCTAAAAATGAACACGACCTTGTCATTATTGTCTCAAGTCGTAATCCAATCACGCTTGAAGGAACTGACTGGCCATCAACCCCACAGAAGCTTTCGACTCAGAAATCGATATTCCAGTTTAGTATGCTAAAGCCAAATTTGTTTGGTGGTTTTTAGCACAAACAGATGAAGTTTTGAATGAGAGATATCCCACACCAAAAATGGATAGGTCTCATACAAACTGAGATGTTGTAGAACACTTTGAAATAGCCTGATTCCTTACTGATTTCTCACAGCTGGGTTATTTCTAGGCTGTCAATAGTGACGGTGATGCAACCACACAGCTTGCTGAGAGTCTGTCTCTTAAAGCTCGCGAAATTTTTAAGCTTCATTAGGTGTCATGTGGAGTGTTTTTGAGTGACGTTTTAGTAAATCTGTTAGAGACAGAAATTATGTCGTGAAATGAGGAGAGAAAGAACAACAGATATAGACTAGGGAACTGTATATTTTTCGAGAAAATGTGTAGAATATATATATATATCTAATTTTAATTGTCTTTATTTTTGAGATTGTTATTAAGACCGCCTACACATAATAATGTCGTAAAAACTGAAGGGATTGTTTACTGAATTCGTATGTTATTGATTTTATTTTTAAATAATAATGAATGTAGATGAGGGAGAAAGAAACGCTATCAGTTGTCTTGCATTGTGTATGAAGTACAGACAAAATGAAAGCACTGTTTGTTTCACGATATTATTAGCTTAAAATAACTGTCTCACGTTCATTTGAAAATATTGTAAGCAAGATGGTTACGCTCCATTTTATTTAAGTAAATATAGAAGCTAAAGCAGTAAGTGTGAACTGTGTGCAGAACATAACTCCAAGAAAACGAGGCACATAATCATTTTGTGGAAGGTTTCTGTATTCTTCGATGTTCATCAGATATATTGGTAAGTGGTAACTGTTACAACCACCTGATGATATTCATTTTAAGGAATTTAACAGTAGTAATAAAGTTATCAAAAAGTAATCAATAAAATAGGTACTAACAAAGTCAACTTGACCTTTTGGAAAACTATTACTTATCACTGAAACTAGACACATCAATTCAGACAAGTGAACAACTATATAGCACACACCAGTTTGATTTAGCTTCGCCAGGATAAGTGCAGAAAGAAAACATAGCAATAATAATATGTTCACTCTGTAAATCATGTTTAAACACATTACTGAATTCTAATCGTAATTTCTTGAAAAATATTTCCTGTGTGCATACAATTCTTCAAGTAAATATTCATTAACAGTATATAGTATATTGCAACGTCATTCATTCCGAAACAAGACTTATTTCACCACGATGTTTTTCTTTCATTCTCTTCCTGAAGTGAATAGTGGTAAGTTGGAAGGCAAATCAAAGTTTGAGTGAGATGACCTTGCAATCCAGGGAAACAAAATCATATGATTAAAACAACACGAGACAGAAAAAAAGGAGATCCTGTATACTATATGAAAATGTCGGTAGCCCAATGGTTCAAGAACGCCAACAGAAAATAATTCCCTTGTTGATAAAACAGGTCACAAATACTAGTATAAAGTCATAAAAATTCAAATTTGTATACTTAATTTTGAAAGCTACTGTCTTTCTTCACGTTCCCCAATGGAACATAGGGCTTCAAACTAGTGACTTGAAGTTTCTGTAGCAGTGTTTATTTTTCAGGATGGGGTTGCTAGTCTCATGCCCAACCTTTCCTCTTTACCAGTATTATTTCTGGCTTAGCGAGGTTAAGGAGCATGTCCGTGGCCGGGGATCGAACCCCGGACCATGCGCATGGACGGCGAGCATCCTAACTGCTACGGCACTAACGCACCTACACATGACTACCAGGAAATATTTCCTGTCAAAGATTATTAAGAACTCTAAAGCCATCCAAATGAATACCTTATAAAAATGTTTCCAATGCATAAATATATTTCTAGATTTCCAAACACTATTACTTATTTCATTACATAGAAGGTTACGAACTATACCACTACAATGATTATTGTTGTTAGAATGACCCAAATGGGACAGGACCAAACACCCATCACACAGTGACAATTACAAGCTATCACAACTATGAGATTAGGTTTTAAAAAATTATCACCAGCCACAAAGACATTTAAAAATGGAAACATTTCTTTGACAGCTTTGTTAATTATTTATATTATATCAGCACTCTTGCTAAGTTAGTTTTCGTTGGCAAACTGTTTGATAATGACTAGTACAGATAATTAATTAGCTCTTCTACTTATCTGAAATACTCAAGTTATACTGCTGTTTAAATATAAGAGACTATTTTCTTATATTCTGTACCACTGATTGCACAAATATCGTACGATTATTTTGTTTCTGATTTCACGCTAGTTCTGCGCATACGCTAATTATATTTCAGTTCATCTATTATTACATCCATTAGCAAGTTTGTCAGGCTCAGTTTTAGAGTTAATTATAACATCTGGTTTCTATATGTCATTCCTGAAATTCTTTATCATAGATAATAATTTAAAGTATCTCATATTTTAGTATAGAATTAAGGACGAGTCAACAAAAGTCAAAGAATCCTTGAAAACCAAGGAGCAGTGGATGGACGTTTCGTTCTAGTCTGTGGTTCTTGATCAGTGCACACTGAAAACCCAATTAGGCATCGAATCCTGAACCTTCAGGTCACGAGGCCATCTTCTGAACCATTTAGCCACTTGACCCGGAATTCACTGAACCTTAAATCATTATTTTGTCGATTCTTGATAAAAAGCTACCGTCAACCAATGCTGTCGATGAACGTCAACTTCCCTTCAATACTCAGAATCCAAATATCAGCTCATTGGAGGCAACTGGACGGGTATCCTGAAGTCGTAATGAGAAGTCGTAGTCAATGCGATCCTGAATTTCAAGGTGAAGTGGAAATGCATCGATGATATTGTTTGGTGGTAGCGGCATAACCACAAACTGACAACATTACAATTCTAAGGTGTTTAAGTTTATTGGTTCGATATGAATATAATGGTAAAATGTGGTCCTATCCTCCAACAGGTGCACTGTATTTATTCTACTCAGTCAGTTTACAGCCCTGTGGAAATGGAATACTTTTTTAATTTTTATAGGCACTAAATTTGCTCACTACAGCTGTGATAGGTGTTTAAAACAAAGAATTGACTTGAGAGATACTATACTTATGGATCGATGTTGCAAATATTGATATTTTTCATCAGAGAGAGACAGTTGGGCTAGCAAGAATTACGCATATTGTCAGGCTACTCAGATATGTTTAAATAAACGTATTTAAATTCTAGCTTATTCATACTTATATGTGCTTTTTAATACCTAAACAACATGACACATATTGTCAGCCCAAAATTTGTGTTACACGCTATGCAATACAGAAGTGAAGATGTAATTTGAATGACCTCATTGTTAGCAAATTAAACACTACATATAATATGTACTTTTCTGAACATAACTCAACACCTGATATAGTTCTTCAACTCCTGTTTTGTCTAAACCCAAACTATTCATGTTATACATCCAAAAATGCAGCAAATATGAATTTTTTAAAGTTTACAAGCAAGTAATGAATACGTCACTTTACAAAGTATAACGTATTTAAATATTTTCTTTCTTTTTATACCATTAAATCTCGTAAGACTGAATAGGCGTGCATACAAAATGTTTCTTTCACCATGTTTAAGCTCACAGAGATATTAGAAAATGAGATGATGGCCAGATGTCATACTTACTAAATTAATTGTCCTTATCAACGTCAATCTGAAGTAACACAATTTACTCTACTTTGATAAATTCCAATGTCCAAATAGAATAGAATACTAGCCGACAACTATTTTTCAGGTACAAAGCTATTATCAAGATGACTGAAATCCGCGCTTTATTTTTCAAACAATATCTTAGAAGATTGAAACAAAATGTAACACATAACAACAAAATGTAATTCATAAATTCACTAAATGTAACCCTGTTACTTTTAAGTTGGTGAAGGCAGCTGACAAGAAACCATAAACTTAATTTTCGTGACTGCTGACTCTCATCTGCGGCAACCTGGAAGAAAGTGACGTCCCGTTATAGACTGAACATCATTTCAAGGTACACTGCGATAGTAAGTCGCCTAGCTTTATGAATAAATTAGAAAAATTAACTGATATGATTCAGTCAGAATGAAAGATAAGCTTTAGATAAATGACGTCTGGGTGATCAGTCAATGCAAGACGTATCAATATGGCACAGAAATATTATACTAAAAAAAAGTTAATCATACAGTCATTTGAAAACAGACATAGCAGTTTAAAAGTGTGCCAGAATAGCTCAGTAGTGAAGTCTGTGACTACAGCACTCATTGAGTGACACGGGTTCAAATCTCAGAAGGGACATGAATTCCTTCAAAATAAGCGTCGGTGGTTCAGATGTGGAATGCTCACTCATGTGGTCTGTGGATCAGTCCCTGTCCGATGAACTCCTAAACCTCACGAAGCCTGTAGTAAGACTGGTAAATTGAGAAGGTTAGGCGTGAGGTTAGTGACCTCACCACGTCAAAAGAAAAAACCACTGCTACTGAAACTTCAAAGCTCTAGCCTGAAGCCCTGTGTTTCACTCGGAACGTAGGGGAATACAATAGAAGAAATAAACTTTAAAATACTTTAAATATATAGTAGCGCATTCAGTTTTTCACTTTCAGTCAGTGATTTCTTGACTGCACTCTTATTTTAAACTTACTACTCACTTCTGGTTAAAAGAAATCAATTTTAAATCATGTTTAACACATTTAACTTCTTAGATGGTTGCAGGCAATTGGCAGAAAGCTATATCACACTAGTTACTAGTGTCCAATTAAACAGTTAACTTCTATTTTATAGTTATCAGTTTAAATATTAAGCGTTCAGCAATCCATTTCATAAGGTCGGACACATTAAAAGAATGCCCAATATGAAATCTTTTTAAATCATGAGTTTTCCCATAACCAAACACCCAGACTCCAAGTAGACTATAAATAGTAATGCCATTTTTATTTGTTAAATAAAATCAGATGTTAACTGTGTGTTAACTGACGTATAATTATGCATAAACAATACTGACCATATTGTTTGTAAACTTAACTACTAATAATAAGTGAAGTCCTTCTGTAAGAATAAAAGACTTTAATTAACCCTCATTATAAAGCTTAGTGTCACCAGTAAAAAGTACAGAAGAAAATGTGTTAAACAAGTAACATTCATAAACCTATCATGACAAGATACACTTTAGTATTAAAAATAAAGATTTCAATGATTAGCTGGAAATCGCTAAATTCATATATGAAGGTTCCCTAGTCAGATCAAACTATTCTAAACACAGGAAGGTTGTTCCGCTGATCAGACTGAGCGTAAGAAGCGGAATCTTTTCAAATCACTCTCATTTTATTTGGCTAGCATTCTTGATTGCCATTCATGGCATCAAGCAAATCTTGTACTGTATTCTGAGTTACCAAAGAAAACTATGGTGATCTTCCATCTTTCTCTTTGTGTATATTACAAATGAAGAGTTTGATGTGAAGATGCATCATTATGAACAGAAATAGTGACTGGAAGAAGACTGTGGTGATTTTGTAATTGAATGTTTGTTTTGTCTAACTATGCATTGGCTGATTACAAAAGTATATGAAAATTATGCCTGTTCGAATTCCGTATTTCTGGTAATACACGTTCCCTAAGCTTCACAAGAGTTATTTAGTTTTATGTTGTGTATATAGGTAAATCACAACGCTTGGGTATATTGAGAAAAGCGAAGAAATTGTGAGATTTGGATGTACGGTGTCACAGTCAGATTAAGTGTGCATCAAGATCTCCATCCCATAGACGTCATTTGTAGGTGGTGTATTGTTTAATTCCAACCCAGGCGTAATTTCAACCAAATAAATACTTATATTCTTTCAGTGATATGCAATGATAGATATGGTTGGGGCGGTAGAATGAAGAAGTACGACTAAAATTGGTCGGAACATGAACGTTTAAGTGTATAGTTAGCTCAAATGTGTAGAGCACCAAACCAAAATCAGGAAAAAAATTAAAGAAGACATATGTGAATGTAAAGGTGGAAGATAAGAGGCATAGTATCTCTATGAGGCAAAATTATGTACACCTTATCTCCAAATTACCATTTGCACAGATCTTTCAAGTTGTGTTACTTCTTTCCTCCCTTTTGCGTTCCTTTTTCTGCCTTTCACGTCTCCCGCGTTTTTTCGCAAAGCTGAATCACTTTCTCTCTCTAACATCAAATTTATCTCTCTACTATTTGATGTTTTTATACCGGTAAACGTCTTCTTTTATACTACTGGTAGATCTTATCAGTAACACACGCCACACTCTTCCACCCATCAAATAGTTTCGAACGGAGCCGCTCTGACCTTCTTGGTTCCACCCCTTCCAGTTGTACATTGCTCCCAGCTTCCTTATCTTACTGAATCCATTTCTGCAGTAGGCTGATATTAACGCGTTCCTGCTCATTTCCCCTTTTGATGGTATAAACGGAACCACATCTCTCGGTGACAGTATATGGTCCTTCCAACTTCGGGAGGAGTTTCCGTGAACCTAGCTCATATCTAACTGCACACTTTCTTTCTCTACATCTTACTTGACCGACAAGCTTAAAGGTTACGCATTGCATCTTCTCTCCCTGTCCTGATTTCACGGAGTCTTTCTTTTGTTCGCGCTTCACATTCCTGACGGCTTTTTTCGGTTCCGTTCTCAGCCTCTTCCTATTTCACTCCTGATGGAGGGGCCAGGTTGTGTTGTGTATTGGTAGTCGTGGTTTCCTCCCATACATCAGCTGAAATGGTGACTACTTTTTTATTTTCTAGGTGGAAGCAGGATGTGCTAATAGAATCAATGGAAGCTCTGTCTCCCAGTTATCTCCGTTCGAAGCCCGCCACTTCTTCAGTGTACGCTTATTTTTCTTTGTCAAACCATTCGTATGTGGATGATATGGCGTGGTTTTGTTTTTCTTGATGCCCAATACCACTTTCAAAACAAGGGCCCTACTATGTCAATATCGTCTCTGGCATACCGTGATCTGCGTTAGTCACTGTTTTCACGCGGTTACCGGGGGTCGGAACGGCGTCCACCCATCGCTTAGCTTAGTCCATCATCACTAGGAGGTGGGGATTGCCAATGGATGTCTGAGGAAACGGACCTGTCACATCCACGGTCACCTACTGCCGTAAATAAGATTGACTTCAGAGGTGGTCGTATACTCCGATCTCCTTTTACTGACTGGCACTGTGGACATCCAAGTACATCTTTCGCCACATATTCTCTCATACCTGATGAGTAAATGCTTCGTCTTAAGAGGTCAGTTGTTCTGGCTACTCCTGAATATGCTATCTGGTGACATTCTCGTATCACCTCATGGTGTAGGGACTGAGGTATTACCCACAACCAGCTTGCATTGTTCTCTCCCCAAATCAGAGTTCCACAGACGTTCACTCGCAATTCATCCTTCTGTCTGAGTAGCGTAGTCAGCTCCCTACTCACAGTAGGTTGATTCACTTCCATTTTCGTTAGTGATCACCTGTATGACTATTCAAGGTCTGATTTCTGACTGCGGGCAAGTCTTAATTAGTCTAGTTCCAATGCATGCACTCCGTAAACTATCTCTAGTAGCTCAGCTCCGTCTTCTGGTCTAGATGAAAAGACAGACCAAATATTTTCTTCGTCAAGGACGTGTGAGGTCATGAAGTCATACTCTCACAGGAGCAACATCCACCACCACAATTTCCCACATGGGTCTCTTGCCGTTCTGAGGAACTATAGAGGCTTGTGATCAGTTTTGATGTGGAACCTTTGGCCGAGTAAATAAGCTCTCCATTTTTCTATGGCTCATTCTATTGCTAGGCATTTCTTCTCTATCGTTGAATACTTCTGTCCTGTGTCCTGGCACATTTGACAACTGCTTCACCCTGTCTGTGTACTATTTCTATGCCATAGTCACTCGCATCTGTGAACACTGTGAACTGTTTTCCGGGTACAGGCAGATTTAGCTTCATTTTCTAGTGGTCTAAAAGCCGTTTAATGTTGTTGAATATTTTCTGAGAACTTTTCGACCAAAGAAACTTCGACTCACTTAATAGCCTGTACAGGAGCTGCTATGTCGTTGAAGCTTTTCACAAATCGAATTTAAAAGTCTGCTCTTCTCAGGAAATGTTTTAATTTTCTTTTGGAATTTGAGGCCACGATGGTCTTTATTGTGAAGATTTTCTCTGGTAGCGGTATTATCTCACCGTTGCATACTTTATGACCCAACAGCGTAACACCCCGTTCGGTTATCTGAGATTTTGTTTTGTTTGTTTGCGATGCAAACTCTTCAATGCGTTTTAACACGGCTCCGATATGGTTCACATGGTCGATCCCATTTTGACTCCACATTCTTCAAGTTTCTAAGTAACAGCGTCATCGGTCGTCTGGAGGTAAACGGTGAACCTGCTAGTCCAAATGGCATGCGTTTCAGCTGATACTGTTTCTGTCCCACGATTAACGCTGTCTTATCTCTGTCACTCTGTTTTATCGGTATCTGCCAATATCCTGAGGGAAGGTCGCTCACTGTTAACAAATTCGCACCTTGGAGAGGATCCAAGGTCTCTACTACAGTTGGCATAGCACATGACTTCAGTTCTGTCATGCTATTTAGCTGTCCAAAATCAACGCAGAATCTGTACTTCCCACTGTACTGTACTTCCACTAAAAGAACTGGAAACTTTCAGCTTACATATACTGTATGGTTGAAACAAAAGACTGTTGATTTCGGTGCAGCATTATGTCGGTGACATAATCAGACCTCCTGGAACGAGCAGCATTATGAAGTCTTAGTAAAAATCTGCCTCATGCTAGAAGTGTCAAAAACTGATCCACATGTGCATCAAAATTCATTTGACGTAACTTAATTTAAGGTAATATTCAAATGGCCTAAATCATCACTAGTCATAAGACAGCATGAATCGTTACATTTTTTGACAAGAGTTTTATGTCACCTGTTGTTCAAGAACTTCTTTCGAATTCCATGGTTAGCCTTAGCTCTTACATTTTTATATTGATCTCTCATGAGGTGGCTTTTCAGATGCAGCTAGTGATTAAAATTTATAATTGCCATGTTAGGATTCAAATCATTTTGAGCGATATGACACATTCGAAGATAACTCCAGAATACTATCAAAAATAATCAGAAAAAAAATGCAATTTTAAGGTGTTCAACACCTCACAAATGTTAACAGTTCTTGGATTCACAGTAGCGAAATTCATACATTTGTACAGATGAAGATTTTTCGCTAAAAGCAGTAGGTTGATAATTTTAGCGACAGCTACTCAATTAGTAGATACAGACAGTCTAACGGTTAACGATTCTGAATATAAATGTTGATTCAAACAAATGGCTAGAAATGCCTTATTTAAAGTCATTGTATTTAAAAGATGTGAAATAAATCATTTTGTCAGCATAGGCCTAAGTGTAAATTGGGCTTTGTTATTAAGCTATCCCACAAAGTCATCATTAAACAACTTGAGAAAGTTATTCCATTATCATTTATAAAGCAATCGATGTCTGCCTTTTGATAACACAAGAGTCAATAATGTAACAGATAATAAATTATGTGCATCGTACACCTTAAAATAGGTTTTTATTGATTTTTACCAAAATTAAATTGTTCTACCTTTTGAAGATAAGATACCTAGTGCACACTGTAAAATGATTGAACCTTAAGTTTAAAATTGAATATGGACAGATAAATCTGAACTTTTACAAACATCATCTTAATGGTCACCCACTTTCTGGAGAACTTTATGAAAACTTTACATTGTAGTTAATTAAAACTGAATTCTATGAGTAATGGTGGACTTGGTAATCTTATGTAGAAAGTTTTCATGAAAAGCTTAACAGTAGTTAATTAAACTCCACGAATATCTGACTTCTGTATTGTCAGACATGTCTTTACGTTTCCTTTATTTGTATAATGGGGAGTGACTAAAGATGTAGAGAAAATCTGCATCTTAGCAGGATTCGAACCAGTGGCCTCCAAATTATTAGTCTAAGATCTTACCTATCGAGTTAAAAGACCTAACCAGGCAAAAATTTTACCTTCAATCACCATCCACCATATTAATAATAGTCTTCACACTCAAGACAATCTAAATTAGTCACACCAGTAATTCTACTACTGTCAAAAATTATGAAATCTTTCGAAGAATATTTGGACGAATTCGAGATGTAAATGTACTTCCAATTGATGAAATCATATGTTGAGTAGAAAGAGGCAAATCCACTTGAGTTTTACTTTCCATACTCCCCCACCTACCCACTAGAAACGTCATCTAGTCAGTTACAACTGATTTGAAAGCTTCTATATTCTCTCTTAAACCTTTTATTCTTAATATCTTCAGAAAATTATGCCTAACTGAAAACTAATTGGGTGAATATTTTTCATCCGTTACGTACTTTTGGAATGAGAAATGCAAGATCCTTGACTCTTAGAAAAGACACACAGTACTGAAACGCCAACGAAACAAAATCAACCTCATTGCACTATGACCTGCCAAGGAATAAACTGGTGTTACTATGATCAAAAATGACGACACTATTGAGATTTTGTCCTCTTTTAAGGGAAAAAGCAAATCTTAGACGGCTGATTCCACTCTACACTAGCTTATTGATTAGTCATTATCTCACACTTATTAGGTCATGCCAACTTCTGTCTCCTTTCTAACTTACAATTAGTCATCCCTTCTTACACCTCACACTATGTAGTAGAATTTTCAAGGACAAAGTTTACCAGTATCTGATTGGTCAAAAACTTATGTGTTTAATTATAATTACGATTGTACAGCTCATGAAAATGAATCGTCGAAAAGAAAATTTTCTTCGCTGTTTGTGCCTTTTCTTATGACTCAGTATGGGAATATTTCGTTCTTCTGAAAACCTTCGTTATGTTTTATGCGCATACAGCGAAAATCGGCGTACAGTTACTTGTTAAAACTATTTTACTGGAGTTGGCATGGTATTTAGCCACTATACAATATATATGTATATATATATAATAAAAGTACGTTAGTGAAGATGTGAGAAGAGTATTGATCATAAAATCAAAATTAGAAATATAAGAGTTAGATACACCTCCGGGGCAAAAAATCTCACTAATCAAGGAGGTTAGAAACTTATTTACACAGTCTAAGTTAAGTGCAACAGCAGAAATCATTTAGAGTCCTTACAATAATTGACTTTTGGGTGGGGAAATAATTGGGAATTAACTGTACGCGTATCACTAGCATTTAATTTCCAGTACTTGCCACAGTCAACAGCATTTTAGTAATGTAATAGTCTCCGAGAAACTGAACTAGTACAGTTAATTTGTGATAAAAGGATACAATGGGCCTGCGTGAAAATGTACGAGAAGGTGATTAAAAAGTTTAGGAGGAGAACGGCTTGATTGTAGCGGACATATACGGTATATCTCCCTTATACATTAGTGACTTCATTTGAAGTTTCCTTTTATTTTGCATGCACTCATACTTTTTTGTTTATAAATCACTTCGGAAAAGATTTGTCACACGTAATTGATAAGGTTTTCTTCATGTCATAAAAAATTAGATAGAATTTTTCTCTGCTTCCCGCCCTTCGTCTTCAACATCGATTCAAAGTTCGTCACGACGGCAAGTTACCTAGCTTCATTGTCCACATTGTAAGCGATCAGTACCAACACCAGGAACTAGAAACGTTACATAGTTTACTGGGTAATGATCAATCAACGTATCCAATACACTCCCACAATAGGTCAGTCGTAAGGTCCAATAGTTTTGAGTACAGCACTGCCTTCCGATGTGCCTTGCTGATGAATGCCGACAGGCACAAAACTCTATCAAACAGAGCTTCCTATCAAAAGCCTCCAAACACTTTAACTTTTGATTTTTTTCCCGTAGTTCAGAAACAGCACATCAGTGGCACAGAGGTAGAATGCTTGCCGACCACGCATGTGGTCCTGGGTTCGATCCCCAGCCGACGCACTCCTTTATCTCGCTAAGCCAGTAATAAAACTGGTAAAAGAGGGAAGTTTGGGTGTGAGGCTAATAATACGACCCCGTGAAAATAAACACCACTGCTACCGAAAATGCAAGCCTCTGGCTTGAATCCCTATGCTCCACTGGGAACGTTAAAAAAACACATCAATAATTAGGGTGACCAGTATTGTGTAGTTGTGTTAAATATGACCTTTCATTTAAATACAGAAATACTTGAAAAATACAGAAATGTTTTAAACGCTAACACCAATATAAGAGATAAACTCAGTGTAGCAGACTTATGTTCTATTATATCAAGCACTGCACACCAAAATATGTGTTCAGTTCATGCAATGACACTGAAATAAAAATGTAAGTCTAAAAGTGATTCTGAAGGAATTCTGAAAGTCAGTAACTTGAACACTTTCAAAGTAAAGGTGGCAGCTATGATGGCAAATGCATTACTTACCCAAAAAGGGTAAATTATACAACAATCTGCTAAATGTTATGAAAAGTTTCATTGAAGTATCATTGTTTAACATTTATATCTTCACTTTCATACATTATAGGTCAGGATGACAAAAGCTTTCCTAAATTGTAAATTACGTCTTATGAATTAGCAGTAATCAAACTTCCATTTGAGAACAAACCTATTCGAATTAATGATGTTGTTTTCATTACTTTCAGATGATCATAGATACATTTATTCTGATCTGTGGTTTCCATCTGACATATCTAGACAAAATTAATCAACCTTATTGCGGCCGACCATGCACATGGTCTGGGGTTCGATCCCCGGTCACCGACGCACTCCTTTACCTCGCTAAGCCAGAAATAAAAGCTGGTAGAGAGGAAAGGTTGGGCATGAGGCTAGCGACATCATCCTGTAAAATAAACACTGTTACGGAAACTTCAAGCCACTAGCTTGAAGACCTATGTTCCACTGAGGAATGTGAAGGAAAACAATTGCGGTACATGGGCTATTTAAATTGATGCCTTATTCATGTCATGATTACTAAATCAAACATCCTCGTGTGAATGTGTCTAGTAGTAGAATCCAGAGTGATTTCATTCCACTGGCACACATCATCTGTATGTGCCTAACAACTAGTAGATGATGGTGTTCCCACGAATAACCTGAATCCTATACTTATCACTCTAAACGCCAAAGCGTAATCCACCAGGCTACTGAATTATCGAACAAGTAAAGGCAAGTTATTATTCATGGTTATACCGAAGCACCTATTCAGGGAATCAACATACCAAAGAGAGGCTGGTCAGTTTAATACAGATATGCTGATGGGAGATATTAAGTATGAATACATAATTTCAAATCATATCCGTAGTACTAGTGGTGGCTCTTGTTTCCCAGTAGCCTAGTGGATTTTTTTTTTTTGATTTTTTTTTTGATTTACAGCTTGATTCCACACTGTATTTTTGGTACAAGTATGGAATTTTCAGCATGGATATCGGTAGCCCAAATTTTGCAGGCCAACCATAGATATCAGGTGTGCGCCGGCGTGGGCTCGAACCCCGGACCATGTACATGGTCGGCGAGAGTCCTAACCACTGTGCCACCGACGCACACTCTGCAGTTTCAAGCAATGGATACTGAGTATGAGTTTCCGTGGTAATATCATCACTTAATGGAGAGCAAGAAAATCAGACTAATGAGTTGTGAATAAGGCGAAACCTACGTCCTAGACTCAATTGCTAGCCATCACCAGACAAGTAACTGCAGACTATAGAAATGATTGATATGAAATCCTCATTTTCATTTTACTTGATTTTAGCTTTTATGAATTTTGTTAAAATGACTAAATTGATTGCTTAAAAGTCCTTAAACTGTTTTATTTTATCAATTACAGTATGGTAAAACTTAAGTCTAGGGTCCTTTATTACGACAATTAATAAACCCCTACCTACGCACATAATCAACAAGACAGACAGAGACAAATGAAAAACTGTGTTATTGCTATACACACTTTCACCGGTTTCATTATTATCTCTCAAGTCCACTAAATTAGTAGGTGACCACAAGAGATAGTAGTCTGCAGCCAAATAAGGAAACATCAACAATCAAATAAGATCTAAATGGATAAATAAATCGATAGTAATTACTGTTGCATAATTTAAAACAAAACCTGACACTCCAAGATTAAGAAACTTAAAAGTAAGTTAAGAGTAAACATAATTTATCATTAAATAATACTATTTTTGGTACTTTTTAGTGTGCATACTCTGTTATCCTGTAAAAGTATTTATTCAACTACATTAATTGGTTGCTAAGTTTAAAATTGCCAATTTTTTTAAAGTACATCTGAAAGTGGATAAATGTATTGTGTAAGCTTGTATTCACCTTGGATTTAGTTGATTTAATAGTTTCACTTCGCTTTAAACAGCCATAATCCTACACACGGCAATGAAATTCATAAATTAAGTCAAAATTTCTATTTTTAGTAGGAAAAATATTTACATTTTTTTAAAGTCAATAATTTATGACGTCAATGAATGACTACTATTGTAAAATAAAAAATAATTTGTGTAATAGTTTTTGTTAGTCAGCGCAAAAACAAAAACCCTCATACTTACGGGATTACATAATTCCCCATAAAAGTTATCCGTTGAGATAAACATAATTTCAAACAGTTTGGGACTGACTACTTTGGGGATTCGGTACTCTAATGCAACATTGGTAATTCAGTGCTAGTGTCATAGTTGTTACTGATAAGAGTTTGTAAGCGGTATGTAATTTGTGTGTGTGTCGGTGGCACAGCGGTTAGTACGCTCGCCAACCATGCACATGGTCTGGGGTTCGATCCCCGGTCACCGACGCACTCCTTTACCTCGCTAAGCCAGAAATAAAAGCTGGTAGAGAGGAAAGGTTGGGCATGAGGCTAGCAACCCCATCCTGCAAAATAAACACTGCTACAGAAACTTCAAGCCACTAGCTTCAAGCCCCGTTATGTTCCACTGTGGAACGTGAAGGAAAAAAATATGATTTTTGTCATGTCTTCTGCAAGAATATTGAATGTCGGAGAGATAGATTAAAAATGACAAAGAGAAGAAATGAAAGAGCCTTCTGACAAAACAGAGAAAACATGAAAGAAAGGCAAATGAAGGACAGCCTGAAGAACACGTGAAAATGGAGATTCCAATGTACATTATCTGTATTTGGCTATGTCTGTACATTTTTTTCTTTCACGTTCCCCAGTGGAACATAACAGGGCTTCAAGCTAGTGGCTTGAAGTTTTGTAACAGTGTTTAATTCACAGGATGGGGTTGCTAGCCTCATGCCCAACCTTTCCTCTTTACCAGTATTATTTCTGGCTCAGCGAAGTAAAAGAGTGCGTCCGTGGCCGGGGATCGAACTCCAGATCATGTGGATGGTCGGTGAGCGTCCTAACCGCTATGCCACCGACTCAATGTCTATACACTGATTCGCCAATAAACATTTTCGTTACCAAATACTACCGTTTTCGGCTGTTACACTAGTTCTAGGATGAAGGTGATTTTTTTGCATGTTGACTTTGATTGTTATAGATAAGAGGTTAAATGCTCGAAAAGCTAATATGATAGAGGATGATAACGTACACGAAAACAGCCAAAGGCGCGAGTGAACATTACACTATTTACCTAGTGAATATCGGTGTATTAACCACGAAGGAACTAAGGTGATTTCAGTATTTTCTGAAATTCCTATGTGACGTTTGATTGCTACTTAAAGAACAGATGGTTTCGGCTTACGGAGTATTTCCGAGTTTGAATAGAGGTATTCAGGTATTTGCTGGCACATGATACTTGCTGAACTTCTTTAAACTTTCTTTTAGCCAAATAGGTCAATACCGGGGATATATATTTCTAGGCTGAAGTGTCTGGAATTTTGTGCTACCATTTTTTGGTATTTTATACCGTTTTTAAGATGAATTCCCGCCAACATTTCTACAGAAGTACCAGAATTGAAATATTTCAGGTATATTGAATTCTACAATTCCATCTCTATAAAAAGTATAAGTATTTTAACATAAATGTCAAGTCATCGTGAAAATTTATACGGTACTTATTCACCTAAAACATATAAGGATCTACAAAACTTTGTCATCTAAATAGAGGCCGCTACTATTATTCTAATTCACTTCTTTATTGATATATGGATGCTTGAAATTTTTATTGCTTTCAAAGTCTCAGGAATTGAATTCCCAACCCTGTTAAGCTTTTAAGCACTTTGATGTATTCGAAAAATATAGTCCTAGTTGAAATTGACTTTAAAATACAGCATATTTCATGACTGAGCATGATACACATGTACGTGATACCTGGCAAGTTGAAAATGATTCTCGAAAAGAATAGTATGAATTCATTCCTGACTTAGTCATAGGCAATGTACAAGAGGAAACACACTGATTACTTTCAAACCAGAAAAGTCAGTTGCCTATTCTAGTTTTTGCCAGCTTTCGTCATTTAGTGGTGAGGGATTACATGTTCACTTGGGACAGCATTGAGGTGAATCCTACTATGATACTGATCACAGTCGTGTTTTTTGCACTGCATATATACAGTAAGACTGCTTTGCAGGGTACTGTAGACAATAAGCGTATTATTATTATTGCTCCCTTGGGTTACTAGTGGAACATAGGGCTTCAACTCCACTTCTCCACTTGCTTCTGTCTTCTGTTGTACTTTTCACCTGCATCCATGTTAACCCATACTCTTTCAACTCCTCTTCACACGATCTCCTCCATGTCACCCTTACACCGATGTCCCATTCGCCGCTTCCCTTTCGGGTTACACTCGAGAGATGGCCTGACGCGCACGCGGCCTCCTCAGCGAGCGAGTGTCCAATCCATCTCCACTTTCTCCTGCATATTTGTTGGTTGGCGATTGGTTCTTGTTTTGTTTGTTCCCAGCCATAGTTTCTTGTTGGTGATTCTTTCCTGCCCGGCCATCTGATCTTCAGCATAGAGCGAAGACAGTTGTTGATGAAGGTCTGCAACAGGCCGTTGGAAATATTCTTTGTGACCCACCCGCCAAGTTTCTGATCCGTATAGAAGAACTGGCTGACTTCACGTTTTTATTGAAAATCCGTATGGTATTCGGTAATAAACAGTGTTTCACTGAAAAAGCATGGTAAGCTAGGAGTATACATTAAGAATATGTTGTGCAAACCCAACAACTGTTTATCATGAATAATGTTAAGTGGAGTAGGATTAGATTTAGCCAGAATTATATTTATTTAAGTCGAGAGGTACGACTGGCTGTTGGTCAAAACTGTGTGTGTGTGTTAATGTGACTGATTCAAAATTGACCCTGATATTACAACAAAAACCAAGTCAAGGGACAATATTCACTCTCTGTCATTGCCAAAGATTCAGTAGTGTTCTTCTGCCGCCTATTCTGACATTCCTTACAGTATCTTTTGCTACTGATGGAAGATATTGAGAACATAGATAATTGAGTTATATCTTACAAAATCTTCCTTAATATGTTTGTGTAAAACGAGCGGGAAAAAAAAGAAAGATAGACAAGTAAATTGTAAAATGTTTGAAAATTAGAAAAGAGCAAAACACACTTTAAGTTTTCTATATTTTTAGAAAACCAAATAGAGATCTGAATACAAAATGAGAGTAAAAGGAGAGTAAACATAATAACAGTGTAAATAAAGAACATTATACATATCCCATTTGGCATAACAGACTAGTATTCTTAGTAAGAGGATGCTTACACATATTTCATTTTCTTTATTTTATTTGAATAAACATGCATAATATTGTCTTCCTGACTCTTATTGTTCGCGCAGATAGGTTGATATTTACAATATACATTTAAATAAACAAAAAAAACTATACTTTTAGATTGTTCAATATGATACAAAAGATGTAAGTGGTTGAAAGGTCAGAGATAACAGCAAAGAAAAGGTTGCAAAACAAAAAAAGATGTGACCAACAAACTGAATATACATATACATAAATATATCACTTTGGTTATGCTAATTACATAACTTTTATAATAAAGGATCTAATATATTTGACTGTCTTAAGAAACGTCCAGATGTTAAGTCAGATTCAAATTCAAACAATTGTCCCATGAAAGCAAAATTCGGTGCAATCACTGAACGTCTTGTTTTGACAAATTGATAGGCATCTAGTAAAGACATACTTGAATACGCCATTAAATAGGCAATAATTAATGCTGGAGATCTAGAGACACCAGCTTGACAGTGTACAAGTACACTTTTACCTGAACGACGAACTTCTTCTGTACAAAGAAAAAAAAAGGAGGAAAATAAGAAGAGCTGAATAATATACATGATTCTTTTCATATAGCGATAATATGAAATTCAACATAAGGTGTGCTTCTAAAGGAGTGCTTGCTTTAGGAATTAGGCGAATAACTTGTTGACAACATTTTTGACATACAGGCTGAAATCCCTTATAGGCGTCAGTTTCTTAGAAGTTGCATAATCCCAGTATGCACAAAACCTAGGTCCACAGATTGCTACCGATTATCTACAATCGCCTGATATTAATTTTGTTGAACACCGAACGGAATTACCCAAGAATATCTAACAGATAACTTTTTATCGATTATTCGCTGCAAAATCAGAGATGGTATATTCCATTTTCAAGTGTTGGTTTGTAGAGATTTGATCGGTTACAGGATTTAGTCATGAGCTGACATTAGTTAGAGAACCATTGAAAACCAGCTGGGAGTACTGGACAGCTGTTTCGTCCTAGTTTGGGACTCTTCAGCTTTCGTTTTGTCATTTTCCTCAAATAAGACAGTTGACTGCTAAACGTTTTGTATTCAAATGTTTTAACACTACTTCAAAAGCATAAAATCACTCTGATAATGATAAATTAGTCAAGTATCTCAGACAGAAATATTCTTAGGAAATGTCGGCTGTTTTTATCTTACAAAATAGAAATGTTCATGCAATAGAATGGGCAAAAAGTGACAACTTTGAACCACTTGACACTAATTTGAACTTTTGTATTTCGCAAAACACTGACTGCATTCTAAGCGTTACTATTTCGCTGGTCATTATCCCAAAGGTTTCAAAACACGGTTTTTGGAGTTTTGTCAGTCGTAATGCACCGCAGATGAGCCCGACTCTAAATGAGTGGGACATGTATTCCCCTTCGATATGGTATACAACCCTTCTGGTGTAACAGCATAACATGGTGGTATTTGGTAGCCGAATATTTATGTTGTTATTATACATCTCTTGTCTTCATTTCATGCTTTCTACACTGCTTGACATGGATCTTTAATTTTCCTTTTCAAATCTTTATCTGCTTCTACATTATTCAGGATTCTTGCAGAAGACATCGCCAGTATACTACATACAAATCCTTGTCAGTATCACCCGTCACAGTGGTTGACATGGCTGGTCTTCAACCTCCCATAAAAATACTGGCAAAAGTAGATCATTTAGATAAACTATTTGAATTATTGTCACATGATTAAGCATATAACAACTAACTTGTTAGTAATTGATTGAATCCTCATGATTTCAGTATTTTGCTGTTATCAGTCTTTAGGCTGATTATACCAATCTGATCATCAAGTCAACCAAATAGAATAAAGTCACATCAGAATCACAATACTCATAGGTTCATAGTATCTAATATGCCTTAAGCTATTGAGATGACTATGGCTGAAAACGGAGTAAAGTTCTGAACCTAAGCGGACAAGTTGGAGGTATGAAGTATGTTAAAAAACCTTTCAAATACATATTGTTATATTTGAGCTGGAGTTCAGACAAACTTAATGTCTGTGTATTTGAATAATCTACGAAAAATGCCTAATATCGTCTCATGAACATCATTATGACCATGCGTTCGTATGACCTAGCAACAAATCGGGCTTGTTAAAGCATTATTCATCTCCAAAACATCTCCATTTTTGAAGCATCAAAATTCTGTTTCTGCAGGAATGAATCATTGTCTAGAACGCGAACCTATTTATTTTTCTCAAAACAAAAACAGATAGATGATTTCTAAAACTGAATAAAACTGTTTTTAACGGAAACGTAGCATTGTCTTTTTTCATTTGCTAGAACTATGAATCATCCTGTATGAGTCACCTATTGGAGAATTTCGTTTAAACAAAAACAAAAATGCTTCAGATTGGCCAATCAAATATTGACAACAGTGCTATGTTTGAGAAGCCTCCGCTTAATTTTTAACTGTTATACAGACAACTGACCACATTTCATCCCGATTTTATGCACATTAAGCGTCATCAGTCTATTTATGTGTAGACGCCTCGTCTTCAGACTACTTTTAACTAATTCATAAATAATCCCCATCCAGACATTAATGAAAACAACAAAACATGTAATTCAGCGAAGAGATTCTTTTCGGCGAATTCATTCACTTAGCTGTACAATTGCAATTATATATATACTTATTTTTGAATGTGTGTCTGTGTACATTAAGTTTGTTCGATAGGAATAAAAATAAGTTAGGGTTATTGTTGTTAAGACATTTCAAAAATGTAATGAGTAATCAAACTGTAACTGTGGCAGGGGTTAAAGATTATTATTATATTATTATATCCTTTAATTCCTAGATGAACATAGGGCTTCAGCTGCGCGTCTCCATTGCGTTCGGTTTTCTGCCAACGTTTTCACCCCGCTCCAGGTCTGACCACACGCTTTCATCTCCTCTTCACATGACCTCCTCCAGGTCACCCTTGCACTGACGATCAACTCACCGCTTCCCTTTCGGGTTCCACTCGAGGACTTGTCTAGTGATGTCACTTGATGGTTTCCTCAGAGTGTGACCAATCCAATCCATCTCCATTTCTTCCTGCCTATTTGTTGCACAATCGGTTCCTGGTTGGTTCGCTCATTGCCAGAGATCCCTCCCTGTTGGTGATCTTTTCTGGCCGGCCATCTGATCTTGAGTACTGAGCGAAGACAACTATTGATGAAGGTCTGTAGTTTGTTTGAGATGTTATTTATGACGCGCAGTGCAAGTCTCTGATCCGTATAGTAGCACTGACTGACTTCACATTGGAGTTGAAAATCCGGCTGTTGACATCCACACAGACTTAAGAGTAGTGAAAGCTTATCTTGCTTTTCCGATTCTGGCTTTGATATTCTCGTCAGTTCCCTCTGCCTATAGTTGAAACGATGCTTCCCAGGTAGGTAAAGGATGTTGTTTCTTTCAGGTTCCTCCCATTTATGCTGACTCTTGTCTGTCGTTGTTGTTGTTGCTGCTGTTGGCCAGGAATCTTCATCACCTCTGTTTTATCTATGTTCACTTGAAGTCCTATCTTTGATGCTTCTTCTGCCAACTTGTTGCTTTTCACTTGCATATCTTTCAGTTTGTGGGAAATCAGACATATATCATCGGCGAAGTCCAGATCCTCCAAGTTTTTTTATGTGAGTCCATTTTATGCCTGTTTCCTCATCGCCCGTTGTCTGTCGCATTATCCAATCTACTGCAATCAGGAAAATCATTCGTAAGAGGGTGATTTGTTGTCATAGTACTACACATAAAATTTCCTCCACAGAGAAGATTGGAATTCAGCGTGATTCATTTATGAAAATATTGACCATCCCTTAATACATACAGATATTTGATAAAAATGTCCCAGATAGGTTCCAACTGAGTCCATATGACTTTTCTCTGTTGCATATCAAATTTATAGACATAACTAGTAGTTGTTTTGGCCCTTCATATTTGTCTACCATATGTTGACCATGACAGTATGATTCCTTCTGCAACTTGACTTTATTTCAATCAGGATTACAATGAAAAATGTTAAAAATCAATATGAGCAGCTATAACGAATCACATCGGTGCTTATATCCAATACTGTATTTAGAAACTACGCGGCAGCTTTGAAGATATATGTACAACTTCAAAATATTATTTACCCCACGAAGTTTAGTCCATGCGAAACCAGCCAGTGTAAGGTATTGATCAATATAAGTGGTTAAAAATAATTTTCACTAGTTAGGAATACATAACGTATAGCTTTTCATGCTTTTAGTCATGATATCACGTGTGTTGTAGTACAGACGACACGGTGAGATTTGATTATTCACTGTTTCTATTAGAAACCAAGGTTAAATTATATGTTAGCGTATAACCTATTTTTCTGATATTTAATGCGAAAACTGTGCAATATCACCACATAAACAATACCAAACGACAATGATTAAAACACAAATAACTATTAGTAGTGAGTTAAAATACTTTCAGATGACTAGAGTTTAGTAGATGTAAACAAAATACACAACTAGTTGCAAAATGCATAAAAGCAACCGAGATAAACATACCAATAATTTGAAATGCCGTATTAAAATACGGTCGTAGATCCTGTGAATGTGAATCTGTTGCAGGAAGGCGATGACATTTAAAACGTCTTTCATCAAGAAATGGCGTTGTCAGTGTTACATTCAGTATATAATTAATACCACATTTTCTCAAAATGGTTTCATTTTGACTGTCAGATTCATTACCTAAACAGAATAAAAATGACTTATTAGCCAATATATTTATTAGACACAAGTTTTATCATCAAAGCGAAACAAATTCAAATAAATATATACTAGTTTATCTTCCTTTTTATGTTTTTGTGTCCACGGTGACTTAAAATACGGATCACTTACACGAAGTAGATAGTCTAATACACCGATCAAATAGCTCTGATTAGTACAATAAGAAAGCTGATCTACATAAATTCATTTTAGTGACCAAGCAAACAACTTATGTATAAATGTTGCAGGTATTGTAACTTACTAAATTGCAGTACGTCTTGAAGTGGCAGTGTGCTAAGTTCTACCCTCAAGTGTGCGTTTCAACAACTTTAAGAGTGATAACTTTTGTAGGAAAGACTAGTGAATAGATAAGCTTTCAAGTCGTGACCAGTAGGGTACATTAGGTCGGGTGTAAGGACAAATACTTGCCAAAGACATTGGCTAGTGGTCGCGCTATGGCGTGAACTGGCAGAAGTCAGAACTCATGGGCCATTGGATCGAGTCTCAGTAGTCTACAAGCTCGTCTTTTAACCACGAGGTCGTGGGTTCGAACTACGGTGAGTGTGTACTGTTGAAGAGTCCCAAACTAGAACGAAACAGCTGTTCAGCACTTCCAGGTTTTCCAAAAGTTCTCTAAACAATGTCAGCACATGATGAAATCCTGTAAGCTTTCAAGTACTGGATTGCAAGGATTAAAATGATTTCATGTTTTATCACGAAGTGACTTCAGTCACGATATGTGTTGTGAATTGGCAGAAGTTAGAATTGATAAGCCATAGGATAACGTTACATTGACTAAAGGCCCTACGAACTCGGCTTGTGAGCTGAAGGTTCTAGGTTTGATTTCTAGTGGGGTCATACTGCTGGAAGCAGTTGTAACATACTAAAACAATAAAACTAGTATGTAATCAAATAAGAATTAAAGCTAATGAAATGCTCTGTGAAATAGTACTCACAAAACCTTTTTTCTATCGTTCACTATAGGATTTGATGGTTTTTTGGACGACAGTGTGCTTAAAATGCATAAAATATTTCCAGTAAAATGTATATTATGTGAACGATATCAAGCACAGTAGGATAGTAAGTATTACTGAACAATGAGCTGTTTGAAGCCAGTTTACAAGAAAGTAGTAGCAAAACAGTAAAAAATTTCTCTGTTTTTTCAATCATCGAATGAATGGCTTTTTACTGCTCTGTGCTCTGAGTTCCTCAGAGAACCGAAGCAGTTCAAGCCAACAGGAGTTTAGCTAGCATAAACTATTGGTTAATGTAGTTAGTATATAATTTCACACATCAATCAATCAGTAATATATAGCATCATGTACTCTCTTCTTAGTATGGTGTTCTTGGATTCAACTCCTCAGCGGATTGTGTGTACCTAATGCTCAGAAGTCTCAAATTAGGACTAGATAGCCGTCAAGTACTCCATGTTTCTCAATGGTCTAGCTTTGATTATCAAAAGCTAACGATTTTCTAATGCAGGTGCGTTGAGTTTCACTTCATAAATATCCTACTGCAGGAAACAGTAAATAAAAACCGATACTTTCGAAAGTGTTAAGCTGTAAGATATGTCCACTGTAAATGAACTGCCAGTTGGGAGTATAAATTCACTATAAAATCAATTATTTCTTCTTACCAAGATAAAGAAAGGGTAATATTCTACTTGCTTGAGCACGAAAAATAGCTTTAGGATCACCTGGATCATTATCATTCAAACAAAATTGAGATAAACCCCATTTATTTGTAAAAGGATTTGTTATTTGCTTATTGATGTTCATAAATTCGAACCGACTGATCTGTTTATCTATAACCGGTTGTACTGATTTCTCTGTTATTGGTGATTTAATGTTTACAGGAATACCCAAACCAGGTAACAATAATTGTGAATATTTCACCACTTGTTTTGTACACTTGGAAGTTTCAATTGAAACATTCAGTGAAAATTTAAATTTTTCTTCTTCTTCTCCTCCTTCAGTATTTTTGGATCTTGATAAATTATTTAGATCATCAGTAGCTTTTGGGGATATCTGCAGTGGATGTTCACACAGATGTTCATAAGCGTTGCAGAATTCTTGAAAGCCACCTATGTAAAGCAAGATGAAAAGAAAGAATAAGAACTTATTGAAAACTTAATGAAAACACAGTAAAAAAACAAACAAAAAGCAAACGAAATTATACAACTTTCGATTTGCGAATTAACACAAAGTTTACAGTTGTGAAATCTGAATATTTCAAAAAGGATAATTATTGAAAAAAACTGACTAAAATGATAGCGACTAAACGTTGAAATTAGGAATAAGAGGAAATAGCATTCTCAATGATCCAGAAGGTCCTGGGTTCGAACCCTGGCCGGTGCATACTGATAAAGAGTCCCAAACCAGGACGAAACAGTTGTGTCCAGTACTCCTAGCTCAGCTCAGGATGAAATCCTCCGACCAATCAAACAAAATCCCTACGAAACAAATACTTAAAGTGTGTGGTTTCATATATTGTTAAGTGTTTCAAATGTCCTTTAGTTTTCAGAAGTTTTTTGTAGAAAGAACCTTCGTGATTAAGATTTGTCGCATTATTTAAATAAGAGATCAAAAAGTTATGGTTATTTAGTAGTAAATTGCCGGAAATTTTATTTCAGAACTTTAAACAAAAATAGATGTACTGTATTAGTCTTATAATTTATGAAAATATATTGAGCTGAACAGTCACAACATTAAAATGAGACATTTATTATTTGGTCAGCTAAGAAGACTTATTTAATTTCACCTGGTTATTTTTGCTTGTGTATTTAATTCTTAGCATCATCGTAGTTTCTTTTAAGGCTGATAATGAAGTCAATTCAGCGTAAAACATCATCAACCTGTAATAGAGCACTAGTGGAAAAGTTATTAGTAAAATTCAAAATAGTTAATTACTAGTTTGGTAGAGTGAACGGATAAACGTTTTTCTTGAATATAACACTAAATAATTCATTTATTGATATGCATCAATGGAGGTACTAATAACCTCCTAATAATTTATAATTAGAATGAATTCACATGACTTGTATATTTTAAAATGGAATATCTATTTATAACTGACTGTACATACTCATCATTGGTGGATATTTGAGACACGTTTTTTTTTTGTGACTAGCAGTGGAATCCACGATGCGCATTTCGTCCTACTTGGGACTCGTCATCTGGATGTACCTGCATTTCTCAGTGACTGATGATGTTCCCACCGAGGCTCGAACCCCGTACCCATAGTTTCAAACGCCAAAGCGTTGTCCACTAGACCACTTGGGCCACGAGAGCCACCTCTTGGTTTTTTCGTCAGAAATTGTACTGAGTACAAGTATATTGAATTAATAACGAACACAAGCTTGAAGTTTTGAAGGGAGACTGAAATTCAGCGTCTGTTTTAAGACCTTGAAAGTATTGTCTGGATCTTAATGAAGCAGTTGATGAATGTTACTGTCCAAGTATTTCGCATAAACCAAAAATTAAAGTTATATGAGCAATAATTCTTTCCACTATTCAGTAAGTCAGAAACACTTGCTTAACCAATCAAGCAAACCTGAAGTTCAGCTTAAATTCAGTTCCTTATTTTGCAGTTTCGCTTCCAATAAAAACTCATCAGTTGGTTGTTGAGTGTTATTTCTCAAAATGCAAAGACCTAAAGATACTATTAAGCCTTAATTGTGATTTTTGGGACACTGAAGATGCATAAAACCGTTTAATCTATTGGGAATTGGTGGATGTCAAACGCATAACATAACCGGGGAGATAAAATGTTTGACAACTGTTTCATTTTATTTTACGCAGCTAGTCCATTCTAGAGTGGAAATGAATACGCTATACTATAAATTTAGTAAAGTAATCTGCCATAAGATTTTAAACAATAACTGTCAGTCACATGATCTTTGAAAAGTTTCAAGGTCTTTGATTAAAATTCTGAAGTGTTAGAGAATTTAATATTTTTCAAACATTTAACTCCCTTAATTTTTAATCTATATTCACTCACTTACTCACACCTTAACGCATAGATTATCTTTCATATAAATTCGTATGATAAGTAAGTGGGATCAGATAGTTTGAAATGTATCCTGCGAATATATCACACGATTTGGATAAATTACATCGTGTTTTTTTCAAAATTTACTTTGAAAGATAAAAACATGACTAAGCAAATCATATGCCCTTCTTTTCAAAATGACTCTAACTGTGAATGATGTAGTCACCACACCTCTCCTCCACAGCATAGCGCGTATATCAATGGTAAATGATGGATAACACTGATCGACTTCTTATAGCTGGACAGGTTGGACAAGGTTGAATATTTACTCCAACAGCCTATACCTTGTAAATGCTTAAGTTTTGTGTTTTTTTTTCATACAGATAACATTGAATAAACAACACACTGGCCACGTGATTACTAACATTCATAATTTCTCGCTTACAAATTAACACATTTCTATGATACTAAACTTAGTAAGTATTTGAAAAATTTACCTGAATAAAGAAAAATAAACACAAATAAACACATAAAACCCCATTGTTTTTTTCAAAGAACGTTTGTAGATTTAGTTAAAAAGTTAGAATTTTTATATGAAATCAATATGAATAACTTGTGATAGCTATAAAGGAAATTTCTGGAAGCAGGTTGAGATGGTGAAGGGTATAAGAATAAACAGAAGACCAAATGAACTGAAGGAATCCGTTGGATTTTACATGCTTTTAGATGGAGTTGTTTAGCTTATCCTATTTTAATATATATATATATATACAGTTCCACTCTGATGTTAAATTGTTTGGCAGAGAATATCGATGATACCGTAAGGAGTCTAATCTATAATCATCACACTAATACATATATGTACGTCGGTGGCACAGTGGTTAGGACTCTCGCCGATCACGCACATGGTCCGGAGTTCGATCCTCTGTGGACGCACACCTGATATCTATGGTCGGCCTGCAAAATTTGGGCTACCGATATCACAGGCTGAAAATTCCATACCTGTACCAAAAATACAGTGTGGAATCAAGATGTAATCAAAAAATAAGTCATTCGGTTGGAATCTAATTGCTTACAGTATCTTAAATCTGTAAATACTTGTTTCATCACTTATGTCACGCTATGATTTCGTCTTCACACTCAGGTTACTGAACCTCTATCATTCATCATTAGGCACTCAAAAAACTTCAATCACTGTTAGTTCTCAGTGATCCTCCTACCTGATATCAGTTCTTGAATACATGAATACTCAGATCTGGAACGTTTCCTCAGATCCAACAATTCCTTATCTCTAGTGCTAATAATGATTGTAACATTAAATCTTAGATTATTGATGCAAAGGCTTGACATGAGTGCACTCATTCAATATGGGGTGGGTTGGTGAGTAAGGCGAAATGAAAGGTGAATCATGACTCAATGAGAATAAGTGAATGATTAAATTCCGAGACGTTAGTTTTTACCAAAAGTATGGTGAAAAATATACAGAAATTTGCAAAACAAATTCGATTACCTTTGAGTACTCGAACATCTAAATCATGATCATTCGTAAGGTGCTTAACCAGACAATGAAGAAGATCTTTTAGTACAGGGAATTCGTTAACACTAGAGTCAGCACAGATAATTATTAGACGGCAATCGAGCTTATAATTCTTTTGACTGTGAGTATTGAAACACTGTTTTCTTGCACGTAAAAAATCAGTCAACATTGGTAAGGCACGTCGCAACTTTACACGTGATTCACAAGGTATACCGACTGCAGTTTGAATTCGCAAATTAGCTTGAGCAGCTAGGCTTCTGATATCCAGTATTAAGGGTACACATAAAGTGCAAGAATAACTTGAAGTAAGCAACGATGCTAACTCATCACAGTCAATGAAATTTATTCGCGATGCGACTGAATCATTGACAGCAGGATTACTTTCATAAGAATAATTAACTTCTATCGGAGACAGAATTTCGACTGGATTAGAAGGAACAGGACTGATAGACGTATCATTCTGTGCTGATCCATATTTGGGACGTTTGCTTCCCGAAATTGCATCAGGATTTTCTTTAGCTGATGATTGTCCGAAAGTTCTTTTTTGACTAGTGCTTCTTCCTATTTCACTCATTGACGACGGGGTAGGAAGTAACTCTTCGTGAAATGCAATATCCTTCCAGTGAATAGTCATTGTTAGTGGGTGACAATCCCACTAAGGCTGACTTGAGCTTCAGTGGTCATCGACATCTGTACTGTGTGTAAACATCTGGCTTTATTTACAAATTCTGTAGGTCAAATTCTCTCCACCAATAGCGTATCGTACATAATATTCTAATTTGGAATTTCATTGGTCAACATATTGTTTGCTACGATTGGTTGAATTTCTCATAAAGAAAAGTGTGATTTTAATGGCCTTGATGGTATCATTCAGTTTATTCCCTTCAGAATATCAACTAGAATTCATGCCATAATGCTGTATGCAGTGCACATTCGAGTCTTAAGTTAGGCTTTTGTAAGCATTAATGTAGAACTACAAGATTCAGAGACTATAATGACAGTTTTACGCTTATTATTTCCTAAGGCTTCAAAATCACAATAGAAAATTAAAATCAGATCTCTGTTTGATCCAGTTGTCTCCGATCGTGCCTAAGTAGCTCCACCATTGACAATAAGCCACCATCTCCGCCTCACATGATCTCCTCCATCTCACACACAGACCCACACACAACACTTTGTTAAACTCTACAATGTGACGAGTCATATCATTCAGCCGTCGCCTTAGCGTGTATGCAATCCATCTCCATTTTCTTCCACATATTTTCCGGACAATTTGTTGTTGCTTGGTTTGCTCCACTTAAAGAATTACGCGTTGGTAACCATTTCTCACCGTCTGATATCCACTATGGAATGGGGGAAGCTGTTGGCATAAGTCCACAGACTGCTGAAAATGCTTTACATCAACTGTGCTCTAAGTTTGCAATCCATATAAAAGCACTGAATTCAGATGTGACCTGAAAACTGAGATCTTGTTCGTTGTGATGGGTTCTGTTTGATCTCTACTCTGATTCCCAAGAATTGACCAGCTCTGTCTTACTTCCCTTATTCTGACTGGTTACAAAATCCTCATCCCCGTTCACTGTAGTTGAAGCAATGCTGATTAGACAAGTGGAAGAATTGACTCCCTTCAGATTTCTCTCGTTGGGAGTGATTGGTGTTTGTTGTTGTTATTGTTGGCTAGACATCGTCATCACCTCTACCTCCTCCATGTTCACTTGAAGTCGTGTCTTCGTCTGTTGTCTCTTTTTCTGACTTGTTGATTTTTACTTGTATATCTTTGATTTTGTGTGACCACAAATGCAAATCAGTCATGCAGTTCATACATTCTTCAGTCTTCTGCGTTGTCTAGGTTATTTCTGTCCTTTGTCTCTTCACACTTTGCAGCAGGATGCAGTCCGAGTTATCTACTGAATCATATATACTGTCAGTTATATAATTCTTAGTAGTGTGTTGACCAGTTTAATAATAATAACAGCTTTATTCCAAACAGTATTTGTAATACAGGTATGGAATTTTTAGCGTGCATTACAATATTGCATCTAATTACCTCATAAATTTCATAAGATTTTAAAATCAAAAAGCAACAGCTAAAAAAAGTAGATAAATAAAAAGAGAGAGCGTTGCGTTTACATTTTAAACAATGCACCACAGGATATGAAATATAAAATTAATGTGTAATAGAAGATGAGAACAACAGTGTAATAGTAACGAAGAAAGGAAAACAAAAATCAATGGGACTATTTGTTAGATTGACGCAGTAAGTTGATAGTGTCATACCTAACGGATTTCTCATCACATAACAGTTGTACCAGATATGGTATTGTGGAATTTTGTACTTGGTAGTCCTAGCATATAGCCTCCTATAGCTGCTTCTAGTTCTACCAGATAAAATCCAAGGAGACAGCTGCGTATAGAGAGGGTGCTCGGGGTCTGACAATATTGTATTCGCTAGTTTCTTACATGACATTATATGTCTATCCACAACAGTGTTAACCAGTTGGTTTAACGATATCCTACTTGCCCTACTAAAGACTTTATTGCCCTTTTCAGTAAAGCAAAGTCTTTCTTAAGTAGTCCAGGAAAGATTAATGGGGAGCAGTAAAGGGGGATGGGTAGAATACAAGAATTGAAAAACTGAGAAAGCAAAGACTGCTTTATGCCAGACTGCCTAAATTTCCTAAAGTAAAACGTTAGGCGAAACATCTTTCTAGTGACTAGCAAGATGTGGGAGGACCAGGAAAGATCGGTGGAAAAGCTCAGTCCAAGGTACATGACATTAGATGTATTTTCAACCTCTATGCCGTCAACGACCATCCTATCAATCCTACGAATGGTTTCGAAACGGACGAACTTGTTCATTATTCTTCCAAGTCGAAACTTGTTAATTTACTATTCAAGTTACTGTAATTCGATGTAACTGACTGTTGCAGTACAAATGAGTTCGATAATGTGGTTTCTATTGTGATACGATGTTGGTTGGATAACGGGATTAGAAGGATAAGATATGCCACTGGAGCGACTTAAAACAGATCACTAGAACTGTATTGATATGGATACATCTGTCCGGTTCGAATAGTGTAGCTAACTGTCGGACGAAAAATAAACGAGGACGACACGTTTCTGTACATTTCATGAAAACCCCTGGCTACTGAATACCTTTCATATGTAAACTTAAGCTAAATGTTTCAATACAAAACGTATTCGTCGAACCTTTGTTCATCGTCAAATGCATGATTTATATGTGTCGTGTGGTATACAGATGCAGATTGGTAGGAAACGGCAAAAAATTAAAACCAACTTTTTAGGTCAATGGCTGCAGGAGTAGAAGTTTTTATTCCTCATATTTGGATTTGGTTTACGTTGTGTTCTTGAAATAACCTCATTGGTCAACTATTCTTCCCTTTGCTTAACTTTGGGTCCATCGCAAACTAATCAAAAGAGTTTATTGTCAACTGACCTAGCCGACTTTTAATATGGTTAAGAATGCATTAATATGGTGTATTTTTCTGCGATAAGAAAGGTCCGTTACTATTTTATTTTACTTATTTTATTTTTATTTTTGATAACAGCTTGATTCCACTTTGTATTTTTGGTAAAAGTATGGAATTTTCAGCATGTGATATCGGTAGCCCAAATTTTGCAGGCCAACCATAGATATCAGGTGTGCATCGGTAGGGGATCGAACCTCGGACCATGTGCATGGTCGTTGAGAGTCCTAACCACTGTCTCTTACGGTCACATATTCATTTCAAAACAATCAATTGGTGATGATTCCAACTTAACAGAAAACAACCTGTTTAACTGATACCACATTACAGATAGTCTGCGACTCTTTTTCTTCTATCTTCATATGTTACTTAACAGGCACTATTATAAGTTCCGCTGGATAATACTGTATAGCTTGTTTAGCCTAGTATTTTTAGCAGTTATGTGATTCATTTCAG
The DNA here is from genome assembly GCA_944472135.2 of Trichobilharzia regenti. Lineage (NCBI taxonomy): Eukaryota > Metazoa > Platyhelminthes > Trematoda > Strigeidida > Schistosomatidae > Trichobilharzia > Trichobilharzia regenti. The sequence goes on along the minus strand of OX235262.1, from coordinate 113,407,449 downwards.
TAAGTTATCTGATATCCTATAGAATGAGAGGAAAGCATGCCCCAATTAAATGTATCCTTTCTAAGTAAATAACCAAAGATTTGACTACCAAAACGATCATTTGAATGTATGTTTAGTTTAAAATAAAAAATGATAGACTTCTATATGACTATTTTACCACTAAACATCTGAATGATGATTAATAAAGAAGGTATGACGGTTTCTGAAACTTCATAGTAAATTCTTCTGTTGTTTAGAAAAAGAGGTCAAAAGTGCTGGCAGTTAGAATATATTCTAGTAAACAGCTTTCCTGTAGTATTAGTCACAGATGACCGGT